>OY992876.1:249275945-249800945 GCA_963921405.1 Cepaea hortensis | reverse complement strand
ACTGCTTCTCGTGTGCTCTATATTATTATGTCTTTTGAAGCACGATGTAAAAAATTTACCGTCTGTCAGGACGACGAGGTGCCAGTCAGTCAAAGACAAAGAAAAACACGGAGTAGAAAATTAAAGACAGAAATTAATACTATGGGGAAAACATGGGCGGGCTGCATAAGACAGAAGAAGATAGGCCAGCCGGGGTCGAGTTGGTGGACGGCCTGGGGTGAGCTGGTGGACGGCCTGGGGTGAGCTGATGGACGACCTGGGGTGAGTTGGTGGATGGCGTAGAAGGTACCAGATGGTACAAACTGGATAAAGAGTTGTGTTTTTAAATGTATTTCCGTATCAGATAATAGGAAATGTGATACGCGAGTAAATGGGCATATTCTTAAGCAAGTGAATCGGTACAGTTATCTCGGCACAGTCATAACATCTGATGGGAGATGTCTTGAAGAGATTAGAACAAGAATTGCCATTGTGAAGATAGCCTTTTGCAAGATGAAAAACATACAGACCAATAAAAGGATATCAATTGAAACGAGAAAAAGAGCGTTGAAGTGCTACATGGAACCTGTACTTTTGTATGGATGTGAAGCGTGGACAATGAGCAGACAAGCTGAAAAACATCTGTGCAAATGTGGTTTCTGAGGAAAATTTAAAGAATACAATGGACAGCCATAAAAACCAATGAACAAGTCCTTCATGAAACAAATGAAGATCGTAAACTGATTAGAAACATTAGATGTAGACGTCAATGTTTTTGGCATGTTATGAGCAGAAATTAATTGGAGAACTTGGTGACAACTGGCAAGATCGAAGGAAGGAGACCACTGGAAAAACCGAGAAGTAAATATCTGGATGGCTTGGCCACGTGGCATGGACGAGACATGAACACGTGGCTGATCCACGACTCCGGTGATCGAGTGAGATGGCAAAACATGACCGCCGACGCTTATCGGCATAGCACATGATGGATGGATGGATAATAGGAAGAGACCTCAATTATGTGTGTCATGAACTTCTAGTGGTATCTTCGCGTGTCTTGTGATAAAACTTGAGAAACATTTGATGGAAGGTGGCTTTGAACCTGCTGCTCATGTTGTAATACACCACGATGCTGACGGTGGAGTTGATGGCGTCAAAGACAAGGGCGAAGGACGACGTAGCGGCAAATTCATACCGATACATGCCCACCACGTTATACTCGGGTACAAAACTGCTCACTATATAGATGGACACACTTGGTAGGAAACATATCATGTAGATAACTGCTAGCAGAGTTACCTTTTTCACGGCCTTGTTTTCACGTGTTGATTTTACCAATTCTATCTTGGCATTCCCACTAGTGGTTCGCCATTTTGAGCTTTGTTTGAATTTGACAACGAGAGTACATGTCAAGACAATAACAGTAAAATATGATATGGTCTGTGTGATGGCGGAGACGAGAAAACTGACACTTTCGTATTTCTGTCCGTCCGCGGTGAAAATAAGACCCACCTTTGTTTTGTTGGTTTGGGGAAGTGTTTTCCAGTCTAGGTAACATGCCAAGTACTCCGGCAGTAGAATTAGAATCATGGTTGTGTAGATGGTGATCAACATAATTGCATTTCGTTTTGGTGTGATGATAGTTTTCACCTTGAGTGGCAAGCTCACGCACAGACACCGCTCAAACGTGACATAAGCTGTGATCCAACTGGTAATCTTGAAGAAACAGGCGTGAGGCCAGCCTCCTGTCAAGTATGGGATTTCCTCGAAAACCAGTGGAATATCCGAGTTGTAGAAGAACGGGTTACAGAGTAGATTAATCCATAGAAGGGTGATCAGTGAGCACAAGTCGGATATGGACAGTCCTAACAGGCTGATGTTGGCGGAATCATGCAGACCCTGTTTCACAAACACGGCAATGTTCATGATGTTGCCCACAATACCACAAACGGTAAGCATTGTACCAATAAAAGCGTTATTAACTATGTAGACGGTTTCTATATTGGCGCCGCTCAGCAATCTAGGCGAAGTCTGCAGTAATGCCAGTGTATTGCTACAGTTCATGATGCTAGCAACGTTTGGAGTAGTGCCAGGTTGCCACAAGCGTTCAAATTGTGGTCATGTCTGCAATAACGTAGGGGTGCATAATTTCATTAAATTATTGAAACATGCAGTTACGGCATGGTGCACCAAGCATTCATGTTCTTAGCGAAGTTTACAGCAATGTCACCATACTGTCAGGGTTCATGTTCTTAGCACAGCCTGCAGCAAAATCACCGTACACCTAGCGTTCACGTTCTTAGAGTAGTCTGCAACTATGTTATAGTGCTAGAAGATGTCATATTCTTAGAGAAGTTTGCAGCAATGTTACCGTACTGTTAGCGTTCATGTTCTTAGCGAAGTTTACAGTAGTGAAATAACGCAAAACTGACACATCATATTTTGCTGGTTAAAGCAGAAAAACCTGTCCACCAAGAGAAATAAAACTAAAACAATGGTTATTTCTTTGTGTGTTGTCAGCCCATCTGGATAGGGAAGAATGAAAATCGTGGGGGATCGCCCTGTGTAAATATTTGATTTGTGGGCAGTCTAGGTCTGTGTAAACCATGTGGCTAAAGACTGTAACGTCAGAGCTCTCCTGGGTTTTTGTGAGTGTCACAACTATTGCAAAGCCTCCCTTGTAAGGTGTCTTAGTTTTGTTGGCGTCTTGTCTTTCGTGTTAAGGTGTTTTATTTCTGGTAGTGTCACTTAGTTGTTAGTGTCACGTTAGTTGTTAAAATCTACCCAAAGTATTTCAGGATCCTCACCGGTGCTACGGAGTTCATGAACTGAGCTGAGATTCTCCGGACTCAGGCTTGATTTAGGAGTAGAGCGGAACACTTAAGTGTTATACCCATGTGCTGTGATGTTGATCCGTCGACTAAACTAAACATTTTTGTTAGTGTCAAAGTTCTTCCTGTGAAAGTGTCATCTTTTGTTAATGTGTCTGGCTATTGTTAAGCGCCATATTCTACTCAGCTTAGGTGCTTAAGCATTCGGTTGTGGTACTTTGTGTATCCTATAGACTTGGTCTAGAGGCAGAGGTCTGGTTATGTGCTAGTGAGTACCCATTGTTAATATTTTATCGTGGACTGCAGTTATATTTACTGTTTGGTTGTATACTTCATTGTTTGTATCAACATCATTTGCCCCCGAAGTTGTAGAATTTGATAAATAAAGAGCTTTTATTTTTGTTCCTGACTTGTTTGTTTAGCCTGTGTAAGTTTATTTTGTGCATCCACTGTTGCTATTACAGCCAAATAGTTTAATTCATTGTCTGAGCTTGGACATAATCAATAGTTCACGCCCCTGTCTCCAGAACCCAAGAAAATCTTTTTCCTTTCCCTGCTCTTGTAAGTTGGGGGTGGTGAGAAGTTTTCTCTTTTTCCTTATTTTCTTCTCTGGCCGGAACGCAGTCAGAGTTTTGCTCTCTACCTCACATCACCGTAAAGAGTATATGATAGTAGTTTAAACTCTCTCTGTCTCTCTGTCTCTCTCTCTTCTATTATTATATGCATGTTTTCTACCTTGGCTTCGGTAGTGTCACCGTACAACTAGCGTTCACATTCTTCTAAGTCTCCAGCAATGCCACAGTGCTAGAAGCTGTCATGTTCTTAGCTACGTCTACAGCGATGTCACTGTACTAGTAGCGTTCATGTTCTTAGCTAAGTCTGCAGCGATGTCACCGTACTTCTAGCGTTCATGTTCTTAGCTGAGTCTGTAGCAATGTAACAGTGCTAGAAGCTGTGATGTCCTTAGCTAGGTCTGCGGCAATGTCACCGAACTACTAGCGTTCATGTTTTTAGCGAAGTTTGCAGCAATGACACCGTACTACAAGCTTTCGTGTTCTTAGCGAAATCTGTAGTAACGTCTGGATGCTGCAAACATTAGTTGTGATGATGACATTTCAAGTAATGTAACGAGGCTACTATGCGGCAACGACAGCGTGCTCATAGGTTCATGGTAGTAGCGACGTCTGTTGTAATACCTCTGGGCTACCTTCAACATCGTCTCTAAAGTGCTGCCTAAAACTAGCATGAATCAAGGGATATTGGAGTGTTGCATTCACATAATGAAGATCATTATCATCCCGGTTTTTGTTGTTGTTGTTGTTGCTGCTGCAGTCTTCAATCATGAAATTTATTTATGAAGAAGCATCATATTGCAGTACTGACTACTCATGTAAACATAACAATCAGGAAATGTAAATCTCTTTCATTTCTCTGAGGCGACGGATGGCACTGCCGTACTTGTGCAGCAGCAGTAGTCGAGTCAACCCAGGCACCTCCTACAAGAGTTTTGGAACATCTACTACATTTCCGAATGGAAACAAGCAGGCGGACAGATTGAGTGCGTCCGCATGGCTGGTTGGAGTATGGGTGCATGATAGGACAGGCATAGTCAAGACCCCGTGAGACCACGTGGGTAGTATAGAAGAACAGATAGATCATTATGGCTTGGAGACAGTGATGCTGAACTAGTGACCAGAGAGTCTGACCGAGACACTCAGTGCTCCGATGATTGGCCAGACGGACACATAATCCGATTGTAACTGGTACCACTAGTACTGGGACTCTTCGCTGGGTGTCGATGAAGTGAAGGGTGCACTTATGGGGACGTCCCGAGTGCTATAATGTCGCTTATTGCTAACTCAGTGCAACTCAAACAGAATAAGTTTACAATATAAATGAGTTGTTTCAGACTGAACGAGTTCACAGTATACTATGAGTTGTTTCAGACAGAAAGAGTTCACAATGTATAAATGTATAATGAGTTGTTTCAGACAGAATGCGGGCACAGTATATATATATATATATATATATATATATATATATATATATATATATATATATATATATATATATATATATATATATATATATATATATATATATATGAGTTGTTTCAGACAGAATGAGTTCACAATGTATAATGAGTTATTGCAGACACAATGAGTTCACAATATATAATGAGTTACTTTCAACAGAATGCGTTACTACCGACAGAATGAGTTCACAATGTATGATGCGATTCGTACAGAATAAGTTAAAAATACAGTTCACAAGAAAGCATAACCACAATTCACTAATAAATAGCTACAGATGAAACGAAATAAATCAACTGGGGCCGCTGAAACGTGATAAATAGGTATATTTAAGGAGCGCTGTGATTTCACAAAGCCAACCGTCCCAACAGAAAATGACCTCTTTATTTTACCTGGATCTGTTCAGTTAAGAAATATATCAGTTCGGTGTTAAATTGCAGATAATTGTTAGCCATGCTATTCTGTGCTGAAGTTGTCTTGATTGAGATATTATATTAGAATGGTATCTAAGTATGGTAAGCTTTGTTTGCACAGTCATACAGACGGAGTGGTTTTTCAAACATTTACAATGTAGCTAATCCACTTAGCAAATGTCAAACCACAGCTATTGAACGAGCAAAGAGAAACGCGTCTGTGAGAAGTGGTATTATCAAGTCGTATTATACTTAAGGTGTTCACACGGGATGAGGAGATTGACAGAGATGTTAAGCCATCTAAATGGTAGATCATACATCAATTCTTGCCTGCGCAGAAAAGAATGACTGAAATGGGATGGCAGAATGATCAATGTGTAGCTGACACGGAGAACTAAGCAAATAGTGAACAATTAGGGTTAGGGTTACATTGTAAGATGACAGAAATTATGGAAGTCACTAAGAAGAAAGAAATACCACAATGTAATATCAGGGTAAATGGAAATCTTCAAAAAGGGCATCGGCACACCTATCTCGGAACAGCCATAGCATCGGATGGGAGGTGACTTTAAGAGATGAAAAAAAAGAATCGCTAAGGCAAAGATAGCCTTTTGCGAAAGGGAAAATTTACTGACTAATTGAAAAAAAAAGATATTAATTGCAACAAGAAAAAGAATGTTGCAACCTTTACTTTTGTAATTTTTTTTTTTTTTAATTCGCATATCCTTTTGCAGGACATCGCTGTCAACAGCAGCATCTTTCAGCCGTCTATTGATTTCTTGGCAAGATTACGCTCAGTAGTTTGCCATTGCTTTCTGAGCGGCCGGCTCAGTTATCTCGCAAGTCACCAGCGGGGGACGAACCGCTCCCAGTTCTCGTCCGCTACGAAACTCTGCGTGATAAACGGGATTACAGAGAAAGTGGTGTAACCCCTCGGCCAGAGAGACGGCTCTTACTTTTGTATGGATGTGAAAAATGGACGATGATCAGACAAACTGAAATACATCTAATGGCAGTGGAAATTTGATTTCTGAGGAAAATGCAAATATACCAGGGACAGAGAAAAAAACAACCAATGAGCAAGTCCTACAAGTGGCAAAACAAAACAGCAAACAAATTAGAGAAATTAGACGCAGACAGTCCATTTTTTTTTTGGGGGGGGGGGGGGCACGTTGTGAGAAGTAATAATGAGAGAGATCAAAGAGAAGCCAGGAATACTAATCGGAGGTTATAATATAAACAATATACTCTATGCAGATGACACAGTATTGGTGGCGGAGAATGCAACAGACCTACAACAATTGTTGGACATTGTAGTAACAGAGAGTGCACAGAAAGGATTCTTACTGAATATTAAGAAAACAGTAACAATGGTAATATCAAAGAAAATGGTGACACATAAATGTGACATAGAAATAGAAGAGGAAATTATTAACCAAGTGGATAATTTTAAATACCTATGGGGCACTTATAACATCAGATGGAAGATGTACAATAGAGATTAAGAGCAGAATAGGGCAGGCAAAAGCCGCATTCCAGAAAATGAAGAGTATCTTGTGCAATAAGTCACTATCAATGAATGTAAGACAGAGAGTGCTAAAATGCTATATAGAACCAGTTCTGCTGTATGGCAGCGACTCTTGGTATATAAATAAACATATTAGGAAGAACTTAGAAGCAACAGAGATGTGGTATTTGAGACGAATGGTGCGAATTCCTTGGACTGCCAGAGTAACTAACAACGATTGCCTGAAAGAGGCTAATGAAACTAGAACACTATATATAACAATAAGAAAGAGACAAACAACTTTCTTTGGTCATGTGATGAGAAGAGAGGCATTGGAGAACATCGTGACAATTGGAAAGATCGAGGGGAAGAGAGGCAGAGACAGACCAAGAGAAATGATGCTGGATGGATTGAGACGGTGACATAGAGGATTATCATTAGCAGAGTTGATCAAGAACACCAAAGACCGAGATCTGTGGAGAGCCATGAATGCTGGCAGCGCACTTGATGATGATGACGTTATGAGAAGAAATTAACTAGAGAACTTGGTGACAACTGGCAAGATTGAGTGGAGATGAAATAGGGGAAGTTAGAGAAGTAAATATATGGATGACTTGACCACGTGGCATGGTCGGGACAAGAACGAACGACTGATCCACGTCTCTGGAGATCGTGTAAGACGGCGAAACATGACCGCTCATGGCACATGATGATGATAATTATCAAATACTTAGCGTCTTCACACGGGGTGAGGAGATTGACAGACATGTTAAGCCATCAAGATGGTAGATCATTCATTAATTTTTGTCTTCGGAGAATATAATGACTAAATGGTATGGCAGAATTATCAATTTCTAGCTGATACCCGGAGAACTGAACAAATACCAGTGATCCAAGAGGTGCAGAAAACACACTGGTTCTGGGTAAGGCAGACACTGGAAGAACCTGAGAAAAGTCCTTTATCTATCGAGATAAAGACATAGAACCTGGTCAACTCACTTACACCAAGAGAAGCCTTAAAACAGCTTTCATATACTGTATCTGCGAAGAATACTTGGTATTAAGTGACGAGACAACATCATAAATACTGAGGTATTGGAAAGATCAGGTTGTGTGACGGTGTATTCCATGCTCAGTCTTCGTAGACCCAGATGGATAGGACACGTTAGGAAGATGGATGATGGTAGAATACCAAAGGACATCGTTTTTGGTGAATTACAGATGGGTAAAACATCTCGGGGCGGCGTCTCCTACGATACAAAGATGTGTGTAAGCGGGGCATGAGTGACACGGGCATTGATACTGCACATTGGGAGCAGGTCGCCGCTGATCGTGTTGCGTGGAGGGCAAAGATCAGAAGTGGAATAAAGACAGAGGAAAATGTCTGCATATAGGTCAGACACTGAGCGTGTGAGACGTCAGATGGTGCGTCATGGTGGAAATTTCCATGCGTTCAATGCATCCATTGTGGCTGAACATTTACAGTACGAATCGGTCTTATCAGTCACATTCGCTACCGCCATGCGTTGTAGTTATTACGTCCTTTTTAAAAATTCATTTTCCGTAGTTTTATAATATTTGACAATCAATAAGTTTAAACAGCAATATTTACATGGGGAGTGCTCTATAAGCCTCTCTACAGAATATCAATGTTGTTATGTACATGATTGGCATGCCAGGTATTTTTCTAATCCGTTCTTCGAGATCTTCGTCATTTGTTGCAACAATGTAACACTTGTTCTCTGTCTCTCTTCACGGTGAAGTCATCAGCATAGGCCCCCTTGTGCATGCAGGTCAGATGGCGAAATCTGGAGTCCTTGGTAACCCTGAGAGTTGTTCTGTACTTCCTGCCCAGCTTCTCCAGTTCTGCCATGACGCGGTCTGTGATGTAAGGAATACACTTGGTTTACAACCAGTGCATCATGCTGTTGACAAGCTCCAGCTTGTTCTTGATGGAGAAGGTGTTCATAACATTGTGAAAGGAATGCCCCAGTTGTGTGTTATAGTTGAAGTACATGGCTGACATTTGTGTCAGCTCGCGTATTGAAATATATTTTTTTCTGGAGCGGGCTTTATTTTCTATTTCTTTTTGATTTTGTCCTTAGCTTTTAATCTGAAATCTTTCAGGAGTCGTTTGACTTGAGCAAACTTATTGGTACGCCCGTCCTTTCCCATGTTGAGAGCTGGTCCCCAAACGTCTGCTTCTCGTGTGCTCTGTATTATTATGTCTTTTGAAGCACGACGTAACAAACTATCGTCTATCAAAACGGCGAGGTAAGTCGGCCAAAGACAGAAAAACACGGATACAACAATTAAATACATAAATTAATAATATGTGGAAAGGCTGATTTCAAGTCCCCCCCCCCCCCCCTTTTTTTTGGGCATATCCTATTTACAGCACATTGCAGTCCATTTTTCAGCTGCTGTTGATGTCTTGGCAAGTTTTACGTTCAGTAGTTTGCCATTGCTTTCTGAACGACCGGCTCACATACCTTTCCGTAAGAAACCAATGCGACGCGATCCGCTGCAGAATCTCGCGCAGCTGTGTTTCGTGCGTGGGTATACGGGATTACGAACAGAGTCCTTAACTCCTTCGCCAGGGAGCGGCAAGTTTAGCATTTCCTTTACAGGACATCGCTGTCAACATCAGCATCTTTCAGCTGATTGTTGATTTCTTGGCAAGATGACGCTCAGTAGTTTGCCATTGCTTTCTGAGCGACAGGCTTACATACCCCTAAGTTACCAACGCGGCAAAAATCGCTGCCGATTCTCGCGCAGGTTACGTTCCTCGTGTGGATATACGGGATTATGGAGAAAGACGTTAAATCCTTGGCCAGGGAGACCGGCACCATCTTGACTGGAGAAAGTAAATTACATATGCCTCAGAAACCGTAGAGGGCTCACCTGCAAACTTAGTTCAGAAACCACCGGCCAACATTTTTCTGAACATGCATTTCACGATACAAAACACCGCGGACAGATATACAATCACTCCACACGAAATCCACAGCTCACAGTGTCGCTCCACACATTTAACTCAGTAGCTAGGCGACGGAACCATGAAGTGGCATTATGTCTGACGCAAACGTGGATTTCTCATTCAGAAAGCAGTGCCAAATTTCTGAACATAGATTTCCTTATGGTTTGATCTCAAAGGACACACACCTTGAAACAAAGCTGTGACAAATTGACGCGGGCGTGCAGGTCGACCCAGCCTAAGATGGGTACCCGGACATGTTTCAGGAAGTAAAGGCGGCCGACGTGATACAGACCGCATCAGCCACCAAGTGCTGGTTGGTCTATACAAAATATGGGTCTAGGACCATATGCACAATGCTCTTTAAGGCATATAAAGAATTGTTTACTTATTTACTTACTAAACTTTAACAATAAGACCTGCAAGTCTAAAAATTAAGTACCTGAAAAAGTAAACTTTAACAGTAAGATTTGAAAGTCCTTTAACAGTAAGACCCGAAAGTCTAAACTTTAACAGTAAGACTTGAAAGTCTCCACGGCAGCGACCACGAACCTTACAGCATATTGGTTGAGAAAGGCAGAACCTGGCAGCACAAGTTAACGGTCAAGACTTTCCAGTATGACAGTACAGGGCAAGATGTGGTGAGTAAAATAAGACGTGACAAGCGCAGAAAGCTTCAAGGCAGGGAAAAAAAGCTGGGAGCAGCCACCGTGGTGGAATTTCGAGGTGGAGAAGGCCTGGGTGGATAAGGGTAGTGCTGTAAGGAGATGGCAAAATGCCAAGAAGAACAGAGCTGGCCATCCTAGTCCCTGCATGCACTTAGAAAGAGAGATGCACACAAAAGTAAGCTATTTCAAAGAACTGGTCAAGGTGGTTAAAAGTGAAAAATGGGCAGAGGTATGTCAAAGAGTAAGCACAGACAAGTCACTGAACTTGTTCTGGCGACTACATAAAAGCATGAGTGTGGTAGTCAAGAATAAGAGCATTACCAAGGAGGTCACCTCAGACAGGTGCAAGGCCCAGAACATTTCGGATGAAGACACAGTGGCAGTGAAAGAAATCAAGGCTGTGCTTCGACGATCAAACAACAGCGCTCCAGGTCCTGATGGCATAAGATACGACGACATAAATAGGTGTACCGACAATGAGCTAGAGAAACTAGCAGACATGTACAACAACAGTATAGGGAGTGCTAGCATCAAGGAGGAGTAGTTACACAGCTATCTGATTCCTTTGTCGAAGCCTGGCAAAGACCACACAAAATTTCAGGGATATCGAGTAATAACCATGCAGAATACAACAGGCAAGCTGTTGGAGAAGTTAACTGCCAGAAAAATATCAAGCCAGCTAGAGGGGCAAGGTGTTTTCCCACCTACCCTGGGAGGGTACCGTCCAAAAAGAGAAACTTGGACCAATGCAGCAGTTTTTGCCCATGATGTCTATGAAGTTTTCACTCAGGCGTTGAAACCTTTGTTGCAGCGATTGATCTTGAGGATGCGTACAACGGAGTACCATTGGATTTTCTAATGCTTCAGCTTCTTGAACTCAATATAAGTCCATTCCTCCTTAGTTGGATCGCTGCAGCCCTCTTCCAAAGGAAAGGAGTTTTTAGATGTGGCAGTTGGACTTCGGAACCAACAAAAATATATCTTGGCATACCACAGGGATCACAATTATATCCGGTACTGTTCAACACCTACACTATGAGAATCACCAGCGAGCAGATCACTGGACCGGGGAGGACACTGATATATGCCGACGATGTTTTAGTGTATCGTCGGAGGAAGGATAGAGATCAAGTTGCTGTGGAACTACGAACCGTACTCAATCGCATAAGTACTTGGTGTGTTGAAGCTGGGGCAATGGTCAACCGAACAAAGGCAACAGTGACTTAGTTCTCGTTGAATAATCATATTGTCAACACTCCACCACCAACTGTTAATCTGTGTTCAGAGACGGTGGAAAGAACGCAGGCAATGAATTACCTGGGGATACGTTTTGATCAAAGCCTTGCTTATAATGAGCACATAGACCAGGTGACAACAAAGGCCAAGCGGGGTTTGGCTGCGTTGTGGATGATGGCGGCAGCAAACTGTGAGCAGCGCCATCTATGTCTCCTATAGGAGGGGCTGGTCATGTCTGTTTTTGAGTATGCAATGGCAATCCTGACTCTCAGCCATAAGCAGATAGAAAGGATGGAAAGGATACAGAATGAAGCTATGTGCATTATTCTTGGATGTACAAGAGATACAGCATGCAGGGCGATGCGCTACCTTCTTGATTTTCCAACCATTGAAAATGGTCCATAAAAATTTTCAGAGCACGTGCCTACCTCAGAGTTAACGCAAACACACAGCATCCACTGCATAGTGAAATTATGAAGGTAAAGGGCAGCAGGTTAAAAGAGGACGGTCGTGGAAGAAGACATTCTTCAACAGGTGTGTTCACTTGAGGACTTAGAACCTGGCGAGGAGTGGTTACAAGTGCCAACAGGTTTCTGTACATCCTGTTCTGTTTGCATCCAACTAGTGAGAAATTGCAGACAAGAAAATCCGACTGCTGTGGAGGCGGAAGTACAAGCATTGATTTTCGAGAATTCGCTAGACGGTGATGTTGTCATTTACACAGATGGGTCGGTCGTCTGCTCATGGGCCTTTACTGCTCAGGCCGGAAGGAGAATTGTGAAGGATGACTGGTGCTTTTACAGAGATCACAAGTAGCCTGACTATGGAAGTCATGGCAGTAAGTAAAGCAATAACATGGCTCGAGACACAGACATTCACTAGGGCATGTTTTTTCCCTAGCGACTCAATGAGCATGCTCAAGAGGATAGAGATGGGGTGGATTCGAAGAGAATGGTTGCAGTCTCTGGAGCGATCTCGGCTGGCAAAGATTAGTTTCATCTTCGTGCCAGGGCATGCGGGAGTACAAGGAAATGAGCAGGCTGACATTCTGAATGCTCTACGAGAAGTAAGACTTTTGTGTGAACCAAGTGATGACTGTGAATCTACAACCATGGCCAGACTGCGAGAACAGCAAATTAAAAGAGGGGTGGCCAAACAAGAACATTATGCAGGTAGCCAAAGAAGACTGATAAACCAACACAGAACTGGTGTCGTTAGCCGCTACACGCTGCAGGATTTGCTGAGGAGGGGATCCAAGCACTTATGGACTGAATGGTTCGACGTGCAATGAGGATGATCTGTTGACTAACTAACTATAATTTTTGCCCCAGACAGTCATATACTGTGTGCCCCACACAGACATATAATGCCTGTCCCACAGTCTTATAACGGCTACCCCACAGAGTCCTTCCTATACATGCTTCCCCCACATTGAATCAAACACATACCTAACACATGCATGCCCCACACTGAGCTGCAACTCCATACATAATAAAAAACACAACAGAACAGCAACATCTCCAACTGGTATCTTTTATCGTTATCATTAATCCGTGTGGCTTGAGACAAATATGGCAGCAGATCTGCTGGCTCGCTCGCAAAGAAAAAGTCAAAACTCATGACACTCATTCATTGGCTTGTGGCCATCAAGCCCACAGGAAACTGTAGCTGATCACCCAGCAGTCAGGAAGCCAGCACAGATCAAACAAGGATATGGTCAGAAAGAACACAAAAACATAATCAAATCTGTACAATGTTGACAAATGCCCCAGATTTGACCAACAATATTGCTTTTTGTCCTTAAAGCACTGCAAAGATATCAAACAATCACAACAACAATCAATCACTTGATTCTCGGAACCATACAAGCCAACCCTCAACAACCTGGTCATACAATTGTACAAGCATTCACTGCAATAGTAGTAAACAACTACAACATCACAATAACAGTTTACATCACATGATCATAACTGATGGGGGGAAGAAGGGTGCAGTGATCACGCATAGTGGTGTCCTCCAATGCGAAGAGTGTCATGGAGGGTTTGAATCCAGGTGGGGACCAGTTTTACCACATAAGGAATCTGAGGAAGCTAAAACACTCTTCCGATCCTGGAGTAGTGGATGGGCTACAAATCTTCTCCAATAATGACAAAACCAAGAGGAGGTCCCATGTGGCCATGTTAATGATCATTCGGTACTTACTTGGACATTGTCAAGAGCAGGCTGAAACTAACAACCGCCTTGGTAACATTTATAAAATCATAACATTTACAAACAGTTATATATTTATAATAAGCAAACCTCTTATATTCATGTGGATGCACAGGGAAAGCCACTACATCTGATTCTCAAGGATAAGTTACAAAGTTAGATTTAAGGTGGCGTGACATATGACAGAAAACTTGAATATTAGTTTTCAGGCTGAAAAAGCTGACATATCATGATCATAATCATACAATCAATCATGAAGATCATGTCGAACAATTATTCCATCAATCAATGCAATCATTTCATCACACATTGTACATTTATATCATGCCACACATCTTACAGTTATATCATCAGAGATTGATACTTCATGGTCAAACTATCATAATATGAATTACATCAAGTCACAATTTTAGACATGAACATTTATATCACATCATACAATCCACGAGACTATCAGTTATATGTCACGTCACACAATCCTAGAATCAACTAGTTACATCACATCACTTAGTATATAATCCTAGTGAACTACTAGGGACTTCAGATGAAAACCTTACATGTTTTTTTTTATTCTGAAAAAGTATAGAAAAAATGTATCATTTTTCAATGTAGTCACCACTACATTTAATGCGAGTTCTCCAGCACCAATAAAGTGCTTGGATTCCTGTAGAAAAATGGACTCGGGGGTCACTACTTGGTGTGCCTGACCTGCTCGTGAACAGACTGCCACAGAAGTCACGCCGTTTTGAAAATTCCTACTCAATTCATACTCTTGCTGGACTGACAGGTATGCATCACCATACTGGACCTTAATTCACTGATGAATTTCTATAGGTTTTACCTCTTCACCAATTTAAAAAAAAAGGATAACAGAACGCTGCTCCTCTTTGGTGTATGTCAAAAGTGGGACGGCCATCTTTAAACTGTTCTTATGATGTCACTGTGTTCATATGCACTGTGATGTCATGTGTTTAGCACTCTTGAAAATCTTACCAACAATAATGACAGGTTACAAGACACGGGCATGATTATTCTAATTTCTATCACACTTTTAAGGTTTTCATTTGAAGCTGTCGCCTTGTTACATCATGCCTTATATCACACAATTCTAGGCTCTACCATTTACATCGCGTCACACAATGCTGGACCCTACCATTTACATCATGTCACACAATCCTAGATCCTGCCATTTACATCATCATATTAACATGATGTGTTGGCTGTGACAACAAGTAAAGTATACGGCTGCAATGTTAACATGACATGTTAGCCCTGTGACAATAAGTAAATTATATATTGCTGTAATGTTAACATGACATATTAGCAACATGCCCTGTTAGTCCTGTGACAATAAATACAGGAAAAGTAAGCAAATGATTCTTGTAAGGCCTGACGGTGCACTGGACATATGGTGACAGATCCAATGTTCATAGACCAATCAACACTATAAATGGGTGATGTGGCAAGTACTGCATCAGCCACCTCTACTTCCCAATGCATTTCCTAGTACCCATTTTAAGCTGGGTTGAACCGGGAGCCGGGGTCCAGTTTATCAATTCAAATCTGCCCCAATGCAGCCTGAACCCTTGACCACTGAGTCTGTATGCGAGCGTCTAGCCACTACGCCTCCGTGGCTTCCCCTGTGACAATACACAATCATAAATCTATTTTATATTCATTTATATCCTACAACCAATCAACCAACCCTTTATGTATTTACACAATCATAAATCTATTTTATATTCATTTATATCCTGCAATCAATCAACTGACCCTTTACGTAAATACACAATCATAAATCTATGTTATATTCATTTATATATTGCAACCAACCAACTTAACCTTAATGTAATTACACAAGTATAAATCTATTTTATATTCATTTATATCCTGCAACCAATCAACTGACCCTTTAAAGTAATCAATTGACCTTTTAAGTAATTAAACAAACATTGATCTATTTTATATTAATTTATATCCTTAGTTAGTTAGTTAGTCGACTGATTATCCTCATTGCACATCGAACCATTAAGAACATAAGTGCTCAGATCCCCTCCTCAGCAAATCCCGCAGCGTGTAGCAGCTCACAACACCAGTTCTATGTTGGTTTATTACTATTCTTTGGCTTCCTGTATAGTGTTCTTGTTTGGCCACACCTATTTTAAATTGCTGTTCTCGCAGCCTGACCATGGTTGTAGATTCAGTCATTTATATCCTGCAAACAATCAACTGACCCTTTAAGTAATTAAGTCATAAATCTTATTTTATAATAATTTATACCCTGCAATCAATCAACTGACCCTTTAAGTAATTACACAATAATATATTTATTTTATAATCTTTTATATCCTGCAACCAAACAACTAACCCTTTACACAATTACACAATCATAAATCAATCATGTGGCAGAAAACTGTCAAATCAAAAATGTACACAGTATTTATAAAATGAATCACTCACAGCACACAATCACACACAATGAACTAAATAAACTACTTAAAGCAACAGAAATGTGCGGAAACTGCATGCACACAATCACGCACAATGAACTAAATATACTATTTAAAGCAACAGAAATGTGTGCATACAATTACCAGATATGTTCAATAAACAAAGGTACTTGGCTGAGTAGGATGTGTTGGTGAATATAACCAAACACTACAACAAATAAATACAAAGCAACAGAAATGTACGGAAACTGCCTGCACACAATTACCAGATATGTTCAATAAACAAAAGTACTTGACTGAGTAGGATGTGTCAGTGTACAGAACCAAAGTACTTGACTGAGTAAGATGTGTCAGTGTATATAACAACAGTACTTGACTGATTAGGATGTGTCAGTGTATATAACAACAGTACTTGACTGATTAGGATGCGTCAGTGTATATAACCACACACCACAACAAATAAATACAAAAGTACTGCTTGGCACTGATCATAAACATGGGTGGATATGAGGAATCAGACTAGATAAAGCAAAGGGACAGTTTTTTTTTTCATGGTTTGAGGTATACTGGGCAGATGATGCCAGGCCCTTATTTTCACACATGGGCACTCACATGGGCACCAAGCAATGTCTGGGGATACTGAGCCCACCAGGTACTGAAAGCTGATTGATTGATAAAAACATGGATGTAGCACCATATGTGCGATGTGTCTTGAGGTATCTAAACAGTTTCTTGACTTGACTGTTTTCTTCAGAGGGGATGTGGTCAATATTCTTCACCAGGCACCTTTACCTCCGAAGACATTTTCTGGTTCTGGGTTGAACTGGCAGCCCAGGTAAATTGTATCAATCTGCCTTGATGCCGATGTGAATCCAGGACTATTGGGCTGGCTAGCAAGAGGGGTAGCCACTGCACGACCGCAGCTCCAAAGACAGACTGGACACTGGGTAAATTAATACCAAACACTGTGAATGTATTTCATATGTTGCTTCACTGGTGGCAAGGACTGTCCAGTGATAAATGTGTGTGTAAATAAATCTATATGAACAGAATGCACAAGTATGTCTGCACATACATCCATATGAATATAACAAACAAATATATACATGAAAATCTACATGAGCATAAAAAAAGTATCTATACTGTTCAAAAAAAAGAAAAGCAACATTTTTGGTGTTACTTTTATAAAAGATATTTGCTGATTGGACATCAGTCAGCCTATCAACTGTGTCCATCTGGTCATTAACTTCCCTGGTTACCTGAATTGTACTCACCTTATAATTCATGAGGTCATAAAAGAAGTCAAGGTCAAAACAACATTTTTAACAATAACTTCTGAAAGCTTCATGATAATCCCATGAAACTTACTGAACACAAAACTCTCTGACCATATTATTGAATGCCTATAAAAGATTGATGCTCCTCAAATAAATTCAGTTGAAAATGCAATGCGCAAGTATGGCTCATCTAACTACAAACGACTCATCATCATTGGACGTTTACAGGCTGGACAGTCACAAAGTGTAGTAGCCAGAGAATTTAATGTGGTTAGAAACACCATTAGTCGCCTTTGGAGGCGATTTCAAGAAACTGGTTCAGTGGCAGATCGGCTGCGCAGTGGAAGACCCAGAATCACAACTGCTGCCGAAGACCGCTTCATATGGCTGGGTCACCTTAGGAATCGATTTGCATCTGCGTTCTCCTCAATGCCAGGAGCTTCTCGAATTTCAGATCAAACGGTCAGGCACCAGTTGCATGACACTGGTCTTTGGGCTAGAAAACCCTAGAGAGGTCCTGATCTTACGGATTGGCATCGCCAGAACCGACTGCAGTGGGCGAATCAGCATCATCAATAAAATGTTGGTACAAGTTTGCAATTGAAACTGCAATAATGTTGCGTTTCTTTTTTTTTTATCTACATAAACATGTCACATACAAATGTCCACATAAACGTAACACACACAAATGACTAATATAAACATACATGAACATAACAAACATCTACATATAAATAAAGCTACATGAACATAAATAATTATCCATCCATCCATCATGTGCCACGCCAATAAGCGTGGGCGGTCATGTTTTGCCATCTCACTCGATCACCAGAATCATGGATCTGCTCTGTGTTCCTGTCTCGACCATGCCACGTGGCCAAGCCATCCAGGTATTTACTTCTCGGTCTTCCCCTTAGTCTCTTCCCTTCAATCTTGCCAGTTATCACCAAGTTCTCCAAGTCATTTCTTCTCATAACATGCCCAAACAATTTTGATTATCTACGCCTAATGACTCTAATCAGTTTACGATCTTCATTTGTTTCTTGAAGGACTTGTTCATTGGTTTTTCTGTCTGTCCATGGTATTCTTTGCATTTTCCTCAGAAACCACATTTCCACAGCCATCAGATGTTTTTCAGCTTGACAGCTCATTGACCACGATTCACATCCATACAAAAGTACAGGTTCTATGTAGCACTTCAACACTCTTTTTCTCATTTCAATTGATATCTTTTTATTGGTCAATATGTTTTCATCTTGCAAAAGGCTACCTTTGCAATAGCAATTCTTTTTCTAATCTCTTCAAGGCATCTCCCATCAGATGTTATGACTGTTCCGAGATAATTGTATCGATTCATTTGTTTAAGAATATACCCATTTACTCATATATCACATTGTGGTATTTCCTTCTTCCCAGTGCCAACCATAAATCTGTCTTCTTACTATTCAGTTCTAACCTTAGTTGTTCACAGTGTGCAACAGACGCATCTACTAAATGGTGTAGGTCCTGTTCAATGTCTGCAATCAAGACCGTATCATCTGCATATCTAATGTTATTGATGCATCGTCCCCCAATGTTGATTCCCTCCATATCTTCTATATTTCTAAAAATATTTTCACGGTACAGGGAAAAACGATCTGGAGACATTACACATCGCTGTCTCACACCTCTTTTAATAGGCTGATATTGACCTACATCATTATCAATTATGTATTTTACAAGTCTAAGGTCTTTTCCATCAATTTGTAGATCTTCAAGTATCCTTATCATGTCGACATGTCTCACTTTATCAAAAGCCTTTGTGTAGTCAATAAAGCAAAGATATAGATCTTTGTTTACTTCTATAGAAAGTTCAATTACTGTTCTCAGTATATACACAGCATTTATTGTACCCTTGCCTTCTACAAACCCACATTGTTCTTCTCATAATATATCTATGTATATATCTACATAAAAATAACACACAAATGTCAACATATAAATCTAATAAACAAATATATCTACACATAAATGCACATGTACAATACATACAAACAAACAGGGTTGACTTGAATTCTGTATATAACCAACTCTGAATATTATTTATTAAGAAGAAAGCAACATGTCTTTTCATGAAAAGAGCAAAATGATGATTTCAGGAGGGCACTAAAACAACCCAACAACAAGGGATCAACAACAGATTGACATAACTCATAAATGACAAAAAATAGGATGCAAAGTAATGTGTAAAATGGATGTATGAAAGAACAAGATTACAAATGTATGTTAAGTCTAGTGTGACCTGTACCCCAATGTAGGAGTGGAGCAACAAAGACAGGCAGACTAATGAACACAGGGTGCGCATGACCAGGAAAAGGTGCAGCTGTGGACTGCCTGTTCCTCTCCTCGCTGTGTTCCTCGACCTATTTCTGGTCTGATCTTAGGACAACTCTACTTCTGCCTTGGCTACAAACAATGTCCACTGAATCAAACATCTTTTCTCAAGGCGAGCGAGCGAGGATGAAGAAAGTATAGCCAGAAAGTCTCTTCGCTGGAAGCCACAGGACAAATGAAAGAGATGGAAACCGACAAGCAGAGACAGGAAGAGAAGTAGAGACAGAGATCAATAATGTGGGGAGGACAGGGAAGGAGCTGCAGGAGATAACACAGATAGGAGGGCTTGGGGTGGGGGGGGGGGGGGGGGGGGGGGGGGGTTGGAGGAATATGTTCCAGCAAGGGATACAGAGAGGAAGGAGAAGACTATCAGGCATTGAACTTCAGCTCATCCTGCTGACAAGTACCTACAACCATATCACCACAGCCTCTCACATTCACTTGAACAACACAAAAACAAACATCTTCACAAACTAAACACATGAAACAAATAAACTCAACAAGGGCTTAATATATAATCACATTAAAACACAAAAACAAACTTCACAAACTAAATACATGAAATAAATAAACTTAAGGCTTAATATAATCATTTAAAAATACAAAAAACAAATAAACTTCACAAACCAAATACACTCAACAAGGGCTTAATATAAAGGGCTTAATATAATCATATAAAAACATGAAAACACAAAAAGCTGACTAAAGTCATGCATGAGACATCAGTGAGGCAAATCTATAACTAATGCTTCGTGTAAATGGATAAATAACTGGCCACAGACATGCAGATAAATTTAATGAGTATAAAGGCAAATCTCCATGTCAATTTATAAATAATACAAGTTACTAAATGTACAAGCAAAATATGGATCTACATATGCATACTTTCTGTGTTATCAGCAAGGACTAGTGGAGGCTACGTTTGTAGAATATAAACACAAATGTTGCAGATATTGGACCGGGGAAGATACTGCTAGGGTAGAAATGTTGCAGATATTGGACCAGGGGAGACACAGCTAGGGTAGAAATGTTGCAGATACTGGACCAGGGAAGACACAGCTGGGATGGAAATGTTGCAGATATTGAGCCAGGGGAGACACAGCTGGGGTAGAAGTGTTGCAGATATTGGGCAAGGGGAGACACAGCTGGGATGGAAATGTTGCAGATATTGGACCAGGGGAGACACAGCTGGGGTAGAAATGTTGCAGATATTGGACCAGGGAAGACACAGCTGGGGTAGAAATGTTGCAGATATTGGTCCAGGGAAGACACAGCTGGCGTAGAAATGTTGCAGATATTGGACCAGGGAAGATACAGCTGGGATGGAAATGTTGCAGATATTGGTCCAGGGAAGACACAGCTGGGGTAGAAATGTTGCAGATATTGGTCCAGGGAAGACACAGCTGGGATGGAAATGTTGCAGATACTGGACCAGGGAAGACACAGCTGGGGTAGAAATGTTGCAGATATTGGGCCAGGGAAGACACAGCTGGGATGGAAATGTTGCAGATATTGGACCAGGGAAGACACAGCTGGGGTAGAAATGTTGCAGATATTGGACCAGGGAAGACACAGCTGGGATGGAAATGTTGCAGATATTGGACCAGGGAAGACATAGCTGGGGTAGAAATGTTGCAGATATTGGGCCAGGGAAGACACAGCCGGGGTGGAAATGTTGCAGATATTGGTCCAGGGAAGACACAGCTGGGGTAGAAATGTTGCAGATATTGGACCAGGGAAGACACAGCTGGGGTAGAAATGTTGCAGATATTGGACTAGGAAGGCACAGCTGGGGCAGAAATGTTCTTAGTTTCAGCCCTTGAGTTGGCGACATTGCTGAACACTGACTGGAGGAGGAGACAAACATAAACTGGAGGGCCACGCAGAAACAGCAAAGAAACAGAAACAGTAGAGAGGGAAACAGAAAATGTGGAGAGGCAAACATAAACAGTGAAGAGGTGAACAGAAACGAAGTGCTCAGTATAATATATCTCCCCACTTTCTCACAAGACTCCAGTGAAACCATACCTCATAACACCCAACAACCCACCCCAAAGATACCCTACCTCACATGACACTACACAACATACAACACTAATTCACATCACATGACACAACACAACATTACCAACCACACTGGCATTAAGATGCAATAGAAATAAAACAAACAGACATCAAAAGCTCTCCAGTAAAAGAAAACACACAAGTCAAATATTCTCACATTTTCCTGTGTAAGAAAACACGATTGAAACAAACTTCCTGTCAGGCAGGAGAGACAAAACTGTGAACTATAAAAATGTTACTAATGTGTATGACGGCATCCTGTAAATTCCACATTAGCAGCTTTACACAACATATCACCATACACCAGCAGTTTGTCATATGCTTCTGTACAATCATAGTTTGTCATACGTTTCTGTATAATCATGATTTGTCATAATATAACCAGTCCTGTTTAGGACTAACTCAAAAGAGAACAATAAAAGTAAAGAATATCAAAAGTAACTAAAAATATACCTCAATTATAACGCTGCAAATGCAGTTTGAATGAGGCCACATCTTTACCCCCCCCCCCCTCCCCCACATCCCATAAATATTGGATTGGATTGTCATATGTTTCTAAGAACCATGTTTTGTGAGACATTACAGGATAACCATGGTTTGTCATATGTCTATAAGAAACATGTTTTGTGAGACTTTACAGGATAACCATGGTTTGTCATATGTCTGTAAGAAACATATTTTATAAAACATTAGAGGATAACCACGGTTTGTCATATGTCTATAAGAAACATGTTTTGTGAGGCATTCAGGATAACCATGGTTTGTCATATGTCTCTAAGAAACATGTTTTGTAAGACATTAGAGGATAACCACGGTTTGTCATGTCTCTAAGAAACATGTTTTGTGAGACATTAGAGGATAACCATGGTTTGTCATATTCTCTAAGAAACATGTTTTGTGAGACATTACAGGATAACCATGGTTTGTCATATTCTCTAAGAAACATGTTTTGTGAGACATTACAGGATAACCATGGTTTGTCATATTCTCTAAGAAACATATTTTGTGAGACATTACAGGATAACCATGGTTTGACATGTCTGTAAAAACATGTTTTGTGAGACATTAGAGGATAACCATGGTTTGTCATATTCTTTAAGAAACATGTTTTGAGAGACATTAGAGCAGTGGTTCTCAACCTTTTTTGGCCCATGCCCCCCTTCACCATATTTTCAGAACATAATTCCTCCCCCCTTTCGTATTTCCTCCCTAAAAATCCCCCCTCCCACAGTATACGTAATAATGGAAGCTAAATTTAATAGCTCATACTAAAACAAGTCTAGACGTCTACATAAAACATGATTTGCAGGTCTACTTACATTATAAAATGAATTTAAGAAGGGTGAGACATACAGAACCGTAAAGTATGAAGGGAAAAACAATATCAAGTAATCGGTTCTTGTGTTAATGCGATCTTGAAATAATCTTAATTCCCCCCCAATGTATGTCATACCTTCATACAACTGATTTACATCATATCTGACAACAATCATAATGTGGTTTGCATCTCTTTATAACTGTATATTTTGACCCTACAACCAATGTGTGCGACTTATCTCCCTACGGTCACATCTCAGTATACACAGTATTCATAGCATATTCCCGCACCATGCACAACATATTCTCATATGGTGCATGACACATTACCATGCCATACATGGCACATTCCCAAGCTCTGTAACTAATTCCCACACCACCTATGACATATGCCTACCTAATTCCCATACCATTTGACATATTCCCATACCATCCATAACATATTCTCATGTCCTGTGATTAATTCCCATACACCCATGACATATTCCCATACACATATAAGTAATTCTCATGCACATATAATTCCCACACACATATAACTAATTCCCATACACATATAATTTCCATATACATATAACTAATTCCCAAACATATATGACTAATTTCAGCACACACAACTAATTTCTATAGACATATGACTAAATCCCATACAAATAATTCCCATACTTCTATGACCGCAACATCTCCTACAGCCACATTTTGTGATATGTCTATATACAAAAACAGTTTGTGACATTTAAAGATTGAGCACAACCCACTACTGGCAACGCTGATCGTATTCCGGTATGAACCAAAGGCCTTGTCCATGTCATATTGAAAGCACTAGACTCGAGTTTCACTCTCATTTGAGCTCGTCAGTAGTGCATATCCCTGACTGGATCCAGGATTGAACCCCGGATCACTGGTGTGTGAGGCGGGTGTGTAACCACAAGACCATGAGCCTCACGCTTGACGCGATCAAATTAGTCAAGTGCAAATAGTCTAGTGCTTCCAATCTGACGTGGACAAGGCCTTAGGTTCATACCTGAATTCGATCAGTTTTGCCAGTAGTGAGTTGTGCTCAATCTTTAAACCTCAAATCCAGAAACAACCAAATAAATCAGTTTATGACATTTCAACACAAACATATGGTTTGTCGTACGTCACACCTATTCATGATATTTCCTCTATGCTAAACTATTTATGATGTATCTACCTGAGACAAAACAGAAACCACAACGTAATAGACATGACTTTACCTCACCCACAAGAACACACACAATGGATGCATCATATCTGTGTTTTGCATAGCTGTAACCACCTGACAAGAAGCCCATTTGTCATCTTCTATGCCTGAGATCCCCCATGGAAGAACAGATCCTAAACAAATCGCACCAAGCCATCCTATCTTCTGACATCTCTTTTAGCTCCATCCAAGTTCTCCCAATATTATTCATCTCATCTCTGTCTAATTCTCTTCATGGTGTCTTTGGATCTTCCATCTTAAACTTTAAAACTGACATCCCCAGTTGACAAACTTTAAAACTGACATCCCCAGTTGACCCATCTTAAACTTTAAAACTGACATCCCCAGTTGACCCATCTTAAACTTTAAAACTGACATCCCCAGTTGACCCATCTTAAACTTTAAAACTGACATCCACAGTTGACCCATCTTAAACTTTAAAACTGACATCCACAGTTGACCCATCTTAAACTTTAAAACTGACATCCACAGTTGACCCATCTTAAACTTTAAAACTGACATCCACAGTTGACCCATCTTAAACTTTAAAACTGACATCCCCAGTTGACCCATCTTAAACTTTAAAACTGACATCCACAGTTGACCCATCTTAAACTTTAAAACTGACATCCACAGTTGACCCATCTTAAACTTTAAAACTTACAGCACTCATGACATTCCCATACGTGTTCTGTCCCCATTGTCAACAGCCAGCGAAGAGTCCTACTACTTATGGTACCAGTAGCAGTTTGATTAAGTATCCATCTGGCCTTTCCTCATAGCTTTGAGCTTGACTGATAAATAAGTTAGTCATGAGGTCATCCTCATTATACAAGGAACTATTACTTCATCAGTGCAGGTTTTACATGTCTGTATGTTTAGTTTCTGACTTAATTTTAGTCACGTAAGCACTTTTCTAAAACTTGTCAGAAACAGTACCTCAGACAGAACATTTAACAATAAATGTGATAATTTTATCTTTCTACGAACTGCTTTCATATTCTGATGGTTCCCATTTGTGTACATTTAACCAACATTCTATTGTTTAAACAAACTATCTATACATTCTCGTTATAAATATGTACATTGTGCCCACATTGTATCTTTCTAACAAACTAATTAAAATCACTAAGCATCTTTCTTCAGATCATTTTTACCAACCCTTACAAAATTCAATCAATCAATCATGTGCCATGCCGGAAAGCGTGGGCGGTCATGATTCGCCATTTCACTCGATCACCAGAGTCGTGGATCAGCTCAGTGTTCCTGTCTCGTCCATGCCATGTGGCCAAGCCATCCAGGTATTTTCCTCTCGGTCTTCCTCTTGGTCTGTTCCCCTCGATCTTGCCAGCTGTCACCAAGTTCTCCAGTCCATTTCTTCTCATAACATGTCCAAAAAATTTTGACTGTCTACGTCTAATTTCTCTAATCAATCTACGATTTTCATTTGTCTCTTGTAGTACTTGGTCATTGGTTTTTCTATCTGTCCATGGTATTCTTTGCATTTTCCTCAGAAACCACATTTCTGCAGCCATCAGATGTTTTTCAGCTTGACTGCACATTGTCCAAGTTTCACATCCATACAAAAGAACAGGCTCTATGTATCCCCTCAACACTCTTTTTCTCGTTTCAATTGACATCAATTTATTGGTCAGAATGTTTTTCATCTTGCTAAAGGCTACTTTCGCAATGGCGATTCTTGTTCTAATCTCTTCAAGGCATCTGCCATCAGATGTTATGACTGTTCCGAGATAATTGAACCGATTCACTTGTTGAAGAATATTCCCATTTACTTGTATATTACATTGTGGTACTTCGTTCTTCCTAGTGACGACCATAACCTGTGTCTTCCTACAATTTAATTCCAACCCCAGCTGCTCACTGTGTACAACCACAGTGTCTACTAATTGTTGCAGATCCTGTGCATTGTCTGCAATCAATACTGTATCATCTGCATATCTAATGTTATTTATGTTTCGTCCTCCAATGCTGATTCCATTTAGGTCTTCTACATTTCTGAAAATATTTTCACTGTATAAGGAAAAAAGATCTGGAGACATTACACATCCCTGCCTAACACCTCTCTTAATAGGTTGGTATTGTCCTACTTCATTATCAAAATTGTCCTACTTCATTATCAAAATTGTCCTACTTCATTATCAAAATTATTACAAAATTAGAAATGTAAATTCTAACCACATAGCAACTTTCTACTGTACTGTCTTAACACCCACATGTTATTAATGTAAAAATTCTATGGATATACCTTCACATTCACATTATTAATGTAAACATTCTAATGTAATACCTTCACATTCATATAATTAATGTAAACATTCAAGTGTTATTATCTTCAAAATTCACATGTTATTAATATAACCATTTTAGCCACATAATACCTTAGTACTAAATTTATATTGCAATCTATTTGGCTTGAATGTTAATTTCTAATCACATAGTAAAGCATCATAGTGCATCACTCATTGACATCATAGACACCAATTGTTCTTGCAAAATCACACTTCCCTAGGCAGGCAGCGAACCTGCTCATTTCTGAGCAAACGGAACACACCAAACCATTTTAACCACATCATCATCTAGTGTTTTGCTGGCTGGCACGGATGATCATGCTTCTCCATATCTTGTAATCTCAAACTATGTGGATGTACCAATTTGTGTGCAGACATCTTTCTGACAAAAAGCTAGCATAAGTCGTCTCAAATTGTGTTCCTCCATCTTTCAACTCAAATTGTGTTCCTCTATCTATCTATTCAAATTGTGTTCCTCTATCTTTCTATTCAAATTGTGTTCCTCCATCTTTCCATTCAAATTGTATTCCTTTATCGTTCTATTCAAATTGTGTTCCTCTATCTTTCTATTCAAATTGTATTCCTTTATCTTTCTATTCAAATTGTGTTCCTCTATCTTTCTATTCAAATTGTATTCCTTTATCGTTCTATTCAAATTGTGTTCCTCCATCTTTCCATTCAAATTGTGTTCCTCCATCTTTCCATTCAAATTGTGTTCCTCTATCTTTCTATTCAAATTGTGTTCCTTCATCTTTCCATTCAAATTGTGTTCCTCTATCTTTCCATCTTTCCTTTATTCATAATCCCCATTCAAAACACACCTGTGGGTGATTTAGCAGAAGTCCATCTTGCGTTCATATTCAGTCAATGGTATGTGTGCCGACATTCAGAAACCAATGGTAAACTACTGAAGGTAAACTTGCCAAGAAATCAATAACAGCCAAAACATACTGGGGTTGACTGCAACATCCTGTAAAGGATATGCAACTAACTTTGTTTATCTTTCCATAAATCGTTCCAGTCGCCCTGCATGTTCCAGGCTTTCTCTTCTCATAATGTGTCCAAAACATGACATCTGCTTGTTTCTGATGTCTGTGATATTGTCTTCATGTCTTAGCCCCTTTCACAACATTTAGGTGACTTATTTTGGCTGTCCAGGAAATGTTTAGTATTCCTCTGTAGACCCACATCTCTTATGTGAGGAATGTATTTTGGCTTGTTTACTAACTGCCCTGGATTCACAGCCATTTGTTAAAACTTGTTCTGTATAACATGCAACAATTCTTGTTCTAACCTCCACTGGCAGGGATTTATTGCATTCAATTTTCTTTATTTTATAAAATGCAGTTTTTGCTTGTCTTATCCTTCTTCTTCTGCATTCATCCGGAGTGTTTTTTCAGACTAATTGGGTTGGCCCGATTATGCGCCCGTAGGCCAACACATCTGACTTCAGCGGGCGTTTGTTGACCGGGTCAGCCGTTCCGGGTATTTTGCTTGTCATATTTTGTTCTGCTGCACATCACCTCTCCATTAGACCCAACAAAAGAGTGATCAGTAGAGAGGAGCAACTCTCAGTTGTCTACGAAGCTCAGCGAGTTAATACCCTGCCTGAACAAGTTACTATCTTATCACAGTTGCAGTTATACATATGTTACTGTTTTATTCTATACCAAACTGAAGTTCTATTTGAACAATTCTTTGTTCCATTTGAGCAAATTCCTTATTCTATATGAGCAAGATACAGTTTTATCTGAACACTTGATATATGCGTGTGAGTGTGTCTCTCTCTCTCTCTCTCTCTCTGTTCCCCTTTCTGTCAGTAGATGATGGACACCACACAAGAGAGCTGCAAACACAGCCCAGGGGACACAATGTTCAGCAGAATAAGTAGACAACTCTGCACTTGAGTATAGCAGAGCACTTGCTTGTCCTGACAGTCGGAAATTGCTGTCAAAGGCAGAGATCACATAACACTCATCTGAATGTTACAGGCAAGGGAAAACTACCACACAATCATCCCAAGAATACAATTATGAGCATGTCATGAATCTGGAATGGAGGAGTGACATGTTGAGAATCTTTATACCAGTCTTCTCACTCACTACTCACTCGTTCTTGTTTTTTATACATAAATGTAACATGCATAATACAAAACATACACATAATGTGTGAAAGATTAGTTGGAAAGGTCATATTAAACCAGGCCTTCATGCCCAATTTGCAACGCTATGAAAATAAAGTTTATTTGTTCATTTTTGTGTTATATTTACTTCCCTTAGTTTTTAACTTCGCTCACTTGTGTTTGTTGTATGGCTCTTGAGCCACAATTTTCATGTTTCCCCATTACGATCACATTACTTTACAACTGACTAATTCCATTTGTTTATTTTATTTTATTCATGTGATGAAGACAAGAAATTTATAAGAAGCAATTACAGAACCAACTGAAAATCAGAGCATCCAGGTCACCAGAACGATGACGGATATTATCAACACTGCCGAAAACAAGTAATAATCTTCAGACAGCACAGGACATAACAGGCTGAAATACCACGTTTATAAACTAAAGATGGGAGATATTGATGTCTGTGATTGTGGAACTGGTGAAATGACAGCTAAACGTTTGCAGTGTCCAATATATGCAGAATAGAGAAAAGTATTCTGAATTTGAACACAGAAGTCACAAACAATATGCTGCACGATTTATTGTTTGGAATATTTTTCTGCCAACACCAGCTCCATTTAAAGATAAACTCTATGGAGATGCCAACAAACTTAAGTCGATCGCTGCTTTCTTTGCATTAATTCATACTGACATTTGATGATGAACAAAGACCCGTTGCCGTGAAGTTGGAACCACGACTAATGACTAATGAAGAAGTGGAAGAGAATTTGTCTCCCCAACTGATATGTAACAAGTTTTGTGAACTAAGCCTGTGGAATGAGACACGCCATTAAATGCACTTCGTCTCTGTACAAATGTGACCTGCAGGCAGTCCAGGCCATACAGGATAAATATTCAAACAAACAAGTAAAAGACCATGCCCCATGCTATGAGGCGTATTGGGTATATGGTGCTAACATATAGACCAATCGGTGCTTGACGAGTGATGAGGTCAGTATCAGGTCGACTGCCTTTACCTCCCAGGGTGCAATATTTTAGGCTGTGCCAAATTGGAATTCCAAGTTGGTTAAACAAATATTCCCATCTCATGGGGGATTCAACCCCCCCCCCCCCCCCCCCCCCGCAACAACAAACAACATGACCCCCACAAAAGCAAACACCCAACCCCTGCATCAGCAAACACAAGGGCCTCACAACAGCAAACACACCCCTGTAATAGCAAACAAGAGTGCTAACCACCATGCTATGGTCACTCCCCAGGACAAACATTGTTAACTGGTTGAGTGCCATGGGATGATTAATTGTCTTAAGCAGCTTTCCATATATGACAATGGCTTACATACAGTAGTTTTCCCTATGCAAACCCTTTTAATTTGATATGCAAAAAACATGTCTGCTACCTTAATAACAACTTTTAGGTCATAACTGACACACCCACTCCCCATTTTCCGCAATTCATTTTAGTTTGGTCCAAACCTACTATTGTTTGGCACTGAATCTGTTAAATAATAATCAAATAAAATAATACAGTATAAACATAACATATGTGACTAACACTGACAACAGTAAGAAGGCATTGGGATAAGAATGTGCCCGTCAGCTGCTGGCAAGTGTCTGGCTATCTCATCCACATGCTCAGGTACTGCACGAAGACTGACCAATTATGTCTTTTGATATTTGCTATAAACAAACTGAGCACACAGGGGAATAACGCTTGGCGTCGTCAATATGGCGTGGGAGGTGGGGGGTGACCACAGGTAAGTATAAAAGAAAAAAGTGAATACTAACAATAAGGGTGTGAATACGGGGGAGATAACTGATAAATGTGAATGCTGGTACAGTGGTGTGAATATGGGGGAGATAACTGATAAATGTGAATGCTGATACAGTAGTGTGAATATGGGGGAGATAACTGATAAATGTGAATGCTGGTACAGTGGTGTGAATATGGGGGAGGTAACTGATAAATGTGAAAGCAGGGAGACAGCTGACACATGTCAATGTGGGGAGATATCTGGACAGTGAAAGCATGGGGAGATAACTGACAAGCATGAATATTGGTCCATCACTGAAAAATGTGAACATATAACTGACAAATGTGGACAATTTATTGACAATTATAAATACAAGAAAAATGGCAAGTATGAATTACTCTGTCTATTACCTGTTTTCATATTGATGATACAATTTCAAGCACTATTTAGTTTGGTCCAGATGTGCTAAGCACAGGGAAAGGAGACAGTTGAAGTTTTGGCAATGAGGAGAGATAAATTGCAGGTGTGAATGAGGGGAGATAAATGACAGGTGTGAATGAGGGGAGATAAATAACAGGTATGATTGAGGGGAGATAACAGGTGTGAATGAGGAGAGATAAAAGACAGGTGTGAATGAGGGGAGATAACTGGCAAGTGACTGGAAATGGGAAATAACCGATTAGTGTAGAAAAGAAAGTGTATTTGGAATTACAGTAAAGAAACAATAAAAACAACATCTGGAGAGGTTGGTTGAGTGAATCCTCGGAAACAGTGAGTTTTGGTTCCAAATTGCTGTTATAATCGAAAGTGCATAGTTGAGGGTGAACCCCCAACCTTGCAAAATACCCCCATGGCTTGTGCAATCATCACCTCTGGCAGCAAAACTCCAACTTCACATGGTGGAAATGTTTCAACTAACAGGAGAATGGGCGACGGCGAGTCTCTGGTGCTATAAAACCAGACTGCTCTAGATTTATATGTATATTCATACATGTGCGAATGCTCTAACAATATTCATGTATGAATCTTCCCCTGACTCTCCGTTCCTGTTTTTCTCACAGTATCAAGATATGACGACGGTTCTAGCGTGCTTCTCAAACAATTTATTGCTTTAGTTAACTTTCTTCTTTTATTCGTTTGAAATTTTCTATAACTGTGATGTTGTCTCTTGTATGAATATAACTGTCCTTTTTAGTTCACTCAGTGGTCCATTGAGTTTATCCCCTATCGTTGTTTCTCCAGGGCAGAAGATTTGCCTAGATATGTTGTACCTTTGGCAGTCTTGGAGTATGTGATCTGCTGTCTGCAGCGCCAATCTTTACGTCATATGGCTGATTCGCCGATCTCGAATTGTGTAATTTCAGTCAACCAATTCCCCATCTGTGGGCACAGCCTGTTGCTTGTTTTCTGTTGTACCTTAGCAATACTGCTTTTCATGGAAAGCTGTCTGTTGGTAGCAGCGTGTGTGTGTGCATGCAAATCCTACTCCAGAGTATAATTACATAGCAATAGAACACAGATAAACTGGAACATATTTGGAAAATATATTCATAATTGTAATCTATAGGTGATGGTAACTTAAACACAAGGGCTGGGAAATCATTGGTAAGATAAGGCACAGAAACTCAACGGTAGTACAAACTTCATGGGAAAGGAACCATCAAAAACATCTGACCAAAAAACATCAACTGGAAAATACATAATAAGAAAACAATGTTTGCAAGAACTTAGAAACAGATAACACAAACATCACAAATAAAACTTCTTTCTGAAAATGTAGTATCTGGTTGGGTAGATAAGATGGCAGCAACTATGGAGACAAACAGGTATCAAGGTTGTGGATAAGTGGTATCCACGGATGGAGGTACAGTATGCTTTCTAAATGTGACAGATTTAGATAAGTAGTATTGAAAGATGGTTGCACAGTGTCTTCTCTCAATGTAAAGGTTGTTAGATAAGTGTTACTGAGAGATGATAAAAGAGTTTTTTTTTCTCAATGTGAAGGTTTTAGATAAGTGGTGATCACAAATGGTGGTAAAGCGTTCTCTCTCAATGTGAAAGATTTAGACATACTCCGCTCTTAAAACTCCAAATCTACTTTTGTAATCCAAACGGCTGATATTCATATGCATGGTTTTCTACGCTCAGCCATTTGGCTATCCTTAATCAGACCTTTAGCATTTCAACTACTGATAATCATTGGGCAGGTCAACAGAAAAGGATGACACAATATGAGTCAAAAATATCTGCTGTCTGGCAGACAAGACTGCAGACAGTCGAAGATATGGGACACAAATATCCGCTGTCTGGCAGACAAGACTGCAGACAGTCGAAGATATGGGACACAAATATCCGCTGTCTGGCAGGCAGACTGCAGACAGTCGAAGATATGGGACACAAATATCCGCTGTCTGGCAGGCAGACTGCAGACAGTCGAGGGGTAGGGAAGATCGACACAAGAGAAACTTCTGTCAAAATCTGACCTACTAGGCCACAGGCTTGACAAAACTGGACAATAGCTCACAGCTGATTTTAAATATTCAAAAGAATGTATTCTCTTAGTGAATAAAAACACAGAAGCCACAAACAACAGCATGCACAATGTGTTGCCTGGTATATGATCCATCTGTTCACTTCATATGATATATAACACTGCAGTATGCACCCGACGAGGTGCAGCGAAATATGACAGGCAATACATTGTGCAACATATTGTTCATGGCTTCTTGGCTTAAATGACGAATATATGAAACATCTGTAGATGCTTCATTACAATTATGCTATAACTGCCAAGGAAATATAATTTTACAGACAATAAATACATGAGGTTGACAGCACATGAGCAAATAAATATGAAAAACAAATGTGTTAAAAACAGAGAAAATTATGGGATGGCATTCAGGGACAAAGGAAAAAAATGGAGAGATGCACACAATAAAATGGAAGAACTCAACAACCTGGATACAGGGAAAGCTGATCACTTACTCCTGACAATAGAAGGTGGTGGGTATTATGATGACGATGGTGGTGATGATGATGATGATGATGATGATGATAACAATGTTTGTTAAAACATGTTTGTATGTGTATTTTACTCCTTACAATCATCAGGCAGAACCCGTAATGTCATGCTACAGCAGCCCTCAAGCTTTCCGAGCACACTGGCCTGGCAAGAAAACTGGACTGTTCATCTGCTATACTGTTTAACCCTTCAGACCCTGCAGCCTTTGACCTGTACATTCCCGATGCTCTTAATGGGGTCAAGCTCAAATTTCAAATAATCTTATCATCTCTATATTTACCAACTCTATATTTAGCATCTCTACATTTACAATCTCTGTATTTACCATCTCTGTATTTATCATCTCTGTATTTATCATCTCCTTATTTACCGTTTCTGCATTTACCATCTCTAACCACCTCTGCATTTACCAACTCTATATTTACCATCTCTATATTTTATTTTGCATATCCTTTTTACAGGACATCGCTGTCAACAACATCATTTTACTGCTGTTGTTGATATCTTGGCAAGTTTACATTCATTAGTTTGCCATTGCTATCTGTTGATGTCTTGGCAAGTTTACATTCATTAGTTTGCATTGCTATTTGAATGACCGGCTCCCATACCAATTCATTAAAATCAAGCGCAGCGCAGTCTGCTGCCAAATCATGCGCAGTTGTGTTTCGAACTTGGGTAAGCGGGATTATGAACCGCGCCATAACCACTTCGCCACAGAGACCGGCATCTCTATATTTACCATCTCTATAATTAACATCTCTATATTTACTATCTCTACATTTACCAACTCTATATACCATCTCAGACATCTTTTACCCCTCCCAACAAATAACCCTGCCCATTGTCCCTATTGTCCAGACAGGACCTGCAGCAAGTCATGTGAAGTACACAAACTAGATCTACTATGTTCCCCACACAGATCTGGATTCAGCACCATATACCAAAGGAGCCATACGTCATATAAAAGGCTCCCGTACATTAAATGATTGATGTTTTCCACTGCTAACATTTTTTTCAGACTCGCTGACTGAAAAGCTCACAGAAAATCAAGCTCAAATCACATGTAACTACAAGACCTGAATCATCCAGAAAGCAATAGCAAATTAGTAAATGTAAACTTGCCAAGAAATTCCAAACACCCAAAAAAAATGCTGGGGGTTGGCTGCAACATTTTGTAAAGGATATGCAAGTAACTAATTAGAGCAGACACTTTTCGTCCAGTACGTACGTGTACGTGAGTAAAGGACTCAGGTACTTGCCTTGAGGACTACTGGGCATGTGATGATAGCCCCACATGTTCACATACAATCAGCACTTAAGTGGTGATGTCATCAATATCCACATTTTCACATACAATCGGCACTTAAGTGGTGATGTGATCAATATCCACATGTTCACATACAATCGGCACTTAAGTGGTAATGTCATCAATATCCGCCAGCTGCCTTTACTTCATTAAAACATTTTTGGTACCACTGTAGACTGGGTCAACATGGGAGGCCAGACCAATTAAAACAAATCTATATCAATGCTAATTCGGACCTCGTGTACATCTATCCCATTTTTCCATTTAAGGAAAAACTGAATGATTGACATTTCGAGCCTCTATTAATTTAATAAGAGATGATCTCTCACAGACTCCACAAGTGAGCTAACAATGTATAGAGAAAATCATGTTCCGAGAAGATCTCTCACAGATTTCAAAAGCGAGCTGACAATGTATAGAGAAATCATGTTCAGAGACGATCTCTCAATAACTCCAAAAGGAAACATACAGAGAAATCATGTTCTGAGAAGATCTCTCACAGAGTCCAAAAGTGAACTGACAACATATAGAGAAATCATGTTCTGAGAAGATCTCTCACAGAGTCCAAAAGTGAACTGACAACATATAGAGAAATCATGTTCAGACAGAAATATTGGGCTTAAAAGTTCAAAAGAGCATGCATGGTACATAAAATGAGCAGACCTGTGCATCAGAAGTGGCCCTCATCTATTCCTCAAATTCTCTCAAACCAGGCATAATACCAGCAACCGATTCTGTCTGTCAAGAAAGGGCAGAGTCAGCAATCTTCAGTAACACAAAATGTCTAACCACACACACACACACACACATCTTGTCAATTCCTTCTAGTAACCCTAACTAAGATTCACTATAGCTAACTGTATCGTCATTCTTTCCATCATCACTGCTGATGCTAATGACCCCATGACCTCGAGATGATGCAGATTCTTGACCTTTGCTTTTTGGCAGACGTAGAGTGCAGGGCAGCAACTCTCGGAGAACCGTGTGATGGGTGACTAGTGCTGTTAGGGATGTCCACTCCTTGTCCAGGCCCTGTTGAGAATTATGGAATCAAATGTCAGGTACATAACTGTTCAAAAAAAGAAACGCAACATTACTGCAGCTTCAATTGCAAACTTGTACCAACATTTTATTGACAATGCTGATTCGCCCACTGCAGTCGGTTCTGGCGACGCCAGTCCATAAGAACAGGACCTCTGTAGGGTCCAGCGTCGTGCAGCCGGTTCCTGACCATTTGATCTGAAAATTGATGAGCTCCTGGCATTGACTGGACTGTGGAGGACACAGATGCAAATAGATTCCTAAGGTGATATAGCCGTATGAAGCGACCTTCGGCAGCAGTTGTGGTTCTGGGTCTTCTACTGCGCAGCCGGTCTGCCACTGAACCTGTTTCTTGAAATCGCCGCCAAAGGCGACTAATGGTGCTTCTTAACCACATTTAATTCTCTGGCTACTGCATTTTATGACTGTCCAGCCTGTAAACGTCCAATGATGATGAGTCATTGTTCTGCAGTGAGATGAGCCTTACTTGCGCATTGAATTTTCAACTGAATTTATTCGAGGGGTGTCAATCTTTCATAGGCATTCAATAATATGGTCAGAGAGTTTTGTGTTCAGTAAGTTTCACAGGATTATCATAAACCTGTTTCGTGTTATTGACAAAAATGTTGTTTTGACCTTGACGTCATTCACGAACTCACAAATCATGAGGTGAGTACAATTCAGGTAACCACAAGAAGTTAATGACCAGATGGACACAATCGATAGGTTGATTGATGTCCAATCAGCAAATATCTTTTATAAAACACCAAAAATGTTGCATTTATTTTTTTTAACAGTATAGTTAATCGACCCACACAACATTGCCGGCACCATGTCACATCTGTTAAAGTCTATATAACAAAGTACAAACTGCAGATAGTTGCAAGTCACATCTGTTAAAGTCTATATAACAAAGTACAAACTGTAGATAGTTGCAAGTCACATCTGTTAAAGTCTATATAACAAAGTACAAACTGTAGATAGTTGCAAGTCACATCTGTTAAAGTCTATATAACAAAGTACAAACTGTAGATAGTTGCAAGTCACATCTGTTAAAGTCTATATAATAAAGTACAAACTGCAGATAGTTGCAAGTCACATCTGTTAAAGTCTATATAACAAAGTACAAACTGTAGATAGTTGCAAGTCACATCTGTTAAAGTCTATATAACAAAGTACAAACTGTAGATAGTTGCAAGTCACATCTGCTAAAGTCTATATAACAAAGTACAAACTGTAGATAGTTGCAAGTCACATCTGCTAAAATATATATAATAAAGTACAAGCTGTAGACAGTTGCACGTGCTGTAGACTTAACTGATTAAGTGTTATGGGATTATTTTTCATCTTAAGCGACTTCCCATATCTGCCATGGGTTTATACAATTACCAAAATGTTGTCATTGTGTTATAATACATGTCTGCAACCATATTAATAACTCTTCAGTCATAACTGTGACACACCCCCTACTTCCCATTTTCCGTCTTCCATTTTTGTTTGGTTCAAACCTACTTTTTGTATGGTACAAAAACTGTTAATAAGTTAATACAGATTTAAAACCATTCAACTCTGCAGATATATCAGGATGCTTTGCCCCCTCAGCACATTTTACTAGGTGTAGATGCCCGTTGCATCAATAACACACTGACAACAGGTCAGGTTCGTCTATTCATACACTTCTCTCCGCCGAAGCTACACCTTAATCCAAATACTCACTAACAGATAGTTTCATGTCTTGCAATGTGCTCATAGGCTTCAACATGGGACACAAATCAGCTGCATATGCTTTTTATGGTATAAATCAGGGGCGGGGAACATCTGAACCGCGGGCCATATAACACCCACAAAGTTAACTCCACCAATATCTGACCTTCAGTTAAACTCCATCAATATCTGACCTTCAATTAAACTCTATCAATATCTGACCTTCAGTTAAACTCTATCAATTGTCTGATGTATCAATTAACCTACTGTAATTTCACTCCACTATGTCTGCTGGATCAATTCACCTACTGTAATTTCACTCCACTATGTCTGCTGGATCAATTCACCTACTGTAATTTGACTCCACTATATCTGCTGGATCAATTCACCTACTGTAATTTCACTCCACTATGCCTACTGAATCAATTCACCTACTGTAATTTCACCCCACTATATCTCCTGGCCAGTTTCTCTGGCCTAGGGTTAATGTTTTCTCTGTAATCCTGTATGTTCTCCTGAGTAATGTAGCCTGCGCGAGAATCAGTAGCGGTTCTTGCCGCGTTGGTAACTTACGGGGTATGTCAGCCGTTCCGCTCAGAAAGCAATGGCAAACTACTGAGCGTAATCTTGCTTAGTACATCAACAGCAGCTGAAAAATACTGATGTTGACTGGAACGCCCTGTAAGGGATATGTCCCCCCCCCCCCCCCAAAAAAAAATATCTCCTGGATCAATTCACCTACTGTAATTTCACTCAGTTATGTCAGCTGGATCAATTCACCTACTGTAATTTAATTCCACTATGCCTGCTGTATCAATTCACCTACTGTAACTTTACCCCACTATGTCTGCTAGATCAATCTCCTACTGTAATTTCACTCTGCTGTCTGCTGGATCAATTCTCCTACTGCAAATTCACCCCACTATGCTGGATCAATTCACCTACTGTAATTTCACCTCACTATGTCTGCCGGATCAATTCACCGACTGTAATTTCACCCCACTATATCTGCTGGATCAATTCTCCTACTGTAATTTCACTCTGCTATGTCTGCTGGATCAATTCACGTACTCTACATTTTGACACTGCTGTGGTTACTCAATCAAATAACCTACCCTTAATTTAATCCTGCCATGGCTGCTTGATATATTCACATACTCTCAATTTACCTCCCATGTGATCCTCAATAGACCAGCTCACCTTTAGTTTAATACCCTTGTTATCACTCAACAGATAAATTCACCTTCAGTTTAACACCACTGTGATCGCTCAATAGATCAACTCATCTTTAATTTAACACCACTGTGATCGCTCAATAGATCAACTCATCTTTAATTTAACACCACTGTGATCTCTCAATAGATCAACTCACCTTCAATTTAACTCCCCTGTGTGTCCGCAAGATTAAATAGTGAGATATGCCGGAGGAATTTTCAAACTTTGGAACTCTCACAGACAGAGCAAAACAGCCCGGGTGCGAGGAACTGTCTCTCACGATGAATGACCCAACTTCCTCCTGTTGCAGGATTTCCAACGCAATTTCCCTTTAAGCAAACAAACAAATAAATACACTGCCATGTTATAATTCTATATAATTTTAATGAGAACAAATGACAATCTTCAGACGTGGCACAGGACACAAGCTAAATTACTGCGTATTTAATAAACTAAAGATAGGAAATATTGATGAATGAAAGGGAGGCGCTGTGAAGAAGTGATTATGTGTAATAAACAAAAGATAGGAAATACTGATGTTAAAGGGAGCCTCTGTGATGAAGTGGTTACATTTAATACAGTAAAGATAGGAAATACTGATGAATGAAAGGGAGTCTCTGTGGAGAAGTGGTTGTGTTTAATAAACTAAAGATAGGAAATACTGACGAATGAAAGGGAGTTTCCACGGTGAAATGGTTACGCAACCTTCCTTACGCCACGAAGGTTGTGGTTCGATTTCGGGTAAAGCTGTTCAGTTCACAAGTGTAATTTTTTCGTAGACCCCCGGCAGTCGTGGCTGGAGCTACAGAATTCATGCTGTGTACCATGCTTATGGCATGCCTCTCTGCAGAATGATACTGAACCATAGGGGATCAAACCTAATGCAAGTAGATCCTCTTGTATTTTAAACCTTTTTTTTTAAATGAATGTATTAACTGAGGAATTGAGGAATGTAAGTAACTGAGGAAATGAGGAATGTAAGTATCAGAGGAATTGAGGAATGTAAGTAACTGAGAAATTGAGGAATGTAAGTGATTTGGCGATGGGGAATGTAAGTAACTGAGGAGTTGAGGAATGTTAAGTGATTTGGAGATGGGGAATGTAAGTAACTGAGGAATTGAGGAATGTTAAGTGATTTGGAGATGGGGAATGTAAGTAACTGAGGAATTGAGGAATGCAAGTAACTGAGGAATTGGTAAAATGACAGTTCAACATTTGCTGCAGGAGTGTCCAACATTTGCTGCAGGAGTATTCAACATTTGCTGCAGGAGTGTCTCACATTAGCCGCAGTGGCGTCCAATATTTGCTGCAGGAGTCTTCCACATTTGCTGAACAGAGACAACTATTCTGGCCTAACACCTGCTGCTTATGAAAACAAACTCTATGGAGATTTCAACAAGCTAAAGTTGACTCATGCTATCTATAGATCTGTTGTTGGTTGCGGTATCATCCTTGCACTCCGGAGAAGCCCATAAGTGCTCAGATCCTCTTCCCAACATATACATCAACGTCCAGTGGCTAATAATTCCAGTTCTATGTTGGTTGATGAGCCCCCTCATTCTCCTGATGTGCCTCTCGTGTTTGGCCGAGCCAATTCTTACTCCAGAGTCTATCATTACGGACAACATTGTGGATTCACTGGCATCAAAGTCTTTTGCTCTCAACATCTCTCTAAGGGCTTTAATAACAAGGGCACGACCCACAGGCTGGCCATCTGAAGGCCATATTCTAGGCAATGACATGTGAGGTGAGGTGGACAATTTCCTTCCTCATCACTTGTCCTTCTCAGACAGTTCCAATACAAATCTGAAAATGATCTGGTACCAAATTGTATGAGGTTGTGTCAACCCCAGAGCCATAATCATTGGAAACATAATCCTGGGGATTGAACCCTGACCAGTGTCTTCGCAGGCAAGTATACTAACCACTGTGGCTTAGTCTAAATAATTAACATACAGCAAACTGTCACACGTTGAGCTGAGTTGAGCTCAGGACATTCCCACACATGCTCCATCCCCTAATTCAACAGCCAGTGAAGAGTCATACTGCTAATAATTCCAACTGCCATCTGATTGAAAGTTCTCCTGTTCTTCCATCTCAGTTTTGAGACTCATCCAGAACCCCTGCCAATCCCTCGCCATATCATGCTCTCCACATACGAGTTCTCAGTCTGCTCCACCGCTTTCTCCACCTGGTCCCACATTGTCACATGCTTTTAAGGAGTGTTTGTAGGTGAAATTTTAACAAGCAGTGTGAAGTATGACAAATGCCACGTCAGGTTTTTCACTCCAAAGATTCGAACCCACTTTCTAATAGAACCATTCCCTGCTCCATTCCAGATTTGTGATCTGCTTATAAACCTATTCTTGGGAAGATAGCGTGGTGGTTTCCCTGGTGTTCCAAAATATGAAAAGTAATGCAGAAAATATGAAAAGCAATATGTGGACAAATATGACAAGGACAAAAAAAGTATGAACACTAATATTTGAAATCAAAAAGGTCATGATAACTAAACAAACAAAGTTAGCTGCATATCCTTTACCGCACATCACATTCAACCTTAGCATGTATAAGCTGTTTGTGATTTCTTGGCAAGTTTATGTTCAATAGTTTGCCAATGCTTTCTGAACAACCGGCACTCATTCCATTGTATTAAAACCAACATAAGAGATCTGCTGCCAAATTGCTCATAGCTGTGTTTGGAATGCAGTATGAGGGATTACAAATTGCGTCCGTAACCCCTTCACCACATAGCCAGTGACAACTACAACATCAGGTATTGAACAACACATCCATTCTGGGAACCAACTGTTAGGTCAAACCAATTAGTTAACTTAATGGGGAAGTTCAGTCTCATGTGATGCCTAAGCTTGACTTTTGGAAGAGTACACAAAAACAGAAAACTAAAGCAAGCCCTCAGAACAGAAGACAAATGATAAAAGATAAGTTAGTATTACCTGAGTTATAGTTAGGAAATTCTGACACTGGACTTTTTACTGAAATCGGACAAAATGAGACACACCAAACCCCAATGAGGAAAATACTGTATGGTGAATGGTGACAGGAGTAACATTACACACCCTCAACTTGATAAGAGAGATAAAGGCAGTCATCTGATAATGAACCTTAAGGAAGGAGACTAATGATTTCTTTAGAAACTGTCTTGAGAAATCATGTGTTTATTCAGTTGAGTTGAGTCAATATCACAGCCCTCAGGACATTCCCGTGCATGCTCTGTTCTCATCTGCAACAGCCAAAGAGACCCAATACTAATGCTGCCAGTAGCAGTCTGATTATATTTCCATATGGCCTATCTTTGGAGTCCTCAGTGTCAGCCAGATCCTCTGGTCACTCCTTGCAGCGCCATTCTCTCCAAGCCGTCATGATCTATTCTTCTGCACTTTACACACAATTCCAAAGAGCCCTGACAAATCTGCCTTATCATGCATCAATTTCCCACCAAGTAGTGCAGACCCAGCCAATCTGTCTGCCTGCTCATTTCCCACCACTATATCATGTCCTGGGGGGGGGGGGGGGATCCAACTGATGCTATCTATTTTTGATTGTTGAATGGAAGCCTGCATGAAGCATGCATGTCTTCACCTTTCTTATCATAATTTGTGAGTCTGGTACAATCCCGACATGTGTGATGATAACTGTTATGCAAACATGGTAACTTTCAAACAAACACAGCATTCACCATACAAACATTGCAATCCAAACATGAGAACTTCCAAACAAACACAGAACCTATCACATACAACATGATTACAACCCTAAAAGTCCAGCACCTACCACACACAATATGACCACTACCACGCACAACATGACCACACACAACATGACCACTGCCACATACAACACGACCACTACCACACACAACACAACCATTACCACACAACACGACCACTACCACACACAACACGACCACTACCACATACAACGCGACCACACACAACACGACCACTACCACACACACTTTATTTACCGGGGTAGGCCAGCCTGGTACCAGACAGCATTGCGTAATGTTTCATCATGAATGTGGCTTCTGTCCATACACATCAATGAATCAAATCTGTGGATATGGATACAATCATACATATCAGTGAATCAAATGTGTGGAGATGTATACAATCATACATCAGTGAATCAAATCTGTGGAGATGGATACAATCATATAATTTGTTTCCTTGTTCATGCTGGCGGCATTCACAATCTTCCATCATCTGGAAATCATGATGATAAAGCAAAGGAAGACATAGAAGGATGTATTGTTGAAAGCTTGAATAGCTAGGAAACAAATAATTGTACATGTAACATCAAAGGCACTACAACTTCACATGACAGAGAGGACTGAACAGTCAATACTGACACTGCAGAAGAAGAAGAAGAAGAAGAAGAAGAAGAAGAAGAAGAAGAAGAAGAAGAAGAAGAAGAAGAAGAAGAAGAAGAAGAAGAAGAAGAAGAAAGAAAGAAAGAAAAAGAAAGAAAGAAAGAAAGAAATAAAGAAAGAAAGAAAGAAAGAAATAAAGAAAAGAATGTAACTGGTAGATAAAGGAGGAGACGAGAGAGAAGAATAAGAAGGAAAAAGAAGAGGAGGAGAATGAGAAGGAGAGGAAGAATAGGAAGGAGGAAGAAGAAGAAGAATAAGAAAGAGGATGAGGAGTAGAAGAAGAAGTAATCAGTTGCTGCCGAGGCAATATTTCAAACCTTAGAAAACCCACTCACAGTAGAATAATTATAGCATGCAAAATCTCAGCAGAAACCTGTCTTGCCACTAGTCCAACAACCCACATTCATATAAGCCTGAAGCAAACCATTCTGTCCCAGCTAGATTACATTAACCCATTCTATCCCAGCTACATTACATTAACTCTGTCCTAGTGATTACTTTAACCCATCCCGTTACATTAACTCTGTCCTAGTGATTACTTTAACCCATTCTATCCCAGCTACATTACATTAACTCTGTCCTAGTGATTACTTTAACCCATTCTATCCCAGCTACATTACATTAACTCTGTCCTAGTGATTACTTTAACCCATTCTATCCCAGCTAGATTACATTAACTCTGTCTTAGTGATTACTTTAACCCATTCTATCCCAGCTACATTACATTAACTCTGTCCTAGTGATTACTTTAACCCATCCCGTTACATTAACTCTGTCCTAGTGATTACTTTAACCCATTCTATCCCAGCTACATTACATTAACTCTGTCCTAGTGATTACTTTAACGCATTCTATCCCAGCTACATTACATTAACTCTGTCCTAGTGATTACTTTAACCCATTCTATCCCAGCTACATTACATTAACTCTGTCCTAGTGATTACTTTAACGCATTCTATCCCAGCTACATTACATTAACTCTGTCCTAGTGATTACTTTAACCCATTCTATCCCAGCTACATTACATTAACTCTGTCCTAGTGATTACTTTAACCCATTCGGTCCCAGCTACATTACATTAACTCTGTCCTAGTGATTACTTTAACCCATTCAATCCCAGCTACATTACGTTAACTCTGTCCTAGTGATTACTTTAACCCATTCTATCCCAGCTACATTACATTAACTCTGTCCTAGTGATTACTTTAACCCATTCTATCCCAGCTACATTACATTAACTCTGTCCTAGTGATTACTTTAACCCATTCTGTCCCAGCTACATTACATTAACTCTGTCCTAGTGATTACTTTAACCCATCCCGTTACATTAACTCTGTCCTAGTGATTACTTTAACGCATTCTATTCCAACTACATTACATTAACGCTGTCCTAGTGATGACTTTAACGCATTCTATCCCAGCTACAATATATTAACTCTGTCCTAGTGATTACTTTAACCTTTTCTGTCCCAACCTTCAATCCCTATCTACCATCTCATCTAGTCACTTCACTAACCCCTGACACAATTGGCTATCACTGTGAACAAACAACTGCCAGCCACAACACACTTTGCAGAGGTCACCATGGCTGACAGGATAAGAGCATGCACTCTTAAACTTTTGGTGAGCTGATGCTGAGGTAGCGGGTTCAACCCCTACACTGGTCAGTTGGACTTAAATGCTGACCTGCCGTCCTTGACTCGAGGACATAAATTGCAAGTAACTCAGAAGTCAGAGTGGATCCCCCTGATGGCGAGGGACACTGGTAATAGGGAAAAGCTAATCCACATGCAAAAGTCAGTCCAGTGCACTAGAAGTAGTAGCACGTGTATGGACTACGCTTGAGTTCAAAGTGAGCAAACGCCCAAAAAAAAATACAGCTCCACATTTTAATGTGTCTCTCCCATATCTCATCTAATCATTTCATTAACTGCGGACAACTGGCTATCACTATGAACAAATACATCTCAGGAACAAACACTTTTCTATTAATGTGTCTCTGCTTCATCTCATCTAATCATTTCATTAACTCTGGACAACTGGTTAACACTATGAACAAACAAATCTCAGGAACAACACATTTTTTTAAAAATAAAGCGGCTTATCCTCCCCTTAATTGCTTTCCCCATTACTAACCATCTTCGGCTTCAAGCACTTACCTGTCCATTGATGCAAGATTCGACTTGTGGTCTTCTGGTTTCCTGCTTCTGGAGCTACCACAGAACCACTTGAATATTCTCAGGTCATAATAATACGGCATTGTCATTTATCATCATTACCAGCCACATCAATTATCCAAGGTACTTTGTTCACACAATCACACACAGAAAGTGTAGTCAATCAGTGATTAACAACCATCATACAATCATCTTGCTGTGTTGCTAGTGTCTAATCAATGCCACCTGGGCAGTGTCCAATATATAGCAGGCAGATATTAGAACAAAATATCTTACAGAAAACAAGTTTCTCTATGTCAAAACTGTGCCAAATATCAGCAGACAGAAAGTCTCTATGTCATAGAAAGTTTCTCTATGTTACATAAATTTTCTCTATGTCACAGCTGTACCAAATATCAGCAGACAGAACGTTTCTTTGTCAAAACTGTGCCAAATATCAGCAGATAGACTATTTCTCTATGTCACAGCTGTATCAAATATCGACAGATAGAATATTTCTCTATGTCACTCATCTCATCTCATCTCATCATGTTCCTCTTGTAACTTGCGGTGTCGAGGTGAAGTATAAACAGCGGGAGAGTGCCCGCTTATGGGTTTCATGTATCGATATTCCCATGGACTCAATTATTCCCTGCGTCCATCGTTTACGTGGTCTGCCTCTTCCTCTGCTTTCTTCTCGTCTGTACATCATTGCTTGTTGTGGTATACTGTTAGTTAGTAACCTACTTGCATGGCCAAACCATTTGACTTGCTGCCTTCTAATAAAATCTAGTGCAGCTGTAACCCCCACTTTAGTCCTGATTTCTTCATTACTGATCTTATCTCTTCTTGATACATACTTCTTAGTTTTTCGATGAGCCGTATGAAGATCCCCTGCCAGCTTGCTAGGCCAGTAGCAGGTTTAGGACAAAAATCTGACCATAGGGAGTCCATCCCCTATGGCAAACCTCATCCCGGTTAGCCCATGACCTCGCGGTCATGGTTTCCCAGTCTACACCATGTGAAGGTGGGGTTGAATTGTGTGGTCTGCGGGTCATCGGCAGGCTACTAATTTTCACTTTTCACCCCTCCCGGGAGAGGCTAGCCGATCCTATGTCATAGCTGTACCAAATATCGGCAGATAGAATATGTCTCTATGTCACAGCTAAACCAAATATCAGCAGATAGAATATGTCTCTATGTCACAGCTAAACCAAATATCAGCAGATAGAATATGTCTCTATGTCACAGCTAAACCAAATATCAGCAGATAGAATATGTCTCTATGTCACAGCTAAACCAAATATCAGCAGATAGAATATGTCTCTATGTCACAGCTAAACCAAATATCAGCAGATAGAATATGTCTCTATGTCACAGCTAAACCAAATATCAGCAGATAGAATATGTCTCTATGTCACAGCTAAACCAAATATCAGCAGATAGAATATGTCTCTATGTCATAGCTGTACCAAATATCAGCAGATAAAATATTTCTCTATGTCACAGCTAAACCAAATATCAGCAGATAGAATATTTCTCTATGTCACAGCTAAACCAAATATCAGCAGATAATCAGCTGCTATGTCACAGCTAAACCAAATATCAGCAGATAAAATATTTCTCTATGTCACAGCTAAACCAAATATCAGCAGATAAAATATTTCTCTATGTCACAGCTAAACCAAATATCAGCGGATAAAATATTTCTCTATGTCACAGCTAAACCAAATATCAGCAGATAAAATATTTCTCTGTCACAGCTAAACCAAATATCAGCAGATAAAATATTTTTCTATGTCACAGCTAAACCAAATATCAGCAGATAAAATATTTCTCTATGTCACAGCTAAACCAAATATCAGCAGATAAAATATTTCTCTATGTCACAGCTAAACCAAATATCAGCAGATAAAATATTTCTCTATGTCACAGCTAAACCAAATATCAGCAGATAAAATATTTCTCTATGTCACAGCTGTTCTAAACATCAGTAGACAGATTGTTTCTCTATGTTAAACCAGTACCACATGATTGGTACATATACAGTTTATCTATGTGGAAAGTTGTACTAAATATCAGCAGCTAGAATATTTCTCTATGCATAAAGTTATACCAAACATCAGCAGATAGAATATTTCTCTATATGAAAGCCATACCAAATATCAGCAGACAGATTGTTTCTCTTTGTCAAGCCAATTCCAAATAATTGGTGCATGGAAAGTTTCCATATGTAAAAGTTCTACCAAATATTAAAAGAAATAAAGGTTTCTCTATGTGATAGTTGTACCAAATATCAGCAGATGTAACGTTTCTCTATACGAAATCAACATCAAATATGAAAGTACACAATGTTTTCTGTGTGTCAAACCAATGCCAAGTCATACAGACAGACAAGCCAATCATTTCTCTATTTACAAACAGAACCAAACACCAGACAGGAGGAATTCTTCTCACAAATGTGTACATTTTCAAGTTTCTACTCTCATACAAACACAACTCCATTACAATACAACAGAAAACTGACTGTACAAATGGGAAAAATAAATAGCCTGCTCAAGTGTCTTAATGGCAAAATGCAGCTTAAAGACGATGGCACCATTGCTAGAATCAGCAGTAAACAAAAACAAACAAAAAAATAATAAAATAAACCCATTCTCACATTTCCAGCTTCCACTTGGGTATGTCCAACTATCTAGCGTTGAGTGGTGACATGTGACACTGCTAGATGTCCAACTATCTAGTGTTGAGTGGTGACATGTGACACTGCTAAATGTCCAACTGCCTAGCGACGAGTGGTGACATGTCACACTGCTAGATGTCCAACTACCTAGCGTTGAGTGGTGACATGTGACACTGCTAGATGTCCAACTTTCTAGCGTCGAGTGGTGACATATGACACTGCTAGATGTCATCTAGCATTGAGTGGTGACATATGACACTGCTAGATGTCCAACTATCTAGCGTTGAGTGGTGACATATGACACTGCTAGATGTCCAACTTTCTAGCGTCGAGTGGTGACATATGACACTGCTAGATGTCCAACTATCTAGCGTTGAGTGGTGACATGTGACACTGCTAGATGCCCAACTATCTAGCGTTGAGTGGTGACATGTGACACTGCTAGATACCCAACTATCTAGCGTTGAGTGGTGACATGTGAAACTGCTAAATGACTAACTATCTAGCGTTGAGTGGTGGACATGTGAAACTGCTAAATGTCCAACTATCTAGCGTCGAGTGGTGACATATGACACTGCTAGATGTCATCTAGCATTGAGTGGTGACATATGACACTGCTAGATGTCCAACTATCTAGCGTCGAGTGGTGACATATGACACTGCTAGATGTCCAACTATCTAGCGTTGAGTGGTGACATGTGACACTACTAGATGTCCAACTATCTAGCGTTGAGTGGTGACATGTGACACTGCCAGATGTCCAACTACCTAGTATTGAGTGGTGACATGTGACACTGCTAGATGCCCAACTATCTAGTATTGAGTGGTGACATGTGACACTGCCAGATGTCCAACTACCTAGTATTGAGTGGTGACATGTGACACTGCCAGATGTCCAACTACCTAGTATTGAGTGGTGACATGTGACACTGCCAGATGTCCAACTACCTAGTATTGAGTGGTGACATGTGACACTGCTAGATGTCCAACTATCTAGCGTTGAGCGGTGATATGTGACACTGCTAGATGTCCAACTATCTAGCATTGAGTGGTGACATGTGACACTGCCAGATGTCCAACTATCTAGCATTGAGTGGTGATATGTGACACTGCTAGATGTCCAACTACCTAGTATTGAGTGGTGACATGTGACACTGCTAGATGTCCAACTATCTAGCGTTGAGCGGTGACATGTGACACTGCTAGATGCCCAACTATCTAGCGTCGAGTGGTGACATGTGACACGGCTACACGTCCATTCCTATAGAAGAACCAATCGAGCGTTGACAGTTAAACAAGCGCGTGCATTTGGATGCAACTGGTTCAATTTCAGTGTACCTATATACACACATCTTTGAACCTTGAATAAAACGGGCTGGTGTACAACATCGTGTCTCAGAAACTGGCATACTTTAGTCAAATTTTGCCACATTTACCGCCCGGAAGAGCGATGAAAGGCACGGACCCTGGAAGGAGGGCAACAAGATGGTCACAGATCAAAGCAGACACCTGGGTAGAGTTGAGGCAGTAGACATGGCTAGAGGTGAAAAACATTTTCGGCTGGACATGATGAGAGCGACGTTCTGCAATGGACCAGCTACACAATGAATCAATCAATCAGGTGCCGTCTCTACAATGCAGGTTTTCTGCAACAGATCTCCAACATTGTCTTTTATTGACGCCGAATGATGCTGCTTTATAAACCCGTGACATTGTTCAGTTGCCCATTCTGTATTCAGATACCCATTTGCGTTTCTGTGTCTAGTATGAGTGTCAATCAATATCTACAGACAGATGAAAAGCATAAAATAACACACACACATTACCGAGGAGTCGCACAGCGTGCGTATTTCTCACCGACTGCAATAATTAATTAACGGAGCGCACTACAGCGGTCATCTTGTGTCATCGATGTCAGAAATAATGATCGATAACAGGTACGCACGTATCGACCGTACCAGCAGATCGTTCAAAATAATACTGACTAGTCTACAGAGACCTTCACTAGCGGCCCGTTAACAATAATCTATGGTACAGAGGGCCCATCACTAGCTGCTCGCTCACAATTAAGTCTGACTAGTGTACAGAGGGACCATCACTAACAGCCCGTTCACAATAATCTCTGGCTAGTGTACAGAGACCAACACTAGCGGCCCATTCACAATAATATCTGGCTAGTGTACAGAGACCAACACTAGCGGCCCATTCACAATAATCTCTGGCTAGTGTACAGAGACAAACACTAGCGGCCCATTCACAACAATTTCTGGCTAATGTACAGAGACCAACACTATCGACCCATTCACAACAATTTCTGGCTAATGTACAGAGACCAACACTATCGGCCCATTCACAATAATCTCTGGCTAGTGTTCAGAGGGACCATTACTAACGGAAGCTGGAGGAAATGCAACCTAAAGAAAAATGTCATTGCAGGTCAGACCAGGCCCTAAACCTTGGTCGGCAACTGGTTTAGGATGGAAGCTCCGACTGGCGGACAGTTAGGGCATTACTTTGCTGAACCAGCAGCTTCTGCAGCGCGTCTTGTTCCAGACGTATTGGTGTTACCTTACCACAGGAGTAATCTAAACCGGCCAAGAGAGGTATCAAGCTGCATGGACAACACATGGACAACACATGGTCTCAACAATGATATCAGCCCAGGCCTTGTGTTATGGAGAGGTATAACTCCATTTTACAAACTATCGTCTATCTACACGGCAAGGTGCCTGTCAGTAACGGCCCCTTCACAACACAACCATCTATAGACCACTAGAATACGTAAGCCACATAAACCGTCGCAGTGACTTGGAGAGAACAGTGATGGAAGAGGTGGCTCCTGGAAGAAGACTCAGGGGTCAACCATCACGAAGATAGACACAGGCCATGGCCGACAACATGAGCATGAAGGTGGACAAATGGCAAGAGATCGAGACACTGTTCGGTGCGCCGTGACGAGTGCCACATTCTGCGCCACATTTGCTACGTAACGACGACGATGATGATGATGATGATGATGATGATGATGATGATGACGATGCTGATAAGCCAGTGTAGTACCAATGCCCATTCAGAATTTTAGCACTTATAGACCACTACAGTACAAAGGATCCGTTCAGAATTGTATCACCTACAGACTACTACAGTACAAAAGACCCGTTCACAGTTATATCACTATAGATAATTAACGGCCCGTTCACAACTGTATCACTACAGACCTCTACAGTACTAACGGCCCGTTCACATTGTTATCACTATAGACCTCAACAGTGCTAGAGGCCCATTCACATTGTTATCACTATAGACCTCAACAGTGCTAGAGGCCCATTCACATTGTATCTCTATAGACCTCTACAGTACTAACGGCTCGTTCACACTGTATCACTATAGACCTCAACAGTGCTAGAGACCCATTCACATTGTATCACTATAGACCTCTACAGTAGTAAAGGCCCGTTCACGTTGTATCAATATAGACCTCTACAGTACTAACGGCTCGTTCACATTGTATCACTATATACCTCTACAGTACTAACGGCTCGTTCACATTGTATCACTATAGACCTCTACAGTACTAACGGCTCGTTCACATTGTATCACTATAGACCTCTACAGTAGTAACGGCTCGTTCACATTGTATCACTATAGACCTCTACAGTAGTAACGGCTCGTTCACACTGCATCTCTATAGACTAGTATTAATAATAGACATACTTATCAATCAACCAAACACCAACGACCTATTCTCAAGAGTCCCGTTGGAATAACATCAAAATACTAACAGTCTGTACACAATAGAAACCTGACACTCCATATCGTGCCAACGGCTTTGGGCGGAGGAGAGCAATTTGGAGGGTACGAGCCCTAACCTGGTGCGAGGAAATACAACCTAAAGACTAAATGTCATGGCAGGGCAGACCAGGCCCTAAGCCTGGGTCGGCATCTGGTCTAAGATCGAAGCTCAGACAGGCGGACGGTTAAAGCATTGCTGTGCTTATCGGGCAGCTTCTGCAGTTTGCCTTGTTCTAGATGTATTAGTGTTACATTTCCTCTGGAGTAAACTAGGCAGGCCCAGAGGGGGATCATACTGCAAGGGCAGCTCATAGTCAACACAATTCAGCCCAAGCTTTGTGCTATGGAGAGGTATAACTCCATCTCGGGTCTTACCACCATGGGTTGTAGTTGTTATACCTTTTTTGAAGCACGATGTAACAAACTATCATCGTAAGGTGCCAGTGAGTGAGTGAGTACACATTAGACGTAATAGTACATCAACCAAACATTAACGACCTGTTCGCAGTAACATTACTAGTAAATTAAGGAAACACTAACGAACTCTTCACAGTAGTCTCCCCAGTACATCAACCAAACATTAACGACCTGTTCGCAGTAACATTACTAGTAAATTCAAGAAACACTAACGACCTATTCACAATAGTCTCACCAGTAAATCAACCAAATTCTAACGACCTATTCATAATAACCTTAATAGTAAATTAAGGAAACATTAACGACCTGTTCACAACAACCCTACTAGTAAATTAAGGAAACACTAATCCTATTCACAATAGTATCACCAGTATGTCGACCAAACACTAACGACGTATTAACAATAGTCACCAGCATATCAACCAAACACTAACGACGTATTCACAATAGTCACCAGTATATCAACCAAACACTAACGACCTGTTCACAACAGTTACCAATATATCAACCAAACACTAACGACCTGTTCACAACAGTTACCAATATATCAACCAAACACTAACGACCTGTTCACAATATTATCACCAGTATACCAATGCAACACCAACAACTTGTGAACATCAGTCACACTAGTACACCAACACAACCGCAACAACAACAGGTCACCTCATAACGTAATTTCTACGATATGAAATGTCAGTGTGAGCGATGAGCGGGAAAGCTAGGTCGCGGCACGCACAATTTCCTGGTTACCAAAGTAACCAATCAACAACCGGTTATTTCCGTTGCGACAGGCGCAGGCCACATAACAATGGGACATCTGCATTGTTTGTCTTACACTGGCTCACAGTTGCATTTGTATTAGTGCCAATAACTGCTCACTCATTCACACACACACGTACATGGGTACACAGAAAACCGCACACACACGAGTGCGCACACGCAGTCGCTAAGGTTCAGTTAGTTTACGAAGCGAGTAGAAGTGCTGCGGTGTCTCATACCTCTGAATGCTTCCAATAGTAATCAAAGCTAGGTGTGCATTCATAAAGCTTTAGGCGGGCTTTGTTTGTTTCCTCTATGTTCGGCATCAGACAGACAGACAGACAGACAGATGTGTAAGACAGACAGACAGACAGACAGACAGACAGACAGATAGATAGATAGATAGATAGATAGATAGATAGATAGATAGATAGATACCGACAGACTGACAGACAGATAGATACCGACAGACAGACAGATAGACAGACAGACAGACAGATAGATAGACCGATAGACAGACAGACAGACAGACAGACAGATAGATAGACAGATAGATAGATAGATAGATAGATAGATAGATAGATAGATAGATAGATAGATAGATAGATAGATAGATAGATAGATAGATAGATAGACAGACAGACAAATTGACAACAAGATGTCTAGGACCAGGAAGATGGAAGACTCACGATTCAGCAAACAGCAGCCCATAAATCACACAAGAGTACGGACTCGCAGCAACCAACAACCATTTACCGTACGTCTAATAACCAACGCCCACCCTCCCCTACAGCACCAGCCTGGGGCCGCCACCGCGCCTAGTATCCGTCCACTCCTAGACCAACAGATACACGTACTAGTGATGGATGAGTGCCCGTCCGTGGCTGACTCCCGCTGCAGCGGTTACAATTGGACGTCTGGATCGTGTCCCCTAAAACCCCCATGAGCACTGAGCTAGTTTGCCAAATCGCCCGCAGCTGTGTTTCGATCGCGGTATGCGGGATTACTAATTACGTCCGTAACCACTTCGCCATATAACCCGGCTAACGTATATAATGAAACGTATAAAATGGAATGCAGAGTACTTCGTGAGGGGATACTAACGGACACGTTTGATATAACAACACATAGAACAACACAGATATAACAACAGGACTGCGCCAGAGGTGCCTTTTGTAACTAGGCATCCGTACTGACTATAGATTAGAATATGGAGACAACTGGAATATGGAGGCAACAATAACTACCACCAGAAATGGAGTTCAGTGGACTCTGACACAGCACCGTACAGACCTCGACTTGGCTGTTGGCAATGCCCTCCTGTTCCGCACTAGGAATCACATGCAAGATACATTAATCATACCTGATGGGAGGGTACACATATCAGGTCTAACAATTCACTGAGGGAAAGACAGTGAAAGCGAAAAAATAAATCAAGCATATGATAAAATTATCTTTTCTTTTTCTTCCAGCAGTAGGACAAATCCCATTTGATCAACGGAACTTCCCCCCCCCCCCCCCCCCGTTGGCCCATGACCTCGCGGTTTTGGTTTCCCAGTCTACACCACGGGGAGGTGGAGTTGACTTGTGTAAGCTGGTGCCTGCGCAGAATAGAAGACCAGTATTACAGAATGACTAATGGGAAGCTTGTGGGGGGGGGGGTGGGGGTGGGTGGGGTGGAGTGAAACACAGTCCAGCCAGTGTAAGAGGTGAGGACAAAACAGTGCCGCCGGACAGCTGGACCCAGTAAGAAAACATGTTTATAGTACAACTGGGAAGCCGTTCCCCTGGAGCCCACCGGAAATAAGAATAGAGGGCGATCTAAAAGCACACGGAGAAGAGAATTACAGACATAGGTGAGTAATATGGTAAGACCTGGATTAAGGGGTGGGGTGGGGGATGCAGGAGATGGCAAGGATAGGAGGGCTTGGCGAGAGTTGGTTGGAGGAGGTGGGTGGCTATGCTTCATTTTATGATTAAAGGAAGAAGGAAGAAGGAAGGAGGAGGAGGAACAAGAATAAAAAGAAAAAGAAAAAGAAAGAGGAAGATGAGTAAGAAGAAGAAGACGAAGAAGAAGAAGAAGAAGAAGAAGAAGAAGAAGAAGAAGAAGAAGAAGAAGAAGAAGAAAAGAAGAAGAAGAAGAAGAAGAAGAAGAAGAAGAAGAAGAAGAAGAAGAAGAAGAAGAAGAAGAAGAAGAAGAAGAAGTAGAAGAAGAAGAAGGAGGAGGAGGAGGAGGAGGAGGAAGAAAAAGAAGATGATGAAAAGAAGAACAAGAAAGAAGAAGGAGGAGGAGAGGGAGGAAGAAGATTAAAATAATAAGAATAAGGAAGGAGGAGAAGGAGAGGGATGAAGACAAAGATGACAAGAAGAACAATAAGGAAGAAGAAGGGGGAGGAAGGAGGAGAAAGAAGCAAAAGAAGAAAAAGAAGAAGAAAATTAAGAAGACGCAGCAATGGGGGAAAAAGACACTGGCTATAACGGACATATGGCACGCCTAGGGTCCTATCTATTCCGTCATCACGACTCGTAAAACACATGACAAGTACGTGCTTATAATGGCAACAAGACGGCTCTAGACGGTGTTTGTTTCCTAATTGCGGCAGACATGGCGCCGCCACAAGGAATGTTAAATATAAATCCCCAGGTGTACGTGAGAAGCAATGAGTACTCAAATGATGAACACTGTTTGTCGTCTGGTCGTTAGCTTCCTCGCCAACAGCCGTCTGTCTGATCAACTCTTGACGGCAGACGGCCGGAAGTCACGATCGCCAAATGGGCACTGCATGCTCAAATTTGTCCACTGCCAATACCAACATCGGCTACAGTGCTAGGTACACGATGCATTTACCAAGGAATATGTGCAGGTCAAGGTTACTATATTGAAATGTCTGGGATTTTCACCATCATCAACTCGCACAGGCGATCATCCGTCAAAACTCCTTTTTTTTTCCAGAGGACTATAATCAATACTTCATGTGCTGAATAAAGTCTCTATGCAAAGAATATTACGGACAGATAGAATTAAAAAAAAAAAACAATGAGCAAGTCCTACATGAAGCAGATGAAAACCGTCAATTGATTAGAGAAATTTGACGGACACAGTCACAATTTTTTGGACACGTTATGAGAAGAAATAAACTAGAGAACTGGTGACAACTGGCAATATTGAGGGGAAGAGTACAAGAGGAAGGCAGAGCAGTAAATACCTGGATGGCTTGCCCCGTGTCATGGTTAAGACAAGAACGCGAAGCTGATCCACGACTCTGGTGATCGTGTAAGATGACGAAACATTAACAGCCCACGCTTGTCGGTATGGCACATGATGATGAAGATGACGTCTCTCTAAGTCATATGTTGAGATAAGTTGAGTCAAGAACCGATATCACAGCACTTAAGACATTCCCTCACACGCTCCGTTACCATCTTCAATAACCAGCGAAGAGTCGTCCCAATACTAATGATACCAGCTGCAGTCTGATATGTGTCCGTCTTGCTATTCTTCGGAGTACTGAGTGCCTGCCAGATCCTCTGACCACTCCCCGCAGCACCATTCTCTCCAGACCATGATGATGTACCTGTTCTTCCACTCTATTCCCATGATCCCAAAGGGCCTTGATTACATCTGCCTTACCATGCACCAATACCCCACCCAGAGGTGCTGATCCAGCCAATCAGCCCACCTGCTCGTTTCCCAACACACCGGCATGTCATGGGTAAAAGATCCAACAGATGCTCTCCATCTATGACAAAATGATAACCTGCATCTTCTCTCGCTGCCCTCGTGTTTCTGTTTCCATAAATCTGAACAGTTGCTGCTAATAAAATTATTTGTATACGCTTTCAGCTGTTTTTGGGCATACGGTGTTTGCCCCATATTTATTAAAGCAACGAAGACACCAGAGGCGATGTGGTCAATATCATAACAGTCCTCTTCACTTACCAAGGCATTTCCTGGCTCCCATTTCAGACTGAGTCGACCCCGGGAGCCCAGATCAATTATCTTTTAAATCTATATCTATAAAAGAGACTGTATGTTTGTGGTTGGGGATGTATTTGCTGCGTTCGCGAACGGTCCATCCGATTGAGATGAAATTTTCTACACGTCTTCCTTTCATTCCAGTGCAACCAACTGTAATAGTTTCTTAGGGGGCAATCATCTATCTACTTACTAAAATTTCATTTTGTAATTACATGACTTAACATAAGAAATATTCTATAAAGGGATATAACTTTTAGTAGCATTGCTATATCTTAGGTTAAGTCCCCTGGCTAAATCAAATCAAATCAAAAGCTATAGATAGCTAGATAGATAGATAGATAGATAGATAGATAGATAGATCTGACCCGATAGATAGAGAGGGTGATATAGACGGAGGGAGAGACGGACGGGCAGACAGACAGACAGACAGACAGACAGACAGACAGACAGACAGATAGACAGACAGACAGACAGACAGACAGTCGGGAACGGGAACTTATATGACTACTTATATGAATTAAATGAGATGCTCCCACCAGGGACTGGGTGAAGCCGGGCCAGGTCAGACAGACAGACAGATAGTCGGGAACGGGAGCTTATATGACTACTTATATGAATTAAATTAGATGCTCCCCACCAGGAGCTGGGCGAAGCCGGGCCGGGTCAGACAGACAGATAGTCGGGAACGGGAGCTTATATGACAACTTATATGAATTAAATGAGATGCTCCCCACCAGGAGCTGGACGAAGCCGGGCCGGGTCAGACAGACAGACAGACAGACAAACAAGCAGACAGACAGACAGACAGATAGATAGATAGATAGATAGATAGATAGATCCCGGTAGGCCATGGGCGAAGCCGGGCCGGGTCAGCTAGTATATATATATATATACTAGCTGACCCGGCCCGGCTTCGCCCAGACCCTGGTGGGGAGCATCTCATTTAATTCATATAAGTAGTCATATAAGTTCCCGTTCCCGTTACCGACTGTCTGTCTGTCTGTCTGTCTGTCTGTCTATCTGTCTGTCTGTCTATCTATCTATCTATCTGTCTGTCTGTCTGACCCGGCCCAGCCCATGGTGGAGAGCATCTCATTTAAATTATATTAGTAGTCATATAAGATCCCATTCCCGACTATCTGTCTGTCTGTCTTGGGTAAATGGAGGAGGGAGGAGGAAGAGGAAGGTGGAGGAGGGAAGAGGAGGGAGGAGGAGGGAGGAGACAGGAGGAGTAGGGAGGAATAGGAGGGAGGAGGAGGGATTAGGAGGAGGAGGGAGGAGTAGGGTGGAGGAGGAGGCGAGGAGGAGGGAGGAGGAAGAGGGAGAAGGAGGGAGGAGGAGAACGCAGGAGGAGAAGGGAGCAGGAGGAGGAGAGGGAGGAGGAGGGAGAGGGGAGGAGGAGGGAGGAGAGGAGAGAGTAGGAGGAGAAAGGAGGCGGAGGGAGAAGGAAGAGGAGGAGGAAGAGGGAGAAGGAGGAGGGAGAAGGAGGAGAAGGAGGGGAGGAGGAGGAGGAGGAGGGAGGAGGACGAATGTGAAGGGAGGAGGAGGAGGAGGGAGGAGGTAGAGGAGGAGGAGGGGAGGCGGAGAGAGGAGAGGAGGGAGGAGGAGGAAGAGGGAGGAGGAGGAATATGAAGGGAGGAGGTAGAGGGAGAGGAGGGGAGGAGGAGGAGGGTAAGGGAGGAGGAGGGAGGAGGAGGAGGGAGGAGGCGGAGAGGGGAGGAGGAAGGAGGAGGAGGGAGGAGGGAGGAGGAGGAGGGAGGAAGAAGGAGGAGGAGGGAGGAGGAGTGATGAGGAGGAGGGAGGACGAGGAGGGAGGAGGAGGGATGAGGAGGAGGAAGAGGGAGGAGGAGGATGGAGGAAGGAGGGGAGGAGGAGGGAGGAGGAGGAGGAGTGAGGGAGGAGGGGGAGGAGGGAGGAGGAGGAGGGAGGAAGAAGGAGAAGGAGGGATGAGGAGGAGGAGGGAGGAGGAGGAAGAGGGAGGAGGAGGGAGGAGGAGAAGGCAGGAGGAGGAGGGAGGAGGAGTAGTAATGTGAAGGGAGGAGGAGAGAGGAGGTAGAGGGAGGAGAGGAGGAGGAGAGGGAGGAGGAGGAAGGGGGAGGGGGAGGAGGGAGGAGGAGGAGGAGGGAGAAAGAAGGAGGAGGAGGGAGGAAGAAGGAGGAGGAGGGAGAAGGAGGGATGAGGAGGAGGAGGGAGGAGGAGGAAGAGGGAGGAGGAGGAATATGAAGGGAGGAGGAGGGATAGGGAGGAGGGGGAGGGGAAGAGGAAGAGGGTAGGAGGAAGAGTGGAGGAGGAGGGAGGAGGTAGAGGGAGGAGGAGGAGGGAGGAAAAAGGAGGAGGGAGGAGGTAGGAGGAGGAGGAGGAAGAGGGAGGAGGAGGGAGGAGAAGGAAGGAGGAGGAAGAAGGAGGAGGAAGAGGGAGGAGGAGGATGGAGAAGGGAGAGGGAGGGGAGGAAGAGGGAGGAGGAGGATGGAGAGGGAGGAGGGGAAGAGGAAGCGGGTAGGAGGAGGAGGGAGGAGGAGAAGGAGGAGGAGGGAGGAGGAGGGGAGAGAAGGAGGGAGGAGGCAGAGGGAGAAGAAGGAAGGAGGAGGAGGAAGGAGGGAGAGGAAGGAGGGAGAGGAAGGAGGGAGAATGAGGAGGGGAGGAAGGAAAGGGAGGTGGAAGCGGAGGAGGAGGGAGGAGGAAAGAGGTAGGGGGAGGAGAAGGTAGAGGGAGGAGGAGGAGGAAGGAAAGGGAGGAGGAAGAGGAGGAGAAGGGAGGAGGAGGGTGGAGGGAGGAGGAGGTAGAGGGAGGAGGTAGAGGGAGGAGGAGGGAGGAGGTAGGAGGAGGAGGAAGAGGGAAAAGGGAGAAGGAGGAGGGAGGATCATGAGGGAGAAGAAGGCAGGAGGAGGAGGGATGAGGAGGGAGAGGGAGAAGGAGGGAAGATGAGGGAGGAGGCGGAGGGAGTAGGAGGGAGTAGGATGGAGGAGGTGGGGAGAGGAAGAGGGAGAAGGAAGAGGGAGAAGGAGGAGGGAGAGGGATGAGAGGGAGGAGGAAGAGGAGGAGGGTGGAGGGAGGAAGAGGAGGAGGGTGGAGGGAGAGAGAGGAGGAGGGAGGAGAAGAGAAGAGGAGAGAGTTCGCCATTCCAAATTCATACTCGTCTAGTTCTTCCCTTCTACATGACTGTAGATAACTTCCTTACACATAAAAAGATGAATTGTTATTGATATTGCCGTGGCATGGAGGAATATCAGCAGCAGAGTTGATCCAAAAAACCAAAGACTGAGATCTACGGAGAGCCATGAACGCCTACGCCAGCCGGCACGGCACTTGATGATGATGATTGCCGTGTGACGATTCTGTGTCTACACGTCATTTTCTTCCCTTTCCCTAGCGTTTTGGTTCGGGGATTCTTTCATCATCATCATCATATATTTACGTACGTATTTTGGGAGGGGGAGGAGGGAGGAGGAGAAAGAAGAAAAAAAAAACTATGACAGTGGGCTGCACTGGAATGAAAAGAAGACGTGTAGAAAATTTCATCTCAATCGGATGGGCCGTTCGCGAGCGCATAAAGGACAGACGGACATACAGACATACATACAGACAGACAGACAGACAGACAGACAGACAGACGGAGATCCTAATTTATATATAAGAATATATATATATATATATATATATATATATATATATATATATATATATATATATATATATATATGCAAGCAAGAGAGCTAGCTACTGCGCTATCATGGCTCCCTAATAACACGGTCCATCATGTTGCCTGCCTCGTGTCGTCGGCATCAGAGATGGTTAAACCGTGGATCCACTACTCAGGGAAGAGGGAAGAAAGAGGCTGTTAAAATGTCCGTCCAATTGGATTTGAACCATACTCAGGGAAGAGGAAAGAAAGAGGTTAAAATGTCCATACAATTGGATGTGAACAATACTCAGGGAAGAGGGAAGAAAATGGTTGATAAAATGTCCATCCAATTGGATATGAACCATCTATAGCTTCCAGTTTCTGTATTGTCTGATGGGTCCTCTAATATCTACTCCTGCACATTTGTTTACATGCTGTCTAAGTGGCCTCAGGGATATCGCAACAACTGATATTTCTGTGTATGATGTCTCTACTTTGCATGTTTGCAATATTCAACGCACATCATTACGGTCCGATGTATTTGTTGATTGACCTATGCTTGGTTAATATACAATTATGACACCTGTGATGACATTTCAACGAATTCCGCCCATATTCCTCAGTTGTATGTTTAGGTGGTTGATATATCTGGCCAATGACATCCCTTTTCTATCGTCATTTGGAGGCCATACCCGGATCCCGGCATTGTAGCAGTAGCTTCCAATGTTTATGTTGCTGGTGTGTCCTCTGGTTTCTACTTCTTTCCTCTACTTTCATCAGTGCCAATGAGTACTTGTGAATCTGTTTATATGAAACCAACGATGGACGTCGTACTCTTCTAGAAAATAAAGACGCATACATTGATCGGCCTCACAGAAGTTAGAGGAAGACGTGGAGATTAGCCGAGTGATAATAACTCCGCCGCAGAGCTAGCACGACAGGTGGGTTCCGATCATCAGAAGCATCCCCCTTCGCCGAACGTTTCGGCTCCTTATCTACCTAGCACTCGTTAGGGACCGACCCGATGAATACTAAGTTGTCTTTCTCCTGCCGTTCGGTCGCACTGTGCTTCCCAGTTCCGAGGACACACTAGACCAGTGGTTCTCAACCTTTTTGGCCCATGCACCCCTTCACCATAGGTTCAGGATGTCATCCTCCCCCTTTCGTATTGCTTCCCTATAACCCCCCCCCCCCTCTCTTTATACAGTACAGGGTCGTGGGTCAGCTAGATATTCTTGTTTCGACCATACCACGTGACCAAGCCATTTAGGTATTTACTTCTTTGCATTCCCCTTGTTCTTTTCCCCTCGACCTTGCCAGTTGCCTTCAAGTTCCCCAATTTATTTCTTTTCATAACGTGAAAGAAAAATATGACTGTCTATGGTTCATTTCTCTAATCAGTTGACGGTATTCATTTGTTTCTTGTAGGACTAGGTCATTGGTTTTTCTGTCTGTCCGTGGTATTCTTTAGATTTTCTCCAGAAAAGCCATTAGATGTTTTTCAGCTTGTCTTCTCATTGTCCACGCTTCACATCCATACAAAAGTACATGTTCTATGTAGCACTTCAACATTTTTTTTCCCCTCGTTGCATCTGAAATCTTTTTATTGGTCAGTGTGTGTTCCATCTTGCAAAAGGCCACCTTCGCCATGGCGATTCATGTTCTCATCTCCCATCAGATGTTATGACTGTTCCATTCACTTGTGTAAGAATATTCTCATTTACCTGTATATTACATCGTGGTATTTCTTTCTTCGTAGTGACGACCATAATCTGCGTCTTCTTACAATTTAATTCTAACCCTAGTTGTTCACTGTGTGCAACAACCCTATCTACTAAATGTTGTAGATCCTACGCAATGTCTGCAAACAATACTGCATCACCCGAATAGCATGTTATTGATGTTACGTCCCTCAATAGTGATTTCTCTTACACCTTCTACATTTCTAAAAATAATTTCACTGTATGGGGGAAAAGATGAATTATACCGGGAAATAAACCACGCACCGTATTACACGAATGCCCTCCAATACCATTAGAAGTATTAACGACAGCCCCGAGTTATATAAATGTATTCTTCCTTCGTCTGCGTTTTGCCATCTTTGATATATTTCTATTTGTATTGAACCACTATCTATCTAATCACTATGATTCATAACGTGTCTAGCATCGATAAGAAACCCATTCGGATATTTCCCTCTATAGAGTTTCCATGAAGTTGCTTGCGCGCCATACGTCTGGTATTCTGTAAGGATACGTGCTTACAACAACAGACCTGCGCCCAATTCGCGCACACAATTCGCGCACAGACATACAAGCATCAGGTTTAACCTTTCGAGAAAACACTACTGCGCATGACTTCTTGACCTGTTTATATCCGGTTCCGGGGAATTCGTGGATTAGTCAAACACGGCAAACAAGTTGATACAGCTTGGGATAAATGTAAAGCAGACAACACTAGAAAATCGGACGCGGAAGCTCGGCTGGGGCTAACGGTGACATTAATAAAATATGTCTGTGGCTACAGACTTCATGGCGGAGAAAGGAAACACAAGCGACATAACAGTCTGGGTTTGTTGCACACAATTACAGAAACACCACAAAGATTCAAAGCTGACAAGTCACAACATCTGTTCAGTGTTACACTCAGCCAGTTTCCCGACGGTGCCGGGACGCTGTGATAGAGCCAGGACATGAAGTTTAGCGACTGGGTTGCCATTGCTGGTGTTAACCACTAACCATGGGAGATGAGTGTTTAATGTCTCCGATATGTGGTTCCTGAGACACTGCACATCTTTACTGGGCGCGTTGGTGTAACGGTTTGCACTATCTGAGACCATGCACACCTTTACTGGGCGCGTTGGTGTAACGGCTTGCACTACCTGAGACCTTGCACACCTTTACTGGGCGCGTTGGTGTAACGGCTTGCACTATCTCAGACCTTGCACACCATTACTGGGCGCGTTGGTGTAATGGCTTGACTATCTGAGACCTTGCACACCATTACTGGGCGCGTTGGTGTAATGGCTTGCATTACCTGAGACCTTGCACACCATTACTGGGCGTGTTGTTGTAACAGCTTGCACTATCTAAGACCTTGCACACCTTTACTGGGCGCGTTGGTGTAACGGCTTGCACTACTTTTCCATTCCCAACTGCCGAAGGGTTTTTAACGTGTGCAACATTCACACAAGTCCTCCCAGTTTTTTCGCCGTTGCCAGAGAAAGTTAGACGTGTGATTCACAACGCCAGGATCAGGAGGTGGATGAGGAATACCGTCATGCGGTCAACACCGTGAGACGAACTTGATGTGCTTAAGGCAGAGGCTGAGGCCATAACCTCCCCCCCCCCACCCATTTGTTTTATTTGTTTCTTCGATAGAAAGATATCAAAAACAAAAAACTCCCGACGCAGAGACCAGCTCTGGAACTGTGATGTGCCAGGACCCTCCTCAAAATGTAGGCCTGGGTGCCTGGGAGAACAGGTGGCCAGTCTGTCCCTCTTGTAACGAGCGGCGAGCCCAGGAATCGAACCCCACCACGATTTGGGAACTTCATAACCGTTACCCCAACGCGCCTGCTAAAAATATGTCAGGTCTCCCTAAAATTGCCGGCTCTGTGGCGAAGGCGGTTACGTGCGCATTGTGGTAACCCCGCATACCACCTTCGATTTGGAAGCAGGCGGCCTTGCGTTCGTTTTCATACAATGGTATGAGTGCCGGTCATTCTGAAAGCAGTGGTAAACTACTGAACTTAAACTTGCCAAGAAATCACAAACATCCAAATAACGACGTCATGTAAAGGATATGCAACTAACTCATTAAAGTGGCTCGTTTTCTCGCGTTGATCACCCCCCCCCCCCCCCCAATAAAAGTCACGGCAATCCCACAGCAGACAATGCAGAGGCTGTCATGTCTACTATGTTATCGTGCTATGACATGGGGGGTGATCAGTCTCTCACGGGCCACCTTTTCCTTCAACAAGCAACGAGGTCAGATACGGGAGAGTGGTTTCGCACAATCAGTTGGAGATTTGTTCGCAACATAGACGAGCAATATCTCCGGCGGACCGATTCTCGCTGGTCGCAGGATCCGCACTGTAGACAGTGTCAGGCGGGGAGTCTGACGGTAGTACACGCTTTTATGGGACCAGACACTAACGATTGACAGATGTACACGCTCATCCAGGTCCAGACACTTGGTGTAAGGCACTCAGCGGAGGGATATGGCTGAACGCCTCTAAGTCAAATCCCCCGGATGTGAGGGCATGGCCGCTACTCACCTTGGAGGTTTGATGCTGAGCCGACAGCATCTGCAGCCTACTCTGTCCCAGAGAACACAAGGAAAGGCCGAGAGAAGGATCATACTGCATGGGCAACACATGTTCTCTGAATTTATGTCCAGGCATTGTGCGATGGAATTCTAGCTCTAGTTCCAAACCACATACTTTCCTCTGTAAAGACGGCAAGGTGCCACTTACAACAGGCACGGAAGGCGGAAACCAAGCCACGCACCAAATTACCAGTTCTCCCTGGCGAAGTGGTTAACCCGGTTGCCTCGCGTTTTGAATGTTGTAGGTTCGTTCCCAAGACTGTGTTGTTCAGAGTACGAGTTCAATGTTGTCCCGGAGATGCCTAGGGGGTCATGGCTGGAGCTATGGAATTCGTGCGCCATGCGATCTCTCGGCCAGTGGCCTTGCCGTTCTGCGGAGACAGACCGAACCGGATGGGATTACACCCGGTGCAATGAAGTCGACCTTCCAGAGCTTCCAGAACAGTAGTTAAGCAAAGCGCAATCTGGTTTCAGGAAAGGTAAAAAGTTGCACATATGCACTATTCACACTAAGATAAATATGTTGAGAAAACCAACAAATAGACACACAGAACGAACAAACGAACGAATACACTTTATTTTCAAAGGGTTAAGAATTGGGCACGCAAGCTCGTCTAAGATTTTGCTCTTCAATCGCTCTTTTTCATTCATTATTTCACCCACACATTATTCGAGGCTAACCAAGAACAACAGACAGACATAATATATCAAAAGCAGCCCTGACAGAACTGATGCAGAAAATTGTGACCTTCTTTACTTTAGTCCAATTAACAAACTCAACTCCAACAAATGAGCTTTTATTTTTTTTTTTTTAAAGTCGTCGACTTTACTGCACCGGTTTTTATCCCATAAGGCTCAGTCTCTTTCCGCAGCGCGGAAAGCGTCGCACAAAGCACGAACTCCGTAGCTCCAGTGACGACACTCAGGAGTCTTTAAAAAATCAGTCGTGAACCGAAGTATGCGGCTACGAGGGCAGACGACACAATCACATAAATAAGCTGAGTACAACATGCATTATATACAATTTGAACATAAATAAAACCAAAATGGAAGTAATGCGTGTTAGCAGGTATGCTGGTCCACTAAATGTACACATTTGAACCAATTTAAAGAATTTAAATATCTGCCGCGTTTCTCCAAAAATACGACCGTGTCTTATATTAATCTTTGCTTTACAAAATGCACTTGGGCTTATTTTCAGATACAAAAATCTAAATTTATACATGTATAAAATTCTACATTTATTCAAATACAGTCATGACATCTTCTTCTGGAACGTCGTCATAACTCTACAAATCAACTACCCCGACTAGCCATTCAGCAACAAGTCTCTCATTCTAGCTGACGATTTTAACTAGGGTTATTTGTGGGGTTGGGTTTATATTAAAAGCACCCTGAAAAATGGTCATAGGGCTTATTTTTGTGGTAGGTCTTAATTTCGGGGAAACACGGTAGGAAGTATGATCACAGATTATGGCAGAATAGACAGAGAAATCAAAATCAGATGTCAAAAAGCAACTTCGCTTCTATATCAAAACAGAATCTTAAACTTCAAATTATACCGATGTCCGCTAAACAACAGATAATAAAATATACATCATATTCATACCAATCACATGCTATAATTGCCAAACGTGTAAGTTATTCAAATCTCTCTCTCTCTCTCTCACACACACACACACACACACACACACACACACACACACACACACACACGCAAAATCAACACCTGCGAGATGAGATAACCGAGAAGAGCTACTAATTTAAAATTTAATAATTCAAGACCGAGTAAGAAATGATGCTATCAAACAGATGTATAATCAACACTTGTTGATGTAGGATAAACACTTGTTGCCACATATACCGAAAGCAGAAGATCGAATGTTCGGCCATCTCCTTAGAATGCGACACCATCAGTTACCAGGCCACCCGAAAAGAAAATGGATTGACGACATCAAAGCCATTGTACTGTCACACGGGATGACACAATCCGGGTCACCCATCAGACGAGAGAGAGAGAGAGAGAGAGAGAGAGAGAGAGAGAGAGAGAGAGAGAGACAGAGAGAGAGGAGAGACAGAGAGAGTGAGAGAGATGACTCCCCCCCCCCCCCCACGCCCCATCTCAAGCACGCTGGCTTGCTTATGAGTGGGAAGGAATGGCAGAGAGAGAGAGAGAGAGAGAGAGAGAGAGAGAGAGAGAGAGAGAGAGAGAGAGAGAGAGAGAGAGTGCCACAGATTGAGACAGAGTATAGAAGGAAATTCAGTTGAACGAATAGAGCGATGATACGGTGGGAGACATAGTAGAGGTAAACAGAGACGACTGATGATACAGAGTTGTGAAATATGTAGATGAGTTGAGCTGAGACAATGGCACACCACTCGGGACATTCACATATGTGCTCCGTTCTCATCTGCTACAGCCAGCGAAGAGTCCCAATATTAAAGCTACCAGTAGCTGTCAGATCATGTGTCCGCCTGGCCTTTTCTTGGAGTTTTGAGTGTCGGCCAGATCCTCTGGTCACTCTCTGCAGCACCATTCTCACCAAGCCATGATTATCTACACGTTCGTCTGCACTATAAGTCCCCGACACATTTGCCTTATCATGCATCAATACACCACTAAGGGGGGCAGACCCAGCAAATCTGTCCGCCTGTTTGATTCCCACCACACCAGCATGTCCTGGGCAAACTTAAAGGAACAGTGGCTAGGCAGTCAACAAACTAGAGAGTAACAAAGAGTTGACAATGCACTGGAGATGAAAACTAGGTGTTGACAATATGATGACAATGGCCGCAGTAATCAATTACATTAAATAGAGTGGGACAGAGATGCAAAAACAGCCAAAGGTCAACGGTGAAGTCAACCAGTGCCAACAACTCTGATCTCACGTGGGAACACTGCAGACTTGTTGATGCCATTCATTCTAGAGTAGTGGTTCTCAAAGTTTTGTGAACCGTGACCCATCTGGCAGTTTGGTTTATGTCTGTACTAGCTGATCCGGCCCGGCTTCGCCCAGTCCCTGGCGGGGATCTGTCTGTCTGTCTGTCTGCTTGTCTGACCCGGCCCGGCTTCGTCCAGGTCCTGGTGGGGAGCATTTAATTTAATTCATATAAGTAGTCATATAAGCTCCCGTTCCCGTTCCCGACTATCTACTGTCTGTCTGTCTGTTATTAGAAAGAGCACTTGAAAGATCTTTACATCTTTCTCTAACAATTAACTTGGGTAAATGGAGCGTCTTATTTAATTCATATTCGGCCGCTGCTCCCGTTCCCAAAAACGACGACCCGGCCCGGTTTCGCCCAGTCCCTGGTGGGGAGCATATCATTTAATTCATATTAGGCGGAGGGAGGAGGAGGAGGGAGCAGGAGGGAGGAGGAGGAGACAGGAGGAGGAGGGAGGAGGAGGGATTAGGAGGAGGAGAGAGGAATGAGGGGAGATGGAAGAGGAGGAGGGAGGAGGAGGTAAGAGGAGGGAGGAGGAGGAAGAGGGAGGAGGAGGGAGGAGGAAGGAGGAGGAGAGAGGAGGGAGGAGAGAGGAGGAGGAGGGAGGAGAGAGGAGGAGGAGGGAGAAGGAGGAAGGAGGAGGGAGGAGGGAGGAGGAGGAGGGAGTAGGAGGAAGAGCGAGAAGGTAGGAGGAGGGAGGCGGTAGGAGGAGGGAGGAGGAGGGGAGAGGAGGAGAAAGAGGGAGGAGGAGGGAGGAGGAGGAGGAAGAGGGAGGAGGAGGGGGGAGGAGGAGGAGAGAAGAGGAGGAGGAGGAGGGAGGAGGAGGAGAGAAGAGGAGGAAGGAGGAGGAGAGAGGAGAGGGAGGAGGAGGGAGAGGGAGGAGGCAGAGGGAGAATGAGGAGGGGGAGGAGGTAGAGGGAGGAGGAGGAGGGAGAGGGAGGAGGAGGAGGGAGGAGGATGGAGGAGGAAGAGGGAGGAGGATGGAGGAGGAAGAGGGAGAAGAAGGAGGGAGGAGGATGGAAGAGGAAGAGGGAGAAGGAGTAGGAGGAAGAGGGAGGAGAAGGAGGGAGAGGGAGGAGGAGGGAGAGGGAGGAGGAGGAGAGAGGAGGAGGGAGGAGGCGGAGGAGGAGGAAGGAGGAGGAGGGAGGAAGAGGGAGAAGGAGGGAGAGGGAGAGGGAGGAGGGGGAGGAGGGAGAGGAAAGAGGAGGAGGAGGGAGATGGGAGGAGGAGGAGAGAGGAGGAGGAGGTAGAGGGATTAGGAGGAGGGAGGAGGAGGAGAGAGGAGGAGGAGGTAGAGGGAGGAGGAGGAGGGAGGAGAAGGAGAGAGGAGGAGAAGGGAGGAGGAGGGAGTTCGCCATTCCCAATTCATACTCGTCTAGGTTCTGTGATTTTGGTCCTTCCATTGATTGTTCTTCCCTTCTACATGACTGTAGATAACTTCTTTACTCATAAAAAGATGAGTTGTTATTGACATTGCCCTGTGACGATTCTGTGTAGTCACGTCATTTTCTTCACTTTTCCTAGCGTTGTGGTTCAGGGATTCTTTCATCATCATCATCATATATTTACGTACGTATTTAGGGAGGGGGAGGAGGAGGAAGAAGGAAAAAAAACTATGACAGTTGGCAGCGCGGGAATGAGAGGAAGACGTGTAGAAAATTTCATCTCAATCGGATGAACCGTTCGCGAACGCATAAAGGACATACACAACCACACACATACATACATCCTTTTTTATATATAAGATATCAGCAAACTGCGTGTATTGGCAAATTGCATGTATCGGAAAACTAATAAAGCCTGAGAATATCTTAATTTACCAGCAAAGTGGCACTAGCCTCTGCAGACAGAGAGGCTTGAATAACAAAGGATCTTGAGGTGAATAACAAGGGATCTTGAGGTGAATAACATGGGGTCTTGAGGGGGATAACATGGGATCTTGAGATTAATCACATGGAACCTTGAGGGGCACCACATGGGATCTTAGAGCAGATCACATGGGATCTTGAGGCAGATCACATGGAATCTTGAGGGTGATAACATGGGACTTTGAGGCGGATCAACATTCCCCCATCATCACCATCATCAAGTGCCTTGCTAACTAGTGTGGCTGATCAAACAAGCATCTATAAACCTATATGTTGACACAGAGGTCAGCACGGTCAACGGGATAACAGCGCTCGTTCTTAAACATCCGGTGTGCTGATGCCGAGGTAGTGGGTTCAACCCTATGCTGGTTAGGACTAAAATGTTGACTTCTTGTCCTTGACTTGGGGATGTAAATTACAAGTACCTCAGAAGTTGAAGTGGGTTCACCTGATGGCGAGGGACACTGACAACAGGGAAAGCTAATCCACATGCAAAAATCAGCCCAGTGCATTGGAAGTAGTAGCAAGTGTATGGATTATACTCAAATTCAAAGCTAGCAAACAGAAAGAACAAGACAAAATGTTGACATCATTATGTGCCCTGATACAAGACTGGCCAGCAATTGTCTCTGCTATTTTCTACATCTTTTTCACACACTTTCAGATATCAATACAAATATATTCATAGAAAGAGAAGTCAACCTGAGATTGCTGACATCATTATGTGCCCTGATACAAGACTGCCCAGCAATTGTCTCTGCTATTCTCTACATCTTCTTCACACACTTTCAGATATCAATACAAATATATTCACAGAAAGAGAAGTCAACCTGAGATTGTTGACATCCCCATAGTTTATATTCTCAAATGGAGCAGGTGTGCTGTCGCCGAGGTAGCAGGTTCAACCCTTAACTAGTCAGCTGGACTAAAATGTTGACTTCTTGTCCTTGACTTAGTGACGTAAATTACAAGTAACTCTGAAGTCTTGGTGGGTGTGCTTGATGGCGTGGGGCGCTGACAATAGGGAAAGCTAATCCACAAGTAAACATCAGCCCAGTGCACAAGAAGTAGCAGCACATGTGTGGACTACGATTGAGTTCAAAGCTAGCGAAAGCAAAAAAAAAAACACAAAACAAAAACAAATGGAGCAGGTGTACGCCAAAATAGTTTTCTCTGCTGTGCATAAGTTACATGTACACTCCTGCAACAAATGTATAGCTTTAATTTGACAAGTTTCACTCACCAGTATTCTCTATCTTAAGTTCGTTAAACATGTGGTATTACAGGCTGTTGCATCAGAAACAGGCAGTTATTGTTTTTTGGCCACGTTATGTGAAGACAAAAACTGGAACATGTGACAACCGGAAAGATTTTCAAAGAGGCAGATAGATGAAGACAGTGTGAGAAAATTTTTGACAGTCTTGTGTTATGGTACGGAAGGGAGTCAACATACAAATTGATCCATGACGACGGAGATTGTAATTTGTGGAGAGGCATGATCGCCCACACCAGCTGGCAAGGAGCTAAATGATGTGTGCAGAGTGGACTGGTTTCATCGAATTCTTGGAGCACTGTAACATTTCTTGTTCTGTCCACCAAAGATATTCATTCTGCACGCCCCCCCCCCCCCCCCCCCCAAAAAAAAAAAACCCAATTTATCCTGTCAAATGAACTTTCTCAGCTTTGCTTACTGTCCAGGTCTTGCATGTATAAAGCAGCACAGGCTCTATATAGCCCTGAAACAAGCTTACATTTACAGCCTTTTATATTCATAACTGGGACAGGTGTTAATTTATATCAGCTTAGTGAGCAATACATACACGTTTGGAACATCAATGTTCCAAGACCACACATGTGGTCCAAAAGGTGGAGAATCCCTGGACAAGTGCATTCCAGCCTAGCAGCTTAATTCCAACACTCAATTACAGGGGAATTCTCTGTTGAAATGTCATGCAGGCCACAGATGAACATGATTGTAATGTTTCACTCAAGTTGCTGGAATGTGTGTCAACCAGTACATATAGTACACCACAGAATGTGCACAACACACCAAGGTATGACAGACAACATATTAGAACATACAGTACACCACAGAATGTGCACAACACACCTAGGTATGACAGACAGCATACCAGAACATATAGTACACCACAGAATGTGCACAACACATCAAGGTATGACAGAATGTGCACAACACATCAAGGTATGACAGAATGTGCACAACACATCAAGGTATGACAGAATGTGCACAACACATCAAGGTATGACAGAATGTGCACAACACATCAAGGTATGACAGAATGTGCACAACACATCAAGGTATGACAGACAGCATACAAGAACATATAGTACACAACAGAATGTGCACAACACATCAAGGTATGACAGACAGCATACAAGAACATATAGTACACTACAGAATGTGCACAACATACCAGAACATATAGTACACCACAGAATGTGCACAACACACCAAGGTATGACATACAACAAACCAGAACATATAGTACACCACAGAATGTGTACAACACACCTAGGTATGACATACAACATACCAGAACATATAGTACACCACAGAATGTGTACAACACACCAAGGTATGACATACAACATACCAGAACATATAGTACACCACAGAATGTGTACAACACACCAAGGTATGACATACAACATATTAGAACATACAGTACACCACAGAATGTGTACAACATACCAGAACATATAGTACACCACAGAATGTGTACAACACACCAAGGTATGACATACAACATACCAGAACATATAGTACACCACAGAATGTGCACACCAAACAACAGTATGACACACAAAATACCAGGACATGTCAGACAAGATTCCTGGACATGGCAGATATTGTCCTGTACAAGAGGACATGACACAACACATGATGATGTGACACATCATACAATGACAGACATGACAGACAATAACCAGGACATGACAGACAATACATCAAGACATTACAGACAATATATCAGGACATAACACAGCACATGAGGACATGATTGATAATTCATCAAAACATTACAGAGCACATCTGGACATGACAGATAATACACCAGGATATGACAGACAACACACCCAGACATCAGGACATGGCAGACAATACACCAGGACATGAAACAGCACATGAGGACATGATAGACAATACACCAGAACATGACCAAGCACATCAGGACATGATTGATAATACATCAGGACATAATATAGCACATGAGGACATGACAGATAATACACCAGGATATGAAACAGCACATGAGGACATGACAGACAAAATACCAGGACATGAAACAGCACATGAGGACATGACAGATAAAACACCAGGACATGAAACAGCACATGAGGACATGACAGACAAAACACCAGGACATGAAACAGCACATGAGGACATTACAGACAAAACACCAGAACATGAAACAGCACATGAGGACATGACAGACAAAACACCAGGACATGAAACAGCACATGAGGACATTACAGACAAAACACCAGAACATGAAACAGCACATGAGGAAATGACAGACAATACCATCCATCCACAAGTGCCATGCCAGTAAGCGTGTGCGGTCATGTTCTGCCATCTCACTCAATCACCAGAGTCGTGTTTCTGTCTCGGCCATGCCACAAGGCCAAGCCATCCAGACAATACACCAGGACATATAAGATACATGAGGACATGACAGACAATGCAACAAGACAACAAACCAGAATAAGACCCCTGAAAGAAAAAAAAAGACTATGCTCCAACAAAGGACAATGGGCAGAAGAAGATAACAAACAAGTACTCACCCTGATGGTTGTTTCAAGATTCTCTCTGATCTGTCATTCTGAAAAGGGCTGTCATTCTGATATCTGGGCACAGTCACATTCACATTAAGTGTATCCTGTTCTGAATAAGATGCCAACCTTGAACTATGACCCGGCTGACCCAGATTTAAACCTGCCTTGGAAGAAGAGCTCTGTATGTTCTGGTGGATTTGTGACAGACCAGGATCTGGGGGCCGCATGCTGTCTGTCTTTTTAAACACATGTCTTAAACCATCGCCGCCGCTTGCAACATCTTCAACTTGTCCATCATCACCTCCAACAAGTTGCCTTCCACTCTCTCGGCGAGTGTTGGATAAGACAACATCTGGACCTGCGGCAGCAGATGGCCTCCGGCTATGACTTCCATCTGCCCCTACTTCAGCAAGGGTTGAAAGACTGAAATTTGCACCAAAATTATTCAACATGATTTGCTGCTGTTGCTGCTGCTCTGAAAAGTCCTTGGCATCTCCAATGCCTGCTCCAGCCGCAGCACTTGAAGATGTGGCAATTTCACTCATTGGACGTGGCTGCCTTCTCTTGGGTGAGTCCCTCAAGGCCACATTTCCAGCTCCACTCCTAGCATTGGAAGACAGCGGAATCTGAGAACTTGAAGAGCGTGGCAGGTGGTAGTCATCCAGGCTGTGTCGAAGGAAAGCATGGTGTGGTTGCTGAGGATGTTGTAGCTGCTGAGGATGAGATTGCTGCAGAGGATGAGGTGCTCCAGTATTATGTCTTGTCTGTTGGGGACTCTTGCTGGGGTTAGGTGGAAGTGGTAGAGGTCGGTTCAGCATTGCCTTTGGTGGTTTCTGAGGTTTTACCTAAAAATGTGATACAGTAATTTATTTATTGGAGCAAACCAGAGCATACATACACATACATTTAAACATATACATATAGAATTATTGTGCTGTCAGAGAGTTTACACTGAAGACTGGTATGACCATGAGCAGCATGACGATGGAAGTGATGACAGTAACACAGCTTTCATAAGGCGAGAATATCAGCATTATACAAACATTTGTGTACTTTGTGATTACATGAACATGATCCGAAAGATCGATGCTGGTTCTGTATGCAAAGAGTGGACTGAATCGTTCTGGAGGTCTGTTATCCGTAGAGTCACCTTCCTCTTTATCCTGGGAAATGTGGGAGTTGGACATAAACGAGCTGATAAATTTGCTGGCTCTGCATCCCCTGCAGATGGCCAGCCCAGGGATTGTGCCAATGTTATTAATGCCCTTAGAGAGATGTTGAGAGTGGAAGACTTTGACATTAATGAATCCACATCATTGCCAAGAATGAGGCTCAGGAGTAAGAACTGGCACAGCCAGACATGAAAAGAACATCAGAAGAATGAGGGGTCTAGTCAACCAACACAAAACTATCACACGGGACGCTGATGCCCATGTTGGGGGATTGGGGGGGGGGGGGGGGGGGGGGAGAGATGCTGAGCACCTATGGATTTGTCCAGAGTGCAAAAATGATACCCCAACAGACAACAAATACAAAGTCTCATAAACATATATTTCAACAACAAATCTAGCTTTGTGACTGCCCTTATATCTATTCTTTAGAAATTAATGTGATGGTTTCTCTTTTGATTCCCACACAACCGTCTAAGACATTAATATGTGGGGAAGTCAATAAGTAAGTCACAAATGGTTGTAGAAAAATTACCTGCAAAATTTAGTAGATGCGATTGTTACACACAGTGAACAACTAGGGTTAGAATTAAATTGTAAAAAGACACAGATTATGGTCGTCACTAGGAAGGACGAAATACCACAATGTAATATACAAGTAAATGGGAATATTCTTCAACAAGTGAGCAGGTACAATTATCTCGGAACAGTAATAACATCTGATGGGAGATGCCTTGAAGAGATTAGAACAAGAATCGCCATGGCAAAAGTAGCCTTTAGCAAGATGAAAAACATATTGACCAATAAAAAGATGTCAATTGAAACGAGAAAAAGAGTGTTGAGATGCTACATTGAACCTGTACTTTTGTATGGATGTGAAGCGTGGACAATGAGCAGTCAGGCTGAAAAACATCTGATGGCTGTAGAGATGTGGTTTCTGAGGAAAATGCAAAGAATACCATGGACAGCCAGAAAGACCAATGAACAAGTCCTTCAAGAAACAAATGAAGATCGTAAATTGATTAGAGAAATTAGACGTAGACAGTCAAAATTTTTTGGGCATGTTATGAGAAGAAATGGATTGGAGAATTTGGTGACAACTGGTAAGATCGAGGGGAACAGACCAAGGGGAAGACCTAGAAGCAAGTACCTGGATGGCTTGGCCTTGTGGCATGGTCGAGACAGAAACACGGAGCTGATCCACGACTCTGGTGATCGAGTGAGATGGCAGAACATGACCGCCCACGCTTACCGGCATGGCACATGATGGATGGATGGATGGTAACAATTTGGAACAAGTTTATTTTTATACATACATTGTCCCTTTATTTCTCAACATAATTTCCACCAACATTGATGCACTTATCCCATCGTTTTATCAGTCCCCCCAAAACCGGCTGCATAGAACTGCGTGCTCTGTTTTTTAAACCATGTTTTCACTTTACTTTCAACTTCAGCGTCATTCGTGAAATGTGTCCCGCCAAGGTGGATTTTCAGTGGATCAAAATGGTGGAAATCGCTAGGGGCTAAGTCGGGGCTGTAAGGTGGATGTTCCACAGCTTCCCACCTTAGTTGGTTAATTTTCTCCTGAGTTAATCGAGCCGTATGTGGTCTGGCATTGTCATGAAGAAGCAACACTCCTCTAGTCAGCAGTCCTGGACGTTTTCTTCGAATTGCATCATGAAGCATCGATAGAACTTCACAGTACGATTCAGAATTCACATTGTCACCTTTCTTCTTGAAATTGGTTAAAAGCACTTCTTGACAATCCCAGAACACTGTCAGCACAACCTTCCCTGCTGATGGCGTAACCTTGAATTTTTGGACACAAAGCGAAGAAGGATGTTTCCATTGCATTGAAGCACGGTTTGATTCAGGCTGGTAGTGATGCACGCATGATTAGTCCTCAGTAACAATCCTGTTCAGCATGTCTTCTCCTTCATCTTTGTATCGACAGAGATGATGCAAGGACAGGCCTAATCGGTTCATTTTGTGTTCCTCCTCCAATTGTCTGGGTACCCACCTTGAGCAAACTTTCTTAAATTTCAATCGAGCATGCATTATGCTGTATGCTGAACCATGTTAGCACCCTATTGCAGATGCTACAATCTATCGTTGCTCGCCTGTCACCTCTAATCATCTCCTCCACCTGCTGCACGGATGCTTCTGTTGCAATCTCAACAGGATGACCAGATCGGATTTCATCAACAATTTTAGAGCGTCCTTGAGAAAATTTTTCTACCCAGCTATGCACCGCTTTACGGGACAAACATTTGTCAGCATAAATAGGAAGCATTTCCTTATGAATGTCCTTTGCAAGCAGTCCTTTTGCCCACAAAAAACGCACAACAGCACGTTGCTCTTTGGTTTTACACTCCATAAGTAGTCGCCATTTTGTTTATGCGCTGTGCATGCGCACGAGACATCTAGCACCACGTGACGAACAGGAATATAAAGTTCGATGTTGCTGTCATCTAATGACACCTGTAGAAAACACTAACTACATTTACCTGCCATCCCACAAAACTGTGTGACTTACTTATTGACTTGCCCTTGTAGGCTATACAGATTATACTGCAGGTCTCTTTTCACGTTACAGACATTTTTCCAGAGCAGCAGCCACACTCTTTGTAATTTTTACATACTGAGAGCTTAATAATATGTGCAGCATGGCCAAATGGATAAGAGTTCTCACTCTTAAACTTCCCATTTGATGATGCTGAGGTAGCTGGTTCAATCCCTACACCGGTCAGTTGGACTAGAATTTTGACTTCTCCTTGACTTAGGGACATAAATTTTGACTTCTCCTTGACTTAGGGACATAAATTTTGACTTCTCCTTGACTTAGGGACATAAATTTTGACTTCTCCTTGACTTAGGGACATAAATTTTGACTTCTCCTTGACTTAGGGACATAAATTTTGACTTCTCCTTGACTTAGGGACATAAATTACAAGTACCTAAGGAGTTGGAATGGGTTGGCCTGATGGCAACAGACACTGGTAATAGGGAAAGCTAATCCACACATAAACATCAGTCCAGTGCATTCAAAGTAGTAGCACCGTATGGACTAAGCTTCAGTTCAAAATGAGTGAAGCAAATAAAAAAAAAATATGTGCAGTATGTATACAAGAACTATCTTTTCACCCAGATTCACAAGGCAACACATCAAATTCAGTACCTTGGAATTAAAAAAATTTCAAACAAAAACAAAACAAAACAAATTAGTTGCATATCCTTTACAGGACGTTTGCAGTCAACACCAGCATCTTTTGCTGTTGATGTCTTGGCATGTTTATGTTCAGTAGTTTGCCACTGTTTTCTGAATAACCGGCACCCATACCATTTTGTTAAAAACCAGCGCAACATGGTCTGCTGCCAAATCGTGCGCAGCTGTGTTTCGAAAATGTGTATGTGGGATCACGAACCACGTCCGTAACCCCTTTACCACAAAGACCTTGGAATAAGAGAGACTAAAATATCCTCGAGTTCCTTATTTGGAAAAACATGTTAACATTTTTACTGCAGATGTTACAAAAATTGATAAAGCATGGAAGGCGGTACTGAAAAACTGCAAAATATGCAACTGTATAGGAACATATGCAGATGGATCAGCCATTGCCTTGAGAACAGAACTGCCAGAAGCAGAAGGCAAACCAGCTAGAAGATGTTGTTTGAGGAAGGTGTCCCCCAGGGTGGAGTTCCGTCACCAACATGGTTCAGAGAGTATATATATATATATATATATATATATATATATATATATATATATAAAAATGAGAGGAAATGTGACCATCGGAGTACACATCTCCTCCCTTGCAGAAGACCCGATTATATGGACTTCTGAAGAACATATTGGAACAGCTAACAATTGGATGCAACAAGCCTTAGCAGTGTTAGAGATGCAAATCTTTTACAGGACAGCAGTCAACCCCAGCATTAAAAAAAAACGTTCGGTTGTTTGTCATTGCTTTCTGAACGACTGGCACTGGCATTGTATGATATCCAATGCAAGGCTGTCTGCTGCCAAATGGCCTGCAACTGTGTTTCAAACATGGTATGATTACGAATTGTGTCTGTAACCCCTATGTCACAGAGCCGGTTAGAGGAGTGGTGAAAGTCATGGCTAGTGAAGATCAGAGAGAAGAAAACAAGCACAGTGTTCTCTCCCTCAAATACAACACACACTTAAAGCTAATGTTGAAGGGGAAAATGTTGCCTCAGGAAGACAATCTAAATTACCTGGGCATCAACTTTGATCATGCCTGACAAGGAAGACACAGGTTGAACAAGAGCCAAGAAAAGAATGGCAATTACCTTTTTAAAAAACTTTCTGGGTTAAAATTGAGAGCAGGTGAGAGAATTCTCAATCCACGAGTTGTGGGTCCACCGATCCTTTTATCTGTAACCCGACAGTGGGAGAGCTAAGTCTTTTAGATGTAGGTTCACAGGCAGGGATTTCCTGGTTGTCTGTTTAGAAGTCTCCTTCAATGGCCACAGGCAGTCTTCTGAAGCATTATTTTCTTAGTTTTCAGCATAAATCTTCTTTAACTGGAAACTGGGTAATTCTTTATTTTGTCTTCCGTTGTTCATCAATCATAGTGATTTTTCTGTGTCTGTGACACTAATCTACGACAGTGAGAACAGTTCTTGAATATAGCATCACAGTTTGGGCAGCAGCAGCTAAGTCAAACTTCAAATAAATCAGTCCAGAATCAAGGAATGTGAATCATAACTGGAAACATGAAGATAATGCCCATCAGCAACCTGGAGACGGTTGGTGGTGGTCATTTCTGACAAAAGTCACCTTCACTTTTGTGCCAGGCCAAGCGGCTGTAAAAGGAAATGACCAAACTGTTGGGCTCTCAGCCTGGCTACTGAGGAAAGTGGGCTAGCAATGCATACAGAGAGGCAGGACGATTAAACAAATCAAGTGATGACTAAATCTGCCACCATGACCAGACTGCAAGAAATTGAAGTAAAAAAGGGTGAAGCTAAACAAGAACAGCATGTAGGGGCAAAAACAAAATGAATAGTCAACCAATACAGAAGTGGTGTTGTCATCCACTACATGCTGAGGGACATACTGGGGAGGGGATCCAAGCACTAATGGACTGAATGGTTCCATGTGAGGATAATCTAACTAGTAAACTGAAAAAGTTCATATATCTACAATTAGTGCAGGACAGAAGAGACAGCAAAGCCCAGCATGTCAGCAATATTTAGAATGTTGACATGCACCCCATACCCGGGAAGGTTAACCCGGTCAACAAACACCCGCAGAAGTTGGATGTGTCGGCCTAGAGGCGCAGTATTGCAGATCCGCTGTAAATAGGCACAGCACAATAACATCTGTAAAATAACTCTGGATAAATGCAGAAGAAGACAATCCCATATTTTCATCATCATCACCACCATCATGTGCCATGCCAGTAAGCGAGGGCGGCCACCTTACACAATCACAATCTGGTTGTTTACCATCTTGATACATTGAGTATTCTTCTCAGGAATCTCATTTCTGTTGTTGTGACTTTTCTTTTCTCTTTTTCTGTCATTGTCCAAGTTTGGCATTGTCAACATTGAGTTTGTAGGAAATTTGTGTTGTGGAATGCTTTCTTAGTAACTATTGATACATGTTTGTTATTTAGCATTGGTGCCATTTGTCAAAAGAGTTGGTTTGCCTTATTGCATCTATTTTCAACCTCGTCTTCTGATTTGCCATTTGATGATAGTATACTTCCTAAGTACTTGAAGCTCTTTACTTGTTTCAGGGGGTGTTCTTTTGAATGAATCTTTGTTGTTGTTTTTTTCTTTGGTTATAGTCATTCTGTGTTGTTTTTTTCTTCTTTGATTATAGTCACACTATACTCATTGATTGATTGATTGATTGATTTAGGAACCAACATCACGGGGCATTCCCATAAGCGCTCCGTTCCCATCCTCAGCAGCCAGAGAAGAGTTCCAACACCAATAGTACCAGTAGCAATCTGATTATATGTTCGTCTCGCATTTCCTCTGAGCGTCGAGCAGATCCCCTCGTCACTCCTCGCTGTCTCATTCTTGCCAGACCATGGTGATCCATTTGCTCCTCCGAGGTGTACATGTGCTCCCACAAGGCCGCAACCACGTCTGCCTTGTCATGCATCAATACTCCACCAAGTTTTGCAGAGCCAGCCAATCTGTCCGCCTGTTCATTCCCCAGCACACCGGCATGCTCCGGAGAAAAGATCCAGGCGATACTTGCCACCCGTGACCTCCGAAGCGAAGCAAGCCACTCTGCCTGAAGCTTGCCTGTCTTCACCTTCCTCAGCATGCTTTCTGAGTCAGTTACAATCACGATGTGCGTGTTTTTCGTATTTTCCAGCCAGCGGAAGGCTGCACTGACCACCCCTCCACCTCCATTCTTAAGCTAGATGTTGTGGTATCATATGCCAGGCTCTCCTGCACCAAACGTCAACCATTAGCTTTTGCTAAGAACCCCCAGGCACTTCTACTAACTCCCAACACTGACCCATCTGTGTAGATAATCAAATCACCCGAGTGAGCATTATCCTGGATTAGCTGCTGGATTTCCACTTCTGTGGCCCCTGCTGGCCACTCCCTGCACACCCGGCTCAATGTGATTATAACTCTGCACAAGTCTGACTGCTCCGCTGGCACTCTGACCCACTCCTCTCCTCGCCTAATGTTCTCCAAGAGGCACACCTGTCTGATCTTTACTATACACTATACTCATTCATACCATATATATTCGTATCATGGCCTTTTACATCCCAACCGTTCATACCGCAATCATTCACACCATAACCACTAACATCATATCATAACCATTCACACCACAATCATTCCTACCATAACCATTCACATTATAACCATTCAAACAACCATTCAAATCATAAAAATTCACACCATAATAAATTCAATCATAAAAATTCATACCATAACTATTCATGCAATAATCATCCCAATCATAAAAATTCACACCATAACCATTCCAGCCTCAATCATCCCAACCATAAAAATTGACACCATAACTAGTCACACCACAATAAATCCAATCATAAAAATTAATACCATAACCATTAATGCCACAATTATTCCAACCATAACCATTCACAACAGACCTTCTAATAAAGCATAATTTAAAAAAAAACACTAACAAAAGCACATACAATGCACAATAGCAAGACATAATAAGAATACACATCTCTATATAGAAAAATGTACACTAAGCGTTTCAATTGCAAGCAAGGTTTGAATGAACCACAAATCCACTGTCTGAAATGACAATGATCATTATATCATAATGATTATAATTATAACAAAATGAAGGAAGTTTTGCTAGCGTAGTGGCTAAACATTTGCTTGCTATCCAGGAGGTCATCGCAGCAGGGCAAATTAAGATTTTTCAAAACTGACCTTGGATTCCAGGTCGACCCAGTATAAAATGGACACCAAGATTGTTTTGGGAAGTACAGGCGGCCAATGTGACACTGACCTCATCACCCACTGAGTGCTGATTGGTCTATACATATATATATATATATATATATATTTTAAAAAAAACCCACAACCTTCGGAGCCCGAGTCAGATATCTTGACCACTTCGCCATGGAGACTCCCGAAGTAGACCTGACTATACTAGAGCAAGTACGGTTACATAAGAATTAACTTTGTAATAAATAAAAGTATCAGAAAGTACTAAGTGGAGTGTTCATTCGCACTGCGAGCGCTAACAAGTCAAGTTGCATTATCCTGTCAAGAAGCCTGATATGCGGGAAAATGTCATGTGGAAAGTCCAACAACAAGAAACACGCTGTTGCCAAGATGTGCAGCGTGGGAGCTGACAAGAAGAAGAAGAACGTCGTGAGCCCACCTGCTAGCTGCATCAAAGAGCCTGATACTACACCGATTACTGAAGCTAACACGAGGGAGAAGATTGACAGCCCAACACAGTCAAGAACCAAGACAGCAGAGAAGGAGGAGAAAGACACCAGAGTCGGAAACACCGACTCAAAAACAGTCCGATGGGTTGTCAAGCGGATTCCTGTGGAGCTGACAGATGAAGAAATCCTGAAGCAGCTACGTGAAGACAATCTTCACATCCGATTCTTGAAGGCGGAGCGGCTTCTCACCTACTCCAAGATACCTACAACCCTGGCAGTGGTGACATCGGAGGGCAGCGAAATGCCGACCACAGTATCATTCAACAAAAGAATGCAGCAACCAGAGAGATTCATCCCAAGAATCACACAATGTTCCAGATGTCAGAAGGCCGGCCACAGCAGAGCTACGTGTCGCAGTAATACGGAAATCTGCTGATACTGCGCCGATCACCACGCATTCAAGGAGTGTCCGCTGGCCAAGCTGGACACGGACTTCCGAGCTCCTAACAACAGAAGAAAGTGCGCCAACTGCCTGGGCAAGCATGGAGCAAGATACCTGGGCTGTCCGTACCTGCAACGACACAGAGATGTCTTGAAGATAGCCATCACCACAAGGACACCATACAACGAAGCAATGCGGAGGCGCGAGGCAGCCACTGGTTACTCACAAGCGGAAAGAGCTCAACTGCAAAGCCAAATAGACGAGCTAAAGAAGCAAACCAAGCTACTCCTAACACCGTCACAAACCAGCGACAATGATAAACTGCTTGCTGAAATGAAAGAGATACAGCAAAACATCAAACAAGAGATGGAGCGCATGACTGAGTTGAAGAAGGAGAACGAAGAAATCCTACAAATGATCAAGACCGAAAGAGAATTGCTTAGAGCTGAAATGGAACTCTTCCAAAACAAACTAACAGAAACCACACAAGAGCTAGTAGAGAAACCGCAATATGAAAACCAAGAGACCGAGCCTGAACCACAAGCCACAGCCAGTAGCCCAACCACGATACCTGAGGCAGACAAAGGAAAACCAACATCTCACCAGACATCCGAAGAAAACCGAGAAGGGCACCCTGATGACGGCACGGAGAGACCACAGTCACTTACCTTGGAGGAGCTACGGGAAAATCAAAGACTGGAGGAACTCAGGTATAAGGAATTCAAAAGATGTTGGGATGAAAGAGAAAAAAAGAAACCCAAGAAATTCAGGTTACCGGTCGACTACCCAGATGTATGGTATGAACCTGAGTATGACCCTATACACTCGTACTACATAGAAAACGGAGAGAGAATACTATGGCTGAACGCGGAGGAAAAAATCGAAAGGCAGCAGAAACTCAAACTCGAAAGTAAAGACAGGCGCGAGGAGGAAAAAGGAAACGTCGATAAGCTCCTACAGAAACTACACAAGAAAGGAGACAAAAAGACCATATAGAAAGTCCTTATAAGGACTGTACCCAGACGAGCCAGGAGCCTGCACCAACAAAGAAAACAAGAGGAAACATGCACAAAGGACAGCCGCCGACCGATCCCCCAGCTGGAGTGGGACTACAAAAAGTCCTTATAAGGACTGCAGCCATTCAAGCCAGACGAGCCAGGAGCCTTCACAAACAAAGAAGACCACAAGAACAGACGAGCTCAAAGGATAGCCGCCGACCACTGCTGACGTCACAGACACAAACGCTACATAACCAGTCCAAGATAGGACTCACAAGACAAGAATTAGGGTGAAAATACCCACAAAAACCACGTACCTCAACAATAACCACAGCTGATGAAGCAGGTTAGACGAGGTCGAATTTGGAATTTTTGTTTTTGAATTGGAATCGGAATCGGAATCGGTACTAAGTGGAAGCAGAAGAAGAGTTTAACCATGTCAATGAGGGACAGAGGGAAAGAGCAGAGTCCATGGGAATCCCGATATATGAAGCCCATAATTGGGCAGTCTCCCGCTGTTTATGCTCCACCTCGACACCGCAATGTACAAGAGAGATGAATAAAACTACAACCACATACTGAACATAATAATAAATATGACAACTAACAGTAAAAACCAATATATATATATAAACATATATGTTACGTAACAGACACAACAGCTAGAATGTTCTAGATGTGCACCTGGAGATCTTTCTTGAGATCCGCCCTTGAGATGGCAACAGGTAGAGGCAGGTCGTCTCCATTTACCATGGACAATCGTCTATCTATTTCATTTTTTAGAGCTGTCACAGGAGACCCTACAACATAGAAGGATATACAAGTTTTAAATATATCAATACATCCTCTATCTAGTTCATTCTTCCACATTGACACAGGAGACCCTACAACATAGAGGGAGATACAAGTTGTAAATATATCAATACATCCTCTATCTAGTTCATTCTTCCACATTGACACAGGAGACCCTACAACATAGAAGGATATACAAGTTTTAAATATATCAATACATCCTCTATCTAGTTCATTCTTCCACATTGACACAGGAGACCCTACAACATAGAGGGAGATACAAGTTGTAAATATATCAATACATCCTCTATCTAGTTCATTCTAAAGGATACCTTACAATATGGAGGGAGATTTTTTTTTTTTTTTTTTTTTTTTTTTTTGCGTATCCTTTTACAGGACTTAGCTGTCAACAGCAGCATCTTTCAGCTGTCTGTTGATCTCTTGGCAAGATTACGCTCAGTAGTTTGCCATTGCTTTCTGAGCGGCCGGCTCAGTATCCGCAAGTCACGAGCGGGGGTCGAACCACCTCAGTTCTCGCTCCGCTGCGAGACTCTGCGTGATAAACGGGATTACAGAGAGAAAGTGTTGTAACCCCACAGCCAGAGAGACCGGCATGGAGGGAGATACAAGTTGTAAATATATCAATACATCCTCTATCTAGTTCATTCTTCAACAGTGTCACAGGAGAATCTACAACATAGAGGCAGACAGCAATTGCAAGATATCAATAAAAATTATGTCTTGTTCATTCATGTCGCCGAATGTTGGGCAGCTGTCATCAAATACCAAATTGTCACCAAATTGTGCCGATGGTTTCAGGCAGAGGAGCACAATTGGGTGGGTACAAGCCTTACCCTAATTGAATAAATGCAACCTAAAGACTAAATGTCATGGCAGGGCAGAGCCCTAAGCCTTGGTTGGCAACTGGTGTGGGATGAAAACTCTGACAGACGGACAGAGTATTGCTTTGCTGATCCAGCAGTTTCTGCAGCTTGTCTTGTTTCAGAAGTGCTGGTATTATCTTTCCTCAGGAGTAAACTCAGGTAGGCCAAGAGAGGGATCATGCTGCGTGGTCTTGACAGTTCAGCCTAGGCTTTGTGCTATGGAGAAGTATACCTTCATCCTGGCCTTCCGCCATGGGTTGTTGTAATTATGCCCTTTATTTTTTTTGCACAATGTAAGAACTATCATCTGTCAAGATTGGTAGGCGTCAGTGAGTTCATTCTACAGGAGACTCTACAACATAGAGGCAGACAGAGAGTGCAATACATCAATGACAGTTCTATCTAGTTCATTCTACAGGAGACTCTACAACATAGAGGCAGACAGAAAGTTCTGTCTAGTTCATTCTACAGAAGGCTCCTTGTTTTCATCCTCTTACTTCTTCTTCTCCAACTCCTTGTTTCCTTCCTCCTTCTTCTCCCCCATCTTGTTTCCCTCCTCCTACTTCTTCTCCCCCTCCTTGTATCCCTCCTCCTACTTCTTCTTCTTCTCCGCCTCCTTGTTTCCCTCCTCCTCCTACTTCTTCTCCCCCATCTTGTTTCCCTCCTCCTACTTCTTCTCCCCCTCCTTGTTTCCCTCCTCCTACTTCTTCTCCCCCTCCTCCTCCATCTCCACCTTGTTTCAACCTCAGCTGAGTGAATTAGGAAGTCTAAACAACTTGACCTGGACTCCCAGTCTAAACTGGGTACCAAGAATCTTTTGAGAAGTAAAGGCGGCCGGTGTGACACTGACCTCATCACCCACTCAGTGCTGATTGGTCTATACAAATATGAGTATAGCACCATATACCTCAAGAGCCTTCAGGCCTGAAAAGCGTCCTTTACTTGCTTTTTTTTTTTACTGGAGCAAATGAAGTTACATATGAATTAAATTTATAATATATATATATATATATATATATATATATATATATATATATATATATATATATATATATATATATATATATATATACAGTCAAACCTCGGTTTTCATCGCCTTCAATTTTCGTTGCCTTCGGTTTCCGCAGATTATTTTTTCGAAAAATTTGTCTCGGTTTTCGTTGGATGCCTCAGATTTCGTTGGCATACCCACTTGACCTTGTTGTTAATTTTGCAAAAACAAAGGGGCCCACACGTTCTTTTGCTCAGTTTGGCTTTGTTTTTCGTTGTGTGAGCATCACTTGCTAATAATAAAATACGAGAGCAGTTAGTAAGATTGCTGAAATCAGCTACATGTACAGGAAGTCGCCATCCACGATAAGTTCCATTGTGGAGACAACGGAAGTAATAAAGGAGGCTAATGTAGCAAAAGGCATGAGTATGCTAATGAAGAGACAACAAACAATTGAAAATGTCAAACAGTTATTATTAATTTGGATAACTCAAAACCAGTTAGATAGCGATTATGTTTTGGAGGCAATCATATGTGAAAAGGCCAGACTGTTGTATGCCGATCTCATTAAGAAAATGCTTCGGACAAGTGCTAGTATACTTAGTGATTTTAATTAAGGCCAGCAGAGGATGGTTTGAAAAATTCAAGAGGTGCACTGGCATACACAGTGTTACTAGGCATGGCAAAGGAGCGAGTTCGGATAAATTTGAGGCCAAAAAATAGTATAAAACACTATATTTATTCTCTATAAAATGTGTTTTGGTATGTATTTTGGAGTGTCTAGACCAAATTAAGTGGATTTACATTGATTCATATGTGAATAAATGCCTCGGTTTTCGTCGGTTTTGGAATTTGCCTATTGTCTTTGGACGTATTATCGACAAAAACCGAGGTTTGACTGTATATGTTTCCCTTCTCCTCTCCCTCCTCCTTTGCACACCTTCACATGACTAAGATTATCCTCAAAGCAAGCAGCAGTCAACTTGACCTGGTCGACATCTCCATAGTCTTTATCACTAAATGAAGTGGGTATGGGTCAGACTAGTTTTGTATCAGCGTCCTTCTCTTCCATATGATGGACGCTCCTGCAACAAATGTTTCTCTGTAATTTTACTGGACCCCAGCTACAAGGAAGGGCGCTGACACCTACAGCAGAAAGTCTCAGCGGCGAAGTGATTATGCCGCTCGCCTCATGTTCTAAAGTCTGTGGATTCGATTCCAGGCTAAGATTTTCAGTTCATGAGTGCAATTTTCTTGAAGACTCCTGGAGGTCATCGCTGGAGATACGGAGTTTGAGCTTTGTGTGACACTTCTGACAGGCCGCACTGTGGAAAGAGACTGAGATTATAGGATAAAACCTGGTGCAATGAAGTCGATCCTTTACTCTTCTTGAAACCTACAACAGCCTGTCATACCTTTAAACTTGCTGTTTGAGCTTTTTGATTCCAAGGACTCTTTTATTGCCAATATAGAGAGAGAACTGGCTGTGGAAGGCACTAAACTGGGTAACACGGCTGCCTGTAATATAAGGACACAGTACAGTTGATGGTGGGATGTAGCAAAGTTTACACAGCATAGTTTATGGTGGGATGTAGCACAGTTGATGGTGGAGTGTAGCACAGTTGATGGTGGAGTGTAGCACAGTTGATGGTGGAGTGTAGCACAGTTGATGGTGGAGTGTAGCACAGTTGATGGTGGGGTGTAGCAAAATATACAGAGCATAGTTGATGGTGGGGTGTAGCACAGTTGATGTTGGGGTGTAGCACAGTTGATGGTGGGGTGTATCACTGTTGATGGTGGGGTGTAGCAGAGTTGATGGTGGGGTGTAGCAGAGTTGATGGTGGGGTGTAGCACAGTTGATGAAGGGGTGTGTCACAGTTGATGAAGGGGTGTAGCACAGCTGATAGTGGGGTGTAGCACAGTTGATGGTGGGGTGTAGCACAGTTGATGGTGGGGTGTAGCACAGCTGATGGTGGGGTGTAGCACAGTTGGTGGGGTGTAGCAAAATATACACAGCATAGTTGATGGTGGGGTGTAGCACAGTTGATGGTGGGGTGTTGTCAGGGGCTTATATGTAAGCAATAGTGTAAGTGCCGGTATGTAAGCGAGAGTCAGTGTAAGCATAGCTGAGGTCAAGGGCAGTAGGAGACATCACGGCTTGACTAACGGAGGGTCAAGCAAGAAGCCCGTGAACAGACCCACGTGATGTGGGAAGGTCAAGGAGGACGGAGTCAGTGTGTGTGAGACAGCGAATAGAGACGGACGTGTGGAGATCTAGAGAGTGATAGAACGATAGAACGATAGTGTTTGTGACGGATAGATGGAGATGAACGTTGTGTATTGATATTCGAGGAATGTACTAACTGTGATATGTGCGGGAGGATGTGAGGCTGTGATTGCGAATGGTCATACGGGCGACAGTGTAAATATCGCCCATGTGAGCAAGCATTGGGCTGCTTGTGTTGAACGATTGTTTGAGCGTGAAGTGCGACCATGTTGTCAGCCTGTAGTATATCGTAATAAAAGGTGTTCAGGAGATAGCTCCTGCGAATCTCCGATTGCATTCATGTGTTATTAGTATATGTGTCGTAGATGTTGTAATTTGCCTGTCCAAGTCCAGTGAGCTAGAAGGAGAAAATAGTTAGGACTCTGACAGGTATAATGGTGTCAGAAGTACACACGAACCACATACCCAAGTAAAATGCATAAAAGAACGCTACTTATGCAAAGAAGAAGATCAATTGCATAATTTTGTAAAAAGTTGTAAATCGGAGATTTGTTAATAGAATCAGAACGAAAATAACATCATTTCTTTCCACAGCAGGTTTCAATTCTACAAAGCGACCGATGTAACCAGAACAGGTCAACGGTAACCAGCACGAGAATCACGTTCCTGTACATCAAGCGTTCGAGTAGACAGCAGATAAAGATAAGTTGATTAATTTTGATTGCTAAGTACCCAAATCTGCATTCTTTGATTTGCTTGCATAAAAATCATCATTGGGGGAGTTAAATATTAAGTAACAGAAAATGATGTCGCATGAAGATCAATCACATTTCTGGGGCACAAATCAGTACAAAAAGTTGATGGATTATTTTGAGTATAAACGGGCACAAGACAAAGCAAATTGTAATATAAAACATGACCTAATACGTGATTGGACACAGAAATTTGAAAAGAAAATGCAAGACTACAAAATTCCAAAAGATTATTGGAGTGTATGGTACACAGGACACGTACCAATAAAAGGTAAAAAAACTATCGGAGATCATACCAGATTTGTCAAGTACAGACTATGAATATTATAAAACAAAAATATTAAAACACTATCTAACCTCTTTCGAGACTCTAAAAGTAGAGGTACAAAATTTGAAACCAGCCACAGACAAGTCATTCACCCAGTATATAAGGGAAATAGAAGATTTGTTCAGAAAGCTAACATTTGAAATTAAACATACGGACAACAATCAAGAAGCAATAAATTTCTTGCTAGTGGAAAAACTAAAAGCAACACTCCCAGCCGAATGCGGAAAATATTTAGAAGAACACAACACAGAACCTATCAAAAACTTACTAGAAAAATGCCGCGAATATTACAACCAAAGTTTGAACCTGGTTAAGAACACTCAACAGAAAAGTACTGTGAAAGCAACGGCATCTTTAGCCACAGATTGTCAAAACAAACCACAGAAAACAAAACCAGTACTGTGCAAACATTGTAGCACTCCACATACAGAAAATGGAATATGCGATAAAAATCCCACTTATCAAGAATACCTAAATACTATTATAGCACAAAAACTGGAGAAGGTAAATCAAAGGAAATATAGAACAAAATGTCATTTTTGCCTTGCTTATGGCCACAGACATTTCGAATGTGAAGGAGTAAAAAGAATACAGAAAGCAAAAGCAAATGCAGCCATAAACATTACAACAGACAGTTCAGCAAAGAACTTAGAAAAAGTAAACATCACAGAGACAAAAACAAGACCAAACACTGCAAATTCAGAACAGACTGAGTTTTACCCAACAGACTTCGTACCATATTTCAATAATGTTGTTAATATCACTCAGCCTCATGCCTTATTTAAAGAGGGCAATACTCAACAAGAAAGTGAGGAAATGAACAAAACCTCCAGACTATCGGTAGGAAAGCTAACAGTCCATGAGGGATACATTAATGACACAGTATGCACATGTGTACGCGACACAGGGTCCTGTCTTATCGGTCTTCGGAAGACCCTAGCTGATCCTAAAGACTACCTAGATGAGTACATCTATTGCAGAACTGTTTCAGGGACAATAGAGAAATATCCTATGGCATGGGCCAATATAAAATCACCGTTCCTATCAGGCAGAATAACTTGCGCATTATTAGACAATCCATGCTGTGATTTATTAATTGGAAATGTATTAAATGTAATAGACCACACAGAGTCCACAACCCAGACACGGCAGAAAGTTAACACCACAACAAACACTGCCTTAACTACACCACTCATCATACAACAACATGATGAACAAACCAAAGTACCACACCATACCAACGTGATTACCATCTCACAACAAGAAAAAACAGAAACTGGTGTGTATCAACAAAGAAAAGAAAGTACAGATAACAAGCATTTCACAAGGGCGAGAAAAGATCACAAATCATCATGGTACATACTATACCTCCTGTACCCCCTGGTAACTACACACATGCCCAAGTGCACACAATGGATGGTTCTACTCGCATTACTCATGGTAAATACAAAACAAATGACTTCACAAACAGTTTTATTCACACATCATCATGACGCAACACAGATGATATTACTCATGACAAACCAACTAACTCTGATACTTACGTCAGTACTGGTTAACCAACGCTTATTGTTACCATTGATAAACACTATGTCACATCAACTCAGACACATACTTATGCTGAACAGCAATAAAGTACCTTACATATTTTGGAAAATATGCACAAATTGCAGAAAAATGTACAAACATGCACGATTACAGTTCAAAACTATACATGGTGTATTATTATTATTTGAACTATTGGATGTATACACACATGTACGAGTGCAGGTTTGGAGATAGCACTCAAAATGATCTCAACATTAAATTTGTAAAGACCCACCAGTCGAAACATTAATTTTAACCGTAACCCACCTTATATCCTTAGATCGAGTAACTCCAGAGTTGCCTTGTCTGCTGTACGACTCCAGCGCTATGATACTAGCACACTTCATTGTATAGAAAAGTATGCATAAAATTTGGTGGAACTGCGGTAAAGTATAGACCAACATAAAAGTTCCTTCAACACGAAAAGTTTCATCGACAGAACAGTAAGACTCAACAGGTGATTTCAGGTATCTAACAGTAAGCTATACCCATATTGACTTTGGTTCAAACGAGTATCTACAGAGTCCAAATTTTGAAATCGACTAACAACGACAAGAACTTCACAAGTACAAACATTCATTTCCAGGGATCAGTTTAATGAACCAGATGCCAACCTACAAACTATGGCAAAGACAGTCACAGACAGACGCACCAGTTTTTTTTACATGTGTGAATTCCAGCAATTTTACAGAACGGACTTACAAATTGTCCAAACTTGGTGAAAAGTTTTAATCACTATACAGAAGGAAAGACAATATCAGGATATACAGAATACGTCAATAATCGGGTCAGAAAGAAGAAATGCCAAACATTCCAGCACCGCAATGAACAGTGAACACTGGTAATTTAATTACGTGTGCATAACTTTCACAGGACAAGAACAGTATCCTATACGTGCATAAAGGCAGCGACGATGAACAGTTTATTGTAAATGTATTAACTGCATGACATCCAATGTCTAATTTTATTATTATAATACTTTGTATTTGTAGAATGTGATATGTACATATGAGCGTAAGTATAGTGGCGAAAAGTATAAGTGGTAATGCTGAGAATCAACGCCTGGCAATCCCAATACGCGAGTGTTACCAAACTTGCTTTCGCGTATGGTGGATAGCCCGACGAATGACGCTTAGCAATAATGGTACAAAATTAACATCATAATATCATAACAAGAAATAACATACCAACAGGGTTATACCAACCAAAGAGATTAATAATAACTCTCCTGAACAGTAAACGAGGTGTACCCAAAAAGGGAAACAAGTCAAGGTCTGACATAAAAAGAGGTAAGGGGGACTATTATATACATGAAGTATATTCGAACCATGACCACAACAGTGACATAGCGTGCTCATAAAGAATCGATTAGGGTGCATTAAATAGAGACGAGGGGGACCACGTCTGAATAGAGAGAAAATTTAAGAATGCTGTAAGAGGAAGTTGTAGCCTTATTCCAGGCGTGAATCAATGGAGAATCCTTAAACCAGCATAGCCACAATAACTATGAGATAATAGTACACAACGAATCGATTGGGAAACATGAACAGAATGTAATGTCACGGAGTGGGGATTGAAGAATATAACGAGGTATGGCAAGTAGACCCAACCAGAACATTTGCCAGACCACGACAAAACCTTGAGAGAAACCTCAGTACTGAAAAAGAGAGAACAATATTTAAAGTTAATCTTGGAAAAGATCAGAATAAAAGGGGAAGCAAGCGTATACTGATGATCATACAATCCCCTGACAAGTTAAAAAAAATGTACCAAGAGTAACAACAGCAGAATGTGTCACATTTCCAAGAGAAAGTGCCACATTGTTTGTGCGGGGGGAGAGTGTCAGGGGCTTATATGTAAGCAATAGTGTAAGTGCCGGTATGTAAGCGAGAGTCAGTGTAAGCATAACTGAGGTCAAGGGCAGTAGGAGACATCACGGCTTGACTAACGGAGGGTCAAGCAAGAAGCCCGTGAACAGACCCACGTGATGTGGGAAGGTCAAGGAGGACGGAGTCAGTATGTGTGAGACAGCGAATAGAGACAGACGTGTGGAGATCTAGAGAGTGATAGAACGATAGAACGATAGTGTTTGTGACGGATAGATGGAGATGAACGTTGTGTATTGATATTCGAGGAATGTACTAACTGTGATATGTGCGGGAGGATGTGAGGCTGTGATTGCGAATGGTCATACGGGCGACAGTGTAAATATCGCCCATGTGAGCAAGCGTTGGGCTGCTTGTGTTGAACGATTGTTTGAGCGTGAAGTGCGACCATGTTGTCAGCCTGTAGTATATTGTAATAAATGGAGTTCAGGAGATAGCTCCTGCGAATTTCCGATTGCATTCATGTGTTATTAGTATATGTGTCGTAGATGTTGTAATTTGCCTGTCCAAGTCCAGTGAGCTAGAAGGAGAAAATAGTTAGGACTCTGACAGGTGTAGCACAGCTGATAGTGGGGTGTAGCACAGCTGATGGTGGGGTGTAGCACAGTTGATGATGGGGTGTGTCATAGTTGATGGTGGGGTGTGTCACAGTTGATGGTGGGGTGTAGCACAGTTGATGGTGGGGTGTAGCACAGTTGATGGTGGGGTGTAGCACAGTTGATGGTGGGGTGTGTCACAGTTGATGGTGGAGTGTAGCACAGTTGATGGTGGGGTGTAGCACAGTTGATGGTGGGATGTAGCAAAGTGTTCACAGTATACTTGATGGTGGGGTGTAGCACAGTTGATGGTGGGATGTAGCACAGTACGGGGGAGCTGCATGGTCTCGAGGTATGGTGTCCGCCTCGAGTGCTGGAGGTCCCGGGTTCAAGCCCCTGGTGATGCCGGGATTTTTTCATGTGGACATCTAGTAATAAATTTCCCCTGGTCTCTGGGTAGTGAGATCGGACGCCCGTGTGTATTGTTGTGCACATAAAAAAATCCCTTGGCAGTTGGAAATCAAAAAAGCGTAGCCTAACGGTGCTGCCTGGGCAAAATTTCGAGTTAAAAATCTACCCAAAGTATTTTCAGGATCCTCGCCGGTGCTACGGAGTTCATGCACTGAGCTGAGTTTCTCCAAACTCAGATTTGAGTTAGGAGGAAAACGGAGCACTTATGGGTTGCACCCGTGTGCCGTGATGTTGATCCATCGACTAAACTAAACTAAACTGTAGCACAGTTGATAGTGGTGTGTAGCACAGTTGATGGTGGTGTGTGTCACAGTTGATGGTGGGGTGTGTCACAATTGATGGTGGGGTGTAGCACAGTTGATGGTGGGATGTAGCACAGTTGATGGTGGGGTGTAGCACAGTTGATGTGGGGTGTAGCATAATATACAGTGTAGTTGATGGTGGGGTGTAGCACAGTTGATTGTGGGGTGTAGCACAGTTGATGGTGGGGTGTAGCACAGTTGATGGTGGGGTGCAGCACAGTTGATGGTGGGGTGTAGCACAGTTGATGGTGGGGTGCAGCACAGTTGATGGTGGGGTGTGTCAGTTGATGGTGGGGTGTAGCACAGTTGATAGTGGGGTGTGTCACAGTTGATGGTGGGGTGTGTCACAGTTGATGGTGTGGTGTGTCACAGTTGATGGTGGGGTGTGTCACAGTTGATGGTGGGGTGTGTCACAGTTGATGGTGGGGTGTAGCACAGTTGATAGTGGGGTGTAGCACAGTTGATGGTGGGATGTAGCACAGTTGATGGTGGGATGTAGCACAGTTGATGGTGGGATGTAGCAGTTGATGGTGGGGTGTAGCACAGTTGATGTGGGGTGTAGCAAAATATACACAGTGTAGTTGATGGTGGGGTGTAGCACAGTTGATGGTGGGGTGTAGCAAAGTATACACAGCACAGTTGATGGTGGGGTGCAGCACAGTTGATGGTGGGGTGTAGCAAAGTATACACAGCACAGTTGATGGTGGGGTGCAGCACAGTTGATTGTGGGATGTAGCACAGTTGATGGTGGGATGTAGCACAGTTGATGGTGGGATGTAGCACAGTTGATGGTGCGGTGTAGCAAAATATACACAGCATACTTGATGGTGGGGTGCAGCACAGTTGATGGTGGGGTGTAGCACAGTTGATGGTGGGGTGTAGCACAGTTGATGTGGGATGTAGCAGTTGATGCTGAGATGTAACAAAATATACACAGCACAGTTGATGGTGGGGTGTAGCACAGTAGATGTGGGATGTAGCAGTTGATGGTGAGGTCTAACAAAATATACACAGCACAGTTGATGGTGGGGTGTAGCACAGTTGATGGTGGGGTGTAGCACAGTTGATGTAAGGTGTAGCAGTTGATGATGGGTGTAGCACATTTGATGGTGGTGTGTGTCACAGTTGATGGTGGGGGTAGCACAGTTGATGTGGGGTGTAGCAATTGATGGTGGGGTGTAGCACATTTGATGGTGGGGTGTAGCAAAGTGTAGACAGTATAGTTGGTGGTGGGAAGTAGTAGTTGATGTGGGGTGTAGCAGTTGATTTGGGGTGTAGCAGTTGATGGTGGGGTGTGTCACAGTTGATGGTGGGGTGTGTCACAGTTGATGGTGGGGTGTAGCACAGTTAATGTGGGGTGTAGCAGTTGATGGTGGGGTGTGTCACAGTTGATGGTGGGGTGTAGCTCAGTTGATGTTGGGGTGTGGCACAGTTGATGGTGGGGTGTAGCAAAATATACACAGTATAGTTGATGGTGGGGTGTAGCACAGTTGATCGTGGAGTGTAGCACAGTTGATGGTGGAGTGTAGCAGAGTTGATGGTGGGGTGTAGCAGTTGATGGTGGAGTGTAGCACAGTTGATGGTGGGGTGTAGCACAGTTGATGGTGGGGTGTAGCACAGTTGATGGTGGGGTGTAGCAAAATATACCCAACACAGTTGATGGTGGGGTGTAGCAGTTGATGGTGGGGTGTAGCAGTTGATGGTGGGGTGTAGCAGTTGATGGTGGGGTGTAGCACAGTTGATGGTGGGGTGTAGCACAGTTGACGGTGGGGTGTAGCAAAATATACACAGTACAGTTGATGGTGGGGTGTAGCAGTTGATGGTGGGGTGTAGCAGTTGATGGTGGGGTGTAGCAGTTGATGGTGGGGTGTAGCAGTTGATGGTGGGGTATAGCAGTTGATGGTGGGGTGTCGCAAAATATACACAGCAAAGTTGATGGTGGGGTGTAGCACAGTTGATGGTAGGGCGTAGCACAGTGTACACAGCACAGTTGATGGTGGGGTGTCATCTTCTGATGCGAGTAACCAGTTCTCTTTGTGAGTTAACTTCTTTCAAGATTTATTCATTATGCTTTTTATCCATCCACCCATGTTGCTGGCGGGAAATGTAAAATATCTACACAATTGTTGGACATTGTGGTAAAAGAAAGAGTGCAAAGAAAGGACTCTCCTTGAATATCAAGAAAACATTAACAAAGAAAAAGGTGACTCCAAAATGTGAAATGTCAATAGAAGGAGAAATGCTTAACCAAGTCAACAATTTTAAATACCTAGGGGCATCTATAACATCAGATGGAAGATGCACAGCAGAGATTAAGAACAGAATAGGGCAAGCAAAAGATGCATTTCAGAAAAAGCAAAGTATCTTATGCAATAAGTCATTATCATTGAATGTAAGAAGGAGAGTGCTGAAATACTATATAGAGCCTGTTTTGATGTATGACAGTGAATCTTGGAACGTAAATGAACAAATTAGAAAAACCTTGGAAGCAACAGAGATGTAGTTCCTGAGACGAATGTTGCAAATTCCTTGGACTGCCAAAGTAACTAACAACAAAGAGGCTAATGAAACTAGAACATTGTATACAACAATAAGAAAGAGACAGTTTTCTATGGTCATGTTATGAGAAGATTGGCATTGGAGAACATTGTGACAACTGGAAAGATTAAAGGAAACAGAGGCAGAGGCTGACCAAGAGAAATGATGCTGGATGGATTGAGACGGTGACGTGAAGGAATATCAGCAGCAGAGTTGATCCAAAACGCCATAGACTGAGATATGTGGAGAGACATGAACGCCTACTGGCATGGCACTTGATGTCGATGATGGTTTCTCATAATTCTTGCATAGCACCACATGCCTGCAGCTTCCCCATGATTCCTCACTAGTCACTATTACATGCTCCACTAAACAAAACTCAACATATATGGTCAACATACAAGACACAACATATACTGCAAACATATAAGACTCAACATGTATTGCAAGCATACAAGACCCAACATATACTGCAAACATACAAGACTCAACATGTATTGCAAGCATACAAGACTCAACATGTATTGCAAGCATACAAGACCCAACATATACTGTAAACATACAAGACCCAACATATACTGCAAACATACAAGACACAACATATACTGCAAACATACAAGACACAACATATACTGTAAACAAACATACAAGACACAACATATACTGTAAACATACAAGACCCAACATATACTGTAAACTTACAAGACACAACATATACTGCAAACATACAAGACACAACATACAAGTCTACACTGATCAATATTAATTTCCAAAAAGTAAAAGGCCCTTGTACAGGCCCTCAGGCATATACTGCTTGACCCATATTTGTATAGACCAATGGGCAGGTGATGCCAGTCATTTACAAGCCTCTTTTACTTCCCAAGACATTTCCCATTACCTACTTTAGGCTGAGTTGATTTTAAACATTCCAATCCACCCTGATGCAGATCGAACCCAAGACCACCAGGCCAGCAGCCAGTCACTAAGCTACCGCGGCTTCCTCACTTGCCAATAACCATCACTAAACAACAGCATATACTGTAAACACACAGGCTCTAAAACCAACATCATTAAGGTTACCTGAGGTGGAACTGAATTACGCTTCAGTGGAGATGACTGAGGCGTAGTCTGTCTGGTGGGAATCTCACTCCTCCTATTCCCACGTACACTGCTGCCCAATTTATCCACAGATGGTGGTTGTCTTGCTGCCTGCTGCTCCACCTGTTGAGATTGAGTGTCACAAGTAAGTAACGAGAGATGTATTGGTGTTACCTTTCCTCTGGAGTAAACTAGGCAGGCCTCAGATCAAGATGCATGGGCAACAGTCTCTATAATTCAGGCTCTGTGCTATGGAGAGGTATAACTCCATCCCTGGTCTTACCGCCATGAGTTGTAGTTATTTTGCCTTTCTTTTTTTAAGCACAATGTAACAAACTATCATCTGTCAAGATTGTAGAGTTGAGCTAAGAACCGACATCACTGCACTCAGGACATTCCCATATGCACTCCGTCCCCTTGTTCAACAGCCAGTGAAGAGTCACACTACTAATCGTTCCCGCCGCTATCTGATTGAAAGTTCTCCTGGTCTTCCCTCTCAATTTTGAGATTCTTCCAGAACCCCTGCTGATCCCCCGCAATCTTATTATTTCCACCTACTGGTTCTCAATCTGTTCCCCCACCTTCTCCACGACCACCTCTCCCTTGTCATAGATAATCGACAACCAAGAGGTGCATTCCCTGCCAGCCTATCAGCCTGTTCATTCTGTCAAGATAGCAAGGTGCCAGTGTATATATGATTTAAGACAGATTGCTAACTGAAGACATAATAACAAATGAAACAACATATTTAAGGATGCTTGAGTTTAAGTGTGGTCCCAACCAGGAGTGTATGAGGCACTCGCAATAGGCAAGGGTGATATCTGAAAATTATCTAGGAAAGATTGCTAACTGAAGACATAATAACAGATGAAACAACATGTTTACAACCAGTGTGTTACAGTAACGATCAGCATCTATCTAGACCAGTGTTTCCCAACGTGGGGTCCACGCCCCACAGGGGGGCAATTCGATTATTAAGGGGGGCAATTCGAAAATGGATGAAATCGGCTGGATATAACAAAACAGGCAGACTTGAGACTGAAGTTAACTAAATTGGAACCTGACATAAAATCTCTTTGCAGCAAGCATAAGGATCTCACTAAATTTAAATAATAAATAATTACTAATAATTAAAATAATATAGAAAAATCTTTCATTAAAATTATTTTGTACTTGAATTTCAGTTCTCCATTATAGGAAAGCAATGGCAAACTACCTTCTTTACACATGCCAAGAAAATCATGTTGTGTTCATAATTTTAACATAGAAGTAAAGAACAAATTTGATTTATTGTCTGATCTAGAGATCCTATTTCAAGATGTAGATGATCAATGGGAAATGCTGAAGAATTCAATCAGTTGTGCAGCAGAAAAAACTATTCCAAAAGTAAAGAAAGTTGGCCGTAAGACATGGATGACTGAAGAAATTTTACAACTAATGGAAACAAGAAGACAGAACAAAAATAATCCTGCCAAATATGAAGAAATTCACAGAAAAGTCAGAACCTTATGTAAGGAGGCTAAAGAAACATGGCTTGAGAAAAATTGCAGAGAAATTGAAAAACAACACAACAGTAAAAATGCGAAACTAATGCACAAAAGAATTCAGGAGATTACTAATCAAAGAACACGTACATCAGCAGGCTGCCTAAAGACAAAAGATGGAAGAGTCATAATAGAAAAAGATCAGATTTTACATGTATGGTCAGATTACGTGAAAAACCTTTATGACGATAGCAGAGACGAACAATATATTGTTCAAAATAACAATGAAGGGCCAGCAATTTTGAAGATGGAGGTTCAGAATGCTCTTAATCATATGAAATCTGGCAAAACCCCCGGTCCAGACAGCGTCACAACAGAAATGATTAATGCTTTAGAAGAATATGGAATAGATAAAGTTACCAGTCTGCTTAATACAATATATGATACTGGAAATATACCTCATGAGTTATGTAATTCTGTATTTATTGCAATCCCAAAGAAATCAGGAGCCTTGGAATGTGATCAACATCGAACAATTAGTATAATGAGTCACATCACGAAGATTTTGCTAAGAATTATCATGCAAAGAGTTAGGAGGAAAATACAACCTGAAATAGGAGAAGAACAATGTGGGTTTGTGGAAGGCAAGGGTATAGTAAATGCTGTGTATATACTGAGAAACATAATCGAACGTTCTATAGAAGTAAACAAAGATCTACACCTTTGCTTTATTGACTACACAAAGGCTTTTGATAAAGTGAGACATGTCAACATGATAAGGATGCTTGAAGATCTACAAATTGATGGAAAAGATCTTAGACTTGTAAAAAACATATATTGGAAACAACAAGCTGCCATAAGAGTTGATAATGAAGTAAGCCAATATCAGCCTATTAAAAGGGGTGTGAGACAGGGATGTGTAATGTCTCCAGATCTGTTTTCCCTGTACAGTGAAAGTATTTTAAGAAATATTGAAGATATGGAAGGAATCAACATTGGGGGACGATGCATCAATAACATTAGATATGCAGATGATACAGTCTTGATTGCAGACAATGAACAGGACCTGCAACATTTAGTAGATACGATTGTTACACACAGTGAACAACTAGGGTTAGAATTAAATTGTAAAAAGACACAGATTATGGTCGTCACTAGGAAGGACGAAATACCACAATGTAATATACAAGTAAATGGGAATATTCTTCAACAAGTGAGCAGGTACAATTATCTCGGAACAGTAATAACATCTGATGGGAGATGCCTTGAAGAGATTAGAACAAGAATCGCCATGGCAAAAGTAGCCTTTAGCAAGATGAAAAACATACTGACCAATAAAAAGATGTCAATTGAAACGAGAAAAAGAGTGTTGAGATGCTACATAGAACCTGTACTTTTATATGGATGTGAAGCTTGGACAATGAGCAGCCAGGCTGAAAAACATCTGATGGCTGTAGAAATGTGGTTTCTGAGGAAAATGCAAAGAATACCATGGACAGCCAGAAAGACCAATGAACAAGTCCTTCAAGAAACAAATGAAGATCGTAAACTGATCAGAGACATTAGACGTAGACAGTCACAATTTTTTGGGCATGTTATGAGAAGAAATGATTTGGAGAACTTGGTGACAACTGGTAAGATCGAGGGGAACAGACCAAGGGGAAGACCTAGAAGCAAGTATCTGGATGGCTTGGCCTTGTGGCATGGTCGAGACAGAAACACGGAACTGATCCACGACTCTGTTGATCGAGTGAGATGGCAGAACATGACCGCCCACGCTTACCGGCATGGCACATGATGGATGGATGGATTATATGTTTTGAAAATTTACTTACTGTGTTTGCTCAATAATTTCCTAGTGATTTCTTCCTAAAACCTATCAATCAAGTTTCTTTAGTGAACATTTCAATTTTTGAATATTAAAAATAATGTATATGTTAGTAGGTGTGTGGGGGGGGGGGGGGGGGGGCATAACCTTTTTAGAAAGGCTTTGCACAAAAAAGGGTTGGGAAACACTGGTCTAGACCAATCAGCATCAATCTAGACCGTATTTCACTTGCTGGGGGAGATGAAGCATCTATGAGATTATTGTATTATATATTGTCTGGCATATTTCGCTGCATACTGCAGAGTTATATATCATATGAAGTGAATAATCAAATCATATTTTGGCCGAAATACTATACACAGAGATAATGATATTGCTCAAATGTGGAAATTTTATTTACGTGGTAGTCTCAGATTTAAAAGATAGTCCTTCAGCTTGCATAGCAATGGATGGAATTGCTTACTCGATAATGCCTCAATATAGTTGAGCAATCGATCATTGTTTGTTAAATACAGTATATGGAATTTGTTTTGTTTATTAACTCTGTGATTGCTAATAAGCAAATGTTTTGTGATGGCCGACTTTGACGTTTTATGACCTGTCAACTGCACAGGAATTTCTGATGATTGATTATGTATTGTTTTTGGTGTCTTGCATTTAAATTCACTAAGGAAAAATAGTTTTTTTTAAATGTATGTGTACTTGCTAAGGTTTTTGTAAGATGAAGAGAAAACAAACCTATAAACTTTAGACAGCATGAGAAAACAAACCTATAAATTGTTGACAGGTTCTGAATGTTGCTGTTATGTAGCTGGGATGCAGAGTTAGGGTGAGCGCCCAACCTTGCATAAATACCCCAATGGCTCGTGCATTCATCACCTCTGCAGCTAAAGTCCAACTCCTGGCCTTCACGTGGCGGAACTGTTTTAATTAACAGGAGAAGGGGTGACGGAGAGTCTCTGAAAAATAACCAGTACACTCTAGATGTGTATGCATGTACATGCATGTGCAGACACGTGTGCACGCCACACATCTAAACTTTAGTAAGACCACAGTCTGCTCTAGCAAATGAAAGGTGCTAAAGACAGAGGCAACTAGCCAGGAGGCGCACCACAGAAATCAGGATGCCATGCAATTATGCCATGAAATATGTTGACTACTGCTAAATGTCATGGTGCTCGCCCTGCTTTGGACCCCCAAGCAGGTGCAGTGCCGGGCCCTATGCCTCAAAAGAGTCCAACTACACCTACTGGAGGTCCTTCCCAGATTGCCTGTGGAGCCAGGGGACCTGAGAATAGAGCGCCTGGCCACACCAAACAAAGACTAAAAATAATGCACTGGAATGCGGAGGGAGTCAGCAACAACAAAATAGAACTAGAAAACATCTTGGACCAAGACAAAGTAAGCATATGTTGCTTGCAAGAAACTCACCTCAATGAAAATATAGCCTTCAAAATCGGAGGCTACCAGTGTTACTGATCTGATCGAAAGGACAGGCAAAAGGGTGGGATACTGACCCTTGTAAAAAATAACACCACTGCTTCACAAATTGAAGTTTACATGGAAAAGGCTGAGTATCAGAGACTTAAACTCAGGCAATACAGACCTACATGTGATCAATTACTACTGCCCAAGTGACCGCCCACAGGCACTGGACTCACTACCATTAAAAGAAAAAATAATTTTGTGTGGCGATTTCAACAGCCACTCGCAGAGCTGGGGCTATGATCACATGGACCAGAGAGGAGAGAGACTGGACGACTGGCAGGATGAGAATAGATTCATCTTGATCAACAAGCCATCCGACCCACATACTTTCTACTCGAGACCATGGCACACTACAACTACACCTGACCTGGTATTTCATTCACCAGACCTGGAGTGGAACATTAAACAAATTGTTGGGAAACTACTTGGTGGCAGTGACCATCCACTAATCTTTCTAACTGTAGAAAATGAGCTTGTAATTCGAGGTGGAACTACAAGAAAGGAGACTGGGCAATGTACAAGCATCGCACAGCATACTGGTTATAAATCTGAACACTGAAAAAGACATAAATAAAGTAGTTGAAGAGTTTGGGAAATGCATACTAAGGCAGCACGAGAAACAGTATTAAGAGGAGCCCGTAAACATTATAACCCTACCGGAGTAGTGAACTGAAACAGTTCCATAATGATGTGGAAGTGTGTAGAAAGCAAGCAGAGGCCAAACCCAGCCAAGAGCACCACAATAAATACCAGCACCCAAAAGCCAAATTTCAAAGGGCCCGCTGCAGGATAGATGGAAAAGCTGGCAGGAGAAAACAGAGTCACTGAACTTTGAAAGAGACACAAGGAAGTTGTGGAAGCTAACAAACAGCTTAACGATGAGGGCACAGGGAGAAACTCAAAAATTGCACTGCATAAAGATGGAAACAACAGGAAAGCAAGCAGCTGACCATTTTGTAGACTCATTCACACAAGATAACAATATCAAAATTAGTCCAGAGATACAACAAAAGATTCGAGAAAAATTGCAACATACAGGACAGAATGAAATACTACATGAGGTTCTGGAGGCACCTATCCCAATCAATGGACTGGAGTTAGCCATTTCAAAACTGAAATTGAGAAAATCACCAGGAGCTGATGGTATCTCCAATGAAATTATCAGGTACCTAGGAACAGAGACCAAAGCAAAGCTGTTGCATATCTTCAATAACAGCTGGACCTTAGGCAGTGTTCCACAAGCCTGGAGAGAAGCAATCATGATACCCCTCCTAAAATCAGGGAAAGATAGTTCCATTGCCTCCAGCTACAGACCAATTAGCCTCACCAGCTGTCTCTGCAAAACAATGCAGCGCATCAAAAATAACAGGCTGCAGTAGTACATTGAAAGTGAAAACATCCTTGTGCCACAGCAGGCTGGCTTTAGGCAGTGCTACTCTACAGAAGATCAGACAACCTACCTCTCTCAAGAAATTGAGGATGCATTCCAAGAGAAGAAGCTGGTGCTTGCGGCATGGATAGATCTGAAGAAAGCCTTTGGCAAAGTCTGGAAAGAAGGTCTGATGAAGAAACTGAGAAACTAAAGTCAATGGACAAATATACAAATGGGTGAAAGCATACATGCACAACAGAAGAGCCAGAGTACAGATAGACAGACTCAAGAGCAAGAAAGTACTACTGCGTCGCAGTGTTCTCCAGGGTGGAATCTAGTCCCCCACACTTTTTCTAATCTTCATCAATGCTGTTGCTAATCTACCGCATGGAATTAAAGTAGCAATGTACGCTGATGACCTGGTTCTATGGAGCACAAATGAACATGCATCAGTGGCCACCAGATTGCTACAAAGGGCTGTAGATACATTTGTTGCATGGGCAAATAAATGGTGTGTCAGCAAAAACACTGACAAGTGCAGCATCACTCTATTTACCCTCTCTGCAAAACAAAAGGCAGGGATCATCCATACCTTGGAGTAACATTTGATGACAGGCTGACATGGAGAAAGCACATCAACAAAGCAGTAGCAAAAGCCACAAGAAAAATAGCCATCCTGAGAAAGCTAAGTGGAACCACATGGGGAGCCAGTGAGAAAATACTTAGCAAAGTTTATCAACAGAGCATACGACCACACCTGGAATATGGGTCAGCATAAAAAAAACCACACTACAGGAGCTGGACAAGGTGCAAAATCAAGCACTTAGAGTCACCACAGGAGGGACGAGATCAATCCCTAGGTGGATATGGAGAAGATTGGGAGGACACAAGCACTGAGAGAGCGCAGAGATATGAAAACGCTAATACAAGCAGAAAAGTTCCTCAGCTTGCCAGGCCACCCTATGAAGAACAGATTTGAAAACTTAGCTATGGGACGGTTGAAAAGAAGTTTCTTCTTCTTCTGCTGCGTCCATCCGGAGTTTTTTTCCGGACGTGACTGTGTTGTGCCTGTTACAGCAGAGCCACGTTTTTGCACCGTTAGGCCGACACATCCGACTTCTGCGAAGAAAAGAAGTTTTATCCACCAGGCCAAACGATTCTGCAGAGAAACCATCGATCTGCCGACAGTTGGTATCCCCCTGTCAACTATTCCAGAGTGAACTCCATGGAAAGATGAACACTGACTAAAACTATAAATCCAGACAAAAGTGAGAGGAATATTTGACAAGGAAGAACAGAACAGTGTACAGCGCAGAACAGCCACTCTCAGCTGCTTTGATGAAGAATACCCACAGGACCTCTAGAACCGAGTCTACACATATGGGTTAGCACAAAATGCTGTTCGAAATGGAGGAGCGGGAGTGTACATAGAATACCCAAATAATACTAGGGACACAACCAGAGTACCAACAGGAAAGTACTGCCATAACTATGATGCCGAAATTGAGGCAATAAAAATAGCAACAGAGAAATTACTAAATACCAGCCATGGTACACAACCTGTGGTGCTATTAACAGATGCGCTCCTGTCTGGGAAATTGCCAGTACTAAAGATACTACTTTCTGAACGTAGCAGTCAGCATAAGGTCATCATAGAATGGATACCATCCCACTATGGAGTACCCGGAAATGAAAGAGTTGATCGATTGGCTAAGGAAGGAGCAAAAGAAGAACAGCCTGATGTGCCCGTTACATACCATCAAAAGAAAAGAATGATCACATCAGTCAGAAAGCCACTAAAACCTGCTCAAGACGACAACCACGTGATGGACAGACCAGAACAAGTCATTGTTCTGCGCCTCAGAACAGGACACAATAGATTACGCAACCACATGTATACAAAATTCAAGATTGGTGAATCAGTCATGTGCACATGTGGATTGGCGTCGCAGACAGCAGAGCACATACTCCAAGACTGCCCAAAGTACAGTATAGAGAGACAACAATGGAAGATAAACTTTATGGACCGCTGAGTGAACTAACAAAGACAGTTAAATTCATACCCCCGGGAAGGTTAACCCGGTCAACAAATGCCCGCAGAAGTCGGATGTGTCGGCCTAACGGCGCAAGAACACAGCTCTGCTGTAAACAGGCACAACGCAGTCACATCCGAAAAAGAAATCCGGATGAACGCAGAAGAAGAAGAAATTCATACAAGAGACAACATTGCAGTTATAGGCATATTTCAAGCGAACGAAAGAAGAACTGTTGACAGAATGATGAGAAAACAAACCAATAAACTGTTAACAGCATCATGAGAAAACAAACATATAAACTGTTGACAGCAAGATAAGAAAACAAATCTTTAAACTGTTGACAGCACCATGAGAAAACAAACTTATACACTGTTGACAGCATAAAAAGAAACCAAACATATAAAATGTTGACAGAATGATGAGAAAACAGACCTATAAACTGTTGACAGCTCCATGAGGAAACACATTTATAAACTGTTGACAGCACCATCAGAAAACAAACCTATAAACTGTTGCTGTTGACAGCACCATGAGAAAACAAACCTATAAACTGTTGACAGCACCATGAGAAATAAACCTATAAACTGTTGACAGTACCACAAGAAAGCAAACCTATAAACTGTTGACATCTTGATGAGGAAACAAATATATAAATTGTTGACAGCACCATAGAAAACAGACCTATAAACTGTTGACAGCACCATGAGAAAACAAATCTATAAACTGTTGACAGCACCATGAGGAAATAAACGTATAAACTATTGACAGCACCATGAGAAATAAACCTATAAACTGTTGACAGCACCACAAGAAAGCAATCCTATAAACTGTTGACATCATGATGAGGAAACAAATATATAAATTGTTAACAGCACCATGAAAAAACAAACCTATAAAATGTTGACAGCACCACGAGAAAACAAACCTATAAACTGTTGACAGCATGAGAAAACAAACCTATAAACTGCTGACAGCATGAGAAAACAAACCTATAAACTGATGATGTCATGATGAGGAAACAAACCTATAAACTATTTACAGCACCATGAGAATACAAACCTATACAGTGTTGACAGTATGAAGAGAAAACAAACCTATAAATGACATCACAATGAGAAAACAAACCTATAAACTACAGCACCACAAGAAAACAAACTTATAAACTGTTGACAGCATCATGAGAAAGCAAACTTATAAACTGTTGACATCATGACGAGAAAACAAACCTATAAACTGTTCACAGCATGATGAGAAAAGAAGCTTTTGGCATTAAGATAACAATGTTTTATTACACACAAATGAATAAATACATGCACCTTCATTTGTTCCTTGCTCACCCTACACACAACCTTAATACATAGGGCAACATGCAAGCACATCAGACTGTCACTAGTAATACCAGCAGGGGAACTAACTCTTCATTAGCTAGAGAAGTAGATGGAGCAAGCGCTGCAATGTTGATTCTGGAACTCACACTCAACATATATCATGGTTAGATTGGTTAGCTGGTGAATGCTCTAGAAAATTGAGTTTTAGATTTGATGCATTGGCATTTAGATCGTGTGAGACCTGAAGAGGGCTTGCATCTACAAGATTTTTTATTTTTGCGCTTGTGTGCTTTGAACTCAAGTGTAGTCTATACATACTTCTAGTAGCACTGGACTGAATTTTGTGTGTGGCTTAGCTTTCCTTATAACCAGTGCCCCTCGCATTCAGGCGAACCAACTTTGATTTCTGAGGTACTTGTAATTTACATCCCCCAAGTCAAGAATGTTATGTCATGTTATGAGAAGACAAAACCTGGAACATGTTGTGATAACTGGAAAGATTTGCAGAAAGAGAGTAGCAGTCTAATTATGTCCTCAGAGTACTGCAGGGACCTGCTTTCAATCAGTGCCGAATGATGAGCGGCGCTCTCCAAACCTGACACCTCATATTGTGCCAATGGCATCGGGCGAAGGAGCACAACTGGGAGGGTACAAGTCTTATTCTGGTGCAAGGAAATGCATCTTAAAGGCTAAATGTCATGGCAGGGCAAACCAAGTTCTAAACCTTGGTTGGCAACTGGTCTAGGATGGAAACTCTGAAAGGTGGACAGTTAAAGCATTGCTTTGCAGATCCAGCAGCTTCTGCAGCTTGTCTTGTTCCCGACATATTGGTGTTACCTTTCCTCTGGAGTAAACTAGACAGGCCGAGAGAGGGATCGTGCTACATGGGCAACACATGTCTCCACAATTCAGCCCAGACTTTGTGCTATCGAGTGGTTATTATGCCTATTTGTTTTTAAAGCACAATGTAACAAACTATCGTCTGTTTAGTTAGCCAGGTGCCAGTAGGTAGCTAAGCCTAGTGTGAAACATGTAACCCAGCATACTCACCAATATCTTCTCCTGGTCCACCAGCACCATCACGTCCTCGGACTTCCTCCTCTGCTCCATGCGGTACTGAGCCCTCTCAGAGAAGGGTGTCGGGGTAGCTATTTCCTTGAGCTTCTGCTCTAAGGCATTCTTGGCTTCTTGCTCAGTCTCTCTATACTTCGCCTGCTGCTGTTGCACCTGAAGTGAACAGAAACCAACATCCTGATGGTGGATAGCATAGTATGTTATAAATTTATAATTGTCAGATGCCACTATTGGAAGAGGGTGGGGTGTGGGGAGTGTGTGTGTTGTGGGTAGTGGGGAAGAGAGAGAGAGAGAGAGAGAGAGAGAGAGAGAGAGAGAGAGAGAGAGAGAGAGAGAGAGAGAGAGAGAGAGAGAGAGAGTAGATCACACAGAGAAGAGAATTAGAGACCAAAATGAATATGGGGGAGGGGGGGGAGAGGAAGAAGACCTGCAGTGAACAACAAAAGATAGGGCAACTTAGTCGAAGGAAAGAAGAAAATGACACCAGCTGAGTTTTGAAAGAAACAAACAAAATTTTTAAACTTCAACTATATACACATAATCTTATACAAACAGAAATGAAGATGAATATAGGGAGGAGGTGGGAGATCTGCGCCTCCGGGGTGAAGGGGTTATGTATGCAATTTGTAACCCCGCACACCGCGTTCGAAACATAGCTGCGAGCGACTTGGCAGCCATGCATTGGTTTCTTATGAAATCATATGGGCGCTGGTCATTCAGAAAGCAATGGCAAAATGCTGAACATAAATTTGCAAAGAGATCACAAACATAAATTTTTTTTTAAAATCACCATACTGGGGTTGACTGCGACGATCTGTAAAGGATATACAACTAACTTTTAGTCTGCCATTGCCTTCTGAATGGCCCACTCTCATACAATTTAAAGCAACACAAAACAATCTTGTTCCCAAATCATTTGTGGCTGATTTCGATCCCTCGACCCAGTACACCCAGGAATTGTGAGACTGCTTTCACCATCCCCCAAGTCACAGACACCGACACAGGATGATATACTCCCCCTAATCCTCGGGTAGCCAACTCAGACAAGGGTAAAAACACTCAGAGGACTCATGTACATGTTGTCCATGTTAAAAATACCTTGATTGTTGAAAATGGAAAAAGAGGCTGAACTAGCAGTGGTCCGGAGAAAATGTATACATGAGACAAGCTACCCACAGCAATATGTCACTATCGGTGAATGTACGAAAGACAGAGCTGCTATGTTATACAGAACCTCTTTTGCTGTATGGCAGTGAATCCTGGAATGTAAATGAACAAATTAGGAAGAACTTGGAAGCAACAGAGATGTGGTTCCTGAGACAAATGCTGCAAATTTTTGGACTGCCAGAGTAACTAATAACGATTGTCTTAAAGAGGCTAATGAAACAGAATATAATATACAAGAATAAGAAATAGACAAACATCTTTCTTTGATAAAGTTATGAGAAGTGAGGCATTAGAGGACATTGCGACAACTGGAAAGATCAAGGGGAAGAGAAGCAGAGGCAGACCAGGAGAAATGATGCTGGATGGACGGTGGCATGGAGGAATATCATCAGCAGAGTTGATCCAGACAGAACACCAAAGACCAAGATCTGTGGAGAGACATGAACGTCTACGCCAGCTGGCATTTGATGATGAAGCTGACCCAGAGCAAATTTATAGCATGTGTGATTCTGTTTTACACACACACATCTAGATCCTCGCTGATATGTGGAGTTCATGTACTACGCTGAGATTCTACTTGTGTGGTTAATGGGAGGAGATTGGAGCATTTATGGAATAACTGTGTGCAATGAAAGCGTGACATGAGATGCTTGAGGAGAGCTGCCAACTTAACTATCCAAAACTGAATAAGACATGACGTTATTAGACGGGCAGTGAGATAAACACCTTGTGCCACATATAATGAAAGACAGAAGATCACATGGTTTGGCCTTCTCATTAAAATGCAACACCATCAACTACCAGCATTGGCCCTACATCAAAGATCATCTGCTACAAGAGCATAAGAACACTGGAGAAGAAATTGGATTGACTACATCAAAGAAATGAACAATTACTCGGAATGACACTATCCAGTGCCACCCACTGGGTGCTGGGGCGCCAATTATTTCTCCCCATGACTTTGACATCAAAAGTGGACGATGATGATGAATGAAAACATGTTGAGTCAAGAACAGTCATTACAGCACTTGAGACATTCCCATACGCTCTCCATCCTCATCTTTAACAACCAACTAAGAGTACCAATACTAGTGGTGCCAGTTGCAATCTGATTATGTATCCTGCTGGCGTTTCTTTGGAGAACTGAATGCAGGCCAGATTCTCTGGTCACTCCCTGCCGCACCATTCTCTGCAGGCCATGAAAGTACGTTTGTTCTTCCACACTATACACATAATTCATACATGACAACAACAGGACATCTGGCTTATGATGGAGACAGATTTACAAATGACGACAACAGAGGCAGGTCAGCTGGCTTAAGATGGAGAGGCATTCTGAAAGACTTTTGGGAGGAAAGTTCTGCACAGTTCAAGCACCTGAATCATGCCACATTGACATGAATATTTATGGCATGTATGAATACAGTATCCACACATCTTGATCCTCGGTGATGCTACATAGTTCTTGCAGAGCGTTGAGCTTCTCCCTGTGTGATCTATGAGTGGAGACTGGGAACTTACAAAGTTGTCTGTGTGTGCAATGAAACAAACAAATGAAAATGTGATATACTTCAGTTCTATTGGTTTACAGAATGAAGTGTTTAATGCTCACCTGTTGTTATATTAGTTTACAGAATGAAGTGTTTAATGCTCACCTGTTGTTATATTAGTTTACAGAATGAAGTGTTCAATGCTCACCTGTTGTTATATTAGTTTACAGAATGAAGTGTTCAATGCTCACCTGTTGTTATATTAGTTTACAGAATGAAGTGTTCAATGCTCACCTGTTGTTATATTAGTTTACAGAATGAAGTGTTCAATGCTCACCTGCTGCTCTATGAGTTCATGGAATGTTGGTGGCTTCTTTGCTTCGTTGTCTGTCGACCTGAATGCCTCTCCCATGATAGATATGAGTTCCTCTGCCTGAAACAGAAACACTCATGGTGAAGGACACATCTGACTTACTTAAATAGTGTGATCAAATTAGCATAATGTCCATGAGGAATAGACAAATCATGTGGGAAACCCTCAGAGCTTAATCTGTGCCAGCTGGTATATGTGCCCCAAAAATGGCTCAATTTGTCAATAGATATGTGTGCCAACAGCAACAGCTCAATCTGTGCCAGTAGACATGATTGAGTTGAGTCAAGAACCAGCATCGCAGCCTTCAGGACATTCCCATATGTGCTCTGTCCTCATCTTCAACAGCTGGTGAAGAGCCCCACTAGTAATGGTATCAGCTGCAAGCTAATTATGTGTTTATTTGGCCTTTCCTTGGAGTGTTGAGTGCGGCCAGATCTGGTCACTCCCTGCCGCACAATTCTCTCTAGGCTATAATGATCTGTTCCTCCACATAATCCTGAAGGGCCCCACCCCCTGACATAATTTACCACATCAAAAAGCTGGGAAAAGATCCAGCAGACGCTTCCTATCTTTAATTAACATGATAAAGTCTGTGCCAACAAGCATGTGTCACCAGATATGGCTTAATCTGTGCCAACAAGCATTTGTGCCACCAGAGATGGCTTAATCTGTGACAACAAGCATGACTGAGTCTGTGCCAACAAGCTTAATAACTTGTAAAATACAAAATAGCTTGTGAGATATTATTTTATAATTAATCTTTAGCTGTTGCACTATTGACTCTGTCAGCTGCCTGCCTGACTTGCCAACACTAAGTGTGCTGGGATCACAAGAGCAGATATCACATTTCAACACAACATAGCAAGCTGAACAAATCCTTGGTGATGCTATCTATACACCAACATCTGCCCAGCTGTGGAAACATGATGATGCATTTGATCATTCTTACACCTATCTTTTGATACTGTTGAGAGAGAAGTCTTTCCCTTCAAGTCATTATCTAGTCATAATGCTGTCATATTTCTTTAACCATTCATCCACATTTATCTTGATATTTTTCAGTGATGAAGTTTTCCTCTTGAGCCAAAAATGCAGTCACTGTCATTGTGCTGTCATGTTTCTTTTGTCATTCTTCCGCCTTTACTTTGGCATTGTTGAGACAAGGCAACTTTCTTGTGTGACAGTTATGTAGCTACTGCTACTGTGCTGTCATGTTTCTTTATCCATTCTTTAACACACCAACTACCGGTTAACCATAGCACTACAGGCCAAACCCTCAGAGACTCCGTCTCCCTCAAGGTCACTGGATGTAGATGCTGATCATCCTGGTAACACCCTGTTGGCAAACCCTTTGGATTTGTCCCTTCTCACCTCTTTTCTTGTTCAAGCCATACCAAAATCCAAACATCCTTAATTAGATTCTTTACACTGTTATTGTGTCTTCTTAATTTTAAAAAAAAGTTGCATATCCTTTACAGGACGTTGCAGTCAACACCAGCATTTTACTGCCGCTGTTGATGTCTTGGCAAGTTTTTACGTTCAGTAGTTTGCCATTGCTTTCTGAACAACCGGCTCCCATACCAACACGTTAAAACAAGTGCAACACATGGTTTCTACAATTCAGCTCAGGCTTTGTGCTACCCCATCCCGGGTCCCCGCTATGCGTTGTAGTTATTATACCTTTTTTGAAGCACAGTGCATCAGACAATTGTTTGTCAGAATGGCAAGGTGCTAGTACTGTGTCTTCTCTTAGCAGTTCTTCAGAGATCATGTTCAAAATCTCTTTCGTCTATTGTCAGTGTTTGTGTTACCAATGCTATCGAAGCCAACAGATTGTTTGTTTGTTGCCACAGATACCAGCATAACACGGACAGTACATCGATTAAGTCCTTGTAAGAAAGATGTCACTCAGAATAGATGTGGTATCATGTCAGGCTCTCCTGCACAAAACACCGCCCACCAACCTTCGCCACTCAAGTATATTTTATCCACTTCAAAACTTCAGTTATCACAGGCACGTCCATTCTCAGACCAGATGTTGTGGTATCATATGCCAGGCTCTCCTGCACCAAACCCTGCTCACCAACCTTCATCACTCAAGTATATGTTACCCACTTCACTTATCACAGCCAAGGCCATCCACATACTTGAGAAGATGTAGACTTACAGGTTTCATTCTCCTCAGCCATGTTCATCCTCCTGACTACTGTTGAGAATACCCAGGCAGAATTCTCTCCATGCTGCACAAAACCATTGATGTATACTATCCCGTCATCTCTACTAGCATCTTCATATATCGAGAGTCTCCATAGTGAAGTGGTTAAGCTGCCTGCCTAGCGACCTGGGGGTCGTTCTTGGAGCTATGGAGTTCGTGCTCTCTGCGATATTTTCGGCAGGCCGTCCTGCGGAAAGAGACTGAGCCATATGGGATAAAACCCGGCACAATGAATTAGATACTCTTGCGTTTTAAACCCTGTTCCCCCATATATAGCTGTTGTACTTCCAACTCTGCCAATCCATTACACCAATCTCTGCTCACAGTTAGGGTGGCCTGATGACAGTTGAAAAATAGTGTTGAGGTGTTACATAGAGCCTGTACTGTTGTATGGATGAGTAGCGTGGACAATGAGCAGTTAAGCTGAAAAACATCTGATTGCTGTGGAAATGTGGTTTCAGAGGAGAACGCAAAGAACACCACGAACAGACAGAAAAAACAATGACTAAATCCTATAAGAAACAAATGAAAATCGAAAACTAATTAGAGAAATTAGACGTAGACAGTCAAAATTTGTTGGGCATATTATGAGAAGAAATCAATTGGAGAATTTGGTGACAACTGGCAAGATCGAAGGGAAGAGACCAAGGGGAAGACCAAGAAGTAAATACCTGGATGGCTTGGCCATGTAGCATGGTCGAGACAAGAACACTGAGCTGATCCACAACTCTGGTGATCGAGTGAAATGGTGAATCATGGCCGCCCACGCTTATCGGCATGGCACATGATGGATGGATGGATGAAAGTTCTTTTTCTGCTGCTGTCATTCCATTTAAAATGAAATCTAACATTCCAGATTGCTTCCAGAACACTGGGGGGGGGGGGGGGGGGGGGGGGGGGGGTGTGTGTGTGTGTGTGTGTGTGTGTGCGTGTGTGTGTGTGTGTGTGTAAAAAAGGAGTTAGTCGTGGTTCCAACTTTGTGGCAAAGGATCACCACATAATGCTCCCTTCCTGTGCCGGCGAATATCACACAAAACGCTCCTCACTGTCCCATGTGTAAAGTTGAACAGACAGAAGTCCTGACAAACCAACAGCACACACAGGCATACATGCCTAAGGCATTGAGGGAGTGCCCCATAAAACCTGTACATCACAAAGATACCTGTTGGGACATCAGAGAGAAAGATACAATGACTCAACATGACAGTTACCTGCTGGGAAGTCTGGGTAACAAAGGCGTGGCAATACTGAACCTCTGCGCTAGTTTTTGGTTCCCTGGCCAAGAAAGAAAACTGGCAATATTCAGGGTCACACGTGGCATACCAGATCCGTTTGAGGGAGTGCTCCATAAAAACATTCTGTAAACATCCAAAAGTTGATTGTTTTAATATAAACATGATGATGGGAATACTGATGACGACAATAATATCACAAGTATCATATACCCACCTGTACATAGTCATCTTGAATATGTTGTTATATTTTATTAGTTTCTCTTCATATTGCAGATTAAGAAGAAGAAAATTAATGAGGATTTACAAGATCTGAACATCAAATAAAACTGGCTCATAAAGTGAAATATTTTAAACAAATTAAAAATCTCAGTGGTTTGAAGAGAACAGCAATGAAAGGCATGCTTCCTGGAAGCAATGACAGGGGTTGAACAGCATGAAGATTGTCACAAACAAACAAACCTTATTCACAGGACATTAAAGACACCTTGGACGTGGACATTCAGGAAGCTGCGCTCGACCAGCATGAAGATGGTCACAGGACATTGAAGACACCTTGGACATTCAGAAGGCAGGGCTCGGCCAGCATGAAGATGGTCACAGGACATCAAAGACACCTCAGATGAGGACATTCAAGATTCAGGGCTCGACCAGCACGAAGATGGTCAAAGGACATCAAAGACACCTCAGATGTGGACATTCAGGATTCAGGGCTCAACCAGCATGAAGATGGTCACAGGAAACTTAAGACACCTTCGATGTGGACATTCAGGAGGCAGGGTTTGGCCAGCACTTCATAATAACGCATTCGAACACAGCCGAGGAAGATTTGGAAGCCGACCGCCTTGCCTTGGTTTCTATGCAATGGTATAAGTGCCAGTCATTCAGAAAGTAATGGCAAACTATTGAACGTATACTTGACAAGAAGTCGAGAAGATAGACTTCACTGCATCGGGTTTTTTTCCCATATGGCTCAGTCTCTTTCTGCAGGGTCCCCTGCCGAAAGTGTTGCACAAAGCACAAACTCCATAGCTCCAGCGATGACCCCCAGGAGTCTCAGAGAAAAGTGCACTTGTGAATCAAAAGACGTGGCCCGGAATTGAACCCACAACCTTCGAAGCACGAGGCAAACAACATGACCACTTCGCCACAGAGACTTTCATACATACTTGCCAAGAAATCACACAGAGCCAATCAACAACAAGTGTCCAATTATACAGAACAAAGAATAACCAAGCCAACCAAGAGGAGTCTCTTCTAGAAGAGGCATAATGACATGCAGAGAAAGCCATTAGGAGTTGGGATCGCAGACTTTATTTTTACCTAGGGAAATATCCAGAATTGGCACCTGGAGTATTAGAACTATGTACAAATCAGGAAACACAGCACAAGTGGTGGAGACATAGAGAGGACATGGTCAGACCTGCAAGGGATAGCTCAGGATAGGAGAGCTGGGAGTGAGTTTGTTGTGGGCCTATACCCTAAAGGGGGATAAAGAATGTCAGAAACAAACCAAAACTGTTATTCCCCCTGAAACCTGATTTCTGGGTAATGTATTGGATACAACGGTGACACAATGAAAGAAATTAAACGACGACTATCAATTGCTCTTCAAAGACTAAAACAACTGAATAAATTATGGAGTGGGACAGACAGAACTACAAAAATTAGATTTTTAAGAGCATGCATCTTTCCCATTGCAACATACGCCTGTGAGACCTGGACACTTACTAAACAAGCTGAACAGTGCATAAATGCCTTTGAACATAAATGTTATAGACGAGTTCTAAGAATATCTTGGGTAAAGAAAAGAACAAATGCATCCATACTTCAAGAGCTGAATATTGAAGAAGGTTGGCTGTTAAGACGATAAAACAAAGAAAATTGAATTATTTTGGTCACTTGAAACATCACGAAAGTTTGGAGAGAACAATAATGGAGGGGTATATGCCTGGGAAGAGAGGAAGAGGAAGGCCAAAGAGAAGATGGCTGCAGGATGTGGTGGATGATCTCCAGATGGGTGTATCGGACGCCAGATATCTTGCTTATGATCATGAGGTTTTCCAGAAGGTTGTTATGGGAGAGAGATTCTGCAAAGGACTTGCTACTGAATGAATGAATGAATGTACTGGATACCCAACCATCTCAGACCAAGTTATAAAAAAAGGCAATCCTGTGTGTACGTTGAGCACATCTATAAAGTCACTTTTTTTTTTTTTAAATTCGCATATCCTTTACAGGACATCGCTGTCAACAGCAGCACCTTTCAGCTGTCTGTTGATTTCTTGGCAAGATTACGCTCAGTAGTTTGCCATTGCTTTCTGAGTGGCCAGCTCAGTTAACCCGCAAGTCACCAGTGGGGGACGAACCGCTCCCAGTTCTCGCCCGCTACGAGACTCTGCGTGATAAACGGGATTACGGAGAAAGTGGTGTAACCCCTCGGCCAGAGAGACCGGCATAAAGTCACTACTCTGGCTAAATGTGAACATTAAAAAACTACCCACAATAGAATTATTTACACATGTGATTCTCCTATGCACACCAAGGTACTTGTTAGTGCTACAGAATTTGTGCGCTGAGCAAGCTCTTTAGTGTGATATAAACTAAGAAGGCCATATTGCACTCATGAGTAGTTTCAAATTGTGCAATTAAGATGATCCATGAGAGTAATGAATGAAGCAATTTCATCTCTTCTTTCTTCTTACTTTCATGCCCATCCCTTTCAACCCAAACCTCTCTACTTTCTCTTCTTACTCTCCCTCCCATCACTTTCAATCAAAGTCTTCTATTTTTGCTTCACATGTTTCCCTCTAACCTCTTTCAATCTAGCCCTCTCTACTTTCTCTTCTTACTTTCCCTCTAATCCCTTTCAATTCAACCTTCTTTCTTTCTCTACTTACTTTCCCCTCCCATCCCTTTCAACCCAACCCTCCCTCTACTTTCACTTCTTACTTTCCCCTCCCATCCCTTTCATTCCCTCCCATCACTTTCAAAGTCTTCCATTTTCTCTTCACACTTTCCCTCTAACCTCTTTCAATCTAGCCCTCTCTACTTTCTCTTCTTACTTTTGCCTCCCATCCCTTTCAACCCAACCTTCACTCTACTTTCTCTTCTTACTTTCGCCTCCCATCCCTTTCAATCTAACCATCTCTCTACTTTCTCTTCTTACTTTCCCCTCCCATCCCTTTCAATCCAACCCTCACTGTACTTTCTCTTCTTACTTTCTCTCCCCTCCCTTTCAATTCACCCCTCTCTTCTTACTTTCCCTAAAATAAAAATAAGTATACTATAACACAACGAATCAATGTTTCAATTATACTAATCTTCCTCAGGAACAACCAATCAGATATAAAGTAAAAACATGAAATTAGACAATTTAATTACATTAAAACAACCACAGAAAAAGTCTAGGTATGACCCATTTCTAGGCAATTACATATCCTTCTTTGTTAGGAAGGCAGCACAGAAGTTCAGTTGTGAAAGGTATTGTATAAGAAAATGTGGAGCTGAAGGTGTCCAACATTATGTGATTCTTAAGACAGGGACACCTGGCTTGTAAACTTACATTATTCTCATGCAGTATGACCTTGACACCAGTGTTTGATATGATTAAATTTACAGGCCTTCTGTCTCTGGCAGTCTGAAAAAAAAAGGGAGAACGAGGTGTGGGGATGGAGGGGTGGTGATTACTGGCAAAAATAGGTAATGTATATGCAATTAATGCATTAACAACTGCACAAGAAACATGACTGATTTACAATTTACAAACATGTAAAAAATGGATTTATTTACAGTTTACAATCAGAGACATGGCAGAAATGATTTACTTTCAAGTTACAATCAGAAGCATACAAGAACTGACTTATTTACAATTTACAATCAAAGTGAAGTCAGAATTGATTTGTTTACAATCAGAAGTGTGGAAGAATTTATTTATTTACAATGAGAGATATGGCAGAATTGATTTATTTATAATTTACAACCTTAAGTTGGGAAGGATGGATTTATTTACAATTTACAATCAGAGGCATGCCAGAATTGATTAATTTACAATTTACAATCAGAGCTATGACAGAATGTACAGTTTACAACCAGAGTAAGTAAAGCAAAGGACACTAACTAACTAACTTGTTAACTAAATAACTAACTAACCCTCATCAGCTCCAGTTGACTTTCCATGTGCCGCTCTCTAGACTCTTTGTCACTCCCAGAGACAGAAAATGTTCCAATGTACTGTGGAGAGAACACAAGATAGATTAATATATTACAAACACATTGTCACTCCCAGAGACAGAAAATGTTCCAATGTACTGTGGAGAGAACACAATATAGATCTATATTCTGATTCACTACCATGCACCACTTTATTGACATATGTAACTCCCAGTGACTGCCATGCGCCACTTTATTGGCATGATGTTGACAGTTCATTATTTGTTTCATTTCTCTTATTTTCCGCAATTGTTAGTGCCTGGTAATTGAAAATGTACACAGAGAATAGATATGCCTTCAAAATTTATCAGACAAGACACGTGGATTAAGCTTTGTGAAAGTGGTTTAAGTGGAGTAAGCTTTGTGAAAGTTGTTTGTTTTTATTATTTTAGCAATGGCAATGCCCTATGGTTCTCGACTTGTCGATTTATGCCAGATAATCATGTTAAACAATTTTAGATTATAGTTATTCTGATTTAATGGAATTTGAGATAGATTGTAAAACTGTTAGCACGTGCAGTAATGGAGTTATTCAGTAAAATTATTTAGCATTATGGAAAACAAACCTTGCAGTGAAAGTATGTCATAAAATAATGACACATGTCGAATTATGCTTGCTCTAATGGGCAACATTTGTGCCTCTAAGTTTGCTTTACCTATCACAAATAAGCTGATGAGTATTTAAATAATAATACTGAAAAGAATAATATTTATAACTAAACAGAAAATAGTGTATACATTGTAATGAGTACAAATCTGCCTCATGTTTTCCTGACTTTTTCCATTTTGTGTGAAAATGATGTGCTTCAAAATATGATGTTTCACTTGTGTTTTGATGGTATTAAGGAGCAGTTCTGGTGATACTGGTGAAGAACAGTGGTGTATTATCATTATTCAGCGGATTTAATTGGATTACCATCAAAGATTGAGGAGTAGTGCCTTGGTAAGTGAAAATTTAAAATAATTGTCACCCCTGTCTTCAAATTTTCTTTTACAAAATCTAACATTATTTCTAATTTATTTCTAACCTATAGCAATAGTAGCAATATTAACGTGTTGCTTGTGCAATCCCCTTTAATTTGATATATAATACAATATAATTGCGACCATTAAAAAAATGTTAGATCATTACTGTGACACACCCCTACTCTCCATTTTCTGCCATCAATTTCTGTTTGGTCCAAATGCACTTTCTGTTTGGCACTGAATCAGTTACACCCACACACTAAAATTATTTTCACACAAAGACATCTGTACGAGAGAGAGACAGAACAAGAAACCAACGGACAGACATATAGGATAGAGACAGAATGAGAAACTAACAGCAGCCTTACAGACAGACAGATGGACAGGATAGAGACAATAAGGAACCAACAGACAGACAGAATATAGACAGAATGAGAAACTAAAACAGACAGACAGGATAGAGACAGAATGAGAAACCAACAGGCAGACAGACAGGATAGAGACAGAATGAGAAACTAACAGCAGCCTTTCAAACAGACAGACAGAGAGACAGACAGACAATGAGAAACCAACAGACAGTCAGACAGGATAGAGACAGAATGAGAAACTACCAGCAGCTTTACAGAAAGTCAGACGGACAGACGGACAGACAGACAGACAGACAGACAGACAGAATTAGAAACTAACAGACGATAGACAGACAGACAGGCAGACAGATATGATAAAGATCATCATTGGCACCTTTCCGTCTTGACAGACGATAGTTTGGTACATTGTGCTTCAAAAAGGCTTAATAACTACGATCCATGGCGGTGGCGAGTGTGGCTGGTAAGGCCAATTCTTGCTGCAAATGTTTGCCCGCAGTAGGTGCATGTGAAAACATGGTCACTTCCACCATTTTGCACCATCTTACGTCTCTCACGCTCTGTGTGTGCTTTATCTGCAATCATTTTCTCCTTTGTCTTTATTCCATTTCTGATAGTTGCCCTCCATGCAACACGTTCAGCGGCGACGTGCTCCCAATGTGCATTATCAATGCCTGTATCAATCATGTCCCGCTTACACACATCTTTGTATCGTAGTAGAGGCCGACCCTGAGATCTCCTACCCGTCTGTAATTCACCAAAAAAGATGTCCTTTGGTATTCTACCATCATCCATCCTCCTAACGTGTCCTATCCATCTAAGTCTACGAAGACTGAGCATGGAATACACCGTCACACAACCTGATCTTTCCAATACTTCAGTATTTGTGATTTTGTCTTGCCACTTAATACCAAGTATTCTTCGCAGACACCGCATATGAAAGCTGTTTAAACGTTTCTCTTGGCGTGAGTAAGTTGTCCAGGTTTCACTGCCATAAAGAAGAGTACTAAGGACACAGGCTTGGTAGACGAGGACTTTTGTTTTGGCAGTAAGCTTCCTGTTCTCCCAGACTCTTTTTGCTAACATGTTCATTGTTGTTGCTGCCTTGCCAATCCTGATGTTGATTTCCTGATCGAGGATAATTTGCTATTTACCTCTGATCCTAGATATGTAAAATGGTCTACTATCTCCAGTTCGGCGTTGTCAATAAAGATTGATGGTACACCATGTGCACCTTGTGACATAATCTGTGTCTTCTTTTTGTTAATTGTTAAACCAAATTCAGAACAAGCATTGGAGAATGCAGATAGTAGATGTTGTAATTCTTCCTCAGAGTGGGTCGTAATCGCAGCATCATCCGCAAAAAGCAACTCTCTGATTAGTACCCTGCTAATATTGGTCTTGGCCTTCAATCTCTGAGCATTATAGAGGCCACCATCTGAGCGTGAGTGAATGTATATACCGTCATCCTGATCATGAAAGGCATATTTCAGTAGAAGTGAAAAGTATATCCCAAAGAGGGTGGGGGATAGTACACAACCTTGCTTAACTCCACTCTTGATTTCAAACTCTTCTGAAGTTGAGCCATCAAACTTGATTATACTGTTCATGCCTGTGTGGAACGATTCCACAATGGACAGAAGAGTTGGTGGGCAGCCAATCTTCTTTAGTGCTTTGAACAGACCCTCACGACTGACCAAATCGAATGCCTTTGTGAGGTCAATGAAGGCAATAAACAGTGGCTGATTTTGTTCCCGGCATTTTTCTTGCATCTGTCGCAATGAGAATATCATATCAATGGTAGACCGGTTCTGGTGGAAGCCGCACTGTGATTCGGGATAGACTTGATCTCCCAGGACTTGAAGTCTGTGCAGGACAATTCTGGCAAATACTTTCCCAACAATACACAGAAGTGAGATACCCCTATAGTTGTTACAGTCGCTCCGATCTCCTTTGTTCTTGTACAGTGTTATGATGTTTGAATCTTTGAAACCCTGTGGGACTTGTCCTTCTCGCCAGCATAGCTCTATTAGCTGGTGGATCAGTAGAGCGAGTGTGTCTTGCCCACTCCTGATTACCTCTATTGGAATCCTTATCTGGAGCCTTGCCAGATGCAAGCTCATTTATAGCACACTTAACTTCTGTTATAGTGGGAAGTGTCCAGGTGGTCAAGAGTTGGCAGGGCCTCTATGGCGTTGAGGGCATCATCCGCTAGCTTGGTCTCACTTGAGTAAAGCTCTAAATAGTGCTCGACCCATCTATCCATCTGCTGTTTCTTATCAGTGATGATTTCTCCAGTCAAGGTTTTCAGCGGTGCACTTCTTTTGATCATTGGACCACAGGCTTTCTTTATCCCTTCATACATGCTTCTGATGTTTCCCTTATCACTTGCGATTTGAATGGACTCAAATAACTTGATCCAATAGTCATTCGCACACTGCCTGGCAGCCTTTTGTACATCCTTCCTCGCTTGTTTCAGCTCACTCAGAGTGTTACGCATTGGTCTTTCCTTGTTTCTTAAGAGAGCTATCTTCTTTTTATCAATCAAGGGCTGCAGTATCTGGCTGTTTGCCGCAAACCAGTCCTGCCTCTTATGATCCACAGTGCCGTAAACCCCTACCGCTGTTTTATAAATAGTTTCCTTAAGTTTACTCCATTTATCATTTACTATATAATTTTCTGATGTATCATTGAAAGCGTCTTCAAGTTGCTGTTGAAATTCAAAGCACTTTCCAGGATCGTGAGTGTTAGTAATATTAATCCTGGGGCTAGACTTGTGTTTAGCTGTGTAGATTCTCTTTGGTCTCAGTCTAACCCTTGCAACAACCAAAGAATGATCTGTATCACAGTCAGCACTGTGGTAACTTCGAGTTAATGATGTATGGTTCAGATGTTGTCTCCGTGTGATAATGAAGTCCAGCTGATGCCAATGGCTGGATCTTGGATGTTTCCATGTGACCTTATGCATCTCTTTTGTTTTAAAAAAGGAGTTTGTAATACATAGGTCATTTCTAGTTCAATGCTCCAGCAGCCTTTGCCCATTATCATTCATGCGACCGATGTTGTATTTTCCAAGGCACACTGGCCATGAACTCGAGTCCTTGCCCACACGAGCATTGAAATCACCGAGCATATAAATGTAGTCGGATTTTGGAACTGCCTTGATCGAAGAGTCTAGCTGCTCATAGAACGTATCCTTCACATCATCAGAGGAAGCGAGTGTCGGTGCATATGCAGTGAGAATGGTGGCAAATCCACAAGAGGTTGCCAAGCGCAGTGATAATAATCTTTCATTACCTCCAGCTGGGATATCAATCATTCCCAGTAGCGAATTCTTCACTGCAAAGCCCACACCATGTTGCCTTTTTTCTGCCTGCCCTCTTCCCTTCCAAAAAAAGGTGTAATTGTTTTCCCTGAGTGACCCTTCCTCAGCGAGGAGAGTCTCCTGCAGGCCAGCAATATCAATGTTAAGACGATTGAGTTCAGCATCAATCACAGCCGTTTTTCTCACATCGTCAATATTTGTCAAGTCAGTGGAAAATCCTGGACACATGGTTCTCACGTTCCAGGTTGCAAGCCGTAGCTTGAGGTTTCTATTCTTTTTATTAGCACCTGGTGCATTGGTTTTACAGCCTGCGATTCAGATTTTGTCCTAGCCCCAAGCACCCATTGAAGCAGGCAGTCTGTGGTGGATCAGCACCCAATTGGCTGGGGGCTGCCCAGCTTGAGGCGGGCGGTAGCTGATCAGTGACACCTGTAGGTGTCTCCCACCATCAGAGGCAACGTGTGGCGCAACGTGTGGCGCCCCATGTCTACGCCAACTGACAAGGACTTATAACCCATAACAGTTGCCTCTCGCTTTGATTCCGAGACCGGTTAAGACCAGGGATGGAGTTATTGCCTCTCCATAGCACAAAGCCTGGGCTAAAATAAAGAAACCATTTGTTGCCCATGCAGCATGATCCCTCTCTCGGCCTGCCTAGTTCACTCCAGAGGAAAGTTGACACCTATAATCTGGAACAAGACAAGCTGCAGAAGCTGCCGGATCAGCAAAGCAATGCTCTAACTGTCCGCTTGTCGGAGCTTCGATCCTAGACCAGCTGCCAACCAAGGCTTAGGGCCTGGTCTGCCCTGCCATGACTTATTTTGTCTTTGGTTTGCATTTCCTCGCACCAGGATAAGGCTAGTACCCTCCCAATTGCGCTCTTCCACCCGAAGCCGTTGGCACAATGTGGGGTGTCGGGTTTGGTAAGCGCCGCCCAACATTCATATATGATAAAGACAGAATGAGAAACCAATAGACAGACAGACGGATGGACAGACGGACGGACAGACAGAGTCAGGGTAGAGACAGAATGAGAAACCAACAGACAGACAGACAGACAGACAGACAGGATAAAGACAATGAGATACTGACAGCAGCCATTCAGGCAGACAGGATAGAGACAGAATGAGAAACTAACAGCAGCCTTTCAGACAGACAGGCAGACAGGATAGAGACAGAATTATAAACTAACAACAGACAGACAGACAGACAGACAGACAGACAGGCAGGCAGGCAGACAGACATACATACAGACAGACAGGATAGAGACAGAATGAGAAACCAACAGACAAAAAGGATAGAGACAATGGAAACCAACAGAGAGACAGACAGGATAGAGACAGAATGAGAAACTAACAGCAGCCTTACAGACAGACAGACAGACAGATTAGAAGCAGAATGAGAAACTAACAGCAGTCTTTCAGACAGACAGGATAAAGACAGAATGAGAAACCAACAGACAGACAGGATAGAGACAGAATAAGAAACTAACAGCAGCCCTTCAGACAGACAGACAGACAGAATAGAGGCAGAATAACAGCAGTCTTTCAGACAGACAGTCAGACAGACAGGATAGATACAGAATGAGAAACCAACAGATAGACAAGATAGAGACAGAATGAGAAACCAACAGGCAGACAGACAGACAGGATAGAGACAATGAGATACTGACAGCAGTCATTCAGGCAGACAGGATAGAGACAGAATGAGAAACTAACAGCAGCCTTTCAGACAGACAGACAGACAGGATAGAGACAGAATTATAAACTAACAACAGACAGACATACAGACAGACAGACAGGCAGGCAGGCAGACAGACAGGATAGAGACAGAATGAGAAACCAACAGACAAAAAGGATAGAGACAATGGAAACCAACAGAGAGACAGACAGGATAGAGACAGAATGAGAAACTAACAGCAGCCTTACAGACAGACAGACAGACAGATTAGAAGCAGAATGAGAAACTAACAGCAGTCTTTCAGACAGACAGTCAGACAGACAAGATAGAGACAGAATGAGAAACCAACAGACAGACAGGATAGAGACAGAATAAGAAACTAACAGCAGCCTTTCAGACAGACAGACAGACAGACAGACAGACAGACAGACAGACAGAATAGAGGCAGAATGAGAAACTAACAGCAGTCTTTCAGACAGACAGTCAGACAGACAGGATAGATACAGAATGAGAAACCAACAGATAGACAAGATAGAGACAGAATGAGAAACCAAAAGGCAGACAGACAGACAGAATAGAGACAGAATTAGAAACCAACAGACAGACAGGATAGAGACAGAATGAAAAACCAACAGCAGCCTTTCAGACAGACAGACATGCAGACAGACATGCAGACAGACAGACATGCAGACAGACAGACATGCAGACAGACAGACAGAATAGAGGCAGAATGAGAAACTAACAGCAGTCTTTCAGACAGACAGTCAGGATAGATACAGAATGAGAAACCAACAGATTGACAAGATAGAGACAGAATGAGAAACCAACAGGCAGACAGACAGACAGGATAGAGACAGAAAGACAGAATGAGAAACTGACAGCAGCCATTCAGGCAGACAGACAGACATGATAGCCAGACAGACAGACAGACAGGATAGAGACATAATTATAAACTAACAGCAGCCTTTCATACAGACAGACAGACAGACAGACAGAAAGACAGACAGACAGAACAGAGACAAAATGAGAAACCAACAGACAGACAGGATAGAGACAGCATTAAAAACTAACAGCAGCCTTTCAGACAGACAGGATAGAGACAGAATGAGAAACCAACAGACAGACAGGATAGAGACAGAATGAGAAACTAACAGCAGAAAGACAGACAGAATGAACGAACAGACAAACAAACAAACTTTATTTTAAAAGGGTAACAAATTTGGCACGCAGGCCCGTCTTACATTCGGTCCTTTCGATAACTCATCTTTCATTCATCAAATGTGCATGTTACATTTACATAGGGGAAAAAAACCCATTGTCAAATGGATTTTGTAAGCATAAACAATGCATATTAAGCATGGTACATTCACATGGGAAAAAAAACAAAACATTGTCAAATGAAAGTTGTAAACAAACAGTGCATATTGCAATGTTGTGAGACACATCCCCCATTCACCCTCACACCCCGCAGCCACAAACACATCCCCCACCCACAACACCCCACGCACCCACATACCTCCAAGCACTCACACAGACTCAGGCAAACATGCATACTGCCACCCACCAACCGATCCCCCACCCACACACATTTCTCCACCCACACATACATCCCCCACCCATCCCATAACCGACATGCACACACCCACCCACATATTCTCCACCACGCACCCACACACCCGCAACCACCCAGCAAAACACACATCACAAAACCACACACACATACCCCCATCAACCCACACATCCTGCACCTATCCACACATACATACCGCACCCTCACAATTTTCCCCACCCACCCACACACACATCAGCCATCCTACACCCACTCACCCACCCAATATCCGCCACCTCTCAACTACACATCCCCCACCTATACCCACATCCCCACCCACAAACACATCTCCCCACCTGCCCACACATATCCCCCAACCATAAACACCCAAAAAACACACACCTCCCACCCCCATATACCCCACCCACACACATTCGCCGCTCACACACGTCTTCCCACAAACACACACATCCCCCCAACCATACACTCATCTCTCACACACATCCACCCACTCACGTACTCATCTATCAACCACTCACACCCACACATCACCCACCCGCCCATCAACACATGCAGCTCTCATCTACCCTGCCACCCACATACACTCCAACACCCAGCCAAACACACATCCCCCATCCTCACATACATCCATCATCCACCTGCACATCCCACACCTCCCCCACCTCTCACACAAAACTCCACCCATAAACACATTCCCCCCACACACACATCCCCCACATGCATTCCTCATACACATCCCCGCCCACACATCTCTCACCCACCCACACATCCCCACCTACAAATATCCTCACCACCCACACATACATCCTCCACCCACTCACACTTACCCCATCCACACTCACACCCACACAGAAATATCCCATTCACAGACACCCCCCACACTCATCCCCTACACCCATCCCCTACACCCATTACACACCCATCCCCCAACCCACACAATCTCCTACACACCCATTCACCCACCCAAATACACATTCCCTACCCACACCCCCCAACACCCACATACTTCCAATAATCCTCCCAATTATCACCCACACACACAACCCTCACACACACATACATCCCCCACCGACTACACATCCCTTCACCCATCCCCACATCACCCATCAACACATACACATCCCCCACATACAACCCCTCCACACATACATTCCCCACACACATCCCTCACATACACACCCACATAAACATCCTCACATCTACACACATACATGATCACTGAAACAAATAAGAACAAACTCCCACACTTTACACACAGTTGAGACACTGATGATTGTCGTGAGCATTCTCGCAAAAATTGTAAGAAGTGGAGAAAAAATTGTACATATACATTGTGTAGCATAAAAATTAGTGATGCAATTCAACTCTCTCTCTCTCTCTCTCTCTCTCTCTCTCTCTCTCTCTCTCTCTCTCTCTCTCTCTCTCTCTCCACTCACTAACTCTCTCACTCACATCACAGTAAAGTTATATTATACATGATAAAATCAAGTGGCATACAAAATGATAATATGAAAGATGAGAATACAGAGGGGAAAAAAATATGGAATGGCATGTTACAGGACAATCAAGTGGCATACAAAATGATACCTCGTAATATGAAAGATGAGAATGCATAAAAAATATGGAATAGTATGTTACATGACATGCGTGTGCTCAACTTTCTCTCTCTCTCTCTCTTTTTTTTTACCTACACACACTATTTTTTACCTACACACACTCATTCACTCTCTCTCTCTCACTCACACTCACTAACTCTCTCACTCACTCTACAGTAATTTACATGTGTTAATTTTATGCATGTTAAAATCAAGTGGCATTCAAAGTGATAATATGAAAATGAGAATACACAAAAAAATATGGAGCAGCATGTTAGATGACATGCGTGCGCTCAGCTCTCTATCTCTCTCTCTCTCTTCTCTCTCACACACACGTAATACACACACATGCCCACACACAACATACACACGCAAATACACACATATACCCATGCACATAAACACACCTACACACATCCACATACTTACGCACACATACTCACATAAAACACAAATACACACTCCCTCGCATACACTGCATGCATGTACACTTACACACACAAACATGTACACATACATATACGAGCATACACACATACATACACACATACATACACACATACATACATACACACATATATACACGCACATACATATAAACACATAAAAACACATGAACGCACACCTTAACACACGTACAGACATACACACACAGAGGCACACACAGATACACATATGTACACACAACATACACCCATACACACATACAGACATGCACACACACATACATCCACACATATAAACACACACACATAGACACACCCATATATGCTGCCTCACATAATCACTAAAACTAATATGAATAAACTCCCACACTTTTTACACGTACACACTGTCGACTATCGTGAGCATCCTCACAAGAACATTCAAAATTGGGAAACAATGGGGAAACATGGAAAATATGGAAATTGGTGATGAATATATGGTATACTTTGTGTAACGTAAAAATAAAATAGTGGTCTAATCCAGTAAGATAATTCCAGACAGACAGACAGACAGACAGACAGACAGACAGACAGACAGACAGACAGACAGGATAGAGACATAATGAGAAACCAACAGACAGGACAGAGACAGAATGAGACATCAACAGACACTCGGGATAGAGACAATGAGAAACCAACAGACAGTCAGACAGGATAGAGACAGAATGAGAAACTACCAGCAGCTTTACAGAAAGTCAGACGGACAGGACAGAGACAGAATGAGAAACCAACGGACAGACAGGATAGAGACAGAATGAGAAACCAATAGACACACAGACAGACAGGATAGAGACAGAAAGAGAAACTAACAGACAGACAGGATAGAGACGGAATGAGAAACCAACAGACAAGACAGGATAGAGACAGAATGAGAAACTAACAGCAACCTTTTAGACAGACAGACAGGATAGAGATAGAATGAGAAATAGACAGACAGACAAACAGACAGACAGACAGACAGACAGACAGACAGACAGACAGAATGAGAAATCAACAGACCAAAAAGGATAGAGACTATGGAAACCAACAGACAGAAAGACAGGATAGAGACAGAATGAGAAACCAACAGAGAGACAGACATGATGGAGACAGAATGAGAAACTAACAGCAGCCTTACAGACAGACAGACAGACAGACAGACAGGATACAGACAGAATGAGAAACTAACAGCAGCCTTACAGAGAGACAGACAGACAGGATAGAATCAGGATGAGAAACCAACAGACAGACAGGATAGAGACAGAATGAGAAACTAACAGCAGCCTTTCAGACAGACAGGATAGAGACAGAATGAGAAACTAACAGCAGTCTTTCAGACAGACAGACAGGATACAGACATAATGAGAAACTAACAGCAGCCTTACAGAGAGACAGACAGACAGGATAGAAACAGGATGAGAAACCAACAGACAGGATAGAGACAGAATGAGAAACTAACAGCAGCCTTTCAGACAGACAGACAGGATAGAGACAGAATGAGAAACCAACAGAGAGACAGACATGATGGAGACAGAATGAGAAACTAACAGCAGCCTTACAGAGAGACAGACAGACAGACAGACTGACAGACAAATGAACAGATCTAACACACCGAAACAAGAGAACAACACTGAAAGGTCAGAGCGGCAGACAAAGGCCAGACAAACATATCGACAAGCCAGGAATGCAGACATGCCGTCAAGCTGTGATTGATTGAGCATGCCCCATCTTCAGAAATCGAACCGTCAGGTGCGGTGTTACTAAATTATTATACTTCCCCTGTACTATCACCGGTGCGTTCAAAAATGTGTGTTTATCTCACTCACACTCACTCGCACACATAGAGATGGAGAGAGACGAGCTAGCGGCATCAAAGACAACTGATAATTTTGCACCGCGACCAGTAAACCCCCAATTGTCGCGACCAATAAACCTCCAAATTGAGCAACCAATATAGCTTTTTGAACACATCGTTCATCGATAATACTTGTCTGACGCCTACCTACACATTCTTCGCTCTCTAATTCGCCCCTGGGACACATACCCTCAACCAAACCACGCCAGGCCGTCCTATCTTTTACTCTCTAACGCGCATTGGTACATAGGCCCTCAATCATTGGTACATAGGCCCTCAATCATTGGTACATAGGCCCTCAACCATTGGTACATAGGCCCTCAACCACTGGTACATAGGCCCTCGATCATTGGAACATAGGCCCTCAACAATTTGGATAGAGGCCCTCAACAATTTGGATAGAGGCTCTCAACCATTGGTACATAAGCCCTCAACCATTGGTGCACAGGCCTTCAACCATTGGTACATAGGCCCTCAATCATTGGAACATAGGCCCTCAACAATTTTAATAGATGCCCTCAACCAAACCAGGCCAGGCCGTCCTATCCTTTGCTCTCTAACGGGCATTGGGACACGGGCCACCGAACAAACCACCCCAGCGCATCCTATAATGTGCTATCTCCCGCAGCTCCCAAATATATTGTCCATCCTAAGCAAAAGTACAGGACCCTTTAGCAAAACTTGAGGCGTATAGGTCATGCGACCCTCTAACAAACCTTGGGGCGTGTAGGTCAAGTGACCCTTTAACGAAACCGGAGGCTTGTGGGTCGTGTGACCCTTTAACGAAACTTGAGGTGTGTGGGTCACGTGACCCTTTAACGAAAGGCCAGAGGGACATATAATCAAACTGCAACTGGTATCATTAGTATCGGGACTCTTCACTGGTTGTGGAAGATAAGGATGGAGCACGTATGGGAATGTCCAGACTGCTGTTATGGCGGTTCCTGGCCTAACTCAACTGGAAGAAGAGGCAGGGGTCGGACAGAACGAAGCTGGACACAGGACACTGAAGACACATTGAGCACATAAAATGTATGAGGCAAGGGAACTGACAAAGGATATAGAGTCTTTTTGGTGGGCCGTGATGGGAGCGGCATTCTGTCACGGCTGTCATTTGATGAGATGACATTTCTTGATTCAAAACAATGTATTCCCTTGGTACATTTACACTCAGACACAATATTGCACAATTGCTCAGATATATCGATGCATTATCTATTAGTAGATTCCAGCTGTTGCTTGTGTCCTTCACCATAAGGCGAACCCGATCCGACCACAGAAGTACTTGTAATTGTACATTTACATCCCCAAGTCAACGACGAGAAGTCAACATTGTAATCCAACTGACCGATGTAAGTGCTGAACCCGCTGCCTCGGCATCAGCACACCGAGTGTTTACATTTGCTCTCTCTCTCTCTCTCTCTCTCTCTCTCTCTCTCTCTCTCTCTCTCTCTCTCTCTCTCTCTCGCCTTCAACCTCCAAGCGAAAGACACCGCGACAATATCTAACCCGACCGCCAAACACCCCCCCCCCCCCCACTGGAAACGCGCCTAAGTCTAATCACAGCCACTCTATTTAGCAACAGCACAAGAGCTAATTGCCGCGGCAGCCACGTCTCATGTCTGAACATTCACCCCTCTAGCCACACGACAGGCTAAAACATAAACATGTAAATTAGAGATAGGAGGAGCCGACGAATACAACAACATCCTTGTTACATTGCTCGACCGGGAGGAGAAAGCCCTGGATCAGTAGCTACACTCATCCGTTTCCCATCGTGTTTATGGCTTCCTTATTGCACAGTTTCTTTTGTGCTAGCTCGGAGCGGTTTCCGGCGTAACTTACCAACAGACAAAAGTAGATAACCATCTTTCCCTTCACCACACAAAACATGGATCAGTTGACTCATTCTGTACCAAGAGCTGCAGCACAGCGCGCTTTGATAATCATTTACCTCCTTTAGGAAGAAGTCACTTTCAGTGCCTCTCTGGTGGATTCTACTTTTTCTTTGTTTAGTCTTCCTCCTCTAATTATACCTCTTCCTCCTCCTCTACTTTTACTTCACTCTCCTCAACTACCTTTACTTCTTCCTCCTCTACTTTTATTTCATCTTCCTCCTCTACTTTGACTTCTTATTCCTCATCCTCTGCTTTTACTTCCTCTTCCTTCTTTACTTTTACTTCTTTGTTTCTTTCTAGTCCTTTACTTTGACTTCTTTTTCCTCCTTTATTTTTACGTCTTCCTCCTCCTCTACTTTGACTTCTTATTCCCCCTCCGCTATTTTGACTTCTTCATCCTCGTCTACGCTTACTTCATCCTCCTCCTCTACATTTACTTTTTCTTCGTCTACTTTTACTTTCTTCTTCCTCCTCTACGTTTACTTCTCCTTCCTCCTCTACTTTTACTTCCTCCTCCTGTTTGTCTTCCATCTTTAGACGTCAAACCTGAATATACTTTAAAAAATCAGCAGGCAACTCGGGGATGCTCAGGTAGCTATGCAACAAAGTTTTCAATTGTAACATTCTCAATACTGTAGGTGCATGCAAGAAGCTGAGAAATGTAATTTCTGAGGAAAATGCAAAGAATACCATGAAAAGACAGAAAAAAATCAATGAGGCTATCCTTTAAGAAACAGGTGTGAACAGTAAATTGATTAGAGAAATTTGAGACAGAAAATCCAGATTTCTTCGGCATGCTATGAAAAGAAATAAACTTGAAGACCCAGTGACAACTGGCAAATCTGATAATAAGACAAAGTGTAAACACCTGTATGGCTTGGCCACAAGAATAATCGGGGTAAGGACACAGACATGATCCGAGACTGTGACGATTGCCAGAGATGACAAATGATGACTGTCCATGCTTTCTGGCATGGCACAAGACAATGACGACCATCCACCTGAACCCATAACTATGGAACACTAACACACCTTGGATCTCGGAGGTCTCAGAATTGTATATCAACCAAGCATAGTTCAAATAATGTACACATTGGCCTGTAATGCTTAGTTTAGCATATTATGAACAATTAATGAAGAGACATGATTGGTTGGTTTCACTGTATTATATGTATTACACAAAAATATCAATTGATGGACAACCTTTGAGGCCACTGACATAGCATGATAAATAAACTGACAGGCACTAATTGGCACTCATAGAAGTAGGGGAAAGAAGAAGAAATAAACATTGAAAGCTAATGATTTCTAACCTTCAAATGAAGACTGTCTGGCTGAGGCAACAAAAATACTTTGATTCACTGCCAACTATTAAAAAAATAAAGGACCCTTGTAACATGATTGGCTATATGGTGCTTCTTCTTTCACTCTTTATCCCAGAGTGGGGTATAGGCCCTCAATCAACTCACTCTAAGTCCTCCTATTCTTAGCTATCCCACTCAGCTCTGTCCATGTCCTCCTCATATGATTCCTTATGTTTCTAATTCTCTTTTTCATATGATATTAGGTCTTCCTCTATTTCTGTTGAACTGTGGACTCCAGACAAAGGTCTTTCTAGTTATACTAGTCTCAGTTTTTCTCAATGTATATCCCATCCAGCATCCAAGTTGCCAGGTCTTGGTCAGATATGACTGAGCTATTGTATGACAGTAGATGGTACTGCCTGCTTTCTGTTAGTGTCGAATGTTGGACTGCGCTAACCAAATCCGACACCCCACATTGTGGCAATGGCTTCGGGCGGAGGAATGCAGTTGGGAGGTTACAAGCCTTACACAAGTGCGAGGAAATGCAACCTAAAGACTAAATGTCATGGCAGGGCAGGCACTAAGCCTTGGTCAGCAACTGGTCTAGGATGGAAGCCCCAACAGATGGACAGTTAGAGCATTGCTGATCTGGCAGCTTCTGCAGCTTGTCTTGTTTCAGACGTATTGGTGTTACCTTTCCTCTGGAGTAAACTAGACAGGTCGAGAGAGGGATCATGCAGCATGGGCAAAACAGGGTCTCTAAATTCAGCCCAGGTTTTGTGTTATGGAGAGGTATAACTCCGTTATACAAACTATTGTCTGTCAAGACAGCAAGATGCCAGTCATCCCATCCAGCGACAGCGTCATTTCTTCACCTGTTGGTTCACTGGTATTTGTCTAGTTCTGCCCATAAGCTCCACGCTGGTGATTCTGTCATACCATTTCCATACGGTACTAGCCCCGTAATCTCAGAGACCAATTGGCACTCAAGGGATAATGTTGTTAACACCAGGCCAGACGACTTTACTTCCAAAGACATTTTCATAAACTCATTATGGGCTGGGTCGACCTGGGAACCCAGGTAATTCCAAATATCGGCCAATAAGACACCCTTAAACAGATGTACAGCTGTGGGCGATCTGAAAGTAGACCGCCTTGTGTCGGTGTTCATACAATGGTATGAGTGCCAGTCATTCAGAAAGCAATGGCAAACTACTGAATGTAAGCTTGCCAAGAAATCACAAACTGCCAAAAGCTGCTGGGGTCCTGTATAGGATATGCAACTGACATTTTAAACAGATGTCTTCATTAGCCAAGTCTATCATCCACTTGAACCCACAAAAATACAGAAAATGGACAGAATGTGAATCTACCCACACAAAAAAGCCCTAGCCACTTTACCTAAGACAACTCTCATATGTTCAGTGTTTCATGTTACAGTATTCACTGGATGATTACGTATGACCCATTCACAAAGAGCTCAAGATTTGAAAGAATTCAGATGAAGATGAGGATCCATTATCTGTGTAAAAGGAGGTCTTTTAAACAAATGGAAATGTTGGTTGCTTTACTACCCTATGTTTTAAACTATATACATTAGATCACTTCAAGGATGGCAAGTCTGTTAAAGCTAATTACACTAACGACATATTTAACAATGAATTGCCTATTATAACGGTCTTTGAGCAAACATTTTACACAACCCTCTTATTGCCAGTGCTTGAGAAAAAAGTTGTACATGGTGGAACCTCCGATGAATCATGAATAACAACTCACAGTGCATACATTATGATGACACAATGACATCAATTAGTGGGGATTAGTAAAGTCTGCACTATACAAGACAATAAAAATCAATAAACCACTTTTATGCAAGAAAAATTGTTATTACAGTACTTGTTACTTGTGTATGTAAGAGTAAGACTAAGAATAAATGACATGGTAGGGCAGATCAGGCCCTAAGCCTTGGTGGGTGACTGATCAAGGATTTAAGCTCTAATAGGTGGACAATCAGAGCACTGCTTTGCTGATCCGGCAGCTTCTGCAGCTTGTCTTGTTTCAGATGTATTGGCTTTTCCCCTGCAGTAAACTAGGCAGGCCAAGAGAGGAATCATACTGCATGGGCAACTCATGGTCTCTTAAATTCAGCCCAAGCTTTGTGCTATGGAGAGGTATAGCTCCATTCCTGGTCTTACCACCATGGGTTGTTTGTATGATGCCTTGTTTGAAACACAATGTAACAAACTATCATCTGTCAAAGCAGCAAGGTGCCAGCGATATGACTTGTGTATCTAATTCTATATTTATCTATATGTTTGCAGCAAGTAATTTTTTCACATTAGCGTCTAATGTTGTGTGCTGTCATACATAGTTTACTCAAGTATTCTAGCAGTGACACAATTTGGCGTGTCTAAACACACTTTTGAAATTTGTTAGCTGGATATTTTTCTATCTCCCTTTTTTAATTAAGCTGAAAGGCCAATTAATTAACAAAATAAGCTAATTTCTTGGATTAAACTTGGCATGTCAGCATCTGTGGCTTAGGGTTTAGCAAGCGCAGTTTCACTTCCCGACTTACAGGGTCAAAATCAGCCTCACGTGATTTGGAAGCAGATCACTTTGCATTTATTTCAAGGGTATGAGCATCAGCATTCAGAAAACAAATGCAAACTAATGAATGTAAAATTGCCCAGATAGTCATAAACAGGCAACAAATGCTGAGGTTGATTGTAACATTCTGTGAAATTACATACAACTAACTTTGTTTAAATAATTGACATAAGACACTTGAATGATGTACTGCTGCATTTCTTATTTTCAGCTCTATCCAGGAAATTTTTTTAAAAATAACTAGTGACACATCATTACAATACCTACTAGAATTAAACTTGTTTGTGGAGAGGTAAGTCAATTTGCAGAGAATTATGAAATGACGAATGAGGAAAAGACAGAGCTGAGGGCACACACTGAGAGAACCAATTAATGAGGATAAGAATAAGAGGATTAGACAGAAGTGAGTTATGATTTGGAGAGAGTTGGTGTGCTTGAAAGATATTACTCACTTCTACAGTATTTCCAGTCAAATGACAATAACAACACTATACCCTGACAACTCAACAAAGATCTCTCTAGCATAATAATTATAATTTAGTAAATAACATTAACAACAATAGATAGAAAATAAAAAGTGATTGACATGATAGAGGTGACATGACAGGGGATGCTATACTGCTATGCTGCTGTTAAGTGGAGCTAACGGGCAGGAGAGAAGAGAACAGATTTCACATAAAGTGTAAAAAATATGAGACTTTTGCAGGCCGCAGAGTTCTGCTTCCATGACAACTCATCAAAAAGTAAAAGTAAAATAATAACAGGAGATAGCAAACTAAAGGTTTGAAAATGATAGAATGGACAGGTCATAGCTATGCTACTTGGGAGTGGCGTTAATAGGCAGAAAAGAAAACATTTAACATATAAATATAAATAATGCGAGAACCTACCTCAGCTGGGCGTATATGTTCCAGAGGTTTGCTGCCTGCGGCGACTCCTGACTCATCCTCTGTTGTTGTTTGAGTTTGTAACTTTGTTAAATCCTTTTTAGGCCTATAAAATGCTCCATCTGGTAATTCTTCAGGTCTAAAATCTGACGATGGGTCTTGTGAGGTTCCGCGGCTGAGATCTACCGATGTCTGAGCAGTAGGAATGTGTTTAGGGACCCTACCTTCGTCAGGTTGTGAGGGCCCGGTCTTCGACTGCTGCAGCAGAAGGCGTGCTGAGTCGGAGCGTTGATACCGCTCTCGCCGGCTCTTTTCCTGTCGTTCTTTCCCGTCCTGTTCTTCCGAATTCTTTCTTGTTTTCACAAAATACATATTTATTCACTGATCTCTAACGCGGCAAGAGATAACAAGCGGCAGGAGACACATTTCTCAGCGATTCAACGACAACAATTTCCCTTGTGTTTTGTTAACCTCGCCATCTTTCTCACCCCTGCTAATTCATCAACCACTTCCGGGTCATCTTCTCGGCCACAGAGCACGTCAATGGGGAAGTCAAGATGGGATGGGGCGCCAGGTTGAGACAAGTTGTGGTTTCAGTAGGGCGCCAGGTTGAAAAGGGCTGAAGTCTTCGGCGATGGGGTGTTAAGACTGAAGACTGCCTCTAGTTTCAGGTCGGCGTCAATCAGTAACATTATCACACTCTGAAGTAAAAGATCAAATGGTTAACTAGCAATGTGGGAGGAGGGCGCCATGTAATCATGTATGACACAAGGAAAGTGCTTTCGGTCGTAGGTAGTTACCAGTTATAGACTTGAGCTGCTGTCAAGCTAGCAAGGTTTGTCGCTAGGTTGGAAGTGGTCTATGTTTAGGTTAGTGCCCGGTTGATTTCGATGGGGCGCCATTTGATTTCGATGGGGCGCCATTTGATTTCGATGGGGCGCCATTTGATTTCGATAGGCCGCCAGGCTAGAACGGTCTGTAGTCTAACCTACACCAGACTAAACGAGCCGAAGCAGATAAGAACAGCTGCTGGGTCACATGCGAATCAAGATAATACAAGTCGGTAATAAGCTGAGTGCCGGCTCCGTGGCGAAGGTTTTACAGACGCAGATAGTAATCCCGCATACCAGCTTTCGAGATACAGCTGCGGGCGATTTGGCAGCAGACCGCCACGCGTTGTTTCTTTTTTTTTACGAAATGGTATGGGTGCCGGTAGTTCAGAAATCAATGGCAAAATACTAAACGTAAACTTGCCAAGAGTTCACAGCAACAAAAAATGCCGGTGTTGACTGCAACGTTCTGTAAAGGATATGTAACTAGCTTTTTTTAAAAAGATAAGCTGAGTAAAACAAAAATGTAAGGAACCCATTTTCACGTCTTACGACGGATGGGTCATATGATGCTAGTCTCATATTTGTATAGACCAGCGGTACTTGGGCCGGCTTCGTGGCTTAGAGGTTATGACTTTTCTCCGTAATCTCGTATACTCTCGCCGGTAACGTGATGACGGTTCAAATCAGCAGTGGTTCGAATCGCATCGGTAACTTACGGGGTATGTGAGCCGGCCGCTCAGAAAGCAATGGCAAACTACTGAGCGTAATCTTGCCAAGAGATCAACATACAGCTGAAAGATGCTGGTGTTGACAGCTAAGTCCTGTAAAGGATATGCTAAAAAAAAAAAAAAAAAAAAAAAAAGCGGTACTTGGTGGGTTTTTTTTTCTTCGCATATCCCTTTACAGGACATCGCTGTCAACATCAGCATCTTTCAGCTGATTGTTGATTTCTTGGCAAGATTGCGCTCAGTAGTTTGCCATTGCTTTCTGAGCGACCGGCTCACATACCCAGTAAGTTACCGACGCGGAGAGAACCGCTACCAATTCTCGCGCACGTCACGTCACGTTACGAGAGTATACGGGATAACGGAGAAAGTCGTGTAACCCCTAGGCTAGAGAGACCGGCACTCGGTGGGTGATGGGGTCAATATCATGACCATCGCCTTTACTTCCTAAATAATTTCCTGGTAGCCATTTAGGCTGGATTTACCTGGACGCCACGTTGCTTTAAAATACCCGCCTCGATTGGGATTCAAACCCACGAGCACCATGACCACCAACCGACTGAGACTGGATGTATCTATCTATCTATCTATCTATCTATCTATCTATCTATCTATCTATCTATCTATCTATCTATCTATCTATCTATCTGCCTGCCGGCCGGTCGGTCGGTCGGTCGGTCGGTCTGTCTGTCCACCTATATATCTATCTATCTATCCGTTCGTCAGTCTTTCTGTCTGTCTGTTTGTCCAGTGATCAATCTATCTATCAGTGTGTCTGTCTATCAATCATTTGCCTAGCTCCCTCCCTACCTTTCTACGTACCAACCTGCCTGCATATTATACCTTTCTATTAGCTCTCATGTCTGACTAAATGTATGTCTGTCTGCCTAACTGTCTGAGCCTGTCTTTCCGTCTACTACTACTCGAAATATTAGCCATAATAACCCTTGACCCTTGAGGTCAATATAGCTGAATGGACAAGAACGTCCTTTCTGACACTTCCGGTGTGCTGAGGTAGAGGGTTCAATCCCTACGCCACTCAGTTGGACTAAAATGCTGACTTCTCGTCCTTCCTCTTCTTCTGCGTTCATCCGGAGAGTTTTTTGTGTGTGTGGACGCGATTGCGCTGTGCCTGTTTACAGCAGAGCTGCGTTCTTGCGTCGTTTGGCCGACACATCCGACTTCTGCGGGCATTTGTTGACCGGGTTAGCCTTCCCAGGGGACTTCTCGTCCTTGACTTGGGGACGTAAAATACAAGTACCTCTGAAGTCGGAGTGAGTTCGCCTTATGGCGAGGGACACTGGTAATAGGGAAAGCTTATCCACAAGCAAAAATCAGTCCAGTGCTACTAGAAGTAGACTGTATGGATTACACTTTGAGTTCAAAGCGAGCTAGAGCAAAAAAAAAACTCTGATAAAAACACATACAAGCACTCTTCGACAACTACGAGATAGTGAGCAGCCGCGAATGTGACAGGAGTGTGGTGGGGAATGTTCTAGATCAGAGTAACAGAGAAACGGTACTTTATTATTTCCAAGTAGATGATCGACATTCAGATGTTTACATTGTGTAGTATACGTCTTGCTCAACAACAACCCATGCACCGTGAATGTAACATTCATAATCATTATCCATGTCATTATCACTTCATCATCCTTGTCATCAACACTGTTATCATCATCATCATCATCATCATCATCATCATCATCATCATCATCATCATCATCCAAAAAAAAAAATACCACTGATAAAAACACATACAAGCACTCTTCGACAACTACGAGATAGTGATCATCATCATCATCATCATCATCATCATCATCATCATCATCATCATCATCATTATCATCATCATCATCATCATCATCATCATCATCATCATCATCGTCATCCTTGTTAACATCACTTCGTCATCCTTGTCATCATCACTGTCATTCCCACCGACATCACTGTCATCATCATCATCATCATCATCATCATCATCCTTGTCATCATTATTTCATCATCCTTGTCATCATCACTTCATCATCCTTGTCATCATCGCCATTGTCATCACAACTTTTATTATCGTTATCATCATCATCATCATCATCCTTGTTATTATCACTGTCACCATCATTGTCATTATTAGCCAGTAACCATTTCTGAACGGCGCCGTTGGGTAAGGTTTGTGGACACGTTTCACAATTCCCAGACACACATTGTCGAGGTTGTGAAATCAACTGTAGATGATATGGAAGCAGGCCGCCCTGTGTTATTTTCAACGGTATGAACGTCGGTTGTTCTAAAAGCAAAGGTAAGTTACTGAGCGCGAAATTTACCTTGTAAATCATAAGCATCCAACATGTTGGGTTTGGTGGCGACGTCATGTAAAAGGCAGGCAATTAATTTTAATCTTTGCTGAACAAGAGCTGATAGACTTGCTGGCTCTGCATCCTCTACAGATGACCAGCCCATGGATCGAGCCGATTTTATTAACGCCCTTAGAGAGATGTCGAGAGGGGGGACTTTGACCCCCAGTGAATCCACATCGTTGTCCAGAATGAGAGACTTGGGACTCAGAACTGGCACGGCCAGACACGAGAGGCATATCGGGAGATCGAGGGGTCTCATCAATCTGAGCACTTATAAACTTGTCTGGAGTGCTGGGATAATACCGTTAGAGATAACATGTGTTCATAAAGGCCAAGCATAGGTTCATTTTTTGGCACCTTGTCGTCTTGACAGACGATAGTTTGTTACATTGTGCTATAAAAAAAAGGCATAATAACTACAACCCATGGCTGTAGCGAATGTGGCTGATCAAACAAATTCGCGCTATATTGTCCACAATCGATGCGTGTGAATAACATCGTCATTTTCGCCGTCACGCACCATCTTACCTCTCACGTGCTCAGTGTGTGACCTATCTGCAATCATTTTCTCCTTTGTCTTTATTCCATGTCTGATATTTGCCCTCCATGCAACACCTTCAGCGGCGACTTGGTCCTAATGTGCATTCTCAATGCCTATATCAATCATGTCCCGCTTACACACATCGTTGTATCGTAGTAGAGACCGACTCTGAGATCTCCTACTCATCTGTAATTCACCAAAAAAGATGTCCTTTGGTATTCTATCATCACCCATCCTACTAAAGTGTCCTATCCATCTAGGTCTACGAAGGCTTAGCATGGAACAAACCGTCACACAACGTGATCTTTCCAATACTTCAGTATGTGTGATTTTGTTTTGAAACTTAAATACAAAGTATACACTACTTAATACCAAGCATAGCTAAATAATAAGAAACAACAACACACAAACACATCGGACAGTGGCGACGGATTTAGTTAATTTAGTATATTACGAACGATTAAAGAAGGGACATGATTAGTTGTTTCCTTTGTGTTAAACGTAATACACAGAAATATCAGATGTCGGATAACCAACCACAGGGGGGCCACTAAAACAAGTACTCCACTACGAGCGTGCAACTATATACAGTCCTTTCATACGCGACTGACGCAATTTCATAAAGAATTGAAACATCTCTAGTTTTTTTTTCTTTTTCTTTTTTCAAGTGGTTTCATTGATAATTCTCCATTGGATTGCACAAATACGTCCCTGAGTGGGCATACCACCTGTGACAATCCCAAATAAATACCTTATAATGCTTCACGTTGATAAAAATGTGTGTTTGCACCTAGAGAGGGCTGCGACGTGAAGTAAGTTAACGACCAATCGTGACGTGAAATAAACCGAAGCTTTCTGTTGCGCATTTGGGTCTCGCCTTTCGTTGTGTAAATAAACAGCCCTAGTTACTGATCCGTTGCTATGTCAAACAGTGAGTCATTTGCATTCGATGGTCATGTTGTTGGGTGGGTGGCTGTGGATGTGGTGTCCTTACTAACTCGCGTCCTTGGCAACCACACAACATTGTTAAATGTATTTGTCTCTTCAGTTTCAAACATATAAGTTACATGTGTTGGACATATAAATTGGGGGGGGGGGGGGGGGGGGCTGAATGGTCTCGAGGTATAGTGTCCGCCTCGAGTGCTGGAGGTCCCAGGTTCAGGCCCCGGTGAGGACCAGGATTTATTTAAAAAATCCACCTGGACTTCCAGTAATTTCCCCTGGTCTCTAGGTAGTGAGATCGGACGCCCGTGTGTATTGCTACGCACGTAAAACATCCCTTGGCAGTTGGAAATCGAAAAAGAGTAGCCTAACGGCACTGCCCGGGCAAAATTTCGAGTTAAAAATCTACCCAAAGCATTTCAGGATCCTCGCCGATGCAACGGAGTTCGTGCATTGAGCTGAGTTTCTCCAAACTCAGGTTTGAGTTAGGAGGAAAACGGAGCACTTATGGGTTAAACCGTGTGCCGTGATGTTGATCCAACGACTAAAACTAAACTAAAACTATTGGGGGACATAACATTAATAACATTAGAGTGCAGACAATGAATAAGCTCTGCTGCATTTATTAGTAGATATGGTTATTATTTTTTTAAAAAGTGTGTTTACTTTTGTCTGCCCCAATATACAACTCCATATCTCAGTAACAAACTGAAGGAAAATGATGAGATTTAGCATATAACCTTATCATTATGTCCACCAAACAAAAAAATTTTTGTTCTGGAGATTTTATAGAAGACTTCAAAGTTTGTTTATATGCGGTATATAATTTACGGGTCAGAGATGAAGTTCATAATTTTAAATGTATTACAGCGTAGCCAGACAATCCGCGTTTAATGTTGAATATTTTACGTGTTTCACGGGATTGGCCTTATGCCAAGAACCCCGCGTTGTTTAAACTGGGACTGTTCAGAGGTGTCTCAAAATGTGGGTTATTTCATGAAACCTGATTAACATGTTTTTTTTTTTTTTTTTTTTTAAATCTTACCACTTATCGCTAACATTGAAATGTGTGAATATTTTTCAATGGGATTGAATGCGAAATTGTGTATACACTTCAAAGAAGCACTATGAAGTTGTACACATATTTTTGTCAAGAAGCTGATCGCAGGAAACTGTTTTATACTATTACAAATTCCGAGAAAAGAACAATGCATGCATTGGGTTTGAGTAAACAGTCATTTCGTCGATGGGTGCAAGAATCTGGAATTAAACCAACACGCAATAACCAAACGGTAGGTAGAAAGGTTATTGTAGACAGCTTTGACAAAGATGTCATAAGGGAGCTATTATAAAAATGCTTTAAAAAGTCGCTTTAAAGTCGACAGGGTCAACTTCATTGCACCGGGTTATATCCCATATGGCTTGGTCTCTTTCCGCAGCGCGGAAAACATCGCACAAAGCACGAACTCGGCAGCTCTAGTGACGACACACAGAAGTCTCCGAAAAATTTAACTCGTGAACCGAAGGATGCGGTCCGGAATCGAACCCACAATGTTTGGAGCCCGAGTCAAACGGCTTGACCACTTCGCCACGGAGATTCCTAAAATTATAAAAATTTTGGATTTTATATCCAGAATTATCCAGAATTATAAAAATGCTGCATGCCAAAGAAACAGTGACTGTAAGAAAACTTAGGGTTTGGTTGAGAAAGAACAATAACATAGAGCTATCCAAAACAACTTTGTGGAAAATTATAAGGACATTATCTTCACTTTTAGAAAGTACAAGGGATGTAGAAATATTCTTTGCGAGCAACCGCATTTAGGAGCCATGAGAAGCAGATACCTACGTGAAATAAGGGAAATGCGCAAAGACAATTATGGCATAGTGTATTTGGATAAAATGTGGATCAATGCGCACCACACAAGTGATAAGGAATGGCAATCAGTGGATGGACAGATAAAGCGCTATGTGCCCAGTAGTATAGGACAGCTTTTGGTCATGGCCCATGCTGGTAATACGCATAATGGCTTACAACAGAATGTTGGGCTCGTGTTCGTATCAAAGCATACAGACAATAGGGATTATGATAATAAGATGAATGGTAATGTATTTAGAGATTGGCTCGAGAATACTGTGTCGTGTCAAATTATGGACAATGCATGATATCAATGTTGTTGCCCAGGAAGACAAAATACCTACAGCATCGAGCACAAAGGGAGCAATAAATATATGGCTCCGTATGGAAAACATACCCTTTCCAGAAACGTATTTCTAGCTAGAATTGTTGTCCCTTGTAAAACAGACGTCAAAATAGCAAGAAATATCAAATCGACAAGTTGATAGAAGAGCATCGTCATGGTTGCTTGAGACTTCCGCCGTACCACTCTCATTTTAACCCTATAGAACTTGTGTGGGCTAAAATTAAAGGACAGGTGGCAGCTGACAATACTATATTCAAATTGTCTGACAACAAGATACTAATCCAGTCCGCGCTATTAAATATTGATAAAAGTTACTGGGAAAACATGAGGACCATGTGTTGGAAGAGGAAGAGGACTATTGGAGACAGGATGGATTGAATTTTATGCAACCGAGAGCAGCCATCAACCTACTGGAATCGTGCGACACAGATTAAGGTCTGAGCAGATCCGCGTGCACGCTTACTGGGATATTTTGCTCAAACCATTCAGACGAATTGCAGGCCCTAAACATTACAGAATCAGCACAGTGTCAATGGCAACAGTTTGTATTCCACAGTGATGAATTTTCAATTCCGCAAGCCCTCAGCGGTGACAAACAACTGGTATTGAAAAATAAAATACACACACTAAGCGTATTGAATACCAACAGAAGAGTAATATTGCGGTGGAAACTGACATATTGTGGCATAACAAGAAACGTGAGAGCAAACACGTTGTCAAATTATGGAACAACACACGTGCATACGAATCAATATATGAACTACAATGAAAAGAGGACCAACATCTTAGTCGTTAAGAAGAAAGCCCACTACAAATACACTGACAACTATTTTCATAGTGCAAAACAGGTAATCATGTTCCGTCTCTGAACAGTAAACATCAGAGTAGACAATCTTTCACGAAGACTCAAAGCGGATCTGTCACCCATGTGTACGTGTGAACAAACTACACAGACAGCTGAACAGATCCTTAAAAATGGACACATGATGACTAAATTGCGGTATCATTTCTGGTCACTCCATACGCACATTAACGCACAGCTATTTGGAAACTTTCACGAACTCAATTTAAAAAGCTACATGCATTCTAGTAACATGAATACTTGTGTACAATTATTAACCAGCAGCTGAAGAAACAAGAAGGAAATGAAAAATAAGGTAAGAAATATATTCCTTCTACTTTCCTGACAATTTACACATTATTTACCCCATGCCTCTGTAAATTCTCTGTCTTTACTAATATTACACATTGCACCCCTCTCGGGATTCTCCGTGGTGAAGTGGTCAAGCCGTCTGACTCGGGCTCCGAAGGTTGTATGTTCAATTCCTTCATTTCACGAGTGCATTTTTTCGGAGACTCCGAGGGTCGTCGCTAGAGCTACGGAGTTCGTGCTTTTTCTTTTTCTTTTTCCTGCGGAAAGAGACTGAGCCATATGGGATAAAAACCCGGTGCAATGCATTTGACCCTGTCGACTTTTAAGCTACTTTTTTTTTTTATTGCACCCACTCCCATACGAATCTGGCTACGCCTTGAACTTGTGTCCTTACCAGAAATAACGTGGTTTACTGTAAGACTAGTTTGTTAGCGTGAATTCACTACATTTTCCCCAAAACATCAAAGAAATGTCGCCGATATCGATGATTTAAGTTGCTTTTGGACCTATCAAAGACATATTCCTTGGGTGGGGGTAAATATAAGACGGCAGGAAAAATTTCATAACGATGCAACAGACAGTTTTCAAAATAATTGATCGTGAATGACGGCATTCATTTCTGGACATACTATAGTTGTGCTTTCTAAACGTGAAGCCTTATATGAAAGGACCCACATTAATGACACACCTCTGAAGATACTGCGACACCACTGAACACTCCCCGTTTCACTTTTCAAGGCTCTTTTCGTAAGGCCAATCCCGTGAAAAACGTGAAAATTTACTGTTTCCTCGTGAAGATGTAATACTTCTAATACTGTACACTTCATCCCTGTCCCGTAAATTATATACCGCATATAAACAAACTTATAAATCTGCTGTACAATCTTCAGAACAAAACATTTTTTGTTGGGTGGACCTCATGATAAGGTTATATGCTAAATCTCATCATTTTCTCTCAGCTGGTTACTGAGATATGGAATTTTATATTGGGGCAGGCAAAAATAAATGGACTATAGTTAGTCCTTCCTCTTGAGCCTAAGGTGGCGCATAGGGCAGAAGTCATGTCTCTCCATGTCTGGTTGTTCCCTGCTACCTGTTGTAGATCCTGGATGTTCACTTGGCCATTGAATGAGCCTTCTCTGATGATAGTTCTACGCAGGGTCTCTCTTGGTCTTCCCCGTTTTCTTTTCCCTACTGGTGACCATAAGAGGGCTTGGTTGGGGAGTCTTGTCTTGTCCATTCTGAGTACATGGCCGATGTAGTTCCAACGGCGTTTTCTAATAAAATTTGATACAATGTCTTGCTTAGTCTCTTGTCTTATTTGCGTATTGCAATTGTAAACTAGGCAGTCCGAGAAAGAGAGGAATCATGCTGCATGGGCAACACATGTCTCTAAAATCCAGCCCATGCTTTGTGCTATGAAGAGATTACTATGCCTTTGTTTTTAAAAAAGTACAATGCAACAAACTATCGTCTGTTAAGACGGCCAGGTGCAGTTTCGCGGTTGATGAAATTTCATAAATAATTGTCACATCCTATGAGAGAGAGAGAGAGAGAGAGAGAGAGAGAGAGAGAGAGAGAGAGAGAGAGAGAGAGAGAAGGGAGAAAGAGAGGGTAACAGAGGGAGATAGACAGATGAAGGAGAGAAGAAGGGATAGAGAGAGATAGAGGGAAACATAGGAAGAGAGAGAGAGAGAGAGAGAGAGAGAGAGGGGGAGAGAGATAGGAGAGAGAGGGAAACAGGATGAGACAGAGAAAGAGAGAGCGAGAAAGAGATAAGGGAGAAAGAGAGGGAAACAGAGGGAGACAGACAGATGAAGGGAGAGAAGAAGGGATAGAGAGAGATAGAGGAAACAGAGGAAGAGAGATGAAAGATAGAGGGAGAGAGAGAGAAAGAGCAACAGAAAGAGAGAGGGGATATATATGAAGAGAGAGAGGGAGACAAAGGAAAGGAGAGAGAGAGGAAGAGATAGAGGGAAACAGAGGAAGATATAGAGGGGAGAGTTAGAGGGAGAGAGAGAGAAGAAGAGAGAAGTAGACAGAGGAAGAGAGAAAGAGGGAGAGAAAGAGGGAGAGAGAGAGGAGGAGTCAGAGGGAGACAGAGGAAGAGAGACGGTGAGATATGGAGAGAGTGGAAGAGAGAGAGGAAGAGGGAGAGAGGATGAGATAGAGGGAGAGAGGATGAGATAGATGGAGAGAGATGAAGAGAGAGAGGAAAAGAGAGGAAAAGAGAGGGAGAGAGATGGAGAGAGAGGGAGAGAAAGAGTAAGAGAAAGAGGCAGCGAGAGAGGGAGGGAGACAGAGAAAGAGAGAAGGAGACAGAGGAAGAGGGAAAAGGAGAGAGAGAGAGAGAGAGAGAGAGAGAGAGAGAGAGAGAGAGAGAGAGAGAGAGAGAGAGAGAGAGAACGAACGAACTTCATTTTCAAAGGATCACAAATTGGACACGCAGGCCAGTCTTACATTTGGCCCTTCCAATCACTCATCTTCCAGTCATGCTCTCTCTCACACACTCTCTCTCTCTCTCTCTCTCTCTCTCTCTCTCTCTCTCTCTCTCTCTCTGAATCTTTATCAATGCATATATATATATATATATATATATATATATATATATATATATATATATATATATATATATATATATATATATATATGTATGTATGTATAATTTTAAATACTTAGGGGCATTTAAACAGAGATTAAACGCAGAATAGGGCAGGCAAAAGCTGCATTTCAGAAAATGAAGATTTTCTTATGCAATAAGTCACTATCAATGAACGTAAGAAATAGAGTGTTGAAATGCTGTGTAGAACCAGTTCTGCTGTATGGCAGTGAATCTTGGAATGTAAATGAACAAATTAGGAAGAACTTAGAAGCAACAGAAATTTGGTTTTTGAGACAAATCTTGCGAATTCCTTGAACTGTCAGAGTAACTAACAACGATTGCCTGAAAGAGGCTAATGAAACTAGAACACTATATACAACATTAAGAAAGAGACAAACAGCTTTCTATGGACATGTGATGAGAAGAAAGGCATTGGAGAATATCGTGACGACTGGAAAGATCGAGAGGAAGAGAGACAGGGACAGACCAAGAGAAATGATGCTGGATGTATTGAGACGGTGGCATGGAGGAATATCAGCAGCAGAGTTGATCCAGAACACCAAAGACTGAGATCTGTAGAAAGCCATAAACGCCTACGCCAGCGGGCAGGGCACTTGATGATATATATAGAGGGAGAGAAAGGGAGAGAAAGGGGAGAGGGAGAGAGAGGTAAAGGGAGACAGAGGAAGAAAGAAGCAGATACAAAGGAAGTGAGAGAGGAGAGAGAGTAAGAGAGAGAGGGAGGTAGAGAAAGGAAGAGAGAGGGGGCGAAATAGGGGGAGAGAGAGACAGAGGAAAAGAGCAAGAGAGAGACAGACAGACAGAGGATAAGAGAGAGGGGAGCGGCAAAGGAAGAGAGAGAGAGAGAGAGAGAGAGAGAGAGATGTGAAGAGAGATGGATACATACACAGGCATATCGGCAGATAGAGAATGAGACTGACCAAGAGACATTGAAAGACACACAGACTTAGCAAGACACACAGACACGAACAAAAACACACACATTCAGACAACGAGACAAAAAGCTACACAAACAATGATGAAATATGAAGTGTTCTATTAATAAAGATCATAAAACAGTTTATCCCAAATTCATAATTCATAATTTTTATTTAATTCACAAATCATATAAATTCACATCATTTAAGTCATATTCAACCCACCAATTCATCTCAGTCATCTTATATTTGACTAAGTCTTCTTCTTCTTCAGCGTTCCGAGCCATTGAGGTTCTTTGCTGCAAATACAATCCGTCTCCATTCGTCTCTCTGGTGGACCTTCTCTTGCCAGTCGTTGATTCCAAGTGCTTGTAGGTCTGTATATGTATTATCTCTCCACCGCCTTCTTGGTCTACCTCGGGGTCTACGGTCATTTATTTCCTGAGTGTAAGCGAGTTTTGTTTCCCTATTATCTTCCATTCTTTCTATATGCCCCAGCCATTGTAGTCTATTAGCCTTCATGATACCAGTGATTAGCGGGGACTTAAACAGATCATAAATGTCTTTGTTACTTCTTCTTTTCCACTCTCCACTTTGTGTATCCCTAATGGGTCCAAAGATGCGTCTTAAAATTTTGTTCTCAAAGGTTTGTAACAAGGCTTCGTCTCCTTTCGTTGTACTCCAGGTTTCAGAGCCATACAGCACAACTGGTCTGATCAGTGTTTTGTATATTGTGATTTTGGTGTTACGCGATAGCGCCTTTGATTTTAGTAGATGTTGTAGTGCATAGTATATCTTATTTCCAGAGTTGATTCTAGTTTGTATTTCTTCCCTTATGATGTTGGAGCAGTTGAAGATTGTACCCAGGTATTTGTATGTTTCCGTTCTTTTAATGGTCATATTATCTATTTGTATGTGGCCAGAGTTTCTAGCCATTCCGTCTCTTGAAATTACCATATATTCTGTCTTATCTTGGTTGATAACCAGCCCCATCTGTTGGGCTTTTCCCTTTAAGTGAGTCAATATTTCCAATGTCTTTTGTTCACTTTGCCCTATAATATCTATATCATCTGCATAACCAAGCAGCTTGGATGTTCCTCCAATATCACATTCCTCCTTTACCTTCCTTACAACTTTCTCTAGAGCCAGATTGAAGAGTAGCGGCGATAGTGCATCACCCTGTTTCAAGCCAGATGTTATTTGGAAGGGGTCTGATTTCCTGCCTTTATATGTTACTATATTATAAGTATCTTCCATGCATAGTCTGGTCATGTTGATTAACTTCCTTGGTATTCCAAATTCCTGCATAGCATTCCATAGACTATTCCTATGGACACTATCATAAGCCTTTTTAAAATCCACAAAAATGTTATGGAGATCTCTTTTATATTCCCAATGTTTCTCGGCTATTTGTCGTAAGATAAATATCTGATCTATTGTTGATCTGTTTTGTCTAAAACCCGCCTGGTAGTCACCTAATATGTCTTCTGAATATGGTTTTAGTCTATTTAGTAATACTGCGGATAGTATCTTATAGCTTGTGGACAGTAGTGATATTCCTCTATAATTTCCACATTGGAACTTGTCTCCTTTCTTAAAGATAGGTATCAATAATGACTCTTTCCAGTCATGGGGTAATTCTTCTGTCCTCCAGATTTTTATTATTAGTTCGTATAGCTTTAGATGTAATGCATGGCCACGTGCCTTTATAAATTCAGCAGCAATCCCATCAGTCCCCGTTGCCTTATTGTTTTTAAGTTATTTTTTTGATTACATATAGGATTTCTTCAAATGTAGGTTCTTCAATTTGTGGTTCGCATGTTAGAGCCTCTTCCTGTGGGAAAATGTGACTTGGAGCTTCACAATTTAGTAATTCAATAAAATATTCTTTCCATGTGTTGCACATTTCCTCATTGGTATTTATCATATTCCCATTTTTGTCTTTTAAACCATATGTGTTTTGTTGGTGCCCTCGTTTCATTGACTTCAGTTCTTTAAAAAATTTTCTGGATTCATTTTTCTGGTGATTAGTTTCCATATCTTTGATTATATTACTCATATATTCTCGCTTCTGCTGTCTGACTATTTTTGTAGCCTCTTTACATTCATTTCTATAATGCTCTTCCTTTTGGATGTTATTGATGTCATTTAACCATACATGTCTGGCATTCTTCTTCCTAATGACTGCTTCTTCACATTTTTGATTGAACCATCTGTTCTTTCTATGCGTGGTTAACACACCGAGACATTCTTCTGCGGTAGACTGAATTGTATTCTTAATGTTCAACCAAGTTTGGTCAACGCTTTCCTCCAAAGGGTTTTGCAGAGTTTCAAGTTTACATTTTATTTCATCTGTAAATTTCTCTTTGACTGTAATGTCTTGCAGTTTTTCTCTGTTATATGTTGGGTGTAATCTTTGTAATTTAGTATAGAAAGCTCTCTTAAGTTTTATTTAAAATTTTGCTCCAACGAGGAAGTGGTCACTGTGGCACTCAGCTCCTCTATAACTTCTGACTTGCTGTATGTTTGATGCATTTCTGTTGTTAATTAAAATGTGATCTATTTGATTATAGGTTCTCTTGTCACATGATTTCCAAGTTTGTTTGTGTATATCCTTTCTTTGTAGTCTGGTACTGCTAATCTGCAGTCCTTTGGCTTCTGCCAGGTTGATGACTCTCCATCCATTATCATTTGAAGTTGTATGTAGGCTTTCCATACCGGCCACTTTTTTTTATTAGTTTGCTCTCTACCTATTTTTGCATTGAAGTCTCCCAGCACAATCAGGATGTCCTGTTTGGGGGTTTCTTCTATGACATCTTCCAGATCATTATAAAAGTCTTCTTTAATATCATCTTCTTTCTCTTCAGTAGGTGCATGTACATTAATCATCGTTATATTTTTCCACTTACCTTTTATTCGTAATTTACTAATCCTGTCATTAAAAGCTTTAAAGTTTAAAACGTTCCCCCATAACTCTTTTTTGATGACAAATCCTGTTCCTAATTCATGTTTATTTTGGGTGTTTCCTCCATATATTATAATAATTCCATTTTGCTCTAAAGTACCCTCTCCTGGCCACCTTATTTCTTGAATTGCTGTTATATCCATTTGATATTCACCCAGCTCCCGGGTTAGTTCTTCGGCCGCTCCAGCTCGATATAGTGTCCGTACATTCCATGTTCCAAATCTCAAAAGTCCTTTAACGTTCCAAGGTCGTTGTCCAGATAAGTCAGTCCGATATCGAGGCTCATGTATTTGTTTCGTAACAAAGAAAGGTTTTTACAAAGGTGTGGATGTTAACCCCACGCTTCAACCCCCAACCTGGAGGACCAGGGTGTTTCTCTTTGTCTGTTCTCTACCCTTTGACCTGTCCGGCTTGGGAGGCCCTGCTGGTAGCTACGCTACCGCCGGCATAGCTCTCAGGGTCATTGAGAAACTCAAGCTCCCCCACCACGACAAGGTGGAAACACCATCGGAGGAGATTTGACTAAGTCACTCCAGCCAATTCAAATTTGACTCGGCAGTTCGGTCATAAGAGAGGAGAACCTAAACACGGAGAAGAGAAGCAGATACAGAAATAAATAATGGAGAAAAGACACGGACAGAAGTGCGTGGGGCAACTTAGGGTAGGAAGGTCTGGATTGAGTTGATTGACGGCCTATGCCCAAATCCAGGATAAGGGAGAAAAAAGAAGATTATGTCATTTTGAAGTTGACTGAAGTCAGTTCACTCATATCAGATTTCATATAGGTCACATGATTCATGTTAGATTTGACATACGTAACTTGTTGCATGATTTATTGCCTGGCATATTTCGCTGCATCTCGTCAGGTGTATACTGCAGAGTTGTATATCGTATGAAGTGAGTAAATGAATAATACTTCAGCTGAAACAACTAAAACATATAGTCACTGGTATTGTTCGAATGTGGAACATTTGTTATTCCCACGGTCATTTCACATCTAGAAATATGCCAGGCAATAAATCGTGCAATATACTGTATGTGTCTTCTGTGTTTAAATTCACTAAGTAAATACATTGTTTTGAATACGTAACTTATTCACTTCCCCATGCCACCCCCCCCCCCCCTTTTTTTTTCCCCTCCACCCGCTCGCTTGCTTTGAACTCATGCGTAGTCCATACAGGTTCTACTGCTTCTAGTCCTCTGGATTAATTTTTAGCTTTCCTTATTACCAGAGTCCTCCGCCATCAGGCGATCCCACTGCGACTTCAGTAGTACTTGTAATTTACGTCCCTAAGTTAAGGATGAGAAGTCAACATTTCAGTCCAACTGATCGGTGTAGGAGTTAAACCCGCTACCTCAGCGTGACCACGTCGAATGTTTAAGAACGAACGCTCTTATCTTTTCAGCCACGCTGGCATCGATTGCCTATGTGTTTAATGTGATCCTCTATTTCAATGGTTCTCAACCGGTGGGGAATTCCCCCCCCCCCCCCCAGGGGGGAATTTTAGGGTTTCCAGGGGGGGGGGGGAATTAAGACCATTTCAAGATCGCGCTAATACAAGAACTGATTACTTGACATTGTTTTTCCCTTCATACTTTACAGTTATGTATGTCTCATCCTTCTAAAATTCATTTTATAAAGTAAGTAGACCCACAAATCATATTTTATGTAGATGTCTAGACTTGTTTTAGTATATGCTATTAAATTTACCTTCCATATTTACGTTTACTGTGTAGGGGTGGGGGGATTTTTAGATAGGAAATATGAAAGGGGGGGAATGACGTTATGAAAATACGGTGAAGGGGGGAACGGGCCAAAAAAGGTTGAGAACCACTGCTCTATTTCGTTTTTAGTGGTACTATTTTCAAGATTGTCCCATCAATCACCAGCGCCTTTCCTCACCTCTGGATTCGCTGTAATCTGCCCAGTTTGCTCTCAAAGCTTCCCATGAGTGATTCTATTGTACTTGTATTTCAGTCCTTCTGCGCGGGCACCAATTATTTAATGTTTACAGTTTATTAGTAATTGTTGTTAGTCGTTTTTCGTGTTTCTGAAAGCTGGATCATTGTTATCACGTGCCTTGCCAGCTGGTAGAGGCGTTCATGTCTCTCCACAGACCTCGGTCCTTGATGGTTTGGATCAATTCTGCTGATGGTATTCCTCCACACCCTTGTCTTTGTCCATCCAGCATCATTCTCACAGTCTGCCTCTACATCTTTTCACGGTGATCTTTCCTGTCATCACGATGTTCTCTAATGACTCTATTCTCATCACATGGCCAAAGAATGCTGTTTATATCTTTCTTATAGTTGTATATAATGTTTTACTTTCATTAGCTTCCAGACAGTCGTTTTTAAGTTACTCTTTCAGTAAAAAGGAATTAGGAACACTCGTTTCACGTGTTACATCTATATTTCTTTCAAATTCTTTCTAATGTGTTCATTCACGTTCCAAAATTCACTGCTTTACAGCAAAACAGGTTCTATTTAATCGGCACTATAGGGTGTATTTTTAATGACGGTGGGGATTTTGAAAATATTGTCGTACCGAGTTTTGTATTTACCCTCTGTGAACTCTTACAACACAAAAATTAAATACACAACTTGGAACGACAATATTTTCAAAAACTCCACAGTCATTAAAAATACACCCTGTACCTTTCTTACACTCAATGACTGACTTATTGCTTAGCTGATTCAGTGTCAACACAAAAGGTAGGTTTGCACCAAATATGGCACACAATCAAATGAACAAGTTTTATAATTTAAATTTCCGTTCACTGAGCATTGTAATTGTGGAAGATGCCACGAAACAAAATATATATATATATATATATAAATAAAATGATGACTCTAGTTTGGCGATACAGTGGGAGTGGGAGTTACAATGGGAGGTCACATGTTGAGATATATTATTCTTTCTATTGTTATATCACATTTTGGCGTTTTATGCTTCTTTGATGTCACCATTGCTTCTTATTTCTTGATATTCAAGGAAAGTTCTTTATTTAGTTTAGTTTAGTCGTTGGATCAACATCACGGCACACGGTTTAACCCATAAGTGCTCCGTTTTCCTCCTAACTCAAACCTGAGTCTGGAGATCTCAGCTCAGTGCACGAACTCCGTTGCATCGGCGAGGATCCTGAAATACTTTGGGTAGATTTTTAACTCGAAATTTTGCCCGGGCAGCGCCGTTAGGCTACTCTTTTTCGATTTCCAACTGCCAAGGGATTTTTTACGTGCGCAACAATACACACGGGCGTCCGATCTCACTACCCAGAGACCAGGGGAAATTTTATTACTGGGAGTCCAGGTGGATTTTTAAAAATAAATCCCGGTCCTCACTGGGGCCTGAAACTGGGACCTCCAGCACTCGAGGCGGACACCATACCTCGAGACCACTCAGCCCCGAGTTCTTTATTTTGCACTATCTATTACATTTGTGACCAAACATTGCCATAGATCTTTTACATTTTCCGCCATCAGTACTGGCATCTGCACATAGCCAGTTTTCAAAGGCATTCCCTGACAATTCTGTGGCCTGTTTATAGTCCGCACAAACCAAGCAGATCTGTTTAGCTGTTTATTTTATGACCTTCAACTCGTATTCCTGGCCTGTTGGATACTAGGTGTAATTTCATTTGGCTTTCACACATTTCCTCGTGTTTTTTGTATTCTTATGTTAATATCTGTATATGTTCTCTCACCTTTGTTTACCTTGCTACCTAAACAAACAAGTATTTGGTTTCGCCTTTGAAATGAGATTCCACCAAGGGAGATCGGCTTTTGATGTGTTTGATTTATTCTCATTATCTTTATCTTTCCCTACCTAATTGTTATGTCTTCCATCAAATGTTCATAATCATTTTTTTTTCGTTCGCTCGCTAGCTTTAAACATCCAGCGTGGTCCACACTGGTCTGATTTTTGCGTGTGGATTAGCTTTCCCTATAACCAGTGTCCCTCGCCATCAGGTGAAACCACTCCGACTTCAGAGGTACTAGTAATTAAGATTCCCAAGTCATGGACGAGAAGTCAACATTTTAATCCATCTGACCGATGTAGGGGCTGAACTCGCTACCTCGGCATCAGCACACTGGATGTATAAGAACAGACGCTATTATCCATTCGGCAATGTTGATCTCCACGCCTTGAGATGATCTAGATTTCTTGTTAATACAAATTTGATCAATGTAATTTTTTGTATTGTTTACAGGTGATACCAACGTTGCGTTATGTATTCTTTTATTGCAATAACTACTATTAGTATTGTGACTCTTCGCTGGTTGTTGAAGATAATGACGGAGCACGTATGGGAATGCCCCGAGTGCTTTAATGCCAATTCTGGACTCATCTAAACTCAAATTATGTGAAAGAATACTTCCCGTGTGAGTAATTGATTCACTGAGTAAAAACTGGTGATTGATTGATTGATTGATTGATTTAGGAACCGACATCACAGCATTCGGGGCATTCCCATAAGCGCTCCGTCCCCATCCTCAGCAGCCAGCGGAGAGTTCCAACACTAATAGTACCAGTAGCAATCTGATTATATGTCTGTCTCGCCTTTCCTCTGAGCGTTGATCGTCGGCTGGTGAATTCTTCACTTTTCGATTTTCGACTCCGAGGAGAGGCCATGTGGACACATAATCAGACTGCTAGTGTTACTATTAGTATTGAGAGACTTCGCTGATGTTTCAGGTGAGGACGGGGCACGTATGGAATGTCCCCGTTCGCTGTGACTCAACTCTTCATTTTCGTTCATTACTCCAGGTATATGTTTCCCCGTGATCTTACAAATACTGAAGTATTGGAAAGATCAGGTTGTGAGACAGTTCGTTCCGTGCTCAGTCTTCATAGACTTAGATGGATAGAACAAATTAGGAGGATGGGTGATGGTAGAATACCAAAGGACATCTGTTATGGTGAATTACATGTGTGTAAGCGGGGCATAACTGATACAGGCATTGATAATGCACATTGGGAGCAAGTCGCCGCTGAACGTGTTGCATGGAGGGCAAAGATCAGGAATGCAACACAAAGGAGAAGCCGATTGCAGATAGGTCAAACAATGAACGCGTGAGACCTAAGATGGTGCGTAATGGTGTTCACATGCATCCATTGTGGACGAATATTTACAGCGCGAATTAGTCTGATCAGTCACATTCGCTACCGCCATGGGTTGTAGTTATTATGCCTTGCTGAAGCACAACGCAACAAACTGTCTGTCAAGACGGCAAGGTACTAATTAAATGAATGATCTCTTCACATCCCGTGTAATACAATCCTATATTGACATTCAAGCCACCCATCACAATATTTATATTGCCAATACAAGTAACTATAATCACATCCACACGTAACAGCCATGCTAAATTTGACCCACCACACTTCATACATGTTAGATTTGAATAAAATCATGTCATATTTTATCCACATACTGTCAGGTTTGACTCAAGCTATTTAATTCATGTCATATTTTATCCAAAAGACTTCAGTCTTGTCAGATGTAACCCAAGCAACTTCAAACTATGCCAGCTTTAAATAACATAGCTTCAATCGTGTTAGATTTCACCCAGTCGGCTACAGCCTTGCAAGACCTGTCCCATTCCACGGCAATCATGTCATATTTCAGCCAAACTATTTCATCCGGTGAAAGAAATATAACTTTCCCGATGAAAAACCACACTCACCATTCTCATAATGTTCCCAAAAGAGGTGGACTGTTGACGGTAACAGTAGTGACAGTAGTTTTAATTCTTCCCGTTTTCCTTCTTCTTTCTCTTCTCTTTCATTCATCTTCTTCCCGTTTTATATTCCTCCTTCCTTCCTCCCTCCCCCTTCCCTTCTTAGTCCTTTTTCCTCTCCCCCCTCTCCTCTTCTTGTAGAGATCAACGTTTGCTATGTATCTGTTCTGCCATGGGACACGAACAATGCGTTTAGCTTTAGGTAGTAACAAGTAAACTAAACGACCCTGTTACGGCGCATTGGGCATGTGGAACCAGATTAGTATTTGTAAAGCCTGGGTTGACATGGGAGCCACGGTTAATCTTTAACATTCGAATCGGCCCCGATGGGAATGGACCTCGTGACTACCGGACTGGTAGTCGAGCGTCTAGCCCAAACCCTACCGAGCACCCTTTCGTTTGAGCTAACAGTTAATCCAATCCAATCCAATCCAATTTTTGAGAAAGATGTTTCGGCCCCTTTCAACCGTCGATGTCTCATTGGGTTATATTTGGGACCCTTATGGTGTATCTAATTCTGCTTGCGTAAATGATGCTGGCCGGTCGCCGTGGCTAAGGTCTTGCGATAGTTGCCGGTCGTTCAGAAAGCAATGGCAAACTACTGAACGTAAAATTTGCCCAGGATTCACGAACAGCAAAAATGCTGCGGTTGACCGCTACGTCCTGTGAAGGACATGCAACTAAAAAAAATGGTGCTGCGGTTTTCGCTTCCTGAAACTAAGTACGCTTTCTTATTATTATTATAGTCTATGCCTTGTGACGTTGGTGATTGACCGACTGGCTAGAATGCCGGATTCTCCTTCGGGAGACCCAGGTTCGAATCCTCGGTAAGGTGTGGAGTTTTCTTCTGTCAGGGGCAAAAAGAAAACTCTGACCTGCACAGTTCGCGGCGATTGCACTAGCCAGGCGGCCTTAATTCCTCGGGCTCAAGACCCCCCCCCCCCCCCCCCCCCTTCCATACACAGCAAGGGACTATATTGACAGTAAATGAATGTATTTTGACAGTGTTCTGTCTCGTTTGCTGCCAGTCATTTCTGATAACCAATGCTCCTTTGCGCCCTGATGTCATACTATCCACATCTACTCTCTTGGTCTTCCCCTGACTCCTTTCCCCTCAAACTTTCCCGTTATAACAACCCACTCCAGTTTTCCATTTCTTATGACATGCCCACAGAATGTGGACTGTCTTCTTTTGATGCAAGTAACAAGTTCTCTTCGTGAGTTTAGTTCTTTCAAGATATCTTCATTTCTCTTTCTATTCGTCCACTGTCTTCTCATTATTCTTCTGTAAAACCACATTTCCACAGCGTACACATTATTCTTCATATGTCTGCTTATTGTCCATGATTAGCTCCCGTACATCAAGATTAGCCCAATGTAGCTTTTGAGGTTTATATAATAAGATCTATTGTCCACGTAAGTCTACAGTCAGAGGTGGACTGGGTCTACAAATACTGGTTGCCATGTCGATAACATTTGAAATGTTAGTTGCATATCCTTTACAGGACGCGCAGTCAATCCCAACATTTTTTAGCTGTTTGTGATTTGTTGGCAAGTTTACGTTCAGTAGTTTGCCATTGCTTTCTGCACAACCGGCACTCATACCATTTTATATAAACCCACGCAAGGCGGTCTTCTGTCAAATTGCCGGTAGCTGTCTTTCGAACGCGGTATGCGGGATTACGAACTGTAACCCCTTCGCCACAGAGCGGGTATAACATTTTAAACATCCTGTCTAATGTTTAGGGGACCAACTTCAACAGGACCACACAGAGAGCCCGCTTGTCATCGCGCAAGCTGTGAGCCCTGCCAGCCTGCCACTGGCTAGTTTTATCTGGTCATTGCAACCGAAATTAACCAACTATTATTTGTATAATATTAATCACAACATGAAACTCAACTCAGCTCTTCATTTTCGTTCTTTACCCTAAGAATATGTTTCACCAACTTGATCAGGCATACGGTAATAGGCATGGCTTTCACAATAACGCGTTGTCTCATTAGCGGTGTTAAAATTCATCAACATCAAAGTCCCATCTCGGGAGCGTGTGTTAAGTTTATCAACATCATATCCAAGAAGAACATGGATTGATGACGTCAAAGACATTGTACAACCACACGGACCGACACTATCCAGTGCCACTGATCAGGCGCTGGAGTGCCAGCTATTTCTCCCCACGACTCCTGACAGCATAAGTGGAAGATGATGATGATAATGAAGATCGCGTGTCACATTTCTGTGATGGCTTCTTCAATATGCGCTGGCGGTACCGATTGTTGGGGAAATCCCGGCAGAGTGCCCATGCACGCCACGGTGTGCATGCGTTGCAGCCGTCGCTTCTCCCGCTCTACCATGGTAGTTGACATCTTTCTGCTGTAGTTCTTGTATATGATGCTGTCCTGTGGCCTTTTCACGATCTTGATGTTTTCCAGGTTCTGTTGAGAAGATAGAAGAAGTTGAAATAAAGAACATTATTTACTAGAAGATAAGACATACGATTAGTGTTTAGTGAGGATTGAGTGGCATGCCAGATCATAGGCTCCCTAAACGATTTTTACGATGAGCTGTGCTAGGGTAAACGCTCCCAGGGCGGCTAGAGGAAACGCTTTAAAGACACTCTGAAGATCTCACTAAAAGCTTTTGGAATTTATCACGACACTTGGGAGACTGCTGCCAAAGACCGAGATTCGTGGCATACACCATTACACAAGGAAGTGAAGCAAATAGGACTGTAAGAGCTGCGGGGGAAAAAAAGCCTGGCCATGAAAAAAAAAACTACAGCAGGAGATCCTCCTCCTGGAACGTCAAGCATTCTTTCCCCACGTAGTCAAAGAACATTTCGGGCAGAAATAGGCCTTACTAGCCATCTTAGAACTCACGGCTCCATACTTTCAACCCCAATGGATGACATGAATGGTCATCATCATTCTGATTGGGCAAACACCATATCATACCAGTGAGGATTTTCATCGTTGCTCTCCATGCACGTCTATAGGTGCTCCGATATCTTCCTTAACGTTTCCGACTAATCACAGTGTGAATGTGTTGAATGAATCACAAAATAAAAATAAAAAGTTGACTTTACCAGAAGATGATTACAAATAACAAACCGAACATTGCGTTCAATGTCTTCGTCAGTACACAAACAACAGCCACACACTGAGACAACTTCATGAAAAACACTACATGAATATAAATATATATGATCATCATCAAGTGCCATGCCGGCTGATGTAGGGGTTCATGTCTCTCCACAGATCTCGGTCTTTGGTTTTCTGGATCAACTCCGCTGTTGGTATTCCTCCATGCCACCGCCCCAATCCATCCAGCATCATTTATTTGGTCTGCCTCTTTCCCCCTCAATCTTTCCAGTTGTCACGATGTTCTCCAATGCCTCTCTACTCATCATATGAAAAAAGAAAGCTGTTTGTCTCCTTCTTATTGTTGTATATAATGTTCTAGTTTCATTAGCCTCTTTCAGGCAATCGTTGTTAGTTACTCTGGCGGTCCAAGGAATTCGCAACATTCGTCTTAGGAACCACATCTCTGTTACTTCCAAGCTCTCCCAAATATGTTTATTTATATTCCAGTATTCACTGCCATACAGCAATACAAGTTCTATATAACACATTAGCACTCTCTTGTTTATATATTCAATGGTTACTCATTTGTTTTCTTGTCGTGCACCGGACACGTCTGTAATGGAACCCACGTGTATGATTATTTGACTGTCGGTGATTTCTTGGTAAGCTTACGTTCAGTAGTTTGCTATTGTTTTCTGAACGACAAGAACTCATACCATTGTATAACAACTAACGCAAGGCGGTCTGCTTCCAAATTACTAGCAGCTGTGTTTCTAACCCGCCATGCATGATAATGAATTGCGTCCGTTACCACTTTGTCACAGAACCGGAGTGTATGATTATATGTATAATACAATACTATTGTATAATATAACGATATATAATTCCATTTTTGTGTCGGTTAATCAGATGTCTTGTCCTCTTAACAACATGATCACGTCTGGCTACTTCCCTCTTCACTACCACTTCACTCACTCTGGACAGGGAAGCAGATTCCCAGATCTTTTTAAAGTTACATGGTCGTCTAGTTGATGATGTATGGCTTATCCTTGGCTCTTCCCACTTGGATCATCGCCACATTCGCCAACCAATCGGCTCGCTCGTTGTCTTTCACGCCTGAGAAAAACGAATTACAGAGGATACCACGAACTGAATATATATTTCTCCTTTCTCTTCTGTAGCTCGCTTAAAATTTATTATCTGTATCTGAATGTTGTATCTTGTATGAACTTCACTGTTTTATTTATAGTCCACTCAGTGGTCCATAAAGGTTCATCTTCCTTGTTGTTTCTCTAGGTCAGAAGGTTTGCCTAGATATGTCGTTTTCGGGATAATCTTGGAGTATGTGATCTGCTGTCTGCGACGCCAATCCACATGTCCGATTCACCAGTCGTGAATGTTGTATACATGTGGTGACCCGTTGTAACAAGTCCACGACAATGGCCAACATGTTGAAGACACTTAACCCAAGAACACTGTAAAAAAAACATTCAGCAATATATCACAAAGACAACACTTCATATTGGTGATCATTACTGCATAGTGGCAAAAACTCCGCCACAGAGTAAGCACCACAGGGAGATTCTGTTCATCATTCAAGCAAAGGTTGGCGGCCTCATTTGGAACACGGTAAATGTCCTTTGGAGTATCCATCGCTACTAGAGTTAAGACACAAAGCGGATATTCTTTTTTCTCTTCTGGGAAGTAACAAGGGAAGTAAGTTTGCTGTTCTTACAATGGAAATGATGCCATTATTATGTCCCCTATAACATTTATTGAGACGATGGGCACCGGGAAACATCGTAACACCTGGACAGATCAAGGGGCAGAGAGGCAGAAGCAGACCAAGAGAAATGATGCTGGATGGACTGATACAGCGGCATGGAGTAATATCACTAGCAGACTTGATCCAGAACACCAAAATACCGAGATCGATGGGGAGACATGAACGCTTACCTTTGGAGAATGTTTGTACAGCCTGATGCCTACCTTTGGAGAATATTTGTACAGTCTGATGCCTACCTTTGGAAAATGGTTTTAGGGTCTATATCTACCTTTATAGAATGCTTGTACGGTCTTAAGCCTATCTTTGGAGAATGTTTATATTCTCTTATGCCTATCTTTGGAGAATGAGTGTATCTGCTTTGTACGACTAGATGTCTACCTTCGGAGAATGTTTGTGGCTTCTTCTGCCTACATTTAGAGAATGTTTGTACAGCCTGATGCCTACCTTTGGAGAATGTTTGTACAACCTAATGCCTAGATTTGGAGAATGGTTGTATCTGCTTTGTTCGATCTGATATCTACCTTTGGGGAATGTTTGCACGTTCTGATGCCTAACTTTGCAGAATGTTCGTATGGTCTGATGCCTACGTTTGGAGAATGTTTGAATCTTCTTTGTACGGTCTAATGCCTACCTTTGGATAATGTATGTATCTGTTGTGTACAGCTTGATGCCTACCTTTGGAGAATGTTTGTATCTATGCTCCATGGGCTGCATGATCCGGATGCTGTCCCACTTCTTCAGAAAGGCCATGAAGGCGACAACCCAGCAGGCGACTACGATGAGGACGACGAGTAACTCTTCGATCTGGATCGCTTGTCGGATGGCCACCTTGTTTTCCTTGTCTGCTGGGGGTAGTCAATAAAGAGTTAACGAAGGGTCAAACGTCAATGAAGAGTGAGAGTTAATATCAACGAAGGGTTAAAACTCAATGAAAAGTCAATGTCAACGAATGGTCAAAAGTCAATAAACAGTATGAGTCAACATCAACGAAGGGTTAATAGCCAATGAAGACTAAGAGTCAATGTCAACGAAGGGTTAAAAGTAAATGAAAAGTCAATGTCAACGAAGGGTCAAAAGTCAATGAAAAGTCAATTTCAAAGAAGAGTCAAAGGTCAATGACAAATCAATATCAAATAACAGTCAAATGTCAATGAAGAATTATTATCAACGATGGGTCAGTAAAGAGCCAGTGAAGTATAAATGAGGATGTTTAGAAAGGGGAAAAAAAAGCTATAAATGAAGAGTTAGTAAAGGCATATTATCTGACTGTTTACACACCTTTGGCCACACATATCCTATCTGGCACATTAGCAGCTAAACTGTTCTCAACCTTTGTAGTAAAATAGCGCCTTTCAAAACCGCATTGGACCCCACTTTTGTGTCCTCTTGACAAAAGAGGAGTTGTGTTTATTTTATCACCCCTCCCCCCTTTATATCTGTTTGTATTATCCTGTCCTTGAAAAAGATCTTAGAATCGAACCTCGGTTGCCCTTCGTGTCGTGTAATACTTATTTTTTTTTTTATTGTATTACTGCATTATTATATATTTGTTGATTGTTTCTTGTTTTGGATAATTTTCACTCTGTTTCACCTGTAAGGAGTCCATTGTAAGGTATGTATATTGTGTCTGTGTTTAGTATGTCTCATCTTTTCGCAGGAGCTAAATATACCTAACTGTGTGTGATTCATATTCTTAAACTACCAGTGTACTGATGACGAGGCGAGTGGTTCAATCCCTTCATCGGCATTAAATTAAACTTCTTCTTCTTCTACTTCTTCTTTCGTTCGCTTGAAATATGTCTATAACTGCAATGCTGTCTCTTGTATGAATTGAACTGTCTTTTTTCAGTTCACACAGCGGTCCATTGAGTTTATCTTCCACTGTCGTCTCTCTAGGCCAGAAGGTTTGCCTAGATATGTTATATTTTGGGCAGTCTTGGAGAATGTGCTCTGCTGTCTGCGACGCCAATCCACATGTGCACATGGCTGTTTCACCAATCTTGAATGTTGTATACATGTGGTTGCGTAATCTATTGTGCCCTGTTCTGAGGCGCAGAATAATGACTTGTTCTGGTCTATCCATAACGTGGTAGTCATCTTGAGCAGGTTTTGATGGCTTTCTGACTGATTTGATCATTCTTTTCTTTTGGTGGTATGTAACGGGCACATCAGGCTGTTCTTCTTTGGCTCCTTCCTTAGCCAATTGATCAGCTCTGTCGTTTCCGGTTACTCCACAGTGAGATGGTATCCACTGTATGGTGACCTTATGCTGACTGCTAAGTTCAGAAAGTAGTGTCCTTAGTACTGGCAATTTCCCAGACAGGAGCGCCTCGAGTACTGATTTTGCATCTGTCAATAGCACCACAGGTTGTGTACCATTGCTGGTATTTAGTAATTTCTCTGTTGCTATCTTGATTGCCTCAATTTCAGCATCGTAGTTATGGCAGTACTTTCCTGTCGGTACTCTAGTTGTGTCCCTGGTATTATTTGCGTATTCTATGTACACTCCCGCTCCTCCATTTCGAACAGCATTTTGTGCTGACCCATCTGTGTAGACTCGGATCCAGAGGTCCTGTGGGTATTCTTCATCAAGGAAGCTGAGAGTGGCTGTTCTGCGCTGCACACTGTTCCGTTCTTCCTTGTCAAATATTCCTCTCACTTTTGTCTGGATTTGTAATGATAGTCTATGCTCATCTTTCCATGGAGTTTGCTCTGGAATAGTTGTTAGGGGGATACCAACTGTGGGCAGATCGGTGGTTTCTCTGCAGAGTCGTTTGGCCTGGTGGATAAAACTATTTCTTTTCAACCGCCTCATAGCTAGGTTTTCAAATCTGTTCTTCATAGGGTGGCCTGGCAAGCTGAGGAACTTTTCTGCTTGTATTAGCGTTTTCGTATCTCTGCGCTCTCTCAGTGCCTGTGTCCTCCCCATCTTCTCCATTTCCACTATAGGGGTTGATCTCATCCCTCCTGTGGTGACTCTAAGTGCTTGATTTTGCACTTTGTCCAGCTCTTGTAGTGTGGTTTTTGATGCCGAACACCATGCAGTTGACGCGTATTCCAGGTGTGGTCGTATGCTCTGTTGATAAACTTTGCTAAGTATTTTCCCACTGGCTCCCCATGTGGTTCCACTTAGCTTTCTCAGGATGGCTATTTTCCTTCTGGCTTTTGCTACTGCTTTGTTGATGTGCTTTCTCCATGTCAGCCTGTCATCAAATATTACTCCAAGTTATGTTGGTTCTTTATCTTCTCTTAGGGGTGTTCCATTTATCTGGATGGTCCCTGCCTTTTGTTTTTGGAGAGAGGGTAAATAGGGTGGCGCTGCACTTGTCAGTGTTTATGCTGACACACCATCTATTTGCCCATGCAACAAATGTATCTACAGCTCTTTGTAGTAATCTGGTAGCCACTGATGCATGTTCATTTGTGCTCCATAGAACCAGGTCATCGGCGTACATTGCGGCTTTAATTCCATGCGGTAGATTAGCAACGAGATCATTGATGAAGATTAGAAAGAGTGTGGGGGATAAGACTCCGCCCTGGGGAACACCGTGACGCAGTAGTACTTTCTTGCTCTTGAGACCGTCTATCTGGACTCGGGCTCTTCTGTTGTGCAAGTATGCTTTCACCCATTTGTACATTCTTCCATTGACTTTGCAGTTTCTCAGTTTATTCATCAGACCTTCTTTCCAGACTTTGTCAAAGGCTTTCTTCAAATCTATCCATGCCGCAAGTACCAGCTTCTTCTCTTGGAATGCATCCTCAATTTCTTGAGAGAGGTAGGTTGTCTGATCTTCCGTAGAGTAGCACTGCCTAAAGCCAGCCTGCTGTGGCACAAGGATGTTTTTACTTTCAATGTACCACTGCAGTCTGTGATTGATGATGCGCTTCAGTGTTTTGCAGAGACAGCTGGTGAGGCTAATTGGTCTGTAGCTAGAGGCAATGGAACTATCTTTCCCTGATTTTAGGAGGGGTATCATGATTGCTTCTCTCCAGGCTTGTGGAACACTGCCTAAGGTCCAACTGTTATTGAAGATCTGCAACAGCTTTGCTTTGGTCTCTGTTCCTAGGTTCCTGATCATTTCATTGGAGATACCATCAGCTCCTGGTGACTTTCTCATTTTCAGTTTTGATGTGGCTAGCTCCAGTTCGCTGATTGTGATGGGTGCCTCCAGAACCTTATGTACTATTTCCTTCTGTCCTGTATGTTGCCGTTTCTCTTGAATCTCTCGTTGTTTCTCTGGACTGATTTTGATATTGTTATCTTGTGCGGATGAGTCCGCAAAATGTTCAGCTGCTTGCTTTCTTGTTAAGATGTTTCCATCTTTATGTAGTGCAGTTTTTGAGTTTCTCCCTGTGCCCTCATCGTTAAGTTGTTTTATTAGCTTTTACAATTTCCTTGTGTCTCGTTCAAAGTTCAGAGACTCTGTTTTTTTCCTGCCAGCTTTTCCGTCTAGCCTGCAGCTTGGCCCTTTGAAATTTTTCTTTTGCATGCTGGAATTTATTGTGGTGCTCTTGGCTGGGTGTGGCCTCTGCTTGCTTTCTACATACTTCCACATCATTATGCAACTATTCCAGTTCACTACTCCAGTAGGGTTTATATTGTTTACGGGCTCCTCTTGGTACTGTTTCTCGCGCTGCCTGTAGTATGCTTTTCCCAAACTCTTAAACTACTTTATTTATGTCTTTCTCAGTGTTCAGGTTTCTAACCAGTATGCTGGTGCGATTCTTGTACATTGCCCAGTCTGCTTTCTTGTAGTTCCACCTCGAAAGGGTGCTGCTTTCACTTACAAGCTCATTTTCTACAGTTAGAAAGACTGGTCGATGGTCACTGCCACCAAGTTGTTTCCCAACAATTCGTGTAATGTTCCACTCTAGGTCTGGTGAATGAAAAGCCAGGTCAGGTGTAGTTGTAGAGTGCCATGATCTCGAGTAGAAAGTATGTGGGTCGGACGGCTTGTTAACCAAGATGAATCTATTCTCATCCTGCCAGTCTTCCAGTCTCTCTCCTCTCTGGTCCATGTGATCATAGCCCCAACTCTGCGAGTGGCTGTTGAAATCGCCGCACACAATCATTTTTTCTGTCAATGGTAGTGTGTCCAGTGCCTGTGGGCGGTCACTTGGACAGTAGTAATTGATCAGATGTAGGTCTGTATAGCCTGTTTTAAGTTTAAGTGTCTGATACTCAGCCCCTTCCATAAAGACTTCGATTTGGGAAGCAGTGATGTTATTTTTTACAAGGGTAAGTATCCCACCTTTTCGCCTGTCCTTTCGGTCAGATCGGTAACACTGGTAGCCTCTGATTTTGAAGGCTATATTTTCGTTGAGGTGAGTTTCTTGCAAGCAACATATGCTTACTTTTTCTTTGTCCAGGATGATTTCTAATTCTACTTTTTTGTTGCTGACTCCCTCCGCATTCCAGTGCATTATTTTAAGTCTTTGTTTAGTATGGCCAGCTGTTCTATTCTCATGTCCCCTGGCTCCACAGGACATCTGAGAAGGACCTCCAGTAGTTGAGGTTGGACTCTTTCGAGACATAGGGCCCGGCACTGCACCTGCCTGGGGGTCTAAAGCAGGGCGAGCACCATAACTTTTAGCAGTAGTCGACATATTCCATTTTGCGTAATTGCGTGGTATCCTGATTTCTGTGGTGCGCCTCCTGGCTGGTTGCCTCCGTCTTCAGCACCTTTCCTTTGCTAGAGCAGACTGTGGTCTCACTCGAGTTTAGATGTGTACACACGCACACACGTGTCTGCACATGCATGTATGTGTATACACATCTAGAGCACACTGGTTATTTTCCGGCGCCAGATACTCGCCGTCGCCCCTTCTCCTGTTAGTTAAAACAGTTCCGCCACGTGAACTAAGTTCAGCAAAGGACATGCAACATTTACTCATCTCATCTCATCACCTCATCACCTCATCTCATCTCTTCTCTTCTCATCTCATCATGTTCCTCTTGTATCTCGCGGTGTCGATGTGAAGTATAAACAGCGGGAGAGATCCCGCTTCATGTATCGATATTCTCATGGACTCTGTTATTCCCTGTGTCCATCGCTTACGTGGTGGGCTCCTTCCTCTGCTTCCATCTGGTCTGTACATCATTGCTTATTGTGGTATACTGTTAGTTGGTAACCTACTTGCATGGCCAAACCATTGACTTCTGCCTTCTATTAAAATCTAGCGTTGCTATAACCTCCACTTTAGTCATAATTTCTTCACTTCTGATCTGACCTCTTCTTGATACATTGAGGATTTTTCTCAGGAATCTCATTTCTGTTGTTGTGATTTTTCTTTTCTCTTTTTCTGTCATTGTCCAGGTTTGGTAGCATACAGTTGGTAGGAAGATTGTGTTGTAAAGTGTTTTCTTATTAACTATTGGTACATGTTTTTTCTTTAGTATTGGTGCCATGTATCCAATGAGTTAGTTTGCAACATTCGCAAAAAACAAACAAACAAACAAACAAACAAACAATCAAACCAAAAAACTAACAAACAAAAACAGAAAGTGACAGTACATCATAAACAGCCAGTACAAAAACACAAAACTGTCATTTAAGAATATTGTCATGGCAGGGCATGCCAGGCCCTAACCCTAAGCCTTGGTCGGTAATTGGTCTAAAGTGGAAGCTCCAACAGGCGGGCAGTTGGGAGTATTTCTTTGCTGATCCGGCAGCTTCTGCAGCTTGTCTTGTTACAGATGTATTGATGTTATCTTCCCTCTGGAGTAAACTAGACAGGCAGAGAGATGGATCTTGCTGCATGGGTAAAGCTTGGGCTCTACAATTCAGCCCAAGCTTTGTACTATGGAGAAGTATAACTCCATTCCTGGATCCCGCCATAGGTTGTAGTTATGTGGCCTTTTTTTTTTTTTTGAAGCACAATGTAATAAACTATCGTCTATTAAAACGGCAAGGTGCCAGGTTAAAAAAAAAAAAAAAATAAGAAACCACAAGAAGACACAAATAATACTTTAATTCGAAGACATGAGATGTTAAGACAACTGCAGATATTTAAACATAGAAGCCAAAAACAATATATACTAAAATATAATATATAACTCTGCAGAATGCAAGTGTCGAGAAGCAGCTAAATATGCCAGGCAAGAAATCGTGCAACATATTGTTTTAACATACGGCGGTGAATTCTGGACAATAAGTAAACGGGCGAAAAACATCCCAGGAAGTCTTGGAGATGTGGTTTTATAGACGAATGCTGAAAATTAATTAGATAACCAAAATTAACAATCTGGACATTTTGAAGGAAACTGAGTAGCAAAGACAACTTATCACAAATATCAGAAAAAGGCAGTCATAATTTTTTGGCCACAATTTGAAAAAAAAAACAAAAAACAAACAAACTGGAACATGTTGTGACAACCGGGAATATTTGTGGAAAGAGAGATAGAGGCTGTGTGAGAAAATTCTTGTGTCTTGTGTTATGGCACGGAAGGGAGTCAACACACGAATTGATCCATGACGTCAGAGATTGCAATGTGTGGAGAAACATGATCGCCCACGCCAGCCGACAAGGCACTGGATGATGATGATAATGATATTTAAGGCGTCTGGTTTTAAAATTCACCAAGGGAATGCTTGTTGTAAAATACGGGTATGTCCATTTCTTCTTTGTGAGTTACGGTATACAGATATAGTTTATATTATTTCTCTACGTGGTCTTAGTTGTCAATATTTTTACGCTTTATAGTAGCAGAGAGAGAGAGAGAGAGAGAGAGAGAGAGAGAGAGATAGAGAGAGAGAGAGAGAGAGAGATAGAGAGGGGGAGAGGGAGAGAGAGAGAGGCGGAGAGAGACCAAGTGAGAAGATACTTGACAATTCGACTTCATGTTATGTGGTAACATCGGTATCAGAAATGACTGGCGGCACAAGAGAAAGAAGGTTGTGGACAGACATGATCACCAACGCTACATGGCTTGAACTATAAGAAGAATATTAGCAATATTGCAGTCGATAACATCACATTTCATTTGTTTTTGATTTTTTCTGTTGTTTTGTCAGTGCCAAATACAGTGCAGATCTGACAAGGCTAACTCACCTGGAACCCAACAAATAGCTCTTCTTATCAGAAATTCCTCTTATAAAAGTTCAAGCATTTCCAACGTACAATACAATATTGTTCTTCACAATAGAAATTCGACTCATCCGAGATCGCCTTAAGCGGTTTGCACTGTATTTCCCTATATTGGTCAGTTGGACTTCAACGGTGACGTCTCGTTCAGAAAGCAATGACAAACTACAGCACGTGAAATTTGTCTAGTAATTCAAATAGAGGTTGGGATTGATTGCAAAGTTCTGCAAAGGACATGCAACATCTTAGTGGACGCGTTAGCAAAGTTGACAGGGAACTGAGCTGATAATGTTATGAGTACGGTCGCAAGACGGTTCGACACCTGGGCTCGTCGCTTGCCAAAGTAATGGAAAAATTGGCCTCTTTATCCTTTCTGCATTCAGGCCTACATCATGTGATGGCCATTTCACACCACAGAGTTGTGGCAGGAAACTGCTCTCGGATAGATGCTTGTAAATGTACCAGATATGATACTGGGAAAGTAAGGCTATGCCTCTGCCTGATTCTTCTTGTCGGTGTATCCTCGACGACTGAACATTATCAAATCTGATATCTTGTGATCAACTATGAGATATCATATCTAGTAAGGTCCAGTCATTGATGACACCTCATAGAACAAGCGTCGGCAATCAACGGTAAACAGTGGTTTAGCTATACATGCCATGTTTATACTTCATCAATGAAATTCCTGCGGTAAATATCCCTGCCACATCTATTGGATTTGAATGTTTAGAAGGATCATTTCGGAATAGACTGTATCTCCGTCAGGATACATGGCTAATCCTATAAGGGTGGCTTCAAATGAATATGTAATAGTCACGCCTCTCACCGAACAGGAAGCACCCTTGAAATAATGGCGACGGATTTGAATATGCACGCGATATTGTAGTCAGTAAGCACACGGGAGACGTGTTGGCGTCGTGGTTAGTGCATTCATTTGCTTGCCCGATAATCCAGGGTTTAAAAATTCATTTCTTTATCTTGTATCTTCCAGACACATTTAGACAAGCATCATCATCATCAATCATCAGTCATCAATCATCATCATCAATCATCATCATCATCATCATCATGCATAAAAGCGTGTGCGGTCATGTTTCGCCATCACACTTGATCACCAGAGTCGTGGATCAGCTTTGTGTTCTTGTCTCGACCATACCACGTGGCCAAGCCATCTATATATTTACTTCTCTGCCCTCCTCTTTTTCTCTTCACTCCGATTTTGCCAGTTGTCACCAATATCTTCAATTTATATCTTCTCATAACGTGTCCAAAACTTTTGACTATCTCCGTCTAATTTCTCTAATCGGTTTACGGTTTTCATTTGTTTCTTGTAGTACTTGGTCATTGGTTTTTCTGTCTGTTCATGGTTATCTTTGCATTCTCCTCAGAAACCACATTTCCACAGATATCAGATGTTTTTTCAGTATGTTTGCTCATTGTCCACGCTTCACATCCATACAAAAGTACAGTTCTATGTAGAATTTCAACACTCTTTTTTTGTTGCAAATGTTATCTGTTTCCTTAAACAATATGGAGTGAGTACACATCTAACAAACCTATGTAGAAGTTTATACGACAACAGTGAATGCATAGTGAGAGCAACTGGAGGACACTCAGAACCCTTCACCATAAGATCTGGAGTACGACAAGGTTGTGTCCTGTCCCCTCTCTTGTTCATAACATATATAGACAACATATGTAAAGAAACCAGCCAAGCAGAGACAGCAAGAATACCGCATGACGAGAACACAGAAGAAGAACCATCTGCAAATCTAACCATTAGAGAACTCCTGTTTGCGGACGACCAAGCACTAATAGCAAAATCAGAAGCTGAATTACAAGACCACATGAATAGTCTAAACGAAATGTGTAGGGAACATAACATGAAAATTAGCACAAGCAAAACAGAGGTAATGACTATAACTAAAGAAGAACAAACAGCAACAATTCACCTAAACGAACATCCCTTGAAACAAGTAAAGAGCTTCAAGTACCTAGGAAGTATAATATCATCAAATGGCAGATCAGAAGACGAGATCGAAAATAGGTGCAATAAGGCAAATCAACTCATTGGACAAATGGCATCAATACTAAAGAACAAACATGTATCAATAACTACTAAGAAAGCACTTTACAACACAATCTTCCTACCAACTCTGTGCTACCAATGCCAAACCTGGACAATGACAGAAAAAGAGAAAAGAAAAATCACAACAACAGAAATGAGGTTCCTGAGAAGAATACTCAACGTATCAAGAAGAGATAAGATCAGAAATGAAGAAATCAGGACTAAAGTGGGGGTTAAAGCTGCTCTAGATTTTATTAGAAAGCAGCAAGTCAAATGGTTTGGCCATGCAAGTAGGCTACCAGTCAACAGCATGCCACAACAGGCAATGACGTACAGACCAGATGGAAACAGAGGAAGAGGCCGACCACGTAAACGCTGGACGGAGGGAATAACAGAATCCATGGGAATGTCGATATACGAAGCCCATAACCGGGCACTCTCACGAAGTTTATACTTCACCTCGACACCGCAAGGTACAAGAGGAACATGATGAGATGAGATGAGTTATCTGTTTATTGGTCAGTATGTTTCCATCTTTCAAAAGGCTACCTTAGCCATATCGATTCTTATTCTAATCTCTTCAAGGCATCTCCCATCAGATGTTATGACTGTTCCGAGATGGTTGTACCGATTCACTTGTTTAAGAATATTCCCATTCACCTGTATATTACATGACATTTATTTGCCTTCCCGGTACTTCTGGGTTTAAAACCCTACTGAGACGGCAACATTTCTTGATCTGGTATCTCAAAGACATATTTAGACAATGAATGTCAGATAGTTTATTAGGAGGTAGGATTGCTAGTGTGATAGTGATTACGTCAGCAGTCTAGTGTGGTAAAGAAAACATAGACCTTGTATTATATAATCAACATTTCATGATGGTAAAGAAAATATAGACCTAGTATTATATAATCAACATTTCGTGATGGTAAAGAAAATATAGACCTAGTATTATATAATCAACATTTCGTGATGGTAAAGAAAATATAGACCTAGTATTATATAATCAAAATTTCATGATGGTAAAGAAAATATAGACCTAGTATTTTATAATCAACATTTCATGATGGTAAAGAAAATATAAACCTAGTATTTTATAATCAACATTTCGTGATGGTAATGAAAATATAGACCTAGTATTATATAATCAACACTTGATGATGGTAAAGAAAATATAGACCTAGTATTATATAATCAACATTTCGTGATGGTAATGAAAATATAGACCTAGTATTATATAATCAACACTTGATGATGGTAAAGAAAATATAGACCTAGTATTATATAATCAGCATTTTATGATGGATTGAACACTGAATGCTGATTTTATTAAACACTGGCTTCTTGCCCTCTTGATAGACGATAGTTTGTTACATTGCGCTTTTTACAAAGCCTGGGCTGAATTGTATAGAACATGTGTTGCCCATGCACGATGCCCCTCTCGGCCTGCCTAGTTTACTCCAGAGGAAAGGCAACAACAATACACCTGGAACAAGGCAAGCTACAGACATTTCCGGATCAGTAAGGCAATGCTCTAACCGTCCGCATGTAGCAGCTTCGATCCTAGACCAGGCCGACTAAAGCGTAAGGCCTGGTTTGCCCTGCCATGCATATAGTCTTTAGGTTGCTTTTCCTCACACTAGGATGGGCTTAAACGCTCCTAATTGCGCCCCTTACCAAGAAGCCGTTGACACAATGTGGGGTGTTGGGTTTGATGAGCACCGGCAAACATTTGGCGATAACAAATAACAGGTAGAAGAACCGTCTACTGTCATACAGTAGCTCAGTCATATTTAGCTAAGACCTGACTAAATTAAATTTAAAACAACAAAATACTTACCAATAAAAAGATTTTACTTGCAGCGAGAAATAGAGCATTGAAGTGCTATAGTGAACAGATGCTGTTATATGCATGCAAATCAAAGTCAATATGAAAAAAAAAAAAAAATGAATAACACATATTTGAGGTGGAAATATAGTTTCTGGGGAAAGTGCAAAAAATGCCACGGACGCACAGAAAAAGGAATTAGACAGTACTACAAGAAAACAAATAAAAGCCGTAAACTGGTTAGAGAAATTAGGCGTAGACAGTCAAGATTTTGTGGGCAAGTTATGGGAAGAATTACACTTGAAGACTTAGTGACAACTGCCTACGTTCGCTTTGAACTCAAGCGTAGTATATACACGAACTACTACTTCAGGTAGCACTGGAGTGATTTGTGATGTGTGAATTAGCTTTCCTTATTACCAGTGTCCCTCGCCACCAGGCGAACTCACTCCGACTTCAGAGGAACTTTTAATTTACTTCACCAAGTCAGCACATTGGATGTTTAAGAATGAATGCTCTTATCCATTCTGCCATGCTTACCCCAGTGACATCTGGTAAATGTGATCGGAAAAGAGCAAGAGAAAGACAGAGAGATTAAATATATGGATGGATTGGCCACTGTCACGGAAATTCTGTGAGTTTAATGATTCCCTGATAAACTCGAATAGTAAGATTAATGACAAGGTAGGAGAAGGGTTAACAGTCGAGTACTTCATTCTGAGATGAGGACGAATTAAAGGTCAGTGACCGATAGGTATATAATTCAGGGACAAGTGTTCGCAGAGGTCATTGCCTGACGATCTTATCGGACGGACACGGGAAACGGGGAGATCGCGTTGTGGAAAATGAACGGAGAAAGGCGATCAACGGGTTCGGACGCTTTGAAGTATTAGCGTAAGGGGAACCCAGGAAAACAGCGTAAGGACGGAACGAAACGAGCAACTAATCACTACGTGATTTCACCGCCTTTTGATGTGCAGGATACGTCAAGAGACGAGTGTTGAGGTATGAACATCAGACAATAACGGAGGATGGGCCACTCGCTATAAATAGTAGAAATTGGGTTTTCTGTTTTAGTGTGTGTTCCAAACTGGACAGAGATACCTATTAATCCCAGGTGTGGAAAAGAAATTATAGTCCCGTATTGTTTAAGGCAATGGGATATTAGTGCCGATGTGCTTAATTATTAATTTCGATTCCGGGATGATAATAGAAGATATAAGGTAAACTAACCTTAGAGTAATAGTTAGCATAGGGAAATATGTGTTTGTGCTTAGGGTTACCATTGCTTTCTATGAGTGAATAGTTTAGACTTTAGTGAATTCTGCTGTTTATGTCAGAGTATTCTTTCGGAAGCTTTTCATTGCGGCTGGAGAAAGACACTCACATAAACAGTAATATGAAGCAGACTTAATTCACCTGATTTAATATTTTTTACCCAGGGTCCACTACACCTCCTGACATATCAAAGAAGATAGAACAGTACGTCTCTTGTACAGAGAAAGCAGTGTTGATAATAAAGGAAAGAACTTTCACTTTAATCAGGCACTTCAAGGGGGCAGAGAAAGTTTAGTAAATAAAGGAAATAACGATCATTATAAAAAGGCAGGATGACCCAGAACGGAAAATAATGACACTGTACATTAATATAAAGACACAAATGAATCATTCATGAGGAGTTGCCATGTGTACAAAAGGTGTTCATAAAAGAACGGAATACCGTGTGTAGAACGTTTGAAGGACCAATAGACAGTGCTAGACATTAGCTATGTGTTTTCCATGGTGGATTTATTAATTAACGATTAATCAAAGAAAACTCAGTCTAAGAATAAGACTTACCGTTATCACATTACTTTACGGTGATACAGTGGTGAACAGTTTTCTTTTTTCCAATACGGATTTACCTCCAGACGCAAGCAGAACAGAGCATCCAGGGTGAGAACGTTCTAATTATATGTGTGACGTCTTGTTGCATGGCCGTAAGAAGCAGGAGAAAGTATACGGCACATACGAAGGCAAAAGTCCTATCTGGCATTCACATTAGCAGACAATACCAACTACATATACACAGTCCATCCATACACCAGACATAGTTTTATTTAATAAATATTTTATTAATTGTTGAAGGAAACTGTTGTTGGAGTATGTGATGAAGGGATAATAGAGAGAGAGAAAGGAAAAGATATATGGAAGGGAAGACAGAAGGGAGGAGTGTAGACAGAAGTCAGTCAGGTATCCCAAAGAAGAAGAAGTAATAAGGTGTGCTTGTTGATTCCACGTTCCTCCCGGGACGACAAGCGACAGCCACATACATAATGGAGACAAGAACACCGACCTGATCCACGACTGTAGTTATCGTGCCTGATGTTATTCAGTTAGTCGCGGTTCCAACTTTACCATCATGCTCCGTTCTTGTGCCAGTGAATATCACACAAAGTGCTTCTCCTTGCTCCATGTGAAAAGTGGAATAGACAAGAATCTCGACAAACCAACAGCCCGCACAGGTATACTATGCATAATGCCGCTGCAAGAATGCCAACACAAAAGTCCGCCACGAAATATACAGTTAATCGTGTCAAATGACTAACCACGAACACACCCCCCCCCCCCCCCCCGTTCCCCATCCCTAACGCCTTTCGACGTGTCACACGTTGATGAAAAAATAAAAGAGTGTTTAGCTAGAAAATTGGAATATGACAATCACAAATAACTCACATGATCCACCGAAGACTTAAACAAAGCCCTAATTCATTGCCTCTTGTGTGTATTCAGTGAGTTCCTTGATTTTATAATGAGAAGAAAGGCATTTACAAACTCCGTGACGACTAGAATGATATTTCATCTCTCCCTACCTTCTCACTCTCTCCCTCCCTGTCTCTCTCCCTCCCTGTCTCTCTCCCCACATTAATCTCTTTCGCCGTATTTCTCTCTCTCGCGGTATTTCTCTCTTTCCCCATATTTCTCTCTTTCCCTATATTCCCTCTTTCCCCGCTTTTCTCTCCCTCCTGACATTACTCCCCCTCCCCGCTTTTCTCTTTCTCGCCGTATTTCTCTCTCGCTGTATTTCTCTCTTTCCCCATATTTCTCTCTTTCCCCACTTTTCTCTCTCTCTTGACATTACTCTGCCCCCCCCCTCTTTTCTCTCTTCTTGCCGCATTTCTCTCTCTCGCCGTATTTCTCTCTTTCCCCGTATGTCTCTCTTTCCCCATATGTCTCTCTTTCCCTATATTTCTCTCTTTCCCCATATTATTTCTCTCTTTCCCGATATTTCTCTCTTTCCCCAGATTTCTCTCTTTCTCAATATTTCTATCTTTCCCCATATTTCTCTCTTACCCCGCTGCTCTCTCTCCCCATATTTCTCTGTTTCCCCATATTTCTCTCTTTCTCGGCTTTCTCTCTCTCTCTTGACATTACTCTCCCTCCCCACATTTTTCGCTCTCGCCGTATTTCTCTCTCTCCCCATATTTCTCTCTCTCCCCGCTTTTCTCTCTCTCTCTCTCCCTCCCCCCTCTCTCTCTCTCTCTCTCGCTCTCTCTTTTGACATTATTCTCCCTCTCCAAATTTCTCGATCTCGCCGTATTTCTCTCTTTCCCCATATTTCTCTCTTTCCCCGTTTTTCTCTCTTTCCCCATATTTCTCTCTTTCTCGTATTTCTCTCTCTTTCTCTCTCCCCCCCCCCCCAGTATTTCTCTATCTCCCCACATTTATCTCTCTCCCTGTCTTTCTTCTATCCCTGTCTTTCTATCTCCCCTTGTCTTTCTCTATATTTCTCTATCTCTGACTTTCTTTCAGCCCTGTCTTTCTCTCTCCCTATCTTTCTCTCTCTCTCTCTTCCTGTCTGTCTTTCTCTATATCTTTCTATCTCTCACTAAATTATCTCTCTTTTCCTGTCTTTCTCTCTCTTTCTCCTATTCTTTCTATCTCACTCTGTCCTCTCTCTTTCTCTTTGTCTCTCTCCCTCTCACTCCCCCCTCTCTCTCTCTCTTTCTTTCTCCCTTTCTTTCCCTCTCGCTCTGTCCTCTCTCTCGCTCTCTGTGTCTATCTTCCTTTCTCTCTCTCCCTCCTCCCATGAAGTGGAAACAAGCTGGAAAGCTAGCAAACTACGAGCACAATGAAACTACACTACACCACCCAAGGACATTTCCGGTATTTAATCTGAAAATGGTGTTACCGTACTTGACTAAATCAGCGTTTCTAGGTTGAGTCAAGTGCTCACGTGTAGCCGGCGGCCATCGCGGGAGACTGAGCACAACAACAGAATGTCGCTGCCAATGGTGATAGTAATTGCCTGACAAAACTATGCCCTGAGATATTGAGAGAGTGGAGACTGTGTGAGAGACACATGAGAGGGGGAGGGGGAGATGTGATTATATCATGCCCTCTGACCTCTTGCATAATGAGACTGGATACCTATCTTTCCTCAATAATGCAAAGCTAAAAAATCTCATGGCAACTGGGAATCATAGGAGTAGGTTATAAAGCCACTGCCCTGACAAAATTGTTAGAAGAGAAGCCTACCTATAGACAGACAGAGCTGCTACTTTGGATGAAATCTATTTAAACACAACTGAAATTCCCTCGAAAAAAGGAATAAAGAAGATGTTCTCATATGCATTAGATATTACATACACCCCACTCTTTTCATAAAAAAACAAGTGTTTTGGTCATAAAGTGTGTGTTTTATCACAAAGTGATGATTTGCTTGGTATCAAACTAAATAAATGATGTAATGTAAAATCAGTATATTATGCGTGTTAAATACAATAAAACATTCAACTAAACAATAATATACATCAATTTTTGTTTGCTTGGTCTTTCTTTTAATGTGAATACATCTCAATGTATAAAAAAATAATTAATGTTTTATTAGCTGGTGCCTTATATTAATAATTAAAAAAACACACACCAGATTAGCCAATAATTGTACATCAAATACTGATTTCACTCCAATACAAACTCTCTTCTGCCCTTTAACCCCCAACAGAGCACAGGCCCTCAACCAACTGATGCCAAGCTGTTTCAACTTTTGCAATCTCCTGCAGCTAGTTCTATGTCCTCCCCATTTGATTCATCTGTCACTAGTTCTCTTCTCTGTGTGTCTTTAGGTATCCCTTTATTATGTTTGCTCTGTTGGTTTCAGTTGAGGGACTTTCTAGTTATAATGTACTCACATTTTCTTAACATGTGTCTTTTCCAGTGCCAGCATCTTTCCCCACACCTCAAGATTTGCTAAAATCTGTCTAGTTCTCTCCTAAGCTCCACAGTTAATTGCTCATTCCTCTGTAGTACTGTTAACATTTTACTGTGCAACCACATTTAAAAAAATGTGTATTCATTATTTTTCTTGGCTAAAGTTGCCAGCAGTCAAATCTCTCAAGATATGTTTAAAGTTATCTAGGTTATATAATGTGTTAATCATGTGTCTTTGTTGCCAAGTAGGATTTTGTTAAATCTAAACTAAAAACTATATCAAGTTAATCTTTGGCATTAGATGCATAAATAAATAGAAAAACCTGCACACAAAAACGAGAGACTAAGATCCACATTCCAAGACAGCAGTTAATAAATCTTGGTCAGTCAATAACATAATATGTGCAATGTTAAACACAACATAATACCATTAACAATTAACAACAAAATATAGAAAACAATCATTAGTTGTTATCAGAAGCAACAATGTTTTTTGCAACAACAAGAAATTCTTCTCCGTATAACCCATGCCACATGGCGCTGATAATCATTTGTCTACAACCTTCTGTCTAGTGTATTGCCAATCATTCCTAATATTGATGCTTCTCCATGCCATGATGCCAGCACCATCTCTCTTGGTCTCCCCCAGTCTCTCTTCCCCTCCAATGTTCCCATTCAGACCATCTACTCCAGCCTTCCCCTTCTCATCATGTGCTCAACGATTGTGGACGGTCCTCTTCTGTGGTGAGTAACCAGATCTTTTTGTGAGTTAACTTCTTTAAAATCATCTTCATTAGGTTTTTTACCTGTCCATGGTATTCTTGTGATTCTACAGAACAAGCTGGTCAAAATATGCTAGCACTTACAATATTAACTGTTCAGTAAAAAGTTCAAGTACTCCATTTTAATGTCATAACTTTCATATTGAGGACACCATCGCTGCATACTGAGGATGCCATTGATGCATATTGAGAATGCTATTGCGGCGTATTAAAGATGACATCACTGCAATTGCTAGGCTAATATTTTCTTTACCACAAGGCATTCGATGGGGAGCAGCAGTAGCTTAGTGGCTAGACACTCGCCTGCTGACCCGAGGGGCATGGGTTCATCGGCAGCTGGGAATGTTCAGATTTTAAAACTTGACCTGTGCTCCCAGGTTGACCCAGCCTAAAATAGATACCAAGTATATCTTGGGAAGTAAACGCAGCTGGCACGGTACTGACCACATGACCCACCGAGTGCTGATTGGCCTATAAAATATGGGTCTAGCCGCGAATGCTTGACGCATCTCAAGGTGTGTAAAAGGGTTCTTAAATTTGTACTTACTAAATGGGTAACATCTGTATCACACCAGCCATCTTACTCTCAGAACATTTTCTACTGTCTATTTGCCAGGCTGGGTTAATCCCAGAACCACGCGATCATGCAAAAATCCTGCCCCCAAGGAAGATTTGAATGTTGGAACACTGAGTCCATAGGCAAGTGCTTGTAGACACAATGCTCTGGCAACTCTTTAACTGACATTTACAATAACCTGGTTTAGATGCCATCAAGGCACAATGTTGTCATTCTTTGGGATTGTCATGAAAAGGGGAAAGCTGGAGTATGTTGTCACAATGGGAAGGTTGGAGGGGCAGGAGGAGAAGCAGGGGGAGACCAAGAGAGAAGATGTTGGACAGTTTGACATCATAGCATGGAGGAACATCAGTACAAGAAATAATTGGCAATGCATGAGACAGAAGGCTGCAGACAGACATGATCACCAACGCCATATGACATGGACTATAAAAAGAAGAAGAAGAAAAACTGGGAGTATGGTTTTTGACCCATACAGCACACATGAGAGAAATGGTCAGTGTCACATTGGCCTAGTTTATCTCCTATAGAAATCTCTGGTACCCAGTTTAGCAGACTGAGCCAGCCACAGAGCCTTACTGGCAGGAATCCTACACTACTGGGGATTGAACCCAGACCACTGAGTCTAATAGGGTTTAAAGACAAGAGGATTGACTTCACAGCACCAGGTTTTATCCCATATGGCTCAGTCTCCGTCCACAGAGTGGCCTGTCAAAAGCGTCACAGAGAGTATGATCATTGTGTCTGTATGCTAATGGACTAACCATTGCACTAAAATGGTATATATAGCATTTGAAATAAACATTACCAAAAATACAGGTCCATTTACTTGCCTAAGGCACACTGATGCTAGAGCCATATTATTTGTATAGACCAACTGGCACTCAGTGGCTGATATAACACCGACCAACTTTACTTCCCAAGACATTTCCCAGTTCCCATTTTAGGCCGGGTCGACCTGGGAGCCTGGTTAATGTTTAAACAATTGAAAACTGTCGCTATGGGGGTTGAACCCAAGATCATCACCAGTATAGCAGCTAAGCGTCTAGCCACTATGGTGCCATGGCTTCTGGCATCTCAAGTGCTAGCATTAAAATGTTACTTTCTGTGCATTTCTTCTTATTTCACACCATGTTCTTGCAAACAGATGAACATTTTCATGTATACATGTTTAATACCCACAGTATTTCAATCAATCAATCAGGTTCTGTCTCCACAATGAAGGTTGGCTGCAATGGATCTCCAACACTGTCTGTCTCTTGCCTTGACTGTATATTCTGTCAGGCTGATGTTCGTCCATCTCTTGATGTTATCCTCCCACTTGTATCGTTGTCTACCTCTTGCTCGCTTGCCCTCAACCTTGCCTTCCAGTATGGTTTTTATAAGAGTATCATGTCTTTTAACGTGGCCAAAATATTTCACTTGTCACCTCTTTATTTCTTTCATCAACTCTCTCTTCATTCCCAGTTTTTCTAGGACCTCTGCATTTGATTGTTTTTGTTTCCATGAAATATGACCTATTCGCCTGTATATCCACATCTCCAGGGCTTCTATGCAACTTTCTAGTTGCTTGTTCAATGTCCAGGCTTCCGAGCCATATAGTAGTGTTGAATATACGTAGCATTTGACAATTCTCATTTTTAATGCGTTATTAATCTCTCTAGATGTTAATACTGATTTCATGCTGTTGAAAGCATTTTTGGCCATTTCTATTCTCTTTTTGATTTCCATTTCACTTCTGCCATCATCTGTTATTATATGTCCAAGATAAGAGAAACCTGTTACTTGTTCTAGTATCTGCCCGTTTACTGTGATGTTCATTGATGACCTTTCCCTTTCACTGCTAATTATCATAGTTTTTGTTTTTTTGGATGTTAATATCTAAGCCACATTCTGCACTGTGCCAGTATTTTTAATTTTCAAATAATTAATGACTTATGTACACAAGGGAAGACAGAAAGAAACAATAATACTACAATCCAAAACAATGCATTCCCTTAGTGAATTTAGACACACAAGCCACAAACAGTAGTTTGCGCCTGACATATCTCATTGGATCTCATCAGGTGCATACTGCAGAGTTATACATCATATATCAAAATAAATATGATATGTATTTTGATTGACATATGTAACACACAGTCACTGATACTGTTTCAATGTGAAGTATTTGTTATCCCCATGGCAATCACAGAGATGCAGTGACATATAATGACATATGCCAGGCAATAAATTGTGGAACCTGTTTGTGGCCTACATCCACTCCATTTGAGGTTAAACTTTATGAAGATATCAACAAGCTTGAGTGACTGAAGCGTTCTGTGGAATAATTAATATTGATGTCTGAAGGTGAACGAAGAAGCGGATAAAGAATAAGCAGTTTGTGGCTTGTGAGTTTACATACTAAAAATTCACTTTAAAATTATCCACACAAGTGTTGCTAGCAAATTGGAAATAACATTTTAAAGCTACTCTCTTCCTGGAATTGTTAACAAGTACATTTGTGTAAAGAATAATAAATATAAACAAAATAGTTACAATACCGCAAGTAACAATACTGTAAAGACAAACATTTTTAAAGTATATTATAATATTGCTGATCGCTTATTTCCAGATAAATTAAAGGAAGTAGATTTATAAATTATAGTCTGAGACTATCATAGCAAGCAGAAATATTAAACATTTGAGAGAGAAAAAAACGAAACAAAGCAATAAATAGTGATGTATCACAGCAGGCTCCAAAACTGCAGTAACACATTAAAAATAAGATAAAATAATGCATTATTTCAAATCTAACAAAGAAAAGTTTTCTAAAAATAAGCAGCAAATTCTCATGGTAGCAATCTGAAACTTCTCAGAGAATCTTTATCTATTAGTAAAGTTTAATTAGTAAGCACTTTGGTGAAGTTCATAGGGAGCTATGCTTCTAAAGCCATGAGCATGGGTGGACTAGGATTCAATGCTTTAGCTCAGGGGTGGCCAACACGAGGGCCGCGGGCCACATGTGGCCTGCCGGGAGTCATATTGCAACCCGCAAAATGAGAAGCGATGATGTGATCGAAGCTGTAGCACGCTTGCTTGTTTACTTTAATTAAGAAAAAAAATTAGGTGCGTGGCCCGGCAGAAAATATTATTTCTGAAATTTGGCCCGCCAGCTGAAAATGTTGGCCACCCCTGCTTTAGCTCATCACCTGCTAAGTGAAGTAAAGACTGGCCACCTATTCCTCTATGCATTCAGGCCTACAAAATGTGATGGCCCAAACATATCACAGACCCACTGCAGAAACATGCTTTAGGTCAAATAATTATATACATTTTTAATTCAGCTGAAATAACAGTATCAATCACATTACAAACAGCACTGAAAGTTTGATATAAAGGGAAAGAATACACTAATTTTCAAGCAAGTAAATTATACGTTGATTACAATTTTGCATAAGACTCAATCCTTCTCACTGCAAATAAAAATGTATAACTATATTAGTATATTACTAATTCTACAGCATAAAATAAATTAAAAAAAAAACAATTTAATAAATACATGAATAAATATTTGACAAGCAACAGACATAACATTCCACATGTGTGTTACAAGGGCCAGTAAGGGAAGCAAAGAATACTAGCACTGCAAACAATCATGCACATCATAAAGATGTGACAACGGTGAGTTGGCATAAGACTAGTTATCTCATCCCATAGAAAACATGAGCTGGAAAAACCAACCAACCATGAACAAGTCTAAAAAAAGGTTGTCTGAGCTGGTTGAGGACCTATGCTTCATTGGAAAACCAATGGCACAAGAAGAAGAAGAAGAGGTATCATTCACAGCTCTGTAAATTTGTTAATACAAAGAACTAATATATCATGACAGCTCCATGTTTTGTGAATCACTTAAGAGCACATGGTTACACTGTCACCTCAACTATAACCATAGCTGTTCAGGTAGGTTGAAGATGGACAAGACAAAATGAATTTAACACATGATAGGGTAAAATTAATCTATGCATTATGGTGATGACAAAAGCACCTAAAAATGCAAATTGGGAATTAAATTAAATGGGAAATACCTTAGTACAATACACCTTGCTGATAACCAGGCCAGTTTAAGAGAAAGTGAACTGTCATGTCAGAAATTATTAAACAAAACAGCAAGAATATATGATATGAAAATAAATTCTCAGAAGACAAAAGTAATGATCAATAGCTAGGAACACTTAAACACTTCAGCTCAAAACTGAAGAGCACAACATTGAACAAGTTAATAAATTGGCCTATCTTGGTGAAACCATAATGGGAGATGTCCAATATGTAGCATATGTTGATGATGGCATTTAGAGAAAAACAAAGCAATCTTAACCATAAACGTCATACAACTTGAAGGACAGGAATCTTCCATGTTTACATCCAGCCAGTCACACTAGATTGTTCTGAAGCTTGGATCATGGATAAAAGTGGTAAAAAGTGTGAGGCATTTGAAATGTGGTGCTACCAAATAATGACAAGAATGTGGTCAGCAAGGCAGAATGGATAAGAGCACTCAATCTTAAACTTCCAGTGTGCTGATGCTGAGATGGTGGGTTTAACCCCCAACACCAGTCAGTTGGACTAAAATGTTTACTTCACATCCTTGGCTTGGGGACGTAAATTACAAGAACCTCAGAATTCAGAGTGGATTCCCCTGATGGGGAGAGATACTGGTAAAAGGGAAAGCTAATCCATATGCAAAAATTAGACTAGTGCAAGTTGAGTTGAGTTGAGTTAAGAACCGACATCATTGCACTCAGGACATTCCCATACGTGCTCCGTCCCCTTGTTCAACAGCCAATGAAGAGTCATACTACTAATCGTTCCCACCGCTATCTGATTAAAAGTTCTCCTGGTCTTCCCTCTCAGTTTTGAGATTCTTCCAGATCCCCAGGCCGATCCCCCACAATCTCATTCTTTCCACATATGGGTTCTCAATCTGTTCCTCCGCCTTCTCCAACTGGTCCCACAAGCGCACGACCACCTCCCCCTTGTCCATAAGCAAAATACCACCAAGAGGTGCCTTCCCTGCTAGCCTATCAGCCTGTTCATTCCCTCGTACACCCGCATGCCCAGGGCAAAATATCCATACAATTCTCACGATCTGTGACCTCTGAAGCGACGAGAGCCATTCCACACGAAACATTCCTTTCTCCACCTTGTTAAGCATACTCTTTGAATCCGTAATGAACACGTGTGTTGCAGTAGTCTCTTCTAGCCACCGGAATGCCGCTGTTACTGCCAGCCCAGTGCAATAGTAGTAGTAGCACGTGTATGGACTATGCTTGAGTTAAAAGCCAGCAAATGCAAAGAAATTTTTTTTAATGACAAGAATGAGCTGGACAGAAAAACTGATAAATGAAAAAGTTATGAAAAATATAACAGAGCAAAGAGGACTTGTGAAGGTAATACAGAGGTAAAGGTTTTATGGTTAGACAACATTCTAAGACTTGACGAAACACCAACAAGAGTAAAAGAAGGCAAAATAAGAGGCAAGAGAGGAAGAAGTAGTCCAAGTCAACCATGTATAAAGCAGGTTTGCATAGGTGTATCAATGCAGACATAAACAGAATTAACGATGACAGCATTTATGGAATGGAATGGTCAGGAAGCTTTATGACCAGTCCATGGGCTGGAATACTTAATGATGGTGATGTATTATCACAGCATGGGCATTTCTAAAAAAAATAATAATACCTGAATTATTTGGAACAGTGTCACTCAAAAATAATTCACTCTTTTAGACTCAAGTAGCATGTGGTGTGTGACTGGATCTATGTATCCCAGCCATTATGATATGGGTTCATACACTGTATATTTAAAAAAAATCATACTAAGAACTGCTACAGTCATCATTGATTAATTATAGGCAATAGATAGTGAAAGGTCAAGTCAAGAAACATTAATTAGACCTGTGTGCACTAAAGAATGAGAATGAGATAAAAGACAAATTCAATACAGAACTACAGCAGAGATTTGATACATTGATTTAGAAATTATAATTAATGCTGTTAATGATCAAATGGGAAATACTGAAGTATTCAGTCAGACAAACTGCAGAAACAACTAACCAAAAATTTAAGATGATAGGCCATAGGAAATGGATGACTGAAGACATCTTACAACAGAAACAAGAAGAAACAAAAACAAGCGAACAAAAACCATTAAAAATATGAAGAGATTCAAAGAAACATTTGAAAATTATGAAGAGAGGCAAATAAAACATGGCTTGGGGAAACTGAAAAACAACAAAACACCCAGAATTACCAAATTCATGCACAAAAAGACAATTAATGATCTGAGTAACTAAAGAATACCCACGTCAACAAACTGCCTGAAAAATAAACATGACAAAATTATAACGACTAAAAGATTTTAAATACACGGTCAGAGTTTGTGAAAGGCCATCACAATTCACTTAAGGAACATTATGATATTCCATACAATCATGAAGGACCATACATTTCAAAGATGGAAGTTCAGCAAGCTCCTAACCATCCTGGTCCAGACAACATCACAACAGAAGTTATCAATGCAATCAAAGAGTATGGAATAGACCAGGTCATCAGACTGTTAAACCAAGCAATCCAAGACATTCATCTTAGAAGATATTTGTCTGAGAAACAACATCTATGTGCTTCCAAGCTCTCCTAGCTTGTTTATTCACATTCATGATTCACTGCCATACAATGGGACAGGTTCTATATAATCTTTCAGCACTCACTGACATTGACTTGTTGCATAAGATTTTTCATTTTCTGAAATATTTGTGGGTAAATTGGAACAAAATGTGAAAACAGGGAAGTTAGGGAGGAAAAGGCACAAGAGAAGATGCAAAAGAAATCTTGACAATATGGCATGGAGAACATCTGTACTGGAAATTACTAGAAGTAGATCAAACAGGAGGCTATGGAAACATGTGACGTCAAACACCGCATATCATGCACTAAAGGAAGCAGTATAGGAGGGTTTTATGTTAGATTTAAAGAATAAAATGCTAATCAACTCATCGTTCATGATGTTTGTAATTTGGGTCCTCAAAACTAGCTTGAACAAGTGTGGCATGTGAGTATGTATAATAGAGCTAAGCTCAAAAAGCATACAAATTTGCCAGCTAAGCTCAAAAAGCATGCAAATTTGCCAGTCAGTGTGAACAAGTGTGGCATGTGAGTATGTATAATAGATTTAAGCTAAAAAAAACATGCACATTTGCCAGTCAGTGTGATTTAAAAAAAAATTTAGTTACAGGGTATAAATACTGAGAAAATAACAGAACTGAACACTACAACTGTAGCTATAAAGGTATAAATATGTAGAAAACAACAGAGTTGAACACTACAACTGTAGCTTCATATTATAAATACTGAGAAAACAAGTGTTGAACACTACAAGTATAGCTTCAATTTATAAATATGTAGAAAACAACAGAGTTGAACAACTATAACTTCAGCTTATTAATACTTAGAAAATAACAGAGTTGAACACTAAAAATACTAAGAAGAGAAGATGCAACAGCTATAAGTAATAGGACGTGAGGGTCATTTCAAATATAACTCTACTACAGAATATAATAACTTGGAAGCTTATAAAATGAGGTGTTATCACAGGGTGCAAAGGGTCAGCTGGTCAGAAAAGAGATGAAATGAATAAATTCTGAAAGACATTAGGGAAAACAGACAACTATTGAACAACATGCAAAAACAGAAGTCTTGGCTTAGTCAAACTGTGAGACATGGAAGTCTATTCATGAATGTATTGGAGAGCAAAATCCAGGGAAAAAGAAACAGAGGGCAATCGAGAAATAACTACATCACACAAACATGCATGAATGTTAGGGCTAAAACTTATGCTGAGCTGAAGAAAGCAGCTGAGAACATGAGAATAGAGGGATGAGATCAGATTACTTCAACACTAATCTTTGGACTGAGCTGAAGAGAGTTGCTGAGAAAATGATATGTGGAGGTTTGTGATCAGATGACTTCAACACTAGTCTTTGGACTAATATGATGATGGAGTATAACAGAGGAATTCAGAAATAAGTGTGATATTATTATACTTAAAATGAAAACATGTTCATCTGTCTCCACATTTCAATCAAGTGCAAATATTAAAGGCGTTAAATAAATAAATCTGTAAAAATCTGTCTGCCTTTACATTAAGAGTACACTTTGAGTTTACCTGAAGAATAAGGGACAAAGAAAACAGGATTTGTATTTCTTTAAATTATATCTTTACATAGAATACTGAAACTGGGTCATGTTTACAGAATGTTTCAGCAGCAGTATCTTCCAGGGGTACTTGTTGCTTTTTCCTCTGTCTGTACAGTCTTTGTGTTTGTTGATGCTGGTGATGATGACGCTGTGAGATCAATGTTTTCACTGTTTGTGGAAGGCGTACGTGATTTCCCTCTCACTATCTCAAGGCATATGTCCTCAAAAGGCTGTCAAAACAAAAAAGCAACAGCACAATGACATTGTTTCAAACCATATGCCATATTTGTTAAGTGAAATGTCTGAGGCTTAGTTCTAATCCATCCATCATCCATCATGTGCCATGCAGGTAAGCGTGGGCGGTCATGTTTTGCCATGTCACTCGATCACCAGAGTCGTGGATTAGCTCAGTGCTTCTGTCTCGACCATGCCAGGAGGCCAAGCCATCCAGGTATTTGCTTCTAGGTCTTCCCCTTAGTCTGTTCCCTTCGACCTTACTAGTTGTCATCAAGTTCTCCAATTCATTTCTTCTCTTAACATGCCCCAAAAATTTTGACTGTCTACGTCTAATGTCTCTAATCAGTTTATGATCTTCATTTGTTTCTTGAAGGACTTGTTCATTGGTCTTTCTGGCTGTCCATGGTATTCTTTGCATTTTCCTCAGAAACCACATTTCTACAGCCATCAGATGTTTTTCAGCTTGACTGCTCATTGTCCAAGCTTCACATCCATATAAAAGTACAGGTTCTATGTAGCACCTCAACACTCTTTTTCTCATTTCAATTAACATCTTTTTATTGGTTTTTATTAGTTCTAATATCCCCCACAAAATTTTAGATCAACATAATAAGTTACCACTGTATACATGATCATTACAATGGGAAAGATCATCTCTAAAAAACAAAATAGCGTAAAACAAAATTATGCAAACTATATCCATCATCGGATATATTTTATTTTCTGTTAATCATGTAAATTAGCCATGGTGGCATACTGGTTACTGTGCATGATTATCAACACAGTGGCCTGGGAGAGGGGAAGGGGAAGAGAGGAAATCACCACCCAACCTCATTATGCCATTATTTAGTATATGTGAAGGCCTAACATTTCCAACCCCTATAGCAGTATCCGATATAAGGACTACCTTTATCTTTATCTTTCAATCATATGTATACATAATTTACAAGACATAATCAAACTACCCATTTAGATTTACAAGACTATAATCATAACAATGCCCTGTCATGGTGAATATATATGGAAAGCAAAGAACAGCAGCTACACTGTGACCTACCATACATGTCATAAGAGGCAAATAAGGAGGGTTGGCAAGAGACTGCCTACATCATCCTGTAGAAAACTTTAGCTTCAAAACCCAAACAATCATGAAAAAGTCTACAAAGGGATAGGCATGAGTTGGATGGAGGACTATACGCCTTTGGGAGATGAAAAGGCAGAAGGAGGAGGCAAAGAAGAAGAGGAGGAAATCATAACAAAGCTGATATAAATAATTCAAAGTTGAACATTGGCACTTCAGAAACCCTTCTTCTCCTCCTCTTCATCTTCTATTTCTTATTTTCTGTGTGGTCATTCTTGGTCTTTGGTTTAAGATTTTGCCACAGTTTGGAGGACCTCTTTAGTGTTTCTTTCACATTAACTGTTTTGAGGCCAGAAATATAACCTTTGTTTATTACATAATTTATACTCCTCTAAACAATCAACTTCCTCTTCTAGTACATGCTATGTGGCATAGGTGATCACGTCTGTCCAGTCATCTGTCTCTTGTACTGTCAATCATTTCTGATACTGACATTCTTCTATGCCATGATGTCAAACTGTCTAGCATCTTCTCTCTTGGTAAACAATAAATAGATAAATAAATTTGAATAATGAAGACACAATCAATGGCTTGTACAATCTATGCCAGGAATATTTCACTGCATATCGTCAAGTGCATACTGCTAAAGTCACTCAGCACAAAACAAAGCAGGTCAATTAATCCTACATGTTGAAACATACAACACAGAGATTTAAAAATTTTAAAGTGACATTTATCTTTTTTCGTTTACATAACAATGGTTTAGCCATGCGGATAACAACTGCTTCAGCCTGCATCCAATGAGGTGCAGCGATTATCCCTTGCAATAAAATGTGCAACTTACTATTTGTGTCTTTGTTATTCAAATTCACTACAGGAAAGCACTGTTTTGAAGATAAATAAATGTCTCCGTCACCTAGCAAATACTGTCAACTCACCTGTTTAAGACTGTAGATTTTTGGCACTTGTTTCATAATACCTGAGATTATTTTGAACAGCAAACTGCAACAGCAGAAGAATATTGAAATAGTAAAAACAATTCGATCAGTGAATTAGAGACACACAGTAGAGCCATAGCTAGCACGTTTGCCTTCACGCCTGATTTGCCTTCCCGCCTGTGAGGTTATGTGTTTGAATCCCCCTTGACACAGGGATTATTTTATAACTGACCTGGGTTCCAAGTTTGACCCGGCCTAAACTTGGTATCAAGAAATGTTCTGAGAAGTCATGGCGGCTGGTATGATACTGACCATTTCACCCTTCGAGTGCTGATTAGTGTAAAAAATATGGGGCTAGCACTATATACCCAATACGCCTCAAGAAATGCAAAAGGATCCTTTATTTATTTACAGTCAATGAATTACTTTCAATTTGCCAACTCGGCCGCGGTGTGCTTTCTTAAATCTCTTTATTTGAAAATAAATAAGAATCTTTGATCACCATTTAGTGAGGTATTGGTGCATGATAAGGCAGATGTGGTTTTGGCCCCTTGGAATCATGTGTATAGTGCAGATGAACATGTAGATTATCACAGCTTGGAGAGAATGGCACTGCAGAGAACTGAGTTGAGTTAAGAATAGTTAAGGATCTGGCCATCACTGAGGACTCTGAGGAAAGGACAGATGGACACATAATCAGACTGCTACTGTTATCATATGTATTGGAACGCTATGCTGGCTGTAGCAGATGAGGACTGAGCATGTATGGGAATGTGTCGAGTGCTGTGAAATCGGTTCTTGACTCAACTCAACTCTTTCAAGGGGAGTGTGTCACACCTTGTTATACACCTCAAAGGTTAGTGTGTCCGACTTCAGTATGCACTTGTACATGGTTTACTTGCTCTAGACAGATTCCATCCAAGGTCACGGGCATTATCTACTCATGGTAGACTTTTCTTTCCTAACAAATTTGCCAGGACAGCAGACTTACAGACTACTCTTTGCAATTTCCAACTGTCATGGAATTGTTATCACGCACAACCTGCACATGGGACGCCCTTTTTTTCATCCTTATCCAAGAAGACTAGGTGTCCTACCTCATTATCCAAGGGATCAATGGGATTTTTGAAATGCCTACAATGCTCTGTTGTTGTCTTCCGTCACCTCTTTTTCTATAAATTTTTCTAGTTGTTACAATATACTCCAGTTTTTATTCAAAACATCAACTATCCTTTTCTATTTGTGATTAGCTGTGCTTATGTCTTTGTTTCTTTCAAACTATTTCCAGGCTCTGTGGTGAAGGGGTTATGAATGCAATTCGTAATCCTGCATACCGTGTTCAAAACACAGCTGCAGGCGATCTGGAAGCAGACCACCTTGCGACTGTTTCTCTACAATGGTATAAGTACTGGTCGTTCAGAAAGCAATGGCAAACTACTGAACGTAAACTTGCCCTGGAATCACAAACAGCCAAAAATGCTGGAGTGTAACTGTTATGTCCTGTAAAGGATATGCAACTTACTTTCAAGCTATTCAGATCTGTTAAAATACCTCATGTCCTTTGCAGGATGCTGCAATCAACCCCAGGATAATTTTCTAGGCAATTTCTTCTTCTTCTTCTGCCTTCATCCGGAGTGTTAGTTCAGATGTAATTGCGGTGTGTTTCGTTATGTGCTCTTGGGCAGACACCCTTAGGCCAACACATCCGGCTTTAGCGGGCGTTTGTTATCGGGTTTCCCTTCCCAGGAGACTCTCACCATTGTGGTGCCATCCACACTCCAGCTGGTCACGATATAAAGGGTGGAAGACTTCACGGTCAGCCCTCAAGGGAAGGCAGGGGCAGTCCATGGGCATTTACTCCCATCCAAGGAGGCTTCCATAATTGCAGAGCCAACACATGGTGCTCTGGTACTAGGCTCACCCAAGAATCGCCACGTCCTACACATGGCTGCTTTAATTCCTCACTTCCATTTACTGGGCGTTTCATTCGCTACAGGCCGCTCCCCGCACAAACCAGGAACGGTCGGTCTGCAGATGGCGTCCACTCAGCAAGCTTTGGGTTTGGACATGTGCTTAACACTGTGCCCGGAAGACAAAATAGTCAGAGCTGTTCCGGGCAAGAGGGGCATTCCACTCTCACTCTGACATTTTTGCGCTGTGCCAATTGTATTTGCACCCTTAGGACAGCACATCCAAATTCTACAGGCAGTTTTGTTCAGGTTAGCCTTCCTGGGGGTTTTGAGGGACATTTGACTGTTATGTTGTTGTCCACATCTCAGCTGGTCAAGTTAGAATGGCCAAAGACATCATGGTCAACCCTCAAGGGAAGGCAGGGGCAGACCATGGGCATTCCCCGCCATCCAAGGAGGCTTCCATAATTGCAGAGCCGGCACATAGCACTCTGAGACTGGGCTCACCCGAGGAGTTGCCACGTCCTGCTCATGGCTGCTTTAATTCCTCACTTCCATGTGTTGGGCATTTCGATTGCCACTGGTCGCTCAAGCACACACCAGGAACGGTCAGTCTGCGGGTGACATCCACTAGGTAAGCTGTCGCTTTGGACTTCGAACCACGCAATGGATTCGCTAGCCGTGCGTTCCATTTAATGTTATTGAGACGTTTTTCCACCTTTGTCTAGACTCTCTATGAGTTTGATACAGACAGTTTGCATAACCATTTCTTTTGACTGTTGCACTTCTTTTACCTTTTAGTACTCGCTCACGAGGTAGGCTACATGTGATGCTGGCTCAGCACCTTACCTCCGTGCAGAAGTGAGCGAAATTGGCCAGGCCCTCTCATCCAGAGATCCCTCATGTCCCCCAGCTGAGAGCCTTCGGACAAGTATCTGAACTGGGCATGTAGCGTGCTCAGAATCTCACCTCCATTTTTCGGTAGGTGGGTATCGGCCCGTCTCTCACATCTGAGGATTTATGGCTTAGAGGCGTTCAGCCACAACCCTCGATATAGAGCCTTAGAGTATGTATCCGGACCAAGAACTTCTGCCTTCGTGATTTAAACTTTTGACTGCTATCCTCAGTCTACCTGCAGAGCAGCAGGTTGTGTCTCGCTTAGTCTGGCCCCTATCCCATATGCTGTCCGATATGTAGTTTTCATCCATCGACATAGCACATGGGGTCAATGGGACACACAAGCTCCCCCACCACGGCTAGGTGGAGACACATCGGGGGAGAAACAGGATATAAAAATGATGATTGTGGAGATAGCTGGTCCATTAAAACTGAATGAAAGAACAGTTAATGGACTCTTACCCAACAGACTGAACATGAGAAAATGTGTGCCTGCTGGTCCCGCACCTAGTGACATGTGAACAGAAGCAAACAAGGGTAAACTACTGTCGACAGTTGCTCAAAAAGTGCTAGTCAGATAACATTTTGACTACCATGTTGACAACAGATGGGACTTGGGTTTACCATTATGACCAACTATTATAAAATTTCCATTGTGCAACATGAAGCCATTGGGCCCCAACACCTGTCAACCTGAGAGTACAGCAATTTGTAGAAAAAATTATACTGATCATTTTTTCGTGGATGCCACATTTTTAATTTAAATCTGAGTTGTAAGTTTGTTAGTGAACTCAGTAAATGTTAAATTCTAATCAATTATGCTTTATAAATAAGGGATCATAGTGTCGTGCAACCTCCAAACTCTCCTCCTTTATCCATTTTTACTGGGAGGTCAGTCCTGTTAGGTTGAGGTTCCATGGTCATACTATCTGCCCTGGAGCTCATTCCTCTTTACTATACTAATCAAATAGCCTGCTGGGCTGCAGAGTTTTCAGACTCTTGACAGCAGTATTTTTTTTTAGGTCTTTCAAAGTTTTTATTTCACCATAAAGATAGAGGATACCCTATATTCTGTCTTTCCTCTTACATGCAGCATATCAAGGTTGCTCTCTACGACACCCATTCATGGCATCACAAAGAATTATAGCGTAGGTAGATGGCCCTAAACACTACATCACCATGGTTCCTCGTTTACATTATGTCAGTTTTCAATATTGTGTCAACTCAAGTAGTTTCTACATAAATATTATTTCCTTTTCAGGCATTCTGTGAATAATTAGAACAGTGTAAGTGATCATGGCAAAGCGATATGATAAGTTGTTACGTCTCCTACTTGTTGGTGATACTGGCGTGGGAAAAACATGTTTGATATGCCAGTATGCTTGTAACGAGTTCCATGAAAGCCACCTTACAACAATAGGTAATGTATGACAATACTCCTTTTCAAGATTAAATACAGGCATAATTTTTCCTCTTTAGCAGTCTGTAAATGGTGAAGCGGTATAACATTGTAAAGTGATAGAATACATTATTACATCTCTTGTTGGAACAGGTGTGTGAAAAAAAACCAATGTTTATATGTCAGTATTTATGTAATGAGTTTATGAAAGCCACCTTATAACAGTAAGTAATACATAATAATATACCTTCTCAAAATTAAATGCTTAATTGAGTTTTATGAATTTGATTGTGAATTATATGCACATGACTGAGCCGTTAGAATGCTGACCTCTCACATCTGTAGACAGGATTGCAAACCACAGTAAAACAAAGAATTATTATCTTATGCAGATAAAATAAAAGCCTGGTCTATACAGTGCATGGAAACAGTCTGGACATTTTTTCAGCGTTCATAAAGATCCTTATTGTGTCGTAACAGTCATTTTTTTCTTCTGCGCCCGCTCGCTTTGAACTCAAGTGTAGTCCATACACACTATTTATAGTAGTGTTGGACTGAATTTTGTGTGTAGGTTAGCTTTCCCTATTAACAGTGTCCCTCGCCATCAGGTGAACCTGCTCTGACTTCACAGGTACTTGTAATTAACATCCCCAAGTCAAGGACGACGGATCAAAATTTTAGTCCAGCTGTCCGGTGTAGGGATTGAACCGCTTACTTCGGCATCAGCACACCGGATGTTTAAGAACACGCGTTCTTATTCATTCGGCCATGTGGACTGCCAGACGACATCTCGGGGTATATAATAATTCAAACAATGCAACTTGATAACCAAACACAGCTCATAAACAACAGTCGTCAAATGCAGGTTTCAGAAGCCAAAACGGAACTGAAGAACTAAGTCTACTCCGTTAGACTTTGGCAGTTATGATGCTGTTTATTTTCACAGCGCACAGGTTTGTAGCAACGACAATAATAAATAATAAAATACTGTGCCTGTTCTGACCAGGTCGGGCAGTATCTCGAATTCTAAACAATGTCCTTGCCCGTCCACACGGCGTCCTTCTCTCTATCTTCTAAGTGTCCTTCCTGCTGTTTATCTGACATCCAGTTTTCTGCGTTCATCTGCCTGTTTATTTGTGGCTTAGATAAACGTTGTCTCCACAGATTGTCTCGTCCATTCCAGTTATTAACTCAGCCACTAATGTGATATAAAGTCAGTGCCTAGCCAACCTATCATTCCTAAATCAAGATAAGCTGCCGCTCCTAAGAAGCTCCCAAGTCCGTCTGTTGTTGTTGTTGACAATTTTCCGTGACATTTTTGTGTTACCACGTCATATGCCTTAGATTTACTAGCGTTTTGGCTTTGGGATTCTCTGATATTTCTAATTTGTCTTATTACGTCACACCTGCTACTTGGCATGGACCTAACACTTATTTTAAAATGAATAATGACAATAAGTTTTTAAAAAGTTAGTTGCATATCCTTTACAGGACGTTGCAGCCAACCCCTGCATGTTGTGGCTGTTCGGTGATTTTTTGGCAAATTTACGTTCAGAAGTTTGCCATTGCTTTCTGAACAACCAGCACTCATACCTTTGTATAGGAAATCAACACAAGGCGGTCTACTTCCAAATCGCCCCAGCTGTGTTTCAAACGCAGTATGCAGGATTACAAATTGCAACCATAACCCCTTCGCCACAAAAGCCAGCGATGAGAATAAAACATGAGTATATAAATCATATTGGTTTGTGGACAAATACACAACATTAAAAAATATTCAATAGTTTAAACAATTGTTGATACTTTTGTATATGATAAATATTTTTAATGTTTTTGGTTTTACTCTTGAAAAATACATAGGTCCTAAAAGTGATGAAATGATTCGTTACATCAAGTATCATCTTAATTATTCTCTTTTCAGGAGTTGACTTCAAAATGAAACTAATTGATCTGCATGGTAGGAAGGTCAAAGTGCAGATCTGGGACACTGCAGGTCAGGAAAGATTTGAAGCCATTACTAAACAGTTTTTCATAAGAGCTCAGGTGATTTGATCTTTATTGTTGTTTGATTTTGTTTTGTGTTTAAAAGGTGTATTGTTATCAATTTTAACGGTGTATTCATCCATAGAGTAGAGCCAGAGTTGTGGAATACTATGGTTTTCTGTGTGTCTTCCAGCGCAGTATTGACAACTTCAGCACCTCTTCAGTTGGAGAGTGAGCTCATTTTTGTCGTATCATACTGGGGGAATTTATCCGCTGTCTCTTCCAGCTTCCTGCTAGGAATTGTAACTTCAACCTAAAGCTGGATTTACTGGGGAGAGCAGGATTCACCATCTGTAGGCATGGTCAGACTTCGACATGAGAATTTCTGAGACATTCTGAGTCTTATATTGCTTGCCATGTCCCATTACGACCCCTGAACATGTTATCCATGATTGTCCTCTGCACAGCTAGTTCAGGAAGTTAATACTGGCCCACTGAATCAGCATTAGACTCCAAGATGCATGGAACTATAGAGGAACTTCCAAAATATGGTCAAGTTCATCTTGAGAACACTCATTGAAAACGGTGATTTTAAGAAGTCAATTAATTTTTATTTGTAGCTCTTTAACGGGTCAGTTTTTAATAAGATAGTTTGAGTTTTATCCCATGATGAAATACTTCATTGCACTTTTTCATTATTTGCCTTTTTTTATTCTTTGTAAGCAGTCGTGGTTAGTGGACTTGTTTATTGAGACAGATGTTTCAATTTAATCCCCAGCAGTGATATAATTTGTTCTCCCTACCAATTCAGTTATGGGTACCACATGTATGCAGAATTCTAGACTGGCGAATCAGCCATGTGGCATGGCTCCGAAGACAACAGATCACATACTCCAAGATTACACAAAATACAACATACCTAGGCAGACCTTCTGGCCTAGAGAAATGACAGTGGAAGATAAACTCTATGAACCACTGAGTAAATTAAACAAGACAGTGAAATTCATGCAAGAGATGGGACACAGAGGTGTTTCCAAGGCACCAGGGCCAGGTTCTATACAGGCCAAGACCTACTAACATGTCCTAGTCGTGCGTCCTGGGCAACAGGTCCCTTCGAGGTCCTGGCTAAAGTAGTAGGATCACTGATTCTTCCGAAGTCGGAGAGTATCTGCCTGCATGGCGAGGAACCACTAGTCTCCACACCAATAAGCCAGACATGTGACAACGGATACTCACGCAAACCTCAGGTCCTGTATAACTTCACACTGATGTTGGACAACAGGATGTCTTCATCCGACATACAGGACTTCATGCTGGAGTTCACAGCCAGCGAACACAAGCAAGCAGCATGCAAGAGACAACATTGCAGATATAGACAAATGTAAAGCGAGCAAAAGAAGAAGAAGTTCATGAGTCAACTCAGTCTGATAAAATGGGTACCGGACAATTTACAAAATTGTCTGGGAAGGAAAGGTGATGTGGAGAGGGTCTGACAACACTATTGTATAATACCATTGTATCATGGCCTGGAATATGTGAAAGCCTAATACTTCACACCTCAGTGGCAGTATCTGCCATGTGACTACCTTTATTCTCTTGGTTAGTGGTTTTTTAATGTTTTGGCCTATTCAACATCTTTGACCATTAAAATTAGCAGTCATTAGGAGGAGGTCACTCCAGGCAAATAAAGAATTAAATAGCCCTTTCCTAATAAAAGTGAATATGTTGCTTAAAATGGCCAAAACTTTTTAAAATTATAGCAATAACTTACTTACCACTTTCCCCGGTCATATAGTGTAAGGCTTCATATATGTATCTTCATCCATCTTATTTGCTATTATATCTTTCAACATGCTTAACATGTAGGGGGTCTCCATAATGAAGTGGTCAGACTGCCTGCCTAGTTCTATGAATCTCATGGTTTCATTTTCGGGTTCTGTCATTCATTTCATGAGTGAAATTTTTTTCTGAGGCACCTAGAGGTGTGCTGGAGTTGCGGAGTTTGTGCTGTGCATGATGCTTTGAGTATGCCATTCTGTGGAAAGAAGACTGGCCATATGGGTTGGAACTCAATGCAATGAAGCCAATCTACTTGATTTTTAAACCCTTAACATGTAGCACAATAGACATTTATTATGACACTTTTATAGAGAGCTGAAGAACATTGCATAAAATAAAAATGTAATGAGAACAAGCTTATTTACCTAACACAAAAAGAGTAGTATTGTAGAGAATAAGATACATTCGTTGTGTTCTCAAAATAGAAGTGTGTCTTTTATTGAGCAATCATCAACATACTTTCCATTTCCCTGTTTCATGTCTGTTGTTGAACAATGTAATGAGTTTTAACATTGTTGAACAATTTGCTGTGTAAGTAGGATTATTTTTTATTCCCTACAATGTTTAAGAAATAATGTGACTTATTTATCTTCCTAGGGATGTGTCCTGGTTTTTGATATTTCTTCCAGAAGCTCCTTTGAGTCTTTAGGAAAGTGGATGCTGTTTGTCAAAAGGGTAAGTTGGCAAGAAAATAACGATAATAAAATTACAAAAACAATCATACAAATGCACATAAGTCAGTATTGCTGAATGGATAAGAACTCATGTTCTTGTGTGATGATGCCGAGATAAGGGGTTCACCCCTACACTTGACAGTTACACTAAAATGTTGACCTATTGTCCTTGACTTGGGGAAGTTAATTACAACTACCTTTGAAGTCGGAGTGGATTCACCTGATGGTGAGGGACACTGTTAATAGGTAAAGATAATCACACGCAAAATTCAGTCCAGCACTACTAGAAGTCTCCCAGGAATGCTAACCTGGTCAAAATTGCACGCTAAAAGTCGGATGTGTTGGCCTAAGGGTTTCGACCCAAGGGTGCCTAACTGGACACACCACAATCACATCTGAAAAAACACTCCGGATGAACGCAAAGAAGAAGATAACCTGTTTAACTGTTTTCTTCACTCTTGCTGCATTTCTGTTGTTGCACTCATGAGGATGATCTTGGCAGATCAGTAACATTTGAGTGGCCTCACTTAAACTATCAACACTGGTTCCAACTCCCTTGTATTCCTGTAAGTGTTTTTCCCTGTAACATTAGGAATGTTATCACAGCCCTGGCCTCTGATTTCTCATTATTCTGATAAATTCCCATTAATAGAGTATATTGCACAGTGCGACATAGCAAGATAATTAATTTAAGAAACAAATATACACTTCACACATTCAGAGAAAACATGAAAAGCCTTGAAAGTGCCTAGTTTCAATTTCTCCTTCAAAGTCAGGATAAAGACTTATGTCCAGCACTATGTATTAACAACCGCATGTGTTACTAAACAACTCTCCAAAACCATAAAGAGAAGATATATGAAGTTTATGTGGCTCATAAACAGAAAAGATGGATTGAGAATAAAGGAGTCTTTAGTTGGGAAAATAAATGGCTTGAAAAGCAAAGGAAGATAGAAGAATTTATGTCACTATGTTATGGAAAGCTTCCTAAAAAGCTCAAAACCAAATTATAAGCGACACTAAGTTGTCTGGAGCAGACATTAATGTCATCAATTTCATTAAAATATTAGATCACCGAGTGGACTCAAAAATCATTATAGCAAAAACATTTTTCATGGGGTATTCTTTAAATGTTATTCTATGAAAAATGTGTATGTACAAGGTGTTGCCGCTTGTTCGTGTCTTTGTTCATGTATTAAAATATACAATAGTCTGTGCTGTGTGTTACAGGGCATTGCTATTTTTTTTTATTATGCTGTGGGTGACTGTGACGTGGAAGTATTTACAAAATGGTGAAAAGAGTGATGATGATGTTTACAAGAGTGGTGGTGAAAGCACTGAAGTAATAAATTTGAAAAAGCAGGCAACTAAACTGTACAAACAGACACAGACACAATTTTGTAATTGCAACAAACTAAGAGATAATAAATTATGTTGGAGCAAATATCTGCTCCAGACCAGACACCCGAAAAAAGTTGAGTGAGGGTAATTCCTACCACTGAAGTCTCTTTTCTCAATACACAACCAAATATTGAAATAACATTGTCCTATAGTTGAATATAGTTGCCATTCTCTGTGGCTAAGGGCTTGCGAATGCGGTTTGTGAGCCTGTATACCCGGGTTCGAAACACAGCGGTGCTGGTGTTTTCGAAAAAGGTATAGGGGCCGGTCGTTCAGAAAGCAATGGCAAACTACTGAACGTAACACTTGCCTAGTACATCAACAGCAGCTGAAAATGCTGGTGTTGACTGCAACGTCCCGTAAGGGATATGCAACAAAAAATTTTTTAAATTAATAGTTGAATATCCTGTTCTACTTCAATTAGGCTTTTCCAGGCACACATCGCTAGTTACTCTGGGGGTCCAAGGTATTCGCAACATTGAACATTTGATGATACCATCAAACCCTATCACGCTCAACCTGAAAGAAAAGTTACATTAAGGATCCATCCCTGGCTCAGACTGAGGTTTTTTTTTTTTTTTTTACTGAGTCAGCTACAAATGGTTTCACCCACACGGGATATTAATTTGAAGGTGATTGTTGTCCAAAGAGATGGCAAGGATAGATGGGATTGAACATTCTTCTACATCGCTTTAAAATTTGATAAATAAATTTAAATTATTAAAAGAAATGTATTCGTTCATGTTCAGTTAACAGTTCACATTTCTCAGCATTTCTGTCATTTCATTCAAAATCAAAGATTCTTTACTGTCATACAGTAGAACAGGTTCTATACTGTATACAATATTTCAGTACTCTCGGACATTATATTATATTATATACAAGATATTTGTCATCTTCTGAAATTCAGCTTTTGCTTAGCTTTAGCAATTTAATAATGACAACAACAACAACAAAATATTACAAACAAACGAACAACTGCAGACCTGCCAGTATTGAATCGTCTGACAATTATTAGAATAATCCCCCTTGGTATGCTATTCTTAGTGTTGACGTATTTGCATGAGTTGAGTCAAGAACCGACATCACTGCACTCAGGACATTCCCATACGTGCTCAGTCCCCTCGTTCAACAGCCAGCGAAGTAGTCATACTACTAATCGTTCCCACCGCTATCTGATTAAATGTTCTCCTGGTCTTCCCTCTCAGTTTTGAGATTCTTCCAGAACCCCTGCCGATCCCCCGCAATCTCATTCTGGTACTTTTGCTTTCTTTCACCCCAAACAAACTTTGCGAGCTATATTTAGAGTCACCAGCTATATTTAGCGCCGACGGTGATCTCCTCTGTGTTCGGCTGGAGTGCGTGTCAGTGCGTTTCAATTGCCCCACACCACAGTGTTTCTTTGGCTGTGGCAACCGTTTCTGTGTGAGTGTCTGTCTCATCTCAGCCGACTGCTTCATGTTCTGTGTTCCAGACAGAACAGCAGCAACGCTTTTGCCGCTGATCAGGACACACATTCGGCCTGGCACAAATGTAGTCTCCGACCTCTGGCGTGCGTACGATGGAATTGGAAGTATTCCCGAATTGACGCACCTCACAGTCAACCACTCCTACAACTTTGTGGACCCTACCACCGGTGCACATACTCAGTGCATCGAGCGCATGTGGAGAACGGCCAAGGAGAGAAACAAGAGGCAGAATGGAACACGCAGGCATCTACTAGAGTCCTACATGTGCGAATTCATGTGGCGCCGACAAACTAAATGCGCTGGTCTAGATGTGTTCAACACCATTCTTGCGGACATTGTTGGATTCTGGCCACCGCAAGAATAGCGCACCACCGCCGCATAGAATTGCGCACCGAGCTACGGCGCAACACACGGAAACCCCTGGATGTTCGGCGCAACACAGGGAACCCCTGGATGTGACGTCACACCCTGGGATTCCCTTTTGTTTGGGGTGAAAGAAAGCAAAAGTACCCTCATTCTTTCCACATAGGGGTTGACGTATTTGCAATCATTAGCTTAGCAGTTGATCAAAACAATGTTTTAACGTTGTTAATTTTGTTGTTAATAAGACTGGTCAGCAGGCTATGCTGAATGGAAGGTGCAATAACTGATATTGATTTACGACAATTCGCGCCCAGGTGATGTAATCATCCACACGGACGGCTCTGTGTTAAGAGGCGAAAGAAGTGTCGGGTGAGGGAGGGGAATAGCGAAGCTTAATGGACGGCGTTTAGCGCAGGAGAGCATGGCATATGATACCACGACATCTAGTCTGAGAATGAAGGTAGAGGAAGTCATAACCGGCCGCATTGGAGGACAACCAGGACACACGTGTGATTATAACGGACTCACAGAGCATGCTGAGAAAGCTGAAGACAGACATGCTTAGTGCAGAGTGGCATACTTCAATTAAACAATCAAAAATAGGGAGTATCTGCTTGATTTTATTTCTTTCCAGGGCATGCTGGTGTGGTGGGAAACGAACAGATTGATTTGGGTGGAAATCGAACAGATTGATTTGAGTGGGAAACGAACAGTCTGATTTGGGTGGGAAACGAACAGACTGATTTGGGTGGGAAACGAACAGACTGATTTGGGTGGGAGACGAACAGATTGATTTGGGTGGAAATTGAACAGATTGATTTGGGTGGGAAACGAACAGTCTGATTTGGGTGGGGAAACGAACAGACTGATTTGGGTGGGAAACGAACAGACTGATTTGGGTGGGAAACGAACATATTGATTTGGGTGGGAAACGAACATACTGATTTGGGTGGGAAACGAACAGATTGATTTGGGATTCGGGCACCGTTGGTTGGTGTACTGGTGCATGATAAAGCAGATATGGTAAGGGCCCTTTGGAATCGTGTGATTATAATGGGTGAATAGATGAAGCATCATAGCCTAGAGAGAGTTGAGTTTCAGGGAGTGGTTCGCGACTCAGGTCGACAATCAATACTCAGAGGAAAGGTCAGACGGACACATAATCAGACTGCTGCTGGTATAATTAGTATTGGGACTCTCGGCTGGCGGTTGAAGATGAGGAATGAGCACATATGGAAATGTCCCGAGTGCTGTGATGACGTTTGACTCAACTCCAGAGATTGACGAGTTTTTTATTTGTTTTGTTGGGGGGGGGGGGGGGGGGTGTTGTTGACATAGTATCGACAGCTGCGAGCGTTACTAGTGCACTCATAACCAAATAGAGAATTAACGCGTAGCACATTAGCAAAAGAAGTGGAATAGATACATTTGCCTATGTGAGGAACATACTAGGCAATATAGGTTTCTTTTTCATCTCCCCCTGAAAATACTTCCCAGCAAACTCTGTGCTTTCTACGTCTATTTCGTTTGAGCTATACTCTATAAATTTTCTCAATAACTGAGCATGAATTTGGGACTGTTCATAGTGTTAAAGAGCTGAAACTAGAGCGCATACAGTATGAAGAGGGTGATTCTGGGGAGCACAAGGGACACGCCGGTAGTGTGTATGCCATACCTTACCCACAACCGAGTGTTGTGATGACGGTTCTTGACTCAACTCCACAGATTTTTTTTTTACAGTTGGGGGGATGTTGTGGACATAGTATCGACATTGCTTTTGTACCCACATGCCTTACCCACGATTGTAGACAGGCTCAGGGTGCTGCAGGCTAAATCATATCTCAGAGTGGTTGCAGACACGAAACACCCCCTGGATGAAGTCCTGGACACAGTTATCAAAATGACCACAGGTTGATCAGACGAAAATTATGGATGGTACAGTCAGAGAAGTGTGCATGCTTGAGAACATTGGGAGAAGAGACGAGTGGGTCAGAATACCAGTGGAAAAGTCAGACCTGTGAAGGGTCATAACATTTGATCGCGAATGCAGGGATTTGCCGGCAGGCTGCACGTAATGGGACCAGATGATGTAATCATTTACACGGATGGCTTTGTACTAAGAAGAAAAAGAAGAGACTGGGGGGTGGGGGTTTCGTGGCGAAGGTTGATAAACGGTGTTTAGTGCAGAAGAGCTTAGCATATGATATCACAACAGTTTAGTCGACAGATCAATATCACGGCACACGGGTGTAACCCATAAGTGCTCGGTTCTACTTTTCACTCAAGCCTGAGTGGGGAGAGTCTCAACTCAGTGCACGAACTCCGTAGCACCGGCAAGTATCCTGAAATACTTTGGGTAGATTTTTAACTCGAAATTTTGCCCGGGCAGCGCCGTTAGGCTACTCTTTTCAAATTTCCAACTGCCAAGGGATTTTTTACGTGTGCAACAACACACACGGGCGTCCGATCTCACTACCCAGAGACCAGGGGAAATTTTGTTACCAGAAGTTCACGTGAAAATATCCCGACCCTCACCGGGGCTTGAACCCGCGACCTCTGGCACTCGAGGCGAACACCATACCTCAAGACCACATCTAGTCCAAGAATGGAGATTGAGGCAGTCGTTGTCACGCGGCATCCCGCTGGCTAGAAGACAAACAGCGTACTCATTTCATGATGGTAACCGACTTACAAAGTATGATGAGACAATTTTGTTACCAGAAGTCCACGTGAAAATATCCCGACCCTCACCGGGGCTTGAACCCGCGACCTCTGGCACTCGAGGCGAACACCATACCTCAAGACCACATCTAGTCCAAGAATGGAGATTGAGGCAGTCGTTGTCACGCGGCATCCCGCTGGCTAGAAGACAAACAGCGTACTCATTTCATGATGGTAACCGACTTACAAAGTATGATGAGACAATTTTGTTACCAGAAGTCCACGTGAAAATATCCCGACCCTCACCGGGGCTTGAACCCGCGACCTCTGGCACTCGAGGCGAACACCATACCTCAAGACCACATCTAGTCCGAGAATGGAGATTGAGGCAGTCGTTGTCACGCGGCATCCCGCTGGCTAGAAGACAAACAGCGTACTCATTTCATGATGGTAACCGACTTACAAAGTATGATGAGACAATTTTGTTACCAGAAGTCCACGTGAAAATATCCCGACCCTCACCGGGGCTTGAACCCGCGACCTCTGGCACTCGAGGCGAACACCATACCTCAAGACCACATCTAGTCCGAGAATGGAGATTGAGGCAGTCGTTGTCACGCGGCATCCCGCTGGCTAGAAGACAAACAGCGTACTCATTTCATGATGGTAACCGACTCACAAAGTATGATGAGACAAGTTAAGATTTCAATTCAACAATCAAAAGTAGAGAGCATCTGTCTCCCTCAGATTTTTTTCCCCCAAGGACATGCTGAATCGGCACCTCCTGCCGGGGTATCTGTGCATTATAAGGACCTTTCGCCTTTTTTTATCTTTAAAACAATCTTTGGCTTCATTGCTATCTAAATAGATAATTAGTGAAGGTCAGTATCATCGCACTCCGGACAGGCCCATAAAATCCCCGCCAGTGTTTATCGACTGAACGCAGTTCTCTGCTGTTTAACCAAAGGTACTGTGCCCTTGCCAACAAGTTTATGTTTGGCGGCTCCTTGCTCCATCTCACTTACTTTGGACAAGAAGCAGGTTCCTTAAAACCTTTGATTGGTCTGCATCTCTTAAGACTATAGTGATGTCTGGCCCACCCATTGCTCCGCCCTCTTCGATCATCATGTCTGCCAAACGATCGGTTCGCTCGTTGCGTTTCACACCCTTGAGTGTCCCGTTGATATCCTCCAGCTCCAAAGATCAAAGTTAACTGGGCTAATTGTGATGTGAACAGCGCGTGGAGACATTCCAGCCATATGAGGACAGTCTGAATCTTCTTGGGCGTGTTTATTGAGTCGCCCAGTCTGCATGAGTATGAATTCAGGCCATTGATTACAGCCATTCTTTCTATCGTAAGATTGTTTGTCGTCACAGCAAAAAACCACTATCGTTCTTAGAAGTGTTGCGTCTAGTGCTTGCTGAGAATGCCCATGCATTCCACTAGCCCCGGACCACAGAGCCAACCATAAACACTACTGCATCGCCGTCTCCAGTGCGTTAATAAATTAGCACTTTGACCTGTCTACTGCGACAGGATCTGGCTCTCTATGACTTCTGCCAAGATTGTGTAGACAGACTGATGTATGTGGGTCTGCAAACTTGAATAGCTTCTTCACATCTCATCCACGACCTGCCTCTCTTCAGTCAATTTCCTTTAATGTTAACATGCAGCGCAGTGTAGATGAAATATCGGCCTTCACTTTAAGGCAACCATGTTCTGGTCATTTTAATTTTGCTATCCATAAAGGGAAAGTCCGGAAGGCATCTCTCTCTCATCCGAGAATGAGGTGCATGGTTTTATTCTCAACCTTTTAGTTTTCTTGTTTGTGTTGCGCTTATTTTCAAATTGGACTTGGCGTAGTCAATGATAAGAGTACTAGCCCCTGGTAGAGCATCACAAGTAGTCGTTCAATATTCATCGCAGCCATCACTTTCATTGCAGACCAACCATTCCTGGCCCAGGTTATAATGTATATAAACTATGAATGTCTCACACAGAAATATTTCACAGAGGGCTCTTCAAAATAAAATGTTAATTTACCCTGAAGCAGTTTCATGCCAAGGGTATATGATGTGATAGCACCATCACATTTTGTAGGCCTGAGAGTTAGGAGAAATAGGTGGCCAATCTTCCCCCCACCTCAGACTTCGAAAACGTATGCACCGTGTCCATGACGTCACAAGTGCAGCTCTATCAAGCGACCTTGGTTCTTCATACCTGTATACTCACTTCATATGCTATATAACTCTGCAGTATGCACCCAACGAGATGCAGTGGAATATGGCCAGGCAATAAATCGTGCAACCTATTGTCTGCATCATGAGTTTAAAATCATCTTGTGTATTGCTTTGGTTTCGAGTTTTATACATTAAACTTCGTTAATGTATCTTTTAGCTGCTATTAAAGTACCGAAATACATCGACCAGCTTCTGGTTGGTCCTTATGACTTTGATGCTACATTTGGGAAGACGTTTCTTTTTAATTACCACTACTAACGGTTTTCTGTTATTCAGACTAAGTCCTTTGTTTACACTTTGTGTTGCTTCTTTCGTTCATCTCATCATGTTCCTCTTGTACCTTGGGGTGTCAAGGTGATTTCATTCGCTTGTCTAAAACTGCAATGCTGTCTCTTGTATGAATTAAAATTTTTTTTTTTAAACTGAGATACTTATACTGGTTGCAAAAACTTCTTCAGGGATACCACTGAACCATCATCTTTCAGAAGTTTTATAATTTCTTCCTTAGATGGTTTCTCACAGTTGATATCCAGCTCCACAGTTGCAGATTGGAAATTTGGAGGGACTTTGAAAAGTTCACCAAAGTACTCAGTCCATTCCTCCATTTGTTATTTAATGTTGGGGACCCCGGGAAGGTTAATCCGGTCAACAAATGCCCGCAGAAGTCGGATGTGTCGGCCTAATGGTGCAAGAACACAGCTTTGCTGTAAACAGGCACAACGCAATCACGTCGGGGAAAAAAAAAACTCCGGACAAACGCAGAAGAAGAATGGTGAGAACTGTTCCAGCACTATTACTGATTGATCCATTTGATTGATTACACTTTCTTTGTTCGCATTTGTAGCTTAGACAAATGCAGCTTCAAATGTCATGGTCTTAAAATCAGTTGCAGGCGACTTGGAAGTAGATCATTTTGCGTTAATTTCAATGCACGAGGAGTCATCTGTTAAAAAAAAAGCAATAGGAAACTAACGAATGTAAAATTGCCCAGAAAAATAAATAGCAAATAAACGCTCACGTTGATTGCAACGCTATGTAAAGGACATGCAACCAGCCTTCAACTATGCTCTTTGGTGCTACAAAGGTCTACGAGGTTTTCTTTCACCACTGCCTCTCCTAATAGTTAAAGTTAGTTGCATATCCTTTACAGGATGTGGCAGTCAACAACAGCACCTTTTTGCTGTTGTGATCTCTTGGCAAGTTTACGTCTAGTAGTTTGCCATGGCTTTCTGAACGAATGGCACCCATACCATTTCGTAAAAAAAAACAAAAAAAAACATGAGGTCTGCTGCCAAATTGCATGCAGCTAATTCAAACGCAGGATCACGAACTGAGCCAGTAATCTCTTCACCACGGAGCCGGCTCCCCTAATAGACCTCATAACTATTGTCTTTAAGCAGCTCGATCTGGTCTTTATCTTCCTCATCAACTTTATATATCTTTCATAGGCTCTGGCTTTAGTTGCTCGTTTTGCTAAATACTATTTTAATGTTCTAAAAAATGTTTCTTTTCATCTACTTCATAAGGATTTCTGGTTTTATCTATATTTTATTATTTTGTCACCTCTTTCCAAGGATGTATATACACCTATTGTTTTAAGTGTTTCTAACCCGCTGTATCCACCTCATCTATTAACTTGCAGGACCTGGTACAACATTCTGCAAAGGACCTGCCACATGATGATGATAGTGACACGACCATCACCATTCCTTCATAATCAAGGGAATCAAAATGACTGGAAAAAAAAGGTTTGCCAGAGCTAAGAAGGATAAAATCCGAATAGCTCGTGTCCGGAAAAGCTCTGACTAGCTAGTTTCCGAATGTTCGTTATGGCCGGAACAGCTCTGACGGGCACATCGACAAGCACATGTCCGAATCGAAAACTCGCCGAGTGGATACCGTCTGCAGACCGGTCTGGTCAGTACGGGAAAGGCTCGTGGTGAACGATATGCCCAATATATCGAAGTGAGGAATTCAAGCAGCCATGAGCAGGACGTGACGATTCCCACGGTGAGCCCAGCACCAGGGTGCTATGTGTTGGCCCTGCAACTATGGAAGCCAACCTGGATGGCGGAAAATGACAAGGACTGTCCCTGCCTTCCCTTGAGGGCAGATCGTGAAGCATTCGACCGTTCCAACTTGACAAGCTGGGATGTGGACGGCACCACAAAAGTGAGTCCCGCAAGAATGCTACCTGTTAAAAATGCACGCTAAAAGTCGGATGTGTTGGCCTAAGGGTTTCGACCCAATGGTGCAAAACGGACACACCGCAATCACATCTGAAAAAAACACTCTGGATGAACACAAAGAAGAAGAGAAATCCTCGGTAAGGTGTGGATTTTTTCTGTAGAGGGCAAAAATAAAATCCTAACCTGCATGGTTTGCGGCGACTGCACTAGCCAGGCTGCCTTAATGCCTCAGGCTCAAGATCTCTGCCCAACACTCCAAGGTACTGTAGGCAGAAGATGACTATTTTGACAGGCTTTGGTCATTACCTCTGTTATACTGATGCTAATTTTCATGTTATGCCTCTTACTTCGTTTAAGCTATTTATGGACTGAGTCAGAAATGATAATCTCCTAAGTCGGTGAAGAATACCCAATAACGGATGACGCAAAACGTGCATTGCTTTTGACAATGAGAGTTTTCAATGACAAGCTTTCTTTTGTTGTCAATGAGAACTTCCATTATAGTTTAGAGCGCCATTTACATCAGCGGCGACTCGACATTTTGACAACATGAAAAGATTCATGGTAATACTACTAATATTTATTCTCTCTCTTTCTCTCTCTCTCTCTCTCTCTCTCTCTCTCTCTCTCTCTCTCTCTCTCTCTCTCTCTCTCTTCTTTCTCTCTCTCTCTCTCTCTCTCTCCTCTCTCTCTCTCTCTCTCTCTCTCTCTCTCTCTCTCTCTCTCTCTCTCTCTCTCTCTCTCTCTTCTCACAATGCCATATCCCTCTCTACTTTCCTTCAGAACATACCCACACGATATTGTCATCCACTAAATACCATCATTATTTCTTGAATAAACCAAAAGTGTCATGTATGTAGGGAGTGTAAGTAAAGACGTTGTTGTTGTGTTCTATCCTGTAAGTGAGATAAGAATGTCACTCTCAGATCCACATCATAGTTTTCATCACTCAACGGCACATATAGTCACCACAGCACAGAATTGGGGTACGCTCACCCGGTATACTGTTTCTTGATGAATGATGTTGATGATGTCTTCACAATATCCTTGACAATGTCAGAATTACACCGTTTGTCACCACAGAGTGTTTCCTTGTGGAATATCTGATAACATGGACGATATGATATTTCTAGTAATGTTTATACCTCCGATATCATTGCATGCGTTATCGTCCCTTATGGATGCATAATTACCAAGACTGTCTTTAAAATATTACTGATTTTAATGTGATGTAATGTATTACAATGTGATAGAACAGAACAATCTTTAAGGCTACAATGTGATAGAATAAAATACTACAATGTGATAGAATTGAACAATCTTTAAGGCTACAATGTGATAGAATAGAAGGGAAGCAAAGACTAGCAACACTGTAGCCTACAACGCATGTCGTAAGAGGCGATTAAGGAGTCTTGATGGTTCCGTCGCCCTGCTACTGAGTGAGTGCGTGGCGCGACACTGTGAGCTATGAGTTTCATGTGAAGTGCTTTTGAATCTGCCCAAGTTTTTTTTTTTGGAACGTGACTGCATTTTCGGAGCCATGGCAGCTGGCTATGTCCCAGAGGTGACCGGTTTTTGCCTTATGCAGAAATGCGTGGCTGCTGGGCTTCTGGTTGACTGCCACTGCCATCGACGATGAACTGTATTTTTGTTTTGTTGCCTCAATATAAAATTCAATATCTCAGTAACCAACTGAGGGAAAATGATGAGATTTAGCATATAACCTTATCATTATGTCCACCCAACAAAAAAAAATATTTTTCTGGAGATTGTACAGCAGATTTCAATGTTTGTTTATATGCGGTATATAATTTACGGCTCCCGCATTCATGCCATCATTTTAAGAGTATTACAGCTTCAGCAAGACACACCCCCGCTCTTTTCGAAATTGTCTGGCGGGTTTTGTTTTGGCTCAAACAGCGCGAAGTTAAATGGGTTTGTTCAGAGGTGTCTCAAATGGGGGTTCTTTCATGAAACGTGATTATATAAATAAACTAGCTGACTCGGCCTGGCTTCGCCCAGCTCCTGGCGGGGATCTATCTATCTTATCTATCTTATCTATCTTATCTATCTTATCTATCTATCTATCTATCTATCTATCTATCTATCTATCTATCTATCTATCTATCTATCTATCTATCTATATATAAAGTTGATGAGGAAGATAAAGACCAGATCGAGCTGCTTAAAGACAATAGTTATGAGGTCTATTAGGGGAGCCGGCTCCGTGGTGAAGAGATTACTGGCTCAGTTCGTGATCCTGCGTTTGAATTAGCTGCATGCAATTTGGCAGCAGACCTCATGTTTTTTTTTGTTTTTTTTTACGAAATGGTATGGGTGCCATTCGTTCAGAAAGCCATGGCAAACTACTAGACGTAAACTTGCCAAGAGATCACAACAGCAAAAAGGTGCTGTTGTTGACTGCCACATCCTGTAAAGGATATGCAACTAACTTTAACTATTAGGAGAGGCAGTGGTGAAAGAAAACCTCGTAGACCTTTGTAGCACCAAAGAGCATAGTTGAAGGCTGGTTGCATGTCCTTTACATAGCGTTGCAATCAACGTGAGCGTTTATTTGCTATTTATTTTTCTGGGCAATTTTACATTCGTTAGTTTCCTATTGCTTTTTTTTAACAGATGACTCCTCGTGCATTGAAATTAACGCAAAATGATCTACTTCCAAGTCGCCTGCAACTGATTTTAAGACCATGACATTTGAAGCTGCATTTGTCTAAGCTACAAATGCGAACAAAGAAAGTGTAATCAATCAAATGGATCAATCAGTAATAGTGCTGGAACAGTTCTCACCATTCTTCTTCTGCGTTTGTCCGGAGTTTTTTTTTTCCCCGACGTGATTGCGTTGTGCCTGTTTACAGCAAAGCTGTGTTCTTGCACCATTAGGCCGACACATCCGACTTCTGCGGGCATTTGTTGACCGGATTAACCTTCCCGGGGTCCCCAACATTAAATAACAAATGGAGGAATGGACTGAGTACTTTGGTGAACTTTTCAAAGTCCCTCCAAATTTCCAATCTGCAACTGTGGAGCTGGATATCAACTGTGAGAAACCATCTAAGGAAGAAATTATAAAACTTCTGAAAGATGATGGTTCAGTGGTATCCCTGAAGAAGTTTTTGCAACCAGTATAAGTATCTCAGTTTAAAAAAAAAAATTTTAATTCATACAAGAGACAGCATTGCAGTTTTAGACAAGCGAATGAAATCACCTTGACACCCCAAGGTACAAGAGGAACATGATGAGATGAACGAAAGAAGCAACACAAAGTGTAAACAAAGGACTTAGTCTGAATAACAGAAAACCGTTAGTAGTGGTAATTAAAAAGAAACGTCTTCCCAAATGTAGCATCAAAGTCATAAGGACCAACCAGAAGCTGGTCGATGTATTTCGGTACTTTAATAGCAGCTAAAAGATACATTAACGAAGTTTAATGTATAAAACTCGAAACCAAAGCAATACACAAGATGATTTTAAACTCATGATGCAGACAATAGGTTGCACGATTTATTGCCTGGCCATATTCCACTGCATCTCGTTGGGTGCATACTGCAGAGTTATATAGCATATGAAGTGAGTATACAGGTATGAAGAACCAAGGTCGCTTGATAGAGCTGCACTTGTGACGTCATGGACACGGTGCATACGTTTTCGAAGTCTGAGGTGGGGGGAAGATTGGCCACCTATTTCTCCTAACTCTCAGGCCTACAAAATGTGATGGTGCTATCACATCATATACCCTTGGCATGAAACTGCTTCAGGGTAAATTAACATTTTATTTTGAAGAGCCCTCTGTGAAATATTTCTGTGTGAGACATTCATAGTTTATATACATTATAACCTGGGCCAGGAATGGTTGGTCTGCAATGAAAGTGATGGCTGCGATGAATATTGAACGACTACTTGTGATGCTCTACCAGGGGCTAGTACTCTTATCATTGACTACGCCAAGTCCAATTTGAAAATAAGCGCAACACAAACAAGAAAACTAAAAGGTTGAGAATAAAACCATGCACCTCATTCTCGGATGAGAGAGAGATGCCTTCCGGACTTTCCCTTTATGGATAGCAAAATTAAAATGACCAGAACATGGTTGCCTTAAAGTGAAGGCCGATATTTCATCTACACTGCGCTGCATGTTAACATTAAAGGAAATTGACTGAAGAGAGGCAGGTCGTGGATGAGATGTGAAGAAGCTATTCAAGTTTGCAGACCCACATACATCAGTCTGTCTACACAATCTTGGCAGAAGTCATAGAGAGCCAGATCCTGTCGCAGTAGACAGGTCAAAGTGCTAATTTATTAACGCACTGGAGACGGCGATGCAGTAGTGTTTATGGTTGGCTCTGTGGTCCGGGGCTAGTGGAATGCATGGGCATTCTCAGCAAGCACTAGACGCAACACTTCTAAGAACGATAGTGGTTTTTTGCTGTGACGACAAACAATCTTACGATAGAAAGAATGGCTGTAATCAATGGCCTGAATTCATACGCATGCAGACTGGGCGACTCAATAAACACGCCCAAGAAGATTCAGACTGTCCTCATATGGCTGGAATGTCTCCACGCGCTGTTCACATCACAATTAGCCCAGTTAACTTTGATCTTTGGAGCTGGAGGATATCAACGGGACACTCAAGGGTGTGAAACGCAACGAGCGAACCGATCGTTTGGCAGACATGATGATCGAAGAGGGCGGAGCAATGGGTGGGCCAGACATCACTATAGTCTTAAGAGATGCAGACCAATCAAAGGTTTTAAGGAACCTGCTTCTTGTCCAAAGTAAGTGAGATGGAGCAAGGAGCCGCCAAACATAAACTTGTTGGCAAGGGCACAGTACCTTTGGTTAAACAGCAGAGAACTGCGTTCAGTCGATAAACACTGGCGGGGATTTTATGGGCCTGTCCGGAGTGCGATGATACTGACCTTCACTAATTATCTATTTAGATAGCAATGAAGCCAAAGATTGTTTTAAAGATAAAAAAAGGCGAAAGGTCCTTATAATGCACAGATACCCCGGCAGGAGGTGCCGATTCAGCATGTCCTTGGGGGAAAAAAATCTGAGGGAGACAGATGCTCTCTACTTTTGATTGTTGAATTGAAATCTTAACTTGTCTCATCATACTTTGTGAGTCGGTTACCATCATGAAATGAGTACGCTGTTTGTCTTCTAGCCAGCGGGATGCCGCGTGACAACGACTGCCTCAATCTCCATTCTCGGACTAGATGTGGTCTTGAGGTATGGTGTTCGCCTCGAGTGCCAGAGGTCGCGGGTTCAAGCCCCGGTGAGGGTCGGGATATTTTCACGTGGACTTCTGGTAACAAAATTGTCTCATCATACTTTGTAAGTCGGTTACCATCATGAAATGAGTACGCTGTTTGTCTTCTAGCCAGCGGGATGCCGCGTGACAACGACTGCCTCAATCTCCATTCTCGGACTAGATGTGGTCTTGAGGTATGGTGTTCGCCTCGAGTGCCAGAGGTCGCGGGTTCAAGCCCCGGTGAGGGTCGGGATATTTTCACGTGGACTTCTGGTAACAAAATTGTCTCATCATACTTTGTAAGTCGGTTACCATCATGAAATGAGTACGCTGTTTGTCTTCTAGCCAGCGGGATGCCGCGTGACAACGACTGCCTCAATCTCCATTCTTGGACTAGATGTGGTCTTGAGGTATGGTGTTCGCCTCGAGTGCCAGAGGTCGCGGGTTCAAGCCCCGGTGAGGGTCGGGATATTTTCACGTGGACTTCTGGTAACAAAATTGTCTCATCATACTTTGTAAGTCGGTTACCATCATGAAATGAGTACGCTGTTTGTCTTCTAGCCAGCGGGATGCCGCGTGACAACGACTGCCTCAATCTCCATTCTTGGACTAGATGTGGTCTTGAGGTATGGTGTTCGCCTCGAGTGCCAGAGGTCGCGGGTTCAAGCCCCGGTGAGGGTCGGGATATTTTCACGTGAACTTCTGGTAACAAAATTTCCCCTGGTCTCTGGGTAGTGAGATCGGACGCCCGTGTGTGTTGTTGCACACGTAAAAAATCCCTTGGCAGTTGGAAATTTGAAAAGAGTAGCCTAACGGCGCTGCCCGGGCAAAATTTCGAGTTAAAAATCTACCCAAAGTATTTCAGGATACTTGCCGGTGCTACGGAGTTCGTGCACTGAGTTGAGACTCTCCCCACTCAGGCTTGAGTGAAAAGTAGAACCGAGCACTTATGGGTTACACCCGTGTGCCGTGATATTGATCTGTCGACTAAACTGTTGTGATATCATATGCTAAGCTCTTCTGCACTAAACACCGTTTATCAACCTTCGCCACGAAACCCCCACCCCCCAGTCTCTTCTTTTTCTTCTTAGTACAAAGCCATCCGTGTAAATGATTACATCATCTGGTCCCATTACGTGCAGCCTGCCGGCAAATCCCTGCATTCGCGATCAAATGTTATGACCCTTCACAGGTCTGACTTTTCCACTGGTATTCTGACCCACTCGTCTCTTCTCCCAATGTTCTCAAGCATGCACACTTCTCTGACTGTACCATCCATAATTTTCGTCTGATCAACCTGTGGTCATTTTGATAACTGTGTCCAGGACTTCATCCAGGGGGTGTTTCGTGTCTGCAACCACTCTGAGATATGATTTAGCCTGCAGCACCCTGAGCCTGTCTACAATCGTGGGTAAGGCAAAATCCAAACATCAAAAGCACGAAACAAGCAGTAACAGACCAGGACAAAGCCAAAGTGTTCGGAGAATACTTCCACGAAGTCTGCTCTAACAAAAGACTAGGAAGCAACGAAAGACATAGAAGGGAGGAACTGACACAAGAGCTAAAAGACACAGCAGATGAGAACATCGAAGAACACAACAGAGGAGGTGATGACAGCGCAGAACGAAAAATCCGAAACCGCGGCTGGGGCGGACATTCTAAATTATACCATCCTCAAAAAGCTCCAGAATGTCACCATAAAAACGATTACTAAACTGTATAATGTAATATGGCAGACGGGAAAGATCCCCAGAAAGTGGAAAACAGCCACGGTGATCCCAATCAAGAAACTAGGGAAAGAGCCAACAAGGGTAGAATCATACCGCCCCATCTCGCTGACAACGCACCTGGGCAAAGTTATGGAGACTGTGATAAATAAAAGAATAACATTCCACCTGGAGAAGAATGAACTGTACAGCCATACACAATCCGGGTTTAGAGCCAACAGGTGCACAATGGACCAGATCATCAAATTGGAAAACCATGTAAAGAAAGAATTCAAGAGAGGGGAAAAGACGTTGGCTGCATTCCTGGACCTAGCCCAGGCGTACGATCATTGCTGGAGTGAAGCCGCACTAATCAATCTGAAGAAAGTAGACATAGCGGGTAGAACCTACAAATACATAGAGAACTTCCTCAAAGATAGAAGCTTCTCAGTGAGGGTAGGGAAGGAGGTATCCGACACATATGTGCAAGAGAATGGCATTCCCCAGGGCTCGGTCATCTCACAAACAATCTTCTCAATACTGGTGAACGACCTGACAGAGGATTTTCAAGACCAGAAAACAGGACTATCTCAATTCGCGGACGACTGCGCCATGGAGTGGCAAGGCGGCAAAAACTACAAGAAGACCCCTCCAAAAACAAATAAACAAGCTATCAGCATGGATGGACAAATGGGGTTTCAAAATCAATACCAATAAAACGGTCAGCATGGTATATAGCAGCAAGAAGAAGATAAATCATAACAAGGACTGGAAAATACAGATAAAAGGGGAAACCATTAATAGAACAAAGAGCACAGTCTTCCTAGGAATGACCCTGGAAGAACAGATGAACTGGTCAAAACATATAAGCCAGACATTAGAAAAATGCAAGAAAGCAAGCAACCTACTGCGGGTAATAAAAGGTAACGGTTGGGGTGCCTACACCCAAACAATGCTGATGTTCTATAAAGCATTTATCAAGGGCAAGCTAGAATATGGCAGCATTGTGTACGACTCAGCATCAGAAGCCAACAAGAGGAAGCTAGATTCCATACAGACCCAAGCGCTAAACACCATCCTAGGTGCTGGAAAATGTACATCCAGAGAAGCCATGGAGGTAGCACTGGGTGTACTTTCACTGAGTCTGAGGCGTAAACAGCTGATGTATAACTACTGGCTAAAGGTAGCACAAGACAAAACCCACCCTGGATACCAAACGTTCAGTGACAACAACAGCAAAAGGGGGAGGGGGGGGGCATCCCAATAGTTAAACTGCAAAGACCGGCAGGATGGGAGGCAGCAGAGAAGATGAAGGAAGAAATGGAGCTAGCAGAGACCCTGAAACAGACAAGACGGTTCAAGCCAACAATCCCACCATGGGAACTAACAGTCCCATTCACCGACTGTAATCTAGCAAAGACCATCACCAAGGACACGGAGGACGCAGATGCAAGGGACGCGGCCGAGGAATACATACAAGAAATGAGTAAGGACAACCTCATAATATACACAGACGGGTCCAAGAACGAACAGGGAGAGGTAGGAGCAGGAGTAATGGTCCCAGGCTGGAAGATGAAGAGACAGTTCAAACTATAGTATGTCCCGATTTGAATGCCCTCATTCACGATCAATTATTTCGAAAACTGTATGTTGCATTGTTATGAAATTTTTCCAGCCGTCTTATATTTACCCCCACCCAAGGAATATGTCTTTGATAGGTCCAAAAACAACTTAAATCATCGAAAGCGGCGACATTCCTTTGATGTTTTGCTGAACAACTAGTGATTTCTCGCTAACGAAGCTATGTTTACAGTAATGGGAGACCTGCCAATTCAAATGACACACAAAGGCGTATCCGGATTCGTATGAGAGTGGGTGCAATGAAAGAAGTAGCTTAACATCGACAGGGTCGGCTGCATTGCACCAGGTTTTTATCCCATATGGCTCAGTATCTGTCCGCAGCGCGGAAAGCGTCGCACAAAGCACAAACTCCGTAGCTCCAGCAACGACCCTCGGGAGTCTCCGAAAAAATGCACTCGTGAAATGCAGGACGCGGCCCCGAAATCGAACATACAACCTTCGGCTTTGACCACTTCACCACGGAGAATCCCGAGAGGGGTGCAATGTGTAATATTAGTAAAGACAGAGAATTTACAGAGGCACGGGGTAAATAATGTGTAAATTAACAGGAAAGTAGAAGGAATATATTTCGCACCTTATTTTTCATTTCCTTCTTGTTTCTTCAGCTGATGCTGATGCTGTAATGTTTAGGGCCTGCAATTCGTCTGAATAGTTGGAGCAAAAGATCCCAGTACGTAGATTAAGGTCTGCGATCTGCTCAGACCTTAATCTGTGTCGGACGATTCCAGTAGGTTGATGATTGCTCTCGGTTGCATAAAATTCAATCCATCCTTTCTCCTATAGTCCTCTTCCTCTTTCAACACATGGTCCTCACATTTTTTCCAGTAACTTTTATCATTATTTAATAGCGCGGACGGACGGACAGACAGACAGACAGACAGACAGACAGACAGACAGACAGACAGACAGACAGAAAGGTAGGTAGGTAGATAGGTAGGTAAGTAAGTAAGTAGGTAGGTAGGTAGGTAGGTAGGTAGGTAGGTAGGTAGGTAGAAAGGTAGGTGGGTGGGTGTGTGGGTGGCTGGCTGGCTGGCTGGCTGGGTCCGTCGGCCGGCCGGCCGGCCTGCCGGCCGGCAGACAGACAGACAGACAGACAGACAGACAGACAGACAGACAGACAGATAAGATAGATAGATAGATAGATAGATAGATAGAAATCAAATCAAATCAAATCAAATCAACTTTATTAGGGTCACAAATTGGGCGCGCAGGCCCGTCTTACATTCGGCCCTTCCAATCACTCGTCTTTCGTTCATCAAGAGCATTATACATTTACATAGGAAGAAAAATAAACATTGTGAAATGAATGTTGTAAACATAAACAAGGCTAAACATGGAGAAAAATGTGTACATAAAAAGTATGTGACGTAAAAGTAGTGATGCCAGCGCGTCCCACACACACACACACACACACACACCACACACACTCTCTCTCTCACTCATTCACTCACACACACACACCACACACCACACACACACTCTCTCTCTCTCTCATTCACTCTCACTCTCACTCATTCACTGACACACACACACTCTCACTCATTCACTCTCCCGCTCACTCATTCACTCTCCCGTTCACTCATACACTCTCCCGCTCACTCATTCACTCTCCCGCTCACTCATTCACTCTCCCGCTCACTCATTCACTCTCCCGCTCACTCATTCACTCTCACGCTCACTCATTCTGTCTCTCCCGCTCACTCATTCACTCTCCCGCTCACTCATTCACTCTCCCGCTCACTCATTCACTCTCCCGTTCAATCATTCACGCTCCCGCTCACTCATTCACTCTCACTCATTCACTCTCACACTCACTCATTCACTGTCCCGCTCACTCATTCACTCGGCCGCTCACTCATTCACTCTCACGCTCACTCATTCACTCCCACGCTCAATCATTCACTCTCCCGCTCACTGATTCACTCTCACGCTCACTCATTCACTCTCACGCTCACTCATTCCTTCTCACGCTCACTCATTCACTCTCACTCATTCACTCTCACGCTCACTCAATCACTCTCACGCTCACTCATTCACTCTCACGCTCACTCATTCACTCTCACGCTCACTCATTCACTCTCCCGCTCAATCATTCACTCTCCCGCTCACTCATTCACTCTCACTAATTCACTCTCCCGCTCACTCATTCACTCTTCCGCTCACTCATTCACTCTCCCGCTCATTCATTCACTCTCACGCATACTAATTCACTCTCACGCTCACTCATTCACTCTCCCGCTCACTGATTCACTCTCCCTCATTCACTCACACTCATTCACTCCCACACACAGACACTCTCACTCATTCGCTCTCACGCTCTCTCATTCACTCTCCCGCTCACTCATTCACCCTCACACTCACTCATTCACTCTCACGCTCACTCATTCACTCTCCCGCTCACTCATTCACTCTCACTCATTCACTCTCCCGCTCACTCATTCACTCCCACGCTCAATCATTCACTCTCCCGCTCACTCATTCACTCTCACGCTCACTCATTCACTTTCACGCTCACTCATTCACTTTCACGCTCACTCATTCACTCTCACGCTCACTCATTCACTCTCACGCTCACTCATTCTGTCTCTCATTTACACCCACTCACTCTCTCACTCAAACTACAGTAATGAACATAAGTTTAGATTATACATGATAAAATAAAATGGTATTTAACTGATAATATGACAGATGAGAATACACAAACATATGGATTCGCGTGTTACATAACATGCGTGTTACATGACATGCATCTGCTGAGCTCTCTCTCTCTCTCTCTCTCTCTCTCTCTCTCTCTCTCTCTCTCACTCTCTCTGTATTCTTTCATATACACACACTCACACGCATGCGTACGCTCACACACACACACACACTCTCTCTCTTTCTCTCTCATTCACTCTCACTCTCACTAATTCACTCTCCCGCTCACTCACTCACTCTCACGCTCACTCATTCGCTCTCACGCTCACTCATTCACTCTCCCGCTCACTCATTCACTCTCCCGCTCACTCATTCACTCTCACGCTCACTCATTCACTCTCACGCTCACTCATTCACTCTCCCGCTCACTCTTTCATTCTCCCGCTCACTCATTCACTCTCCCGCTCACTCATTCACTCTCACGCTCACTCATTCTGTCTCTCCCGCTCACTCATTCACTCTCCCGCTCACTCATTCACTCTCCCGCTCACTCATTCACTCTCCCGTTCAATCATTCACTCTCACTCATTCACTCTCACGCTCACTCATTCACTCTCACGCTAACTCATTCACTGTCCCGTTCAATCATTCACTCTGCCGCTCACTCATTCACTCTCACACATTTACTCTCACGCTCACTCATTCACTCTCACGCTCACTCATTCACTCTCCCGCTCACTGATTCACTCTCACGCTCACTCATTCACTCTCACGCTCACTCATTCCTTCTCACGCTCACTCATTCACTCTCACTCATTCACTCTCACTCATTCACTCTCACACTCACTCATTCACTCTCACGCTCACTCATTCACTCTCACGCTCACTCATTCACTCTCACGCTCACTCATTCACTCATTATAATATAATTGTTCATTATAATTGTTCATTATAATTGTTCACTATATATGTGTGTGCGTGTGGGAGCGAGAGAGAGAGAGAGTGGGTGTCAGAGAGAGGGAGAGAGTGAATGCGCGTGTGCATGCGTGTGTGTGGAGAGAGTGATTGAGCGAGAAATGGTGGGGGAATGTGTCAGTGCATGCATTCGTACGTGTATGTGTGAGAGTGAGTGAGGGAGTGTGTGCGTGCGTGCATGCGTTCATGTGTACGTGTATGTGTGAGAGAGTGCGATTGATAGAGTGAGTGTGTGTGTGTAGGATTGTGTGTTAGAGAGTGAGACAGTGGGAGAGTTGATGTGTTAGTGTGTGTGTGTGTGTGTGTGTGTGTGAGCGCGCGCATGCGTGTGAGTGTGTGTATATGAAAGAATACAGAGAGAGAGAGAGAGAGAGAGAGAGAGAGAGAGAGAGAGAGAGAGCTGAGCAGATGCATGTCATGTAACACGCATGTTATGTAACACGCGAATCCATATGTTTGTGTATTCTCATCTGTCATATTATAAGTTAAATACCATTTGATTTTATCATGTATAATCTAAACTTATGTTCATTTCTGTAGTTTGAGTGAGAGAGTGAGTGAGTGTGAGACAGAATGAGTGAACGTGAGAGTGAATGAGTGAGCGTGAGAGTGAATGAGTGAGCGTGAGAGTAAATGAGTGAGCGTGAGAGTGAATGAGTGAGCGGGAGAGTGAATGATTGAGCGTGAGAGTGAATGAGTGAGCGGGAGAGTGAATGAGTGAGAGTGAATGAGTGAGCGGGGGAGTGAATGAGTGAGAGTGAACGAGTGAGCGTGAGGGTGAATGAGTGAGCGGGAGAGTGAATGAGTGAGCGTGAGAGCGAATGAGTGAGCGGGAGAGTGAATGAGTGAGAGTGTCTGTGTGTGTGAGTGAATGAGTGAGCGTGAGAGTGAATGAGTGAGCGTGAGAGTGAATGAGTGAGCAGGAGAGTGAATGAGTGAGCGGGAGAGTGAATGAGTGAGCGGGAGAGTGAATGAGTGAGCGGGAGAGTGAATGAGTGAGCGGGAGAGTGAATGAGTGAGCGTGAGAGTGAGCGGGAGAGTAAATGATTGAGCGGGAGAGTGAATGAGTGAGCGTGAGAGTGAATGAGTGAGCGTGAGAGTGAATGAGTGAGCGTGAGAGTGAATGAGTGAGTGTGAGAGTGAATGAGTGAGAGTGAATGAGTGAGAGTGAATGAGTGAGCGTGAGAAGGAATGAGTGAGCGTGAGAGTGAATGAGTGAGCGTGAGAGTGAATCAGTGAGCGGGAGAGTGAATGAGTGAGCGTGAGAGTGAATGAGTGAGCGTGAGAGTAAATGTGTGAGAGTGAATGAGTGAGCGGCAGAGTGAATGATTGAACGGGACAGTGAATGAGTTAGCGTGAGAGTGAATGAGTGAGCGTGAGAGTGAATGAGTGAGAGTGAATGATTGAACGGGAGAGTGAATGAGTGAGCGGGAGAGTGAATGAGTGAGCGGGAGAGTGAATGAGTGAGCGGGAGAGACAGAATGAGTGAGCGTGAGAGTGAATGAGTGAGCGGGAGAGTGAATGAGTGAGCGGGAGAATGAAAGAGTGAGCGGGAGAGTGAATGAGTGAGCGTGAGAGTGAATGAGTGAGCGTGAGAGTGAATGAGTGAGCGGGAGAGTGAATGAGTGAGCGGGAGAGTGAATGAGTGAGCGTGAGAGCGAATGAGTGAGCGTGAGAGTGAGTGAGTGAGCGGGAGAGTGAATTAGTGAGAGTGAGAGTGAATGAGAGAGAAAGAGAGAGAGTGTGTGTGTGTGTGTGAGCGTACGCATGCGTGTGAGTGTGTGTATATGAAAGAATACAGAGAGAGTGAGAGAGAGAGAGAGAGAGAGAGAGAGAGAGAGAGAGAGAGAGAGAGAGAGAGAGAGAGAGAGCTCAGCAGATGCATGTCATGTAACACGCATGTTATGTAACACGCGAATCCATATGTTTGTGTATTCTCATCTGTCATATTATCAGTTAAATACCATTTTATTTTATCATGTATAATCTAAACTTATGTTCATTACTGTAGTTTGAGTGAGAGAGTGAGTGGGTGTAAATGAGAGACAGAATGAGTGAGCGTGAGAGTGAATGAGTGAGCGTGAGAGTGAATGAGTGAGCGTGAAAGTGAATGAGTGAGCGTGAAAGTGAATGAGTGAGCGTGAGAGTGAATGAGTGAGCGGGAGAGTGAATGATTGAGCGTGGGAGTGAATGAGTGAGCGGGAGAGTGAATGAGTGAGAGTGAATGAGTGAGCGGGAGAGTGAATGAGTGAGCGTGAGAGTGAATGAGTGAGTGTGAGGGTGAATGAGTGAGCGGGAGAGTGAATGAGAGAGCGTGAGAGCGAATGAGTGAGAGTGTCTGTGTGTGGGAGTGAATGAGTGTGAGTGAATGAGGGAGAGTGAATCAGTGAGCGGGAGAGTGAATGAGTGAGCGTGAGAGTGAATTAGTGAGCGTGAGAGTGAATGAGTGAGCGGGAGAGTGAATGAGTGAGCGGAAGAGTGAATGAGTGAGCGGGAGAGTGAATTAGTGAGAGTGAATGAGTGAGCGGGAGAGTGAATGATTGAGCGGGAGAGTGAATGAGTGAGCGTGAGAGTGAATGAGTGAGCGTGAGAGTGAATGAGTGAGCGTGAGAGTGATTGAGTGAGCGTGAGAGTGAATGAGTGAGAGTGAATGAGTGAGCGTGAGAAGGAATGAGTGAGCGTGAGAGTGAATGAGTGAGCGTGAGAGTGAATCAGTGAGCGGGAGAGTGAATGATTGAGCGTGGGAGTGAATGAGTGAGCGTGAGAGTGAATGAGTGAGCGGCCGAGTGAATGAGTGAGCGGGACAGTGAATGAGTGAGTGTGAGAGTGAATGAGTGAGAGTGAATGAGTGAGCGGGAGCGTGAATGATTGAACGGGAGAGTGAATGAGTGAGCGGGAGAGTGAATGAGTGAGCGGGAGAGTGAATGAGTGAGCGGGAGAGACAGAATGAGTGAGCGTGAGAGTGAATGAGTGAGCGGGAGAGTGAATGAGTGAGCGGGAGAGTGAATGAGTGAGCGGGAGAGTGAATGAGTGAGCGGGAGAGTGTATGAGTGAACGGGAGAGTGAATGAGTGAGCGGGAGAGTGAATGAGTGAGAGTGTGTGTGTGTCAGTGAATGAGTGAGAGTGAGAGTGAATGAGAGAGAGAGAGAGAGTGTGTGTGTGGTGTGTGGTGTGTGTGTGTGAGTGAATGATTGAGAGAGAGTGTGTGTGGTGTGTGTGTGTGTGTGTGTGTGGGACGCGCTGGCATCACTACTTTTACGTCACATACTTTTTATGTACACATTTTTCTCCATGTTTAGCCTTGTTTATGTTTACAACATTCATTTCACAATGTTTATTTTTCTTCCTATGTAAATGTATAATGCTCTTGATGAACGAAAGACGAGTGATTGGAAGGGCCGAATGTAAGACGGGCCTGCGCGCCCAATTTGTGACCCTAATAAAGTTGATTTGATTTGATTTGATTTCTATCTATCTATCTATCTATCTATCTATCTATCTTATCTGTCTGTCTGTCTGTCTGTCTGTCTGTCTGTCTGTCTGTCTGTCTGTCTGCCGGCCGGCAGGCCGGCCGGCCGGCCGACGGACCCAGCCAGCCAGCCAGCCAGCCACCCACACACCCACCCACCTACCTTTCTACCTACCTACCTACCTACCTACCTACCTACCTACCTACCTACTTACTTACTTACCTACCTATCTACCTACCTACCTTTCTGTCTGTCTGTCTGTCTGTCTGTCTGTCTGTCTGTCTGTCTGTCTGTCTGTCCGTCCGTCCGCGCTATTAAATAATGATAAAAGTTACTGGAAAAAATGTGAGGACCATGTGTTGAAAGAGGAAGAGGACTATAGGAGAAAGGATGGATTGAATTTTATGCAACCGAGAGCAATCATCAACCTACTGGAATCGTCCGACACAGATTAAGGTCTGAGCAGATCGCAGACCTTAATCTACGTACTGGGATATTTTGCTCCAACTATTCAGACGAATTGCAGGCCCTAAACATTACAGCATCAGCATCAGCTGAAGAAACAAGAAGGAAATGAAAAATAAGGTGCGAAATATATTCCTTCTACTTTCCTGTTAATTTACACATTATTTACCCCGTGCCTCTGTAAATTCTCTGTCTTTACTAATATTACACATTGCACCCCTCTCGGGATTCTCCGTGGTGAAGTGGTCAAGCCGTCTGACTCGGGCTCCGAAGGTTGTATGTTCGATTCCGGGGCCGCGTCCTGCATTTCACGAGTGCATTTTTTCGGAGACTCCCGAGGGTCGTTGCTGGAGCTACGGAGTTTGTGCTTTGTGCGACGCTTTCCGCGCTGCGGACAGATACTGAGCCATATGGGATAAAAACCTGGTGCAATGCAGCCGACCCTGTCGATGTTAAGCTACTTCTTTCATTGCACCCACTCTCATACGAATCCGGATACGCCTTTGTGTGTCATTTGAATTGGCAGGTCTCCCATTACTGTAAACATAGCTTCGTTAGCGAGAAATCACTAGTTGTTCAGCAAAACATCAAAGGAATGTCGCCGCTTTCGATGATCTAAGTTGTTTTTGGACCTATCAAAGACATATTCCTTGGGTGGGGGTAAATATAAGACGGCTGGAAAAATTTCATAACAATGCAACATACAGTTTTCGAAATAATTGATCGTGAATGAGGGCATTCAAATCGGGACATACTATAGTTTGAACTGTCTCTTCATCTTCCAGCCTGGGACCATTACTCCTGCTCCTACCTCTCCCTGTTCGTTCTTGGACCCGTCTGTGTATATTATGAGGTTGTCCTTACTCATTTCTTGTATGTATTCCTCGGCCGCGTCCCTTGCATCTGCGTCCTCCGTGTCCTTGGTGATGGTCTTTGCTAGATTACAGTCGGTGAATGGGACTGTTAGTTCCCATGGTGGGATTGTTGGCTTGAACCGTCTTGTCTGTTTCAGGGTCTCTGCTAGCTCCATTTCTTCCTTCATCTTCTCTGCTGCCTCCCATCCTGCCGGTCTTTGCAGTTTAACTATTGGGATGCCCCCCCCCCCTCCCCCTTTTGCTGTTGTTGTCACTGAACGTTTGGTATCCAGGGTGGGTTTTGTCTTGTGCTACCTTTAGCCAGTAGTTATACATCAGCTGTTTACGCCTCAGACTCAGTGAAAGTACACCCAGTGCTACCTCCATGGCTTCTCTGGATGTACATTTTCCAGCACCTAGGATGGTGTTTAGCGCTTGGGTCTGTATGGAATCTAGCTTCCTCTTGTTGGCTTCTGATGCTGAGTCGTACACAATGCTGCCATATTCTAGCTTGCCCTTGATAAATGCTTTATAGAACATCAGCATTGTTTGGGTGTAGGCACCCCAACCGTTACCTTTTATTACCCGCAGTAGGTTGCTTGCTTTCTTGCATTTTTCTAATGTCTGGCTTATATGTTTTGACCAGTTCATCTGTTCTTCCAGGGTCATTCCTAGGAAGACTGTGCTCTTTGTTCTATTAATGGTTTCCCCTTTTATCTGTATTTTCCAGTCCTTGTTATGATTTATCTTCTTCTTGCTGCTATATACCATGCTGACCGTTTTATTGGTATTGATTTTGAAACCCCATTTGTCCATCCATGCTGATAGCTTGTTTATTTGTTTTTGGAGGGGTCTTCTTGTAGTTTTTGCCGCCTTGCCACTCCATGGCGCAGTCGTCCGCGAATTGAGATAGTCCTGTTTTCTGGTCTTGAAAATCCTCTGTCAGGTCGTTCACCAGTATTGAGAAGATTGTTTGTGAGATGACCGAGCCCTGGGGAATGCCATTCTCTTGCACATATGTGTCGGATACCTCCTTCCCTACCCTCACTGAGAAGCTTCTATCTTTGAGGAAGTTCTCTATGTATTTGTAGGTTCTACCCGCTATGTCTACTTTCTTCAGATTGATTAGTGCGGCTTCACTCCAGCAATGATCGTACGCCTGGGCTAGGTCCAGGAATGCAGCCAACGTCTTTTCCCCTCTCTTGAATTCTTTCTTTACATGGTTTTCCAATTTGATGATCTGGTCCATTGTGCACCTGTTGGCTCTAAACCCGGATTGTGTATGGCTGTACAGTTCATTCTTCTCCAGGTGGAATGTTATTCTTTTATTTATCACAGTCTCCATAACTTTGCCCAGGTGCGTTGTCAGCGAGATGGGGCGGTATGATTCTACCCTTGTTGGCTCTTTCCCTAGTTTCTTGATTGGGATCACCGTGGCTGTTTTCCACTTTCTGGGGATCTTTCCCGTCTGCCATATTACATTATACAGTTTAGTAATCGTTTTTATGGTGACATTCTGGAGCTTTTTGAGGATGGTATAATTTAGAATGTCCGCCCCAGCCGCGGTTTCGGATTTTTCGTTCTGCGCTGTCATCACCTCCTCTGTTGTGTTCTTCGATGTTCTCATCTGCTGTGTCTTTTAGCTCTTGTGTCAGTTCCTCCCTTCTATGTCTTTCGTTGCTTCCTAGTCTTTTGTTAGAGCAGACTTCGTGGAAGTATAATCCGAACACTTTGGCTTTGTCCTGGTCTGTTACTGCTTGTTTCGTGCTTTTGATGGTTGGATTTTGCTGGCCTTTTTATTTCCTTGAATAGCTTTTATTTGTTTCCACACCTTTGTGGTTGGTGTATCTGGACTGAGTGTTTGACAGAATATTTTCCTTTTCTTTTGCATGTTTTACTGCTCTGTTTGCTTCGTTTCTGAATTTCTTGAATTCTTCGAAATTCTCTTCTGTCCTAGCCTTTTGGTATTTCTGCAGCGCTCTTTTCCTATTTGTTGTGCCGCTGTGCACTTGTCGTTCCACCAGGCCACTGGGTTGTGCCATCGTTTTTGGGGTGTCTGGGGCTCTTTCTTACCCGGTCTTAGATACTCTGACATATTTTTGTTAGGGATATGTTTTATTGCTATCCGCAGTATGTTTCTGGTCAGTCTCTCAGTGTATTTATCAATGTCTTCCCGTTCCCGCTGTTCCAGGTCTGTGTTGGTCATCTCTTCTCTGAACTGCTCCCATTTTGCTTTCTTGAAGTGAAAGGTTGGCCTGTTGTTGTTGGCGCTTAGCTGGGGCTTTGTTCTTGTGTTGATTATTATGGGTAGGTGGTCTGTGTTCGTGTCCTCTGTCACTTCCCACTGGCTGCTTGCTAGACCTGTGGTGGCTATTGTCAGGTCGATGGCTGTGTCTTAGCAGTTTGGTCTGCGATCTATCCTGGTTATCGTCCCATCGTTGAGCACTGCCAGCTGAATGTCTTCTATAAACTCCATGAGTTTTGTACCAGCCCTGTCGTTCTGTATAGCTCCCCATGTGTTGTGGTGACAGTTGAAGTCTCCCACTATTAGGCCTTCTGACGTAAGTCTGATTTAGAGGGCTTGGGTGTCTTCATCCTCAATTACCCCTCTGGGACAGTATACATTAATTATAGTTAGGTTTTTAGGGTTCCCTGTGATAGTTGCACTGACATACTCCGAGTTATTGGTGCGGAATGTTTCCTGTGTCACAATCTGGAACTGTTCGTGCTCTAACAGGGCAACCTCGCCCCCTTTAGCTTCTGTCCTGTCCTGTGTAATTACCGTGAACCCACGGCACCTATACTGTTGATTTAGGTTCAGGTGGGTTTCCTGAAGGGCATAAATACAGTTCTAGCTCCCCAGTTGTTTCATGATGTCTGGGAGGTGGGATTTAATGCCCCTGCAGTTCCACTGTATTATTCTCACGTTTCTATTATCCATTTTTGGTTCTACTGTTATTGCTGTCTGCTCCGGTCTCTGTTCATCCGCCCTTTATCCTTCATACTCCGAGCTGGTTTCGTTGCCTTCATAGTTGTTTCCTTCCTCTGTTGTTAGTAGTCGTTCACTCTGCCAGTTTGGCGCGGTGCTGACCTTGTGTATTCCTCGCTCGCGACAAATCTTGGAATTACTCTTTGATGTCCTTTCCTTCCCTAGTGTTTCTGTTTTGTGGTTCATTGCACTCATCTGACTGTTCAGCCACATTGGTTGTTTCTTTCTCGAGTCGGAGGGAAATATATTCCATATTTCTTTGTGTCCTTCTTCCACTTTTCTTAGTTTGGTTTCCTGTTGTTTCACCTTCTTGTTGATGTCTTTTATCTGTTCTTCCGTGTTTTGGATGGTTTTTTCCATCCATGCTGTGGCTTCTTCCATGAGTTTGGTGGCCTTTGCTAGTTTATCTTCTGCTTCCTTCGCTCTTTCAAGAGCCTGTCTTGAGTATGATTCTGCTTCTTTTTGTGTCTGTTGTCTTGTTTCCGGCGGTTTGTCGGCTACTTGTGCTCTCTAGTTAGTTATGTCTGTTTGCATTATCCGCCTCTTGGGTAGCGTTTCAGGACCGCTTTTGTAGAGGTTCTGCTTTAATTTAACTATCATGAGTGGTGTCTTTGTTAGCACTGACTCCCTCCAGGCAGCCAGTTCCCTTTTGTATGCAGGACACCCCTTGTATCTTGCACCGTGATTGCCCTTGCAGTTGGCGCACGTTCTTTTGGGATTGTGTTCTGCGTATTTTGTTTCGTTTTTTGCGAGCTGGCAGTCGCTCCTCCAGTGCGGTCCTCCACAGAACTTGCACGTTGGCACTTTCTTTCTGCAACTTTGCCGGAGGTGGCACAATATATATATATATATATATATATATATATATATATATATATATATATATATATATATATATATATATATATATATATATATATATATATATATATATATATATATATATATATATATATATATATATATATATATATATCATAACCTAACACATCATCCACGTAACGAGACATAACATAACAAAACATAATATAATAACACAAAATATTAAATATAACATCATAATATAACGTAACGAAACATACCATAACATTAATATAACATAATACAATATAATATACTACAATGCGAGCAGCTGTCGCATGATCATTTGCAATATAAATCAACACACATATGTGTGCTATGAGAGCGCCAAATCGTGAACAACAGACAGCAGCAAACATGTAAATTGTATTCTCTTGTCTGACACTTCGATGATCAATCCAGAAACAGACACAACAAGGGTCTGTATATGAGACAATTGAAGAAACAATATCTTAGGAGAGCATACAGACACACACACAGACACACACCTACACACACAAAAAGAGAGAGTGTGTGTGTAGGTTGAGGGGGTGGAGTGAGTGATATATATATATATATATATATATATATATATATATATATATATATATATATATATATATATAGAGAGAGAGAGAGAGAGAGTACAAATTACACAAAGAATGGGGGTGAAACATGACATTTATGTATGGAAATGTATGTATACATTATTGAACAATCATTAACTGTCATTTCATAGAGGTTTAAAGTTTCTATGTATGCCATGTTTTTCAGAATCAAAACTTGCGGCCGGTTTATCATTTGCTAACCACCCTTAGCAATCACAATGTCTATTGGATTAAAATAAAAAAAAAACGTGCGCCTTGAAACAAAATAGATTATTTTAAAAAAAAAAAGTATTGTGGCTGAAAGTTTTTGCACCTCCTGGCAAAGTCACACCCTATTTCTAGTGCTAAACCGTGAAATTGTTTGGCGTCGGTTTGAGGAATAGAGAAGTTTAAAATTGTGTGTAAAACACTGATTTTGGATTTTCATTAGACTCACATATTCTTCGCCCGTCTTTATACTCAAATCCCTCCTTGTACTTTTAGACCGCGGGAATCTGAATTCAAACTTAAAACAAAGAACTGGCAAATTGATGAACAAAGACAAACTCAAAATTCAGTGTAGGCGTTCTGGAAAACATATATTTACAAGATCAATTTTGACATTAGCTATCGATTCATGATCCAATAGATTACGCAACCACATGTTTACAAATATTCTTTTTTTTTTTCTTTTGGGCATATCCTTTACAGGACATAGCTGTCAACACCAGCATCTTTCAGCTGTATGTTGATTTCTTGGCAAGATTACGCTCAGTAGTTTGCCATTGCTTTCTGAGCGGCCGGCTCACATACCCCGTAAGTTATCGATGCGATTCGAACCACCGCTGATTCTTACCGTCATCACGTTAACCCACGAGAGTATACGAGATTACGGAGAAAAGTCATAACCTCTAAGCCACGAAGCCGGCTTACAAATATTAGGATGGGCAAATCAGCCATGTCCTCATGTGGATTGTCGCCGCAGACAGCGGATCACGTGCTTCAAGACTGCTCAGAATACGACAAATTTAGGCAAAGCTTCTAGCCTAGAGAAGCAACAATCAGGGCCGTGCCGTGCTATGATATAAAGACAGTTACATACATAAACACACGTAGTATTGTTTGCTGCCGGTCTCCCTGGCCAAGGCGATAAGGTCTTTCTTCGTAATCCCGTATATTCTCGTGAAAAACGAAACCTGCGCGAGAATCGGTAGCTGTTCTCGCCGCGTTTGTATTTTACGGGGCGTGTGATCCGGTCGCTCAGAAATCAATGGCAAACTACTGAGCGTAATCTTGCCTAGCACATCAACAGCAGCTGAAAAATGCTGATGCTGACTGCAAAGTCCTGTAAGGTAGTTTGTCGAGGTTCCAACTTCATGGCAACGGGTCGTCTCCATTATGCTCCGTTCCTGTGCCAGTAAATATCACAAAATGCTCCCCACTGTCCAGTGTGAAAAGTGGAATAGGCAGGAGTCTCGGCAATCCAACAGCCCACACAGATACATTGTGCACAATGCAATGCCGCCGCCAGAATGCCAACACAAAATTAATCCACGAAAACCACAGTTCATCGTCGATGGACTCGGCAGTCACCAGAAATACCTCACTGATCCAGGTTTTCTCACATGGCTCGATCTTTTACCGCAGGGCGACCCGCTGAAAGTGTCGCATAAAGCACGAACTCCGCAGCTTCCGCGCCGACTCCCAGGAGTCTCCTGAAAAATGCACTCATGAACCGAAGAGGCAACTCAGTCGATTCAGTCGACAACAATCAGTCAATTCAGCAACAACCGGTAGCCCTTGTTCCGAGCATGCAGGTCACTGTACAGGACAGATGTAAAAGCTTTCCCCGCGAATTTCACAGCTCACAGTGTCGCCCGCGCACTCACTCAGTAGCAGGGCGATGGAACCAGGCACTACCAGTCCAACATGAGGAAAATGCGATTGCAAACCAATTGACCAATTGATAAGCTCTGTCGTTTCCGGGTACTCCACAGTGGGATGGTATCCACTGTATGGTGAGCTTATCCTGACTGCTAAGTTCAGAAAGTAGTGTCCTTAGTACTGGCAATTTCCCAGACAGGAGCGCCTCGAGTACTGATTTTGCATCTGTCAATAGCACCACAGGTTATGTAGCATTGCTGATATTTAGTAATTTCTCTGTCGCTATCTTGATTGCCTCAATTTCAGCATCATAGTTATGGCAGTACTTTCCTGTCGGTGCTCTGGCTGTGTCCCTAGTATTATTTTGGTATTCTATGTACACTCCAGCTCCTCCATTTTGAACAGCATTTTGTGCTGACTCATCTGTGTATACTCGGATCCAGAGGTCCTACGGGTATTCTTCATCAAGGAAGCTGAGAGTGGCTGTTCTGAGATGCACACTGTTCTGTTCTTCCTTGTCAAATATTTCTCTCACTTTTGTCTAGATTTATAATGATTGTCTATGTTCATATTTCCATGGAGTGCTCTGGAATAGTTGCTAGGGTGATACAAACTGTGGGCAGATCGGTGGTTTCTCTGGCCTGGTGGATAAAACTACTTCTTTTCAACTGCCACATAGCTAGGTTTTCAAATCTGTTTTTCATAGGGTGGCCTGGCAAGCAGAGGAACTTGTCTGCTTGTATTAGCGTTTTCGTATCTCTGCGCTCTCTCAGTGCTTATGTCCTCTCCATTTTCTCCATTTCCACTATAGGGGTTGATCTCATCCCTCCTGTAGTGACTCTAAGTGCTTGATTTTGAACCTAGTCCAGCTCTTGTAGTGTGGTTTTTGATGCTGAACACCAGGCAGTTAACCCGTATTCCAGGTGGTCGTATGCTCTGTTGATAAACTTTGCTAAGTATTTTCCAACTGGCTCCCCATGTGATTCCACTTAGCTTTCTCAGGATGGCTATTTTCCTACTGGCTTTTGCTACTGCTTTGTTGATGTGCTTTCTCCATGTCAGCCTGCCATAAAATGGTACTCCAAAGTATGTTGGTTCTTTATCTTCTCTTGGGGGTGTTCCACTTATCTGGATGATCCTTTGTACCCCTCTGTTTCCGTTAACTTGTGTGTGTGTGTGTGGGGGGGGGGGGGGAGATGTCAGTTTGTGGGGATGTGTGTGTATGGTTTGGGGATGTGTGAGTGGATGTGCGATGAGTGGGTTGTTGGGGGATGTGTGTGCGTGGGTGGGGAAATTGTGGTCGATGGAGATGTGGCTGGGGGATGGGTTATTGGAGGTGTGGGTGGGGAGAGGATGTGTGGGTTAGGACCCATACCCAAAAACATTTGCTGGTTGAGTTATAAATGCTGTTCTGTCTTTCTACAGGAAAACGTGGAAAATTCTGAGCAGAAAAGAATCAAGTTGGACAAGAACAAGGAAGAAGAAGTAGGTACTTTAATAACATTTTCTAAACTGCTTTTTAATTATGTAAGGTGCATAATTTTTTATACTTTTTTTTTTTTTTTTCCCGCGTTTCCATCCTGTTTCAGGATATTGCGGTCAACACCAGCATCTTTCAGCTGTATGTTGATTCCTAGGCTAGATTACGCTCATCAGCACGCCACGACTTTCTGAGCGACCGGCTCCATACTCTCATAAGTCACTTTTACGATTCGAACCACTGCTTGACAAAATAAATCCAACGGTACCTTATTCAAGTCTGTAGGTCAATTATAAGCTGAGTTATTAATTTTTGTATTATTGTTTATTGTTTCTCCATTTCTGTCTGTCTGTCTGTCTGTCTGTCTGTCTGTCTGTCTGTCTGTCTGTCTGTCTGTCTGTATGTCCATATGTCTGTCTGTCTGTCTGTCTGTCTGTATGTCCATATGTCCTTTATGCGCTCGCGAACGGCCCATCCGATTGAGATGAAATTTTCTACACGTCTTCCTTTCATTCCAGCGAAGCCCACTGTCATATTTTTTAGTGTGAAATCTGCTGCTTACGCAATATTATTTCATTTTTCATTTTTCATTATAATTTCATATATCTCAGGGGACTTAACTCTGTAAAATTTATTTCAAGGGGCATAACTTTTCTGTATAACTTATAGTCATTTTGTGGCATCGTTTTCAAAGATTTATAAACTCTTTGTCCATGGGTAGCTGACCCGGCCCGGCTTCGCCCAGTCCCTGGTGGGGAGCATTTCATTTAATTCATATAAGTAGTCATATAAGTTCTCGTTCCCGTTACCGACTGTCTGTCTGTCTGTCTGTCTGTCTGTCTGTCTGTCTGTCTGTCTGTCTGTCTGTCTGTCTGTCTGTCTGTCTTTCTGTCTGTCTGTCTGATCCGGCCCGGCATCGCCCAACTCCTGGTGTGGAGCATCTCATTTAATTCATATAAGTAGTCATATAAGCTCCCGTTCCCGTTCCCGACTATCTATCTGTCTGTCTGTCTGTCTATATGTCTGTCTGTCTGTCTGTCTGATCCGGCCCGGCTTCGCCCAGCCCCTGATGGCGAGCATCTCATTTAATTCATATAAGTAGTCATATAAGTTCCCGTTCCCGACTCTGTCTGTCTGTCTGTCTGTCTGTCTGTCTGTCTGTCTGTCTGTCTGTCTGTCTGTCTGTCTGTCTGTCTGTCTGTCTGTCTGTCTGTCTGTCTGTCCCTCCCTCTCTGTCTGTCTGTCTGTCTGTCTGCCTGTCTGTCTCATCATTTATTGGTTGCAGTTAGAACAACCTTAGATAAACGAAGACCAACTTATAAAAAGCATTAGAAAGAGCACTTGAAAGATCTTTACATCTTCCCCCAACAATTCTTCTTTTTTTTTTTTTACTTTTGATAGAGTTAAACATGTCAACATTGTGGATATGCTTGCAGATCTACAAATTGATGGGAAAGACATTAGACTTATAAAAAACATATATTGGAAACAACAAGCTGCCATAAGGATTGATAATGAAGTAGGACAATATCAACCTATTAAGAGAGGTGTTAGGCAGGGATGTGTAATGTCTCCAGATCTTTTTTCCCTATACAGTGAAAATATTTTCAGAAATGTAGAAGACCTAAATGGAATCAGCATTGGAGGACGAAACATAAATAACATTAGATATGCAGATGATACAGTATTGATTGCAGACAATCCACAGGATCTGCAACAATTAGTAGACGCTGTTGTTGTACACAGTGAGCAGCTGGGGTTGGAATTAAATTGTAGGAAGACACAGGTTATGGTCGTCACTAGGAAGAACGAAGTACCACAATGTAATATACAAGTAAATGGGAATATTCTTCAACAAGTGAATCGGTTCAATTATCTCGGAACAGTCATAACATCTGATGGCAGATGCGTTGAAGAGATTAGAACAAGAATCGCCATGGCGAAAGTAGCCTTTAGCAAGATGAAAAACATTCTGACCAATAAAATGATGTCAATTGAAACGAGAAAAAGAGTGTTGAGGGGATACATAGAGCCTGTTCTTTTGTATGGATGTGAAACTTGGACAATGTGCAGTCAAGCTGAAAAACATCTGGTGGCTGCAGAAATGTGGTTTCTGAGGAAAATGCAAAGAATACCATGGACAGATAGAAAAACCAATGACCAAGTACTAAAAGAGACAAATGAAAATCGCAGATTGATTAGAGAAATTAGACGTAGACAGTCAAAATTTTTTGGACATGTTATGAGAAGAAATGGACTGGATAACTTAGTGACAGCTGGCAAGATCGAAGGGAACAGACCAAGAGGAAGACCGAGAGGAAAATACCTGGATGGCTTGGCCACATGGCATGGACGAGACAGGAACACTGAGCTGATCCACGACTCTGGTGATCGAGTGAAATGGCGAATCATGACCGCCCACGCTTTCCGGCATGGCACATGATTGATTGATTGAGCTGTCAACACCAGCATCTTTCAGCTGTATGCTGATCTCTTGGCAAGATTATGCTCAGTAGTTTGCCATTGCTTTCTGAGCGGTCGGCTCATTATCCCGCAAGTCACAAGAGCGGGTCGAACCGCTTCCAATTCTCGCCTCGCTGCGAGACTCTGCGTGATAAACGGGATTACAGAGAGAAAGTGTTGTAACCCCACAATTAACTTGGGTAAATGGAGCGGCGACAGCAGCAGCAACAGAAGAAGAAAAAGGAGGAGTAAGAGGAGGGAGGAGGAAGAGGGAGGTGGAGGAGGGAGGAGGAGGAGGGAGGAGGAGGAGACAGGAAGAGAAGGGAGGAGTAGGGAGGAATAAGAGAGAGAAGGAGGGATTAGGAGGAGGGAGGAGGAGGAGAGAGGAGGAGGAGGGAGGAGGAGGGAGAAGGAGGAAGAGGGAGGAGGAGGAAGGAGGAGGAGGAGGGAGGAGGGAGGAGGAGGAAGAGGGAGGAGGAGGAAGAGGGAGGAGGAGAAAGCAGGAGGAGGAGAATGCAGGAGGAGGAGGGGAGGAGGAGGAGGGAGGGGGAGGAGGGAGGAGGAGAGGGAGGAGGAGGGAAGAGGGAGGAGGAGGAAGAGGGAGGAGGCGGGAGAGGGAGGAGGAGGGAGGAGGTAGGAGGCGGAGAGAGAAGGACAACAACAACAACAACAAATCTTTATTTTAAAAGGGTTAAGAATTGGGCTCGCAGGCCCTTCTAACATTCTGCCCTTTTATCACTCTCTTTCATACATTATACCATTCACACATCATTCAAGGCTAACTGAAAACAGCAACAATATAAAAGATATGCATTATAAAGGCATGTGGAAAAATTAAAAATAAATACTACACGACTCAGTAATAGTAATAACTGGTGTGGCATTTATTAGCTATGTGGAATATACTGGCCTACCAAAAGGGGACTGGCTGTTATACTAGGGTTTTATTATATTATTACTTCTATTATTAAAGGGGAAGATAATCCGTACTGAGATAGTGTTCAAATAATTTGCGATTATATGTATAGGGATTGGTGATGTCTTTTATTTCTTGTGGAAGATTGTTCCACAGCTGAGCTGCAGAGTACGTTAAGCTTATTTTGTACAAGTCTATCCTAGGCTTCGGAAGGTGTAATAAATGTAATCGTTTACTGTGTCTAGCATTATATTCAAACAATGGCCAAAGGTAGTTTGGGGCATTCCGATGTAGGATTTACTGAATTAGTTTGGCTTTATTGAAAAGCAGGCGTTTGCGGAGTGGTAGTAACTGAAGGCGTTTATGCAGGCTAGGAGGCTAGGAGGAGGGAGGAGGTAGAGGGAGAAGGAGGAGGGAGGAGAAGGAGGTGGAGGAAGAGGAGGGAGGATGAGGAGCAGAGCTCAGGAGCGATTTTGATAGCGGGCTTCACAACAAGCAGAGCTCAGGAGCGATCTTGATAGCGGGCTTAACAACAAGCAGAACTCAGGAGCGATTTTGATAGCGGGCTTCACAACCAGCAGAGCTCAGGAGTTATTTTGATAGCAGGCTTCACAACCTTCACAACCAGAAGAGCTCAGGAGTGATTTTGATAGCGGCCTTACAAACAGCAGAGCCCAGGAGCGACTTTGATAGCGGGCTTCACAACCAGCAGAGCTCAGGAGTGACCTTGAAAGATGGGAAACCAACTGTTGACATTCCTCCGGTCTTTGCAGGAGCCATCTCTTTCTCAGAAGTTCAACAACAGTTTCAAAGCGTGCCTTTAGGGAATTCCTGTTGGTAAACTCAAATCCGCGACAACAACCAGTGTTACTGATCCTGATTACTTGGGCACCATTTCGTCCCCTATAACAGTGTCATACGAGGAGACGATGTAGTTTGGACGATCGATAGAAACAGACTCACTCTAACTCCGGCCGTTGTTAATTTCATAGTTTATTGCAGGTTACATCATTTCTCAATTCCACAATACTTGATTACAAACCTCAGATGTTGCTACACTCAGACTAAATAACATTCCAGATGGTGCCCATAATAATTAAGCGACCTTCTTGGATCGTAGAATGGTCACCACTGACTTTGTTCCCAAGATGCTCGTCATAGGATGACAAGCCCTAGCTATATTGTAGCCCTAGCTACCTCCTACTATAGTGCTTGACCGTGCACTACTTCATTATTAACTATGCACACCTCTGCCCCTTCTTCTTATTACTAACTCTGTTATACAGTCTGGCAAATTTACTTTTTTAATTGTATCTAGGTCTCGAGATTAAAAGAGGAAATCTACGAGCTGGAACTCCAGCTGAAAAAACAACAGAGAAAAATGAGGAAGGTGAGTTTGTGCAAAATTCGATAAGGTTCATTATTTCATTTTCACCTTGATCTTGACAGAAGAAAGTAAAGACATAATAACATTTACCTATTAAAGTAGCGAATGTGGCTGATAAAGCTAATTTGCGCTGTAAATGTTCGTTCACACGTGAACACGAGTTATTTTCACCATCATGCACCATCTTACGTCTCACACGCTCGGTGTGTGACTTATCTGCAATAATTTTCTCCTTTGTCTTTATTCCATTTCTGATGTTTGCCCTCCATGCAACACGTTCAGCAGCGACTTGCTCCCACTGGGCATAATCAATGCCCACTGGGCATAATCAATGCCCACTGGGCATAATCAATGCCTGTATCAATCATGTCCCGCTTACACACATCTTTGTATCATAGTAGAGGCGACCCTGAGATCTCTTACCCATCTGTAATTCACCAAAAAAGATGTCCTTTGGTATTATACCATCATCTAAGTCTACGAAAACTGAGCATGGAATAAACCGTCTCACACCCTGATATTTCCAATACTTCAGTATTTGTGATTTTGTCTTGCCACTTAATACCAAAAATTCTTGACAGTCACAGCATATGAAAGCTGTTTAAACGTTTCTCTGGGTGTGAGTAAGTTGTCCAGGTTTCACTGCCATAAAGAAGAGTACTAAGGACACAGGCTTGATAGACAAGGACTTTTGTTTTGGCAGTAAACTTCCTGTTCTCCCAGACTCTTTTTCTTAACCTGTTTATTGGTGTTGCTGCCTTACCAATCCGGATGTTGATTTCCTAATCTAGGGATAATTTGCCATTTACCATTGATTCTAGATATGTAAAATGGTCTGCCATCTCTAGTTCGGCGTCGTCAATAAAGATTGATGGTACCCCATGTGCACATTGTGACATAATCTGTGTCTTCTTTTTGCTAATTGTTAAACCAAATTCAGAACAAGCATTGGAGAATGCAGATAGTAGACATTGCAATTCCTCCTCAGAGTGAGTCGTAACTGCATCATCATCTGCAAAAAGCAACTCTCTGATCAGTACACTCCTAATTTTGGTCTTGGCCTTCAATCTCTGAGCATTGTAGAGGCCTCCATCTGAGCGTGAGTGAATGTATATACCACCATCCTGATCACGAAAGGCATATTTGAGTAGAAGTGAAAAGTATATTCCAAAGAGAGTGCGTAACTCCACTCTTGATTTCAAACTCTTCAGAAGTTGCACCACCAAACTTGACTATACCCTTCATGCCTGTGTGGAACGATTCCACATGGACAGAAGAGTTGGTGGGCAGCCAATCTTCTTTAGTGCCTTAAACAGACCCTCACGACTGACCAAATCAAATGTCTTTGTAAGGTCGATGAAGGCAATACACAGTGGTTGATTCTGTTCACGGCATTTTTTTTTTTGCATTTGTCGCAACGAGAATATCATATCAATGGTAGACCTGTCGAAAGCCAACTGAGATTCGGGGTAGACTTGATCTCCTAGGACTTGAAGTCTGCACAGAACAATTCTGGCATTACTTTTCCAACAATACACAGAAGTGGGATACCCTTATAGTTGGTGCAGTCGCTCCGATCGCCCTTGTTCTTGTACAGTGTTATGATGTTTGAATCTATGAAATCCTGTGGGACTTGTCCTTCTCGCCAGCATAGCTCTATTCGCTTTTGGATCTGTAGAGTGAGTGTGTCTTAACCACTCCTGATAACCTCTACTGGAATCCCATCCTTACCTGGAGCCTAGCCAGATGCAAGTTCATTTATAGCACACTTAACTTCTGTTATGGTGGGAAGTGTGTCCAGGTAGTCAAGAGTTGGTAGAGCCTCTATGGCGTTGAGGGCATCATCCGCTAGTCTGGTCTCACTTGAGTAATGGATTTATTGCTGTAGTTTAGAAATATAATAAAAATAATAATATAATTTGTCAAATAATTTGACAAAAATAGGTAAAATTAATGTAAACATTGCACTTATAAGTTCTTTTCTACATTCCTATACTACTAATCATGTTTAATTTACTGAATAATCAAACAAACACCACTTGTCTTCAAGAATATAAACAGTATTGCTCCATAAAATACACCAAAAGGAAATTTTGGTGCATATTCTGAACCATGTCTTTTTCACAAAAAATTGACAACAAATAATGGCTGCAACCTTCAAGTCAGGGTCTGTCACAATAATGTTATGAAAATGGTTAAAACTGTAGCAGATATATTGTATTATATATGAAAGTAAAGGGGATTGCATAAGGAACATGTTAGTGTTGTTTCTATTGCTGTAGTTTAGAAGTATAATAAAAAATAATATATAAATATATGAAAATTAATTTTAAAAAAATTGCACTCACCAAGGGGTTTAGTGTACTCCTCTGCAGCTAATCCTGTTGAATTTACTGAATTATTACACAAACACCACTTGTCCAACGTTATGATAAGAATTACTCCTAACAAATATCCAAAAATAAGTTTTGTTGCAGATTCTGAAGCATGTCTTTTTAACACAACTCTGTAGGAAAGCCTCTTTCAACTCTGGAGGAAAGCCTACTCTGTTGACATTCAGTGTGCCTGTATAATTGAAATTGTTGAAATGCAGATAGTCAATCAGAGCTTTCGAAGTGTAGAATCTGTCAGCAAAGATGTGATGACCAGGTCCGAGAACATTCAGTAGTGTGGCAAACACTTTCACTGCATGAGCAGAAGTGGGATCTAACTCCGGACTGTACGCGGTGTTTCTTCCATAATAAATGTTTAAATTCATCACATAGCCAGTCGCAGAATCACAAAGGCCAAATGTTTTGATGTGGTACTTGTGAGGCTTTGTTGCATTGTATTGTTTGTGCTGAAATCTGCCCTGCCACCCAATAACCATTTCATCAATGGACACATTTTCATATGGGTAATATGCTGCCTGGAATTTCTTGAGAATCATGTCAACAAGAGGTTCAATTTTAGTTGCACCCGCTGCGTCGTATTCACATACGTGAAGCATGGTGTGATAAATAGATTCAAATCTATTTCTGGAAAACATTGTGGCATACCAAGGAGTATAGAAATGTGAAGCAGTACTCCAGTAGTCCTTGATCCATGGTCTTCGATCAAGTCCCATAAAAATAATGACAGACGTAAACTTCAACCATTCGTGCTTCGTGAGTGGGGTCCAGGATTGCAGACGAGAATGTTTTCGCTTAGGAGTGTTCTGTTTCAATATCTTTTCTGCATACTCATTTACATTTGTAATTATACAGTCTACTATGTGATCGTCAAAAAACACATTGAAAAAACCCATTGGTGTTTGAAGTTTATAAAGTTCAGGATTGACGTGAATCCTCCGAGAACGAATCTCAAACTTAGGTTTTGTTTTCCCTTCTGACACATCATGCCATGTCGATGCTGCTGAAGAAGATCGTCGAGGTTCAGGCTTTAAAGTGTCTGGTAAAATTAAAGAGTTTTTACCTCCAGATTTAATCTTTTTTGGTATTGTTTGCATTCGTTTGCACTTAGTAGTAATTCTGACTTGCTGATATTCATTGTCAGACCCATCAGTTGATGACAAACTTCCACTGTCGTAGGTTTCCCTATCACCACGTGCTAAAACATTAGACTCAACATCAGAACTAAAACTATCAGAATCTTCATTCAAATCGGAATCACTATCGTCTAAAACCCTTTCAAAAAGTAATCTTGCTTGGTCTGATGTGAGTCTACGAGGCCGCAAACTAGAAGGAGGAAACTAGAAGTGCCATTTGTAAGAAAATTCAAAACAAAACTTTGAAAAAGGCCTTTCTAACACAAATCATGGATTCCAATGCTTTTGTATCACAATGCCGGAAGCGAATTCTTTCGCTCTAGAGATTAATTCCGTGAGACACTAAGAAAGGTGGACTGGAAAGGAAAAACGGATACATTAAACCACTATACATAAGAGTGGCTATAAAGTGGCATTTGGGTGTGAAATTTGGGTTACTTGGGCTATCAAGTGGCTCCTGGCAGGCAATCAGTTAAAGTCTCAGCCAAACTTTTTCGGGCTCTTGACTGCCGCCTTTGGTCAGGCCCTTGATTGCTGGCGACCGCCTGTGGATAGGCCCTTGAAAAACTACAAAGTTCGATGAGATACAGCCACCCTTGGGCGGGCTCTTGACTGCCGCCTTTGGTTAGGCCCTTGATAGGTGGCAACCGCCTGTATACAGCAGACACCCTTGGGCGGGCTCTTAAAAACGAACTGCCAGAAACGACTGTATACAGCGGACGCCCCTGGGCGGGCTCTTGAAAACGAACTGCCAGAAATTCGCCTCCGGACAGTCGTCGATGGAACCGTGTAGAAGTTGACAGGCGTTTAATATTAGTGTAAAAACGTGCCGCAACTTCGTCTTTGGGCAGGCATTACAGAACATTCAAAACGGCCAGAGTTTCGCCCTGTACAAGCGTCGTAGAGGTTCCAATATGTGCAGTTTATGGAGGTACTCCGTGACAAACGACAACCCCGTTGAAGATCCTGGGATCTGGGCACCAAATTACCACTATAACAGTGCAGGAGGTAAAGACATTCAGGCCGAATGCATCAACAGACAATCCAACTCCATCATCTTTGGGTTTCTAGTTTATTGGAGAGCTCTCATAACAAATGCAAGTCCAACAAATCTCCAGACAATTAATTATAATGAAGTTACAAACAGAGGTCAGCCACATCACGCTTTCCAGATGCTATCCAACAACTCTTGCGACCTCTCTCTCTGATGGTACTGTGGTAACTAACTGTTCAATACCCCGCCGTCACAGCACGACATTCCCTAGCTACCCCCCCCCCCCCCCGCATGGTGCTTACCCGTGCGTTGCTGAATCTTCTCGTTGACACCAACCAAGCCTCCCCTATACGACACTCTGTTATGCATTGTACTCCAGGTGATTTTGGTGTTACGAGATAGCACCTTTGATTTTAGTAGATGTAGTGTATAGTATATCTTATTTCAAGAATTGATTCTAGTTTGTATTTCTTCCCTTATGAAGTTTGTTTAAAATCACCTACAGATTGTTATTACCAACATCATTGATAAATATCGGCTGAGACGTACCCTAAGTGAGGAAGCTAGACTTCAATCTTCAAAACAGAAAGAGGATGTCATCGCAAATTTTGAAGGCACCCTCAGAGACCAATTCCAATGTGGAGTTTGTAGAGAAGTGGTGATTAAGGTAAATCCATATATATATATATATTAAGGAATTAAGGCCGCCTGGCTAGTGCAGTCGCCGCGAACTGTGTATGTTAGGATGTTCTCTTTGCCCAAGACAAAAAATTACCGGAAATGCGAACGTAAAACAAACAAATAGTGTCAGAAAAAGCTTGAAGTTTGACAAATCGGCTTTTATTTTACCGTAGTCGCCTTGTGTATAAAACATATATGCTGCTAGCAAACCGCCAAAGTTGTAAACAAATATTGTCAGGTACTTTGCTTAGGTGCTGATTATGTAAAAAAAAAAATGGGAAGAAATTATTTACCTTTTTCTGCTTTATTGACAGGGCACAATAACAGAGTGCATCTCGAAACTAAATAATAAGATAAGAGAGAGGGTTGTTTACTCTAAAATTTGAGTCCATCAAATTGAGATGTCTGAGTCAAAGTTAGTACGTCAGCCTTCACTCAGCTCAGCTTACATGGACCCTGGCCAAAGGATCAAAGTTCTCGTAGAATATGGTTCACATCTGGAAGTGGACAAGAGCCTGGCCGTGAAGCACTACTTTAGATCCGGTCATGAAATGTTGAGAATGGCAAATATGTATTGTGATGATGGTCAGTTGGAGAGCGCATTTATTTTATATTAAAGATATATCACTTTGTTTATGGAAAAGCTATCTGCTCACCCAGAATTTTCAAGTGCCAATCATTCTGAGATGGCCGAGATTAAAAGAAGAGTGAAAAAAGTGTTCCCAATTGCAGAAGAGATAAAATCTAAATTGAAGAAGCGGTACACAGAAGAAGAACACATTTACAAAGAGCAGCAGCGGCGTCTGGCTGCAGAAAGAGCTGCACAAGAAGAGGAAAGGAGGAAAGCTTTAGAAGAGCAGCAAAAGCAGGATGAAGAACTGGCTAGAAAGTTACAAGAAGAGGAAGAAGCAGAAATAAAAAGCTTGCAGGAAGAAAAATATAGGAAACTACGAATGCAAGAAGAGGAGAAGCTGAAATATGAGCAGAGGAAGAAACAAGCACTTGATGCTGGTGCTCCTCTTGTTGTTCACAACGGTGGCACATTTGACTCTGGGATCGCTGTAGCTGATGCAGCACCAGCAGTAGCTCCCATAGACGTAGAAAGTGTAAAATACCAGTTGCCAGGTGATTCTCATTCTGAAATAGCTGCCATACCTCCACCACCTTCTTATTCAGAATACCTCAGTGAAATTGCCATCAGTCCACCACAAATTCCTGACAGAGAGCTGAAGAAAAAAATGGTCATCAGTGATATAAATGTCCCCCCAACACAAGCTTATGTACCTGTCATTGACCGCAGCAAGAAACCGTTCAATGATCATCACATGAGCTTGGGTGAGTATGGTGGAATGAAAGCAGGCCAGCTAAGAAATGTCATAATCCCGTCATCGCTGATGTCAAAGTTTCTCTCAGCAGCAGCAGAGAATACATCCAGGGAGTCAGAGACCATGGGCATTCTTTGTGGAAAAGTGACACAAGGCATGTTTAAAATAAAAAATTTGTTCATACCACAACAAAAAGGTGGCCATGACAGCTGTGATATGGAGAATGAAGAGGAACTAATAGCTTACCAAGACAATCATAACCTGATTACATTAGGCTGGATTCATACACATCCAACACAGACTGCTTTCCTTTCCAGTGTTGATCTTCATTCTCATTTTCCCTGGCAGAAGATGATGCCTGAAGCCATTGCTATTGTTTGTTCTCCAAAATATGAAGAAACTGGAATTTTCAAACTGACTGATCATGGGCTGGATGTCATTGGTTCTTGTAAACAAAAGGGTTTCCATCCTCACAGCAAAGAACCCCCATTATTTGAGACATGTGGGCATGTGCAGATTTCAGACAGGGATACTGTGGAAGTTGAAAATAAAATGAAGTAATATATTACTTTGTGTATGTCATGATTGTGTGTGTATGGTCAAGATACTCTATTTTCACATCCATTGTATACAAATGATGATTTTCCTCTCCATTGTATTCAAATGACTTTATTTTCCCCCATCAGTTGTATACAAATGACTTTATTTTCACATCCATTGTACTAAAATGACTTTATTTTCACATCCATTGTATACAAATGACTTTATTTTCCCCATCCATTGTATACAAATTACTTTATTTTCACATCTATTGTATTCAAATTACTTTATTTTCATTTCCATTGTGTACAAATGAGAAATGACTGTGGCCATATTGTATGTTTGTGGGTAATTTATTTAATTTGACATGTTCTATTTAAGTTTTGTTTCTTTGATGACTTCACTAAAAATGTAGTTCAAGAAATGAGCTAAACAAAAAATTGCACTCTGTTGCCTGAAAAGAACAAATAGGTGTGTTGCCGGAGCCAATAAGGGAAGCAAAGAATAGCAACACTGTAGCCTACCATGCATGTCGTAAGAGGCGACTAAGGAGGCTTGATGGTTCCGTCGCCCTGCTACTGAGTGAGTGCGTGGCGCGACACTGTGAGCTGTGAGTTTCGTGTGAAATGCTTCTGAATCTGCCCGAGGTTTTTTGGAACGTGACTGCATGTTCGGAGCGTGGTAGATGGCTATGTCCCAGAGTTGACCGGTTTTTGCCTTATGCAGAAATGCGTGGCTGCTGGGCTTCTGGTTGACTGCCACTGCCATCGACGATGAACTGTATTTTCGTGGACTGTGTGGGTGAACATCTAGGAAACATCCAGATGGGAAAATGACTGCCGATTCCATCAGAGATGAATTGGGTGTTTCGTGGGGGACTGGTGTGTTGGCATTCTGGCGGCGGCATTATGCACAGTGTATCTGTGCGGGCTGCTATTTGTCGAGACGTAGGGAGCGTTTTGTGCGATATTTACTGGCACAGGAACGGAGCATAATGGGGACAACCGGTAGATTAGCAACAAGATCATTGATGAAGATTAGAAAAAGTGTGGGGGACAAGACTCCGCCCCGGGGAACACCGCGACGCAGTAGCACTCTCCTGCTCCCGAATCCGTCTATCTGTACTCGGGCTCCCCTGCTGTGCAAGTATGCCTTCACCCACCTGTACATTCCTCCATTGACTTTGCAGTTTCTCAGTTTCTTCATCAGACCTTCTTTCCAGACTTTGTCAAAGGCTTTCTTCAGATCTATTCATGCCGCAAGCACCAGTTTCTTCTCTTAGAATGCATCCTTAATTTCTTGAGAGAGGCAAGTTGTCCGATCCCCCGCAGAGTAACACTGCCCAAAGCTAGCCCGCTGTGGCACAAGGATGCTTCTACCTTCAATGCACCACTGCAGTCCGCGACCTATGATGCACTCCAGTGCTCCGCAGAGACAGCCGGCGAGGCCAATCGGTCTGCAGCCAGAGGCAATGGAACCATCTTTCCCTGACTTCGGGGGGGGGGGGGGGGGGCATCATGATTGCCTCCCTCCAGGCCCGTGGAACACCGCCCAAGGTCCAGCCGTTACTGAAGATCTGCAACAGCTCTGCTCTGGCCTCTGTTCCCAGGTTCCCGATCATTTCACTGGAGACAACGTCAGCTCCTGGGGACTTTCTCATGCTCAGTTTTGACATGACTAGCTTCAGTTCGCCGACCGTGATGGGTGCCTCCAGAACCTCATGCAACATTTCCTTCCGTCCTGTGTTGTCGTTTCTCTCGAATCTCCTGTTGTCTCTCCGGACCAATTTTGACCTTATCTTTTGCGAATGAGCCCGCAAAATGGCCAGGCGCTTGTCCTCCTGTTAAGATGCCTCCATCTTTATGCAGTGCAATCTCTGAGTTTTACCAGCTTCCACAACCTCCCTGTGTCTCTTTCAAAGCTCAGAGACCCCGTTTTCTCCCGCCAGCCTTTCCGTCTAGCCTGCAGCCTGGCCCTTTGAAATCCTGTTCCTGCGCGCTGGAACCCACTGTGGTGCCCTTGGCCTGGCGCGGCCTTCGCCCGCTCTCTACACACTTCCACATCGCTATGCAACTGTTCCAGTTCACTACTCCAGTAGGGTTTATACTGTTTACGGGCTCCTCTTGGTACTGTTTCTCGCGCTGCCTGTAGAATGCATTTCCCAAACTCTTCAACTACTTTAATTATGTCTTTCTCAGTGTTCAGGTTTCTAACCAGTATGCTGGTACGATGCTTGTACATTGCCCAGTCTGCTTTCTTGTAGTTCCACCTCGAGAGGGTACTGCTTTCACTTACAAGCTCATTTTCTACGGTTAGAAAGACTGGCCGATGGTCACTGCCACCAAGTTGTTAAGTTGTTTCCCAACAATTCGAGTAATGTTCCACTCCAGGTCTGGTGAATGAAAAGCCAGGTCAGGTGTAGTTGTAGTGTGCCATGATCTGGAGTAGAAAGTATGTGGGTCGGACGGCTTGTTAACCAAGATGAATCTATTCTCATCCTGCCAGTCTTCCAGTCGCTCTCCTCTCTGGTCCATGTGATCATAGCCCCAACTCTGTGAGTGGCTGTTGAAATCGCCACACACAATCATTTTTTCTGTTAATGGTAGTGTGTGCAGTGCCTGTGGGCGGTCACTTGGACAGTAGTAATTGATCAGATGTAGGTCTGTATAGCCTGTTTTAAGTTTAAGTGTCTGATACTCAGCCCCTTCCATACAGACTTCGATCTGGGAAGCAGTGATGTTATTTTTTACAAGGGTAAGTATCCTACCTTTTCGCCTGTCCTTTCGGTCAGATCGGTAACACTGGTAGCCTCTGATTTTGAAGGCTATATTTTCGTTGAGGTGAGTTTCTTGCAAGCAATATATGCTTACTTTTTCTTGGTCCAGGATGTTTTCTAATTCTAGTTTTTTGTTGCTGACTCCCTCCGCATTCCAGTGCATTATTTTAAGTCTTTGTTTAGTATGGCCAGCCGTTCTATTCTCATGTCCCCTGGCTCCACAGGACATCTGAGAAGGACCTCCAGTAGATGGGGTTGGACCCTTTCGAGACATAGGATGTCACAGGAATTCAAGAGACCTACACAGATGTCACCGAAGAACTAGAACCAGACATACTAAAAGAAGAAATTATAGAAGCCATCAGATTAGCCCCATTGAACAAATCACCATGACAGGATGAAATACCAAATGAACTAATTAAAGCAGCAAGAGAAGTAGGAACAGCTTGGCTACATAGACTATTCAACCATGTTTGGGTAGAACAACAGACACCGCGAGACTGGGGAAACGCCATAATTATCCCAATTTGGAAAAACAAAGGCAGCAAAAGAGATTGCACACAATACAGAGGCATTTCACTGTTGAATCATACTGGGAAAATATTTTGCAAAATTCTTAAAAAAAGATTACGAACTACTTTAGAACCCCAGCCCAGCGAAACGCAGCTTGGATTTAGGAAAAACAAAGGATGCACAGACGCCATTTTTGCTCTTAGACAACTTATAGAAAAATCAATCGAATTCAATGAAACACTCTACCTAGCCTTTGTCGACCAAGAAAAGGCATTTGATAGGGTAGATAGAAACAAGCTGTGGGAAATCCTTAAACAATATGGAGTGAGTACACATCTAACAAACCTATGTAGAAGTTTATACAACAACAGTGAATGCATAGTGAGAGCAACTGGAGGACACTCAGAACCCTTCACCATAAGATCTGGAGTACGACAAGGTTGTGTCCTGTCCCCTCTCTTGTTCATAACATATATAGACAACATATGTAAAGAAACCAGCCAAGCAGAGACAGCAAGAATACCGCATGACGAGAACACAGAAGAAGAACCATCTGCAAATCTAACCATTAGAGAACTCCTGTTTGCGGACGACCAAGAACTAATAGCAAAATCAGAAGCTGAATTACAAGACCACATGAATAGTCTAAACGAAATGTGTAGGGAACATAACATGAAAATTAGCACAAGCAAAACAGAGGTAATGACTATAACTAAAGAAGAACAAACAGCAACAATTCACCTAAACGAACATCCCTTGAAACAAGTAAAGAGCTTCAAGTACCTAGGAAGTATAATATCATCAAATGGCAGATCAGAAGACGAGATCGAAAATAGGTGCAATAAGGCAAATCAACTCATTGGACAAATGGCACCAATACTAAAGAACAAACATGTATCAATAACTACTAAGAAAGCACTTTACAACACAATCTTCCTACCAACTCTGTGCTTCCAATGCCAAACCTGGACAATGACAGAAAAAGAGAAAAGAAAAATCACAACAACAGAAATGAGGTTCCTGAGAAGAATACTCAACGTATCAAGAAGAGATAAGATCAGAAATGAAGAAATCAGGACTAAAGTGGGGGTTAAAGCTGCTCTAGATTTTATTAGAAAGCAGCAAGTCAAATGGTTTGGCCATGCAAGTAGGTTACCAGTTAACAGCATGCCACAACAAGTTTATACTTCACCTCGACACCGCAAGGTACAAGAGGAACATTAGTTAGTTAGTTAGTTAGTCACGGTTCCAACTTCACGGCAACGGGTCGTCCCCATATTGCTCCGTTCCTGTGCCAGTGAATATCACAAAATGCTCCTCACTGCCCCATGTGAACAATGGAATAGACAGGAGTGTCGGCAAGCCAACAGCCCGCACAGGTACACTGTGCATAATGCCGCCGCCAGAATGCCAAAACAAATGTCCTCCAAGAAAAATACAGTTCATCGTCGATGAAAACGGCAGTCACCAGAAAGACTTCATTGACCGGGGTTTTATCCCATATGGCTCGGTATCTTTCTGCAGGGCGACCCACCGAAAGCGCCGCACAAAGCACGAACTCCGTAGCTACAGCGACGACTACCAGAAGTCTCCTGAAAAATGCACTCGTGAACTGAAAAGGCAAACCAGTCAATCCAGCAACAGCCGGCCGTCATCGTTTCGAACATGCAGTTCACGCGAATAACAACTGTGGACAGATGCAAAAGCATTCCACGCGAAATTCACAGCTCACAGTGTCGCGCCACGCACTCACTCAATAGCAGGGCGACGGAACCATATCCTCCTTAGTCGCCTCTTACGACGTGCATGGTAGGCAACAGTGTTACTATTCTTTGCTCCCCGTATGGGCCCCGGCAATACACGGGCGACAAGAGGAACATGATGAGAGTAAGTACAATCAATGCATAAACCAAATGACCCTCTATATGATATGCCTTGAATAGTCTTGGATATAATTATAATATAAATTATAAGTATTTCCCAATATTTTTTATAGATCAATCGTCACAGAATAATAGGTGATGTGGCCAGTAGCTAACCAGTGGCGGCATTTCGTGGTACCAATTTTATTTTAGGCTGAGTTGACCTGGCAGCAAAGATAAATTTTAAAATGTTTAAATTCCTGACTAGATGGGGATTCAAAAAAAAAAAATGACTACTATGAGACAGACAGACTGTCTTGAGGACTCACGGTGTACTGTACATGTGGCTGAACACCACGTCTAGATTGCCCCTTTTCCTTCCATTATACGAGGGTACGTTAATAAGTAAGTCACAATTGGCTGTAGAAAAATTACTAAATATGTTAACAAGTTGAAACCAGTTTATTTTTATACATACATTGTCCCTTTATTTCTGAACATAATTTCCACCAACATTGATGCACTTATCCCATCCGTCTTCAGCACCAGATTCTTCTCTTTCAGGCAACACATCTGAATTGCTGTCACGTGTTTTGTGACCTGTGTTTAAAGAAGTAGCTGAAAGTGAAACATGCGTGTCCTGTTTGCCGCTGCAGAGTTACATCTCAATTGCACGATTTTGCTTTGGATTGCTACATCCACACTGTTATGGACCAGTTTAGCCACGAGTCAAGACAGAAGAGGGCAGAGGCGTTGCACAGTAGACAAGGTAAGGTTAACATCATAAAACTCAAGTCAAGCTAAAATTGTATAAACATGAGAATGTTGATTCCTGGTAAGTTGTTACCCTCGCTCTTACACTTCCGGTGTGCTTTGCCGATGTAAGGGGTTCAACCCCTGCACTGGACAGTTGGACTAAAACTCTCGTCCTTGACTTTGGGACGTAAATTACAATTACCTTTGAAGTCAGAGCGAGTTCGCCTGATGGCGAGGGACACTGGTAATATGGGAAGATAATCCACACTCAAATATCAGTGCGCTAGAATAGTGGCACTTGTATGGACTACGCTTAATTAAAAGCAAACACCAAGAAAAAAAATCAGCACGAGAGGTGTTTCATAGAGTTTATAATTATGAGAGAGTATTCAGTCAGTCGAGTCAGTCTACAGGGTAGAATAGGTTGAATAAATAATTAAATGTTAGCAGTTTATTCATACTTATTCATATTCCTTTTTCTTTGTCTTCTTGTTTGCCTGCCGGCGAGGTGGTCATGGGTTTAAATTCACATGATGAGATGAGATTAGATGAGATGAGGTATTTGAAAATATTGCCATTTCTAGTTTTGTATTTAGAGTTCATGTTGCATGAACTCCAACAGCATGGCTACATAGACTATTCAACCTTGTTTGGGCAGAACAACAGACATCGCGAGCCTGGGGAAACGCCATAATTATCCCAATTTGTAAAAACACAGACAGCAAAAGTGATTGCACACAATTCAGAGACATTTCACTGTTGAGTCATACTGGGAAAATATTATGTAAAATTCTTGAGAAAAGATTACGAACAACTATAGAACCCCGGCTAAGAGAATTACAACTTGGATTTAGGGAAAACAATGAATGCACAAATGCCATTTTTGCTCTCTTAGACAACTCACAGAAAAATGAATCGAATTCAATGAAACACTCTACTTAGCCCTCGTCGACCAAGAAAAGGCATTTGATAGAGTAGATAGTAACAAGCTGTGGGAAATCCTTAAACAATATGGAGTGAGTACACATCTAACAAACCTATGTAGAAGCTTATACAATAACGGTGAATGCATAGTGAGGGCAACTGGAGGACACTCAGAACCCTTCATCATAAGATCTGGAGTACGACAAGGTTGTGTCCTGTCCCCTCTCTTGTTTATAACATATACAGACAACATATATAGAGAAACCAGCTCGACAGAGACCGCAAGAATACCGTATGACGAGAACACAGAAGAAGAACCATCTGCAAATCTAACCATTAAAGAACTCCTGTTTGCGGACGGCCAGACACTAATAGCAAAATCAGAAGCTGAATTACAATACCACATGAATAGTCTAAACGAAATGTGTGAAAATTAGCACAAGCAAAACAGAGGTAATAACTAGAACCCCATCCATCCATCCTGTGCCGTGCCGGTAAGCGTGGACGGTCATGTTCTGCCATCTCACTCGATCACCAGAGTCGTTGATCAGCAGACTATAACTAAAGAAGAAGGAAAAAAAACAATTCACTTAAACGAACATCCCTTGAAACAAGTAAAGAGTTTCAAGTACCTAGGAAGTATAATATCATCAAATGGCAGATCAGAAGACGAGATCTAATATAGATGCAATAAGGCAAGCCAACTCATTGGTCAAATGGCACCAATACTAAAGAACAAATATCTATTAGATTTATAAAGTATTGGACGACCCGGCTCGGCTTCGCCCAGCCCCTGGCGGGGAGCTAATTTAATTCATATTCGCCCCCTGCTTCCGTTCCCATTCCCACAGCGGGGAGAGTCTCATTTAATTCATATCCGGCCCCTGCTCCCGTTCCCGTCCCCCCCCCCCCCCAAAAAAAAAAGACGACACGGCCTGGGTTCGCCCACTCCTGGCGGGGAGCGTCTCATTTCATTCATATTCGGCCCCTGCTCCCGTTCTCGTTCCCAAAGCGGGGAGCGTCTCATTTAATTCATATTCGGTCCCTGCTCCCGTTCCCGTTCCCTAAAAAGACGACACGGCCCGGCTTCCCCCAACAATTAACTTGGGTAAATGGAGCAGCAACATGAGAATAAGAAAAAAGGAGGAGGAAGAGGGAGGTGGAGGAGGGAGGATGAGGGAGGAGGAGGGAGGGGAGGGAAGAGGGAGGAGGGGAGGGAGGAGGAGGAAAGAGGAGGAGGAGAGGGAGGAGGAGGGAAGAGGGAGGAGGGGAGGGAGGAGAAAGAGGAAGAGGAGGGGAGGAGGGGGAGGAGAAGGAGGGGAGGATGATTATAACGCATATGCCTGTAGATAACTGTAGCAAAAAGGTCAACCTATTTGAGAAATATGCAACAATTTTGCATATATAGCAATGCTATCGAAAGTTATGTCCCCTCGCTATATATATGTGAATATAGATTATGTGGTTGTTTCGGGATTTGAAATTTAAATATTGAGCACAACCCACTACTGGCAACGCCGATCGCATTCTGGTACGAACCTAAGGCCTATCCACGACAATATGGAAGCACTATACTCGAGTTTCGCCCTCGTTTGAGCTCGTCAGTAGTGCATATCCCTGACCGGATCCGGAAACAGTCCCGGATCACTCGTGTGAAGCGGGTGTGTAACCACGCGGCACACACTGGACACACCAAATTATCACAACAGAACATCACAACGCTACCCATCGTAGGCTATGCTCAAGATTGCCCATACAGACAGACATACATACATTGTCTTTTATATATATATATATATATATAGATGATTGTATTTGTTAAAGGAATGGCAATACTAGTCTGTTTTGTCTTATAGTGGAACAGGAGATGTTCGACGCTGAAGAGGCAGGTCAGCCTCTTGATATACTTGCCGGAGCTGGAGGAGCATCCACTAATGAGTGACATACAGGGGACAGCACAGAGGCAGAGGTTCCTCGCATGATTTTAATTTGTCAGAATGCTGTGTAGAGTTTTTTTTTTTAACCCCTTTTGTGAGATTATGTGGTAATACGTGTATATTATGGTGCGGGTGGAAAAAGTGGTGCAAATCAGCGGTGTAAAAAATGTAACGGCCGCGGTGTGCAAGTACAGCTGCGGCAGTTAGGACCCGGCATGGTTCAGCAGCTCCAGAGTATATGTTCTGAATGCCACGGGGAAGGAGAGGTCATTAGGGGAAAAGACAGATGTGTGGAGTGTAAAGGGAAGAAAGTATGCAGTGAGACCAAGATACTAGAGGTTCATGTGGACAAGGGAATGAGAGATGGCCAGGAGATTCCTTTCAGGGGTGAAGGTGACCAACAGCCAAGTGTGGAACCAGGGGACGTTATCATAATTCTGCAGCAGAAAGAACACGAATTCTTCACTAGAAAGGACCATGATTTGATTATGGAGCGCAGTATATCTCTGACAGAAGCTTTATGTGGCTTTCATTTTGTAATCAAACATTTGGATGGGCGTGATTTAGTGATACGTAACGCACCTGGTGAGATCATATCTCCTGGAAAGCTGAAAATGGTGCCTGAAGGGGGAATGCCACAATTTAGAAACCCTTATGAGAAGGGCAACTTGTATATAAACTTTAACATTGAGTTTCCTGAGAGGAATTTCACCAGTGAAGATAAATTGAAGGTTTTGGAGATACTGTTGCTCCCTCGCCCTCGTGTGGAGATTCCGACGGGCGAGCATGTGGAGGAGGTGAATCTGATCGAGTTTGATGGCAGTAAAAGCTTCAGTGGCTCAGGTTCTAGGTTAGAAGCATACCATGAAGATGGCGACGATGAAGGCAATGGGGGACATCCAAGTATGCAGTGTCAACATCAATAATGATAGGTTTCTTTTTATGTGGAAAATTTAGGTACTTGTTTATATTTTTTCCACCTATCGGTATGTTTTTTGCTTTGAATGGTTGTATAAAAAAAAATCTTAGCTATCAAATTTCAGGTTGTCATTGAAATATGATATCTGGTGTGAATAAAAAATAAATGGATATGTAAACCTTAAAAAAAAAAAAAAAAAAAAAAATAAAAAAAAATTACCAAATACAGGCAACTTTCTTTCAACTCCAGCTCGCAATCATGGGTAAGCCTATGGGACTGCACACAGCTCGTAAGCTGAAGGATCATCGCCGCGAGCAGAGATGGCACGACAAGGATTACAAGAAGGCTCACTTGGGCACCAGATGGAAGGCCAATCCCTTCCAGGGATCTTCCCACGCCAAAGGAATTGTTCTAGAGAAAGTAGGTGTTGAGGCCAAACAGCCCAATTCTGCTATCCGAAAATGTGTCAGGGTACAGCTGATCAAGAATGGCAAAAAGATCACTGCATTCGTTCCCAATGACGGCTGTTTGAATTTCATTGAAGAAAACGATGAGGTTCTGGTGGCTGGTTTTGGCCGTAAAGGTCATGCCGTCGGTGACATTCCTGATGTCCGCTTCAAGATTGTCAAGGTTGCTAACGTATCCCTGCTGGCCTTGTTTAAGGGAAAGAAGGAAAGTTGAAAAGATCTTAAACATGTGGAAATAAATTTTCTGTATCCAAAAAAAAAAAAAAAATACTCCTTTTGCAAAAAAAAAAAAAAAATACTCCTTTTGGGCAAAGTACAAGGTCTTTTCTTTCGAAAGTACACAGAAATACAGGCCAAGAAACTGGGCCTCTCAGGCTGGGTCAAGAACACCAGCAACGGCACCGTGGGAGTCATTGAAGGTCCAGAGGACAAGATTGCCATGATGAAGAATTGGCTCGAGAAGAAAGGAAGTCCCAAATCTGTGATCATGAAATGTGTCTTCTTAGATGAGAAAACAATTGACTCAACATCTTTCCCATTATTTTCTATGGAAAGATAGAGATGAAATTACTTGCCATGTGACAATCCAAGTGTACAGACATTATATCTCTAGTTGTAAACACATCAGATAGTTTCAACCCCATTTGATCTGATTTGTTATGTTTATAATTCCTGAGCCATTATGTTTTTAAGATTTAAAAGCTGTCTCATATAATTTAGTAATAATTCTGAAGTTTTTATAGTTAAAAAACAAATGATGGACATTTCATATCTTGTTTTCTGAGAGTAATGTATTATTAATTTTGTGAGCATTTATCATAACAGACATATCAACTTCCAGATTTGTGACCTTTGTCCTTGACCTGAGGTTTACACTGTGATAGACACATACAAATATATATATATATATATATATATATATATATATATATATATATATATATATATATATATATATATATATATAATTTTTTTTTTCCGCGTTTCCATCCTGTTTCAGGATATTACGGTCAACACCAGCATCTTTCAGCTGTATGTTGATTCCTAGGCTAGATTACGCTCATCAGCACGCCACGACATATATATATATATATATATATGAGAGAGAGACACTGTTCTGTAACAATGCAGTGAGAATAGAACAATGAGAAAACTATGATGATTGAACAGATCAGCGGTAGCAGAAACAGGCTGGGGGAAATGTGCTGGGTTGCCTAAGATGGTGGTATCAAGGAATAACATCAACAGAGTGTATCGATAACCTCAACGACCAAGATCTGTGGAAATATAGGAGTTCCTGCGCCATTTGGTAGGGCAAATGATGATGAAGACGAACGTGGCGGTCTAAGTGCGAACAAGGCAAAAGAAGCCATGAGTTGAGTTGTGCAATGTGTGTTTTGTGGCCGATAAAAATTCATTACAATGTACATATTACATTTTATTTAATTGTCACTGGATCAGCCAAATGTTTATATGTTTCTTTTTGGGACAAAGTTTTGTAGTCACTGGCCAGGTTATCAGGTTTCGAACAGCCCATAACTAACATTAGTAATAATAGCATATAGAATCTACTTGGCTGAAATACATCTGGAACTTGCAGTTTTTGCCACTTCACACCAGGGCTGTTTCTTGTTCGTTCCCAATTTGCATTTAGATTGGCATTTTTCATGATTATCTAACAACTGGCAAGCAGAGTTTGACAGCCCCTTGCCAGATTTTGCTTGTCCCCCGAGGGGTTACAACACTTTCTCTGTAATCCAGTTTATCACGCAGATTTCTACTAAAATAAAACCCTGAAAATTGAACCCTTTGCTTCTTTTATGTTGCTGTTAAAATGAAGAGTGATCCACATGTTTTGAAAGAAGCAAAGACACAAAGACAGTTTATAACAAACATCTTAAAGAGACAGTCATTATTTTGTGTTCACATTAATGGTGTGGTGAATTCGGTCACAGGCAGAAAGTTAAGGCCGTTGTGATGCATATAGAGGGATAGCTTGTACCACACATCAGGCGCCAGCGAGCTCTGCTGGTTTCACAGAACCCCGCAGATTTTACAGCAGATTTCAAAGTTTGTTTATATGCGGTATATAATTTACGAGTCTGAGATGAAATTCATAATTTTAAATGTAAATCAAATCAAATCAAATCAACTTTATTAGGGTCACAAATTGGGCGCGCATTCTTACATTCAGCCCTTCCAATCACTCGTCTTTCGTTCATCAAGAGCATTATACATTTACATAGGAAGAAAATTAAACATTGTGAAATGAATGTTGTAAACATAAACAAGGCTAATTACCATGTTATGAGGCCCATCTCCCACCTATCCATACATCACCCCACCCACACAACACCCCCACCTACCCACACACACGCGCACCAAGGGACACATACACACCCCCACCTACCCACACACACGCACACCAAGGGACACATACATACCCCACCAACCGACCCATTCCCCTCCCGCACATCCCCCACCCACACACACTGCCATCACCTGATCCCCCAACCAAAACACACTCGCCACCCACAAACATTCCCCCACCAACCCACACATCCCACGCCCACCCACATACACATCCTAACCCACACATCCTCTCCCCACCCACACCCCAAACCACCCATCCCCCAGCCACATCTCCATCGACAACATATTCCCCACCCATGCACACAATTCCCCACCAACCCACACATCGCACATCCACTCACACATCCCCAAACCATGCACACACATCCCCACCAACTAACATGTCCCTACCCCCCCCCCCCACACACACACACACATCTCCCTAACCACCCATACATCCCCAATCCACTCACACACACCCCACCACCCACACATACAACTTCCACCCACACATGCCATAACCTAATCCCCCACCACACAATCCCCCACCCGCACATCACATACACCCCCTACCACGCACTATTCCCAACCCACGCACCACACACACATCCCTCACCAACACATCCCCACTTACACACCACACACATATCCCCCACCCAGATACCACACAATATTCCCACCCACACCCACACAGATACCCTTACCCATCCACCCCACATACCCCCACTCACACACCACAAAAATCCCCCACCCACACACACATACCTCATCCACACAATATCCCCAACCAACACACCACACACCTCTCCCCACCCACATACGCATTCCCTACCCGTCCACCAACAGACACTCACTCACGCATACATCCTCCACTACGCACCCACACACCCCTACCCACCCACCCCCAACCAAACATCTCTCGATCACAATACCCCTACCCACACACATCTTCCACCCACTCACACATCCCACCCCGACACATACAACTCCCTCACCCACCTACACATCCCTAAGCCACTCATACACCCCACCCACACATTCCCCATCCACACACACATCTCCCACACACGCACCCCCACATACTTCCCCCAACCACCTCAATCCCCTACTCACCCACACATATACCCCACCCATACGCACATTCCCCGCACCCATCACACACATCCCCCACACCACACACTATCCTCCACCCATACCACCACAAACATACCCTCCACCCACACATCATTCACACATCCCCCACCAACACACCGCACACATATCTCAAACCCACACACCATACACTTCTCCCCACCCGCCCTTGCATCCCCAATCCACCCAACATAATCCCCTACCCACACAACCCCGCCTCCCACACATACTTCCTCAAACCATCCACACATCTCCACCCACATAAACACACATCCCCCGCATCCGTCCCATACACATATCCTCCACCCATACACACATCCCCCACACCCATTCCAACACCCCTACTTTCACCCCCACACATCCATCCACACATCCCACCAACAAACACAAATACCACTACCCACCAAAACCCACACACCCCAACCCATCCAAACGCATACCCACACCCACACACACCCCACCCACACATATCCCCATACTCACACACATCCTCCACATACACTCACACTTCCTCACATCTAGACACATACAAAATGTCTCACGTTAGTATTGAAACTAGTATGAACAAACTCCCACACTTTACTCACACACATACACTGACACTTGTCATGAGCAGTCTCATAAAAATGTTAAACATGGAGAAAAATTTGTACATAAAATGTATGTGACGTAAAAATAGTGATGCTCTCTCTCTCTCTCTCTCTCTCTCTCTCTCTCTCTCTCTCTCTCTCTCTCTCTCTCTCTCTCTCTCTCTCTCTCTCTCTCTCCATGTCATTATAAAATTCCTCTATACTTTTTTCATCGCTTTCACTTGTTGGAGCATATACTTGAATTACATTTATTTTAAAAGGTCTTCCGTTTAATTTTACTAATAGAACTCTGTCTGACACAGCCCAATATCCGTTGACAGATTTTGATGTTTGCTTATCTAATATAATGGCTACACCTCTTTGCTGTTCTTCCCCCCCCCCCCCCCCCCGAGTAAATAATCTTACAATCCTCTCCTATCCTTATCCCTGCTCCTCTCCATCTCGTTTCCGATATTCCTAATATGTTAATCTTCTCTCTCTCCATTTCTTTTTTGATGTCCTCCAACTTTCCATCTGCATTCATTGTTCTAACATTCCAAGTTCCTACTTTCAATTATATTAATCTTTTACACCTAGTAGCCTGTTGACGGTCTGGAGTCACCTGGTGCGCATGACTATCCCTACCGGGCGAGGCTGCTCCTCCTATGGAGCACCCATTTACGCCGTTTCTCTGATTATCGATAAGTGAACACAACATGATTTTCTTGGCATGTGTAAAGAAGGTAGTTTGCCATTGCTTTCCTTTCCAGCAGTGACCATACTGGTCAGTGACCGTAGCCATTGTCTCCTCAAAAAAGGAGATCCTCTGCCTACCGTCGTGAAGGTGGAGACCATAACCTACAACTATCTGTCGGCTGCTCTCCATCTTCATCCACCACCTGCACCCATAACTTCACGTAAGCCTGATCGGGGGGGGGGGGGGTGGCTAAACGGGTACTCTACCTTACCCAAGGGTGTCCCGTAGGCTAGCGGAGGGAAGGAGGCGCCTTACTTCTCCTTTGATAGGGGATACCCCTACCCCGATCATCCCTTGAAGACTGATAAATCACAAGTTCTACTCCGCTGATGACGTCTGGGTCGACCCTAGAATCCTCCAGGTCCCCAACTAAAGAACAGTCTTATAGCACACTACACACGTATCTACAAGGGCCTGGTTGCTCTCTGTCTCGCCAGTTCCTGGGAAACACCTTAGCAACAACCTATATCTGGAGCACTGCCTCCATATTACCACAATGTCACAACTGCTTGACTCAATAAGTGAATTAACACTGCACATATACTCATACGGCTATCGTACAGGTCGGTAGGTATGAACTACCCTAATAGTTCACCCTGTCTATTCACTCACTCAAGTAGGTAAGTATCAACAACTTGCCTAGTTCTGCAGAATGTCAAATCTCTGATGCCGGTCATATGACCCGGTTCATGGCTTCAACAAAGGATCACCACTGTAGATTCACCCTTGCGGTTTCGTGAACTGTAGACAAAGTGTCCCATAACGACCCAGCCGGACCGGAAGCATAATAAACTTTATCATGACTGGTAGACATTAGGTTCATCACCTGACTGCCTGCCGTCGCGAAACTCGATACCATGACCAATAAATATCTGTCGGCTACCCTCAAAATTTCATCCACCACCTGTCTTCCGTGGCTTCTTTTGACAACTTCCAATAAACGAACACAAAATAACATCACATAATCCACAGGAAAAACACTATCCACAAGAAATCCACAGGTAATCAACATGAAATCCACAGGAAACCATTAAACAGCGTCTCCCCGAATTATAGCGCATCATTTCGTCGCCATTGTACCGGAATTATGTATGATTTAATTTCTTTCTTTTCTTTTTGTTGTTGTTTGTTTGCTTGAAAAGAATTGCCTATATCTAATACATACTTCACCAATCTTTTACTTTTGCGATTGCTCGCTTAGAACTCAAGCATAGTCCCAGTCCTTCGTCACTGGGAAGAAGGAAATATCACAATGTGATATAAGAATATAAGCGAGGAAGATTGTCTTCTTCTGACAACTGGTCACAATTCCGCCGTGGAAGAGGGACAGTTTCTGGAGATACACCCTTTAGCCTCACTAGCCCCCGGCGCACCTATAGAATTTGCCATCTCTGGTGCCAGTGAAGAGTATCTGGATCTGTTTAACACTTTCTTACACGTCAGAGCTAAAGTCACACTACCCAACGGTGACAAACTACCACCCACTGCCGATGTTGCTCCTGTCAACTATTACCTGCACAGTTTATTTTCTTAAGTGGACGTCTCACTCAACGACACGCTAATCATCCCATGGTTCAACGTCACTTCCAAGTAGGCTCTATACGGATAAGTATTTTCACTAGGGGTGAAGAGCGATCCACAACTTGCCCTCGGCTGCGTCGACGCTGTCTCGAGACAGATTGAATAGTGATACGCCAATGACGGTGTATATAACGACCAATTGACAGGAGAAGACAATCTTTAGTCGCGGCACTCGCCGACCAAACATGCACCAGACCGAGTTTCTTTCTCCTTCTGTGGTACTTTGTGGGTCAGTTTCCACGTTGGTTTCTTCCATTAGTATCTGGTTAGGTCTGAGACCCAACTGTTGAATTACTTGAGATACCCGAACCACTTGACTAAGTACTCTTTACCACCTCGCCTGGGTCTTTCTCGAGAATAATAAAGCACCTATGAATCCACCTTGTTGCAGGATCTGTTTCCTCTTCTTGATAGATAGCTTCTTACGCGTGAGCTCTCTCAGACTGTTCTTGTGTCGCCGCAATCGTCTATTCTGAACCGGTGTCAGTGGAACATTACCTTTTAACACATTGTGACAGCACTTGCATATTGATTGGACGAGGTCTGGGGAAGCCGATTTAATTACGGCTTTCGCGTCAGCCGGCTTCGCCTCGCTCAGAAATCGCAGCATGGCCTCGTGACGTTTTATTCGATGGGACATATTATTTAGGCACGTAGAAGATTTGACGCTGATCTGGAAAAATATGACTTCGTAAGCGGAGCTGATCCGGTGTTTCCTGTCAAAGGTCAAACAGCAAATAACCGTGTGGAGCCGCTGTCGTCCTTAAAACTCTCTAGGACATATGACACGCGGCCTGGATACATCTGTTTGGCCAGGTTAGTAATCAGAGACCCGTCACGTGGGTTCTTAAATACCACTAGGTAATGTGAATTCAAGCTGATGGTTCTTTGCTCTTTATTCTTCCCAAAGAGATTCTGGACTATATACACAACACTGAGGTTGCGATGATGACTACCCTTAGTAAAAAGCTTAGTTACCCTATCATCTGTCTCGGACATTAGGTCATCTGTTACCATTAGACGACTCTATCATCTGTCCACTGTTCCATATCCGGAAAGCCTTCGTTAATTTGAATGCCTTTCATAGTCTCATACATGGATTGCCATTCTCCGTAGCACCATATAATCTCCTCTGGAATCAGATCGACCATGTCTGATAAATGCGCAGAAACTTTTGCACAAAGACGGATTTTCCACACCCTGTTGGTCCCGCAATCAAAGCCGTAAAAGGATGTTTCCATTTCGGATCCATGACTAATAATAATCACCTATCCACCTACGACATTTATTTTATGGGACTCGAACCCGCCGCCGCCGCCGCCGTGATCTACCCCTAGATGTCACATAAAAAACACGTGATCTACCCCTAGATGTGTCATAAAACACACGTGATGGAGTCTACGTGGTGAAGTGGTTAAGAGCCATCTTTCGCTCCGAAGGTCGAGGGTTTGATTCCGTACTCAGTCATTCGGTTCACGAGTGCATTATTCTCGGAGACTCCTTGAGGTTGTCGCTGGAGCTATAGAATTCGTGCTCTGTGCATCGCTTTCGGCAAGTCTCTCTGTGAAAAGAGACCGAGCCATATGGGATGAAACCCGGAGCAGTGAAGTCGATCCTCATGCCTTTAAATCTTCCTATTTTTTTTTTAGAAAACACGTGATCTATCTCTAGATTTTGGCATAAAACGCAGGCTCTCTGAGTCTAGACTGACTGACCAAATACGCACAGTTCACACAGCTGTTGCTTGGTGACAATAGAAATGAATGCTTGCTGACCGAATAGTCTAATAGCTGCTTCAATACGCACAAGCAAGTACTACCTACACTAAAACATTCCGGTGTATTCCTTGTTTAGCTTGCAAGTCCTTTACAGCAATGTGCGTGCGTGCGTGCGTGTGTGCGAGCGCGCTGTTTGTGATTTCTTGGCAAGTAAACATTCAGTAGTTTGCCATTCCTTTCTTAACGACTGGCACTCATACAATTTTATGAAAACCAACGCAATGCGGTCTGCTGCCAAATCGCCTGCAGATGTGTTTCAATCGCGGTATGTGGGATTACGAATTGCGTCGACAACCCCTTCGACCCGGAGCCAGTGAGGAGAAAACTGAAGAACTATTGTAGCACATTACTTCAACTTTCACGTCACAGTCCCGACTACCCGTAAGAATGATTTTCGGTACTTTTGCCTTAATTCACCCCAAACAAACGTCACCAGCTATATTTAGGGTCACCAGCTATATTTAGCACTGACGGTGATCTCCTCTGTGTTCGGATACAGTTCGTGTCAGTGCGTTTCAATTTCCCCCACAGTGTTTCTTTGGGCTTTGGCCACCGTTTCTGTGTGTGTGTGTGTCTGTCTGTCTGTCTGTCTCATCATGAGTTTTCTGGAACTGGCAGCAGCAGCAGCAGGCAGCAACTGTCCACGACAAGCCAGAGTAGCGTTGCCTTTTCTGCAGCAGCATCATGGCATCTGACATTCTGCTAGACACTGTTCTCATAATCATGTCATCATGGTGCTATCGCTGACTGAGCGTCAGGACAGATGGGAGATGCCAACGACGACATTGACCATGTATGTCGGCAGGACATCCTCCCGCTGAGACAAGACCACATGGCTGCAAGGCTCGAGTTTCCCGTACAGACAGATCATCATCATTCTTTTCGTATACTCCTGGTCTCAAGAGTTGACAAGCATTTCATTTGCCAGTTACAGTTGGGGGTATGTAGCCGAGAGCAACTGTTGCACACCGATAAAATTGCGCACCGAGCTACGGCGCAACACGGGGAACCCCTGGATGTGACGTCATACCCTGGGATTCCGTTTGTTTGGGGTGAATTAAGGCAAAAGTACCTGATTTTCTCCTGTTTGGTCCACTATAATTTCACATTGTTGGTAAACGCTTCGCGAATGATGCAGACATTGAACGTGAGACGAGAACGTGATTGCGTCAGATTGATTGATTGATTGATTGATTGATTGATCCATTGATTCATTGCTTGATTGATTGGTTTAGGAACCGACATCACAGCATTGGGGGATTTCCCATAAGCGCTCCGTCCCCATCCTCAACAGCCAGCGAAGAGTTCCAACACCAATAGTACCAGTAGCAATCTGATTATATGTCCGTCTCGCCTTTCCTCTAAGCGTCGAGCGTCGGCCAGATCCCCTCGTCACACCTCGCTGTCTCATTCTTACCAGACCATGGTGATCCATTTGCTCCTCCGACGTGTACACGTGCTCCCACAAGGCCGCAACCACGTCTGCCTTGTCATGCATCAATACTCCACCAAGTTTTGCCGACCCAGCCAATCTGCCCGCCTGTTCATTTCCCAGCACACCGGCATGTCCCGGAGAAAAGATCCAGGCAATGCTTGCCACCCGTGTCCTCCGAAGCGAAGCAGGCCACTTTGCCCGAAGATTGCCTGTCCTCACCTTCCTCAGCATGCTTTCTGAGTCAGCAGAGCACGTACTTCTATGCTGCCGGTTTGGAAGGACAGATACTATGATGGGATAACTATATCAATATTAGTGGGGATTATGTTGAGAAGCCTGCTCCGCCGCGAAGGAGTTATGGACGCATTTCGTAGTCCTGCATTTCGTGTTCGAAACACAACTGTGAGCGATTTGGTAGTAGACCGCTATGCGTTGGTTTTTTGTGAAGTGGTATGGGTACCGGTCGTTCAGAAATCAATGGCTAACTACTGAACGTAGACTTGCCCAGATATCACGAAAAGCAAAAAAAAAAAAAAAACCGGGGTTTTATGCACAAAATGAATGTCCAACTTTAGCATCTTGTTTTTGGCAAACTGCCAAAAGGTAGAAATCCTCCCGTAGCCGGAAATTTCTATATAAAGGACAAGTTGTTTATACCATAGAGCAGGAACTATGGGTACCGAACATGGACAACTTGTCGTGCCGAAACAATATCGTAATCAGATATTGCATATGGGACATACCATATCCTGTAAAGGATATGCAACTAACTTAACTATGTTGAGAAATAGAGAAGGAATGTACGTTCAATAATAAATAGCGTTCAAGTTTGCATCCCCTTTATTATTTTTAATTATCATGTTTTAACTTACTGACTTCCTCTCGTACAATGTTAATTTGTCTCTTTAGTTGAAGTATTTCAATAGGTTAATATTTGTTGTTAGAATGCAGAAAGTACATCGTAAGTAAATAAATGCACTACCTTTTTACAACTTGTCCCCCACTTGAGTTTAAATGGTATCCGAGTGAATGGCCATCCTTTAAAGCCATTCATCCCTTATAAACTACACGAAGGGGATTTGATACTGTTGCTGCATGGAGCTCTTGCAGAGAAGAATATCAGTATCGATTTTACACATCCTGCCATGTAAGTTTATTCTGCAGTCTTCTCCCTCCTTTCTCTCCCACTTTATTTTGATTAACTTCTTAAGTTACTGAGTCAGATATCCATCAAACCCGAGTTGGTGAATCATATTTTCTTACTCTAACACAGTGGTTCTGAACCTTTTTTTGGCCCATGCACCCCTTCACCATATGTTCAGAATGTTAACCCTTCCCCTCCCTTTCGTATTTCCTCCCTATGAATCCCCCACCCCTATACAGTATGTGTAAAAAATGAAGCTAAATTTAATAACACATACTAGAACAAGTCTAGACGTTTACATAAAACGTGATTTGCGTTTCTACTTACGTTATAAAACGAATTTCAGAAGGGCGAGAAGTACAGAACCGTAAAATATGGAGGAAAAAACAATATCATGTAATCGGTTCTTGTATTAAGGCGATCTTGAAATAATGTTAATTCCCCCCCCCCTGCATACTTGTGGGGGGGGGGGGGGGTGATTTTTAGCGTTTCCGGGGTGGGGAGTGGGGTTGGGTGGGGGAATTCCTCCACCGGTTGAGAACCACTGCTCTAAAAGACTAACAGACACATTTGAAATAAGAACACGACCGCGACAGAAACTCTTCTCGCCATCTTAATTAATCTTACTGGCTATAGGCAAAATTGTGATGACAACGATAACTACCACCAAAAAGGCCTTTCACTTAACTCTGAAAGAGCTGTTTGATCATGGGATTTCCCTAACGACATTGCCGATAAATCTCACACACAGAATACATGCAGGATTATTTCAACAAACTTGAGAGGCGGCCAAAACAATGCGGTCTAAAAATTCGGAGGGGAAAAACAAAAAATAATGAGAATAGATCTAGCAAATGATCAGCAGAAAGACAAACCTAAGAATGTTTTAATGGTAAAGGACATTAACGCCGTTCCTATATTATTATGACGCAAGCGATATACATTACGGTTGTGGCTCTACTACTCTGTAACTCTAACTTGAACAAAGTAAACGATTGTAAAATGAACATAAATATAACCAAAATATGCAGCATACACAGTTACACGGATATTTGAATTTGCTTACAGATTTACGAAGATATTATGATAGTTTTCTTTCAAAACCATATATTACATAGACTACACAGCCTGTGTGCCCTGCAGTGCAAATTATTTGAGCACAATGTCATTTATTTACGGTTCGGGCATGTATATGTTAAGATAGTATTCATATTTTGAGACGCATATTCCTAATTTTTTTTTTTCAATGTGTTTGTTAACATCACTTAATGTTATATGATATTATATATGGAAATTGTAATAACAAAAAAATTTCTTACACACTTTGTTGAGACATGGTTAATTCATTTTTTTTATTTTTTTGCATATCCTTTATAGGACATCGCTGTCAACACCAGCATCTTTCAGTTGTATGTTGATTTCTTGGCAAGATTATGCTCAGTAGTTTGCCATTGCTTTCTGAGCGGCTGGCTCACATACCCCGTAAGTTACCGATGCGATTCGAACCACTGCTGATTCTTACCGTCATCACGTTAACCGACGAGAGTATACGAGATTACGGAGAAAAGTCATAACCTCTAAGCCACGAAGCCGGTTGGTTAATTCATTTTTTTTTTTTAGCATATCCTTTACAGGACATCGCTGTCAACACCAGCATCTTTCAGCTGTATGTTGATCTCTTGGCAAGATTACGCTCAGTAGTTTGCCATTGCTTTCTGAGCGGCCGGCTCAGTATCCCGCAAGTCACGAGCGGGGGTCGAACCGCCTTCAGCTCTCGCTCCGCTACGAGACTCTGCGTGATAAACGGGATTACAGAGAGAAAGTGTTGTAACCCCACAGCCAGAGAGACCGGCAAATCATTACCAGGTCTTATTTAGACAAAACAGGGGGAACAACTGATAATCTCTGGCATGATAATACATTCATCATCATTGTGTGCCACATCGATAAGCTTGGGCTGACATGGTTCGCCATCTCACACGATCACAAGAGTCCTGGTCAGGTCTGTGTTCTTGTCCCGATTATGCCATATGACCAAGCCATCCGAGTGTTTAGATCTATGCCGTCCCCTTGATATTTTCCCTTCAAATTTGGCAGTTGGCCATGTGCTCCAGTTCATTTCTTCTCATAACGTTCCTAGACAATCTGGACAGTCTGAGTCTAATTTCTCTAATCAGTTTACGACTTTCATTAGTATGTTGCAGAACTTTCTCATTAGTTTTTCTATCTGGTCATGGAATCCTTTGTACTTTCCTTGGAAACAAGTCCACTGCCATCACATGTTTCTCAGGTTGTCGGCTTGTTGTCCGCGTTTGTCACGTGTTGTCACGTGTGTTTAGCAGTATATGTTCTATACAGCACCGCAACACTCTTTTCCCCGATGCATATGAAGACATTTTATTGGTCATTATATTTTCCATCTTGCAGAAGGTTACCTTTGACACTGAGACTATTGATCGAGTGATATGGCGAACCATGACAGACCAGGCTTATCAGTACGACACATGATGATGAAAATTAGATTAATTCCAGATGTGAGAGATAATTTATACATGACGGCAACTGAGACAGGGCATCTGGGGGGCGGGGGAGAAAGGTGGGGGTGGGGGAGAGGTGTTCTACACATGACTTCATTTTTACGAGATGAAAGGCCAGTTTTTACCAGCCACTTAATTTTTATTTTACTGTTTATATGGTGTTTTACACCCACACCCTCTCCTCCTGTGCTTAGGGTTCGAGTCTGTTGACAATGAAATACGTGCAACCCGCGGAGGAAACATTACCAACCTAGGAACCTAGTTCACAATGAAATACCTAAAACATGTGGGGGGAACATTACCAACCTAGGACTAACATTGACAATGAAATACCTAAAACGTGTGGAGGAAACATTACGGACATAGGACTAACATTGACAATGAAATATCTAAAACGTGTGGAGGAAACATGACCAACCTAGGAATAACGTTGACAATGAAATACCTAAAACGTGTGGAGGAAACATTACGGACATAGGACTAACATTGACAATGAAATACCTAAAACATGTGGGGGGAACATTACCAACCTAGGACTAACATTGACAATGAAATATCTAAAACGTGTGGAGGAAACATGACCAACCTAGGAATAACGTTGACAATGAAATACCTAAAACGTGTGGAGGAAACATTACGGACATAGGACTAACATTGACAATGAAATACCTAAAACATGTGGGGGGAACATTACCAACCTAGGACTAACATTGACAATGAAATATCTAAAACGTGTGGAGGAAACATGACCAACCTAGGAATAACGTTGACAATGAAATACCTAAAACGTGTGGAGGAAACATGACCAATCTAGGGCAAACGTTGACAAAGAAATACATAAAACGTATGGAGGAAACATTGCAAACTTAGACCTAATACCAACCAATACCTATGTGCTTTACGAAGTCTAGTTAGTTTAGTTTAGTTCGGTCGACGGATCATCATCACGGCACACGGATGTAATCCATAAGTGCTCCGTTCTACTCCTAACTCAAGCCTGAGTCCAGAGAATCTCAGCTCAGTGCACGAACTTCGTAGCACCGGCGAGGATCCTGAAATACTTTGGGTAGATTTTTAACTCGAAATTTTGACCGGGCAGCACCGTTAGGCTACTCTTTTTCGACGGAGCTTGAACCAGGGACCTCCAACACTCGAGGCAGACACCATACCTCGAGACCACTCAGTCCCCGTTTTTAAGCGACTTTACGGAGTCATGACCTGTTACTCCTCTTCTTCCCCCCCCCCCCCCCCCCCCAATTACCAGTCTCGTGCATTCATCCCGCTGAGAAAAACCTCTCCAACTTCACTCAGATAACTGCAAGTATTTTTTCAGAGCTTAGACGACCTGAACGCCGATGCATCATATGTAAGAGTTAAAACTCACCCCGAACAGGACACAACAGGCTGGAACCCCCCTCCATCTCCCCCCCCCCCCGCCTAAAAAAACCGCATCGGTTTAGATTGGAATACATATCTAGGACCGGTAGGTCCTCGCATTTTAGCCACTGCGCTATCTCTGCTTCCCATGCTGGCGGTATTTTAAAATACGCAGCTTTGTCAAGATGTTCGTATCTTTCACCCTGCTCGAATGTATGTGTTTATATACAATTCTCCTACACTACGTATCATGCAGTTACTTATATTTAGTATGTTGCCGTTTTACCAACTGTTATATACTGCATCTAGTTTTCAATTTACGTTTATTTTGATTATACGCTATTCTGATTACTGGCAAAACATAAATCCGTAAGAACAATTTAGAATAAGTAGAATATGTTATTATATTAGCTCCTCCTACTTCTTTTTCTTCTTCTTCTTGTCTGTCCACAACCTTATGTTTAGTGTACTGTCAGTCATACCTCCATGCCATTATATTATCTTTTTTTGCACATCCCTTTAACAGGACGTCGCAGTCAACACCAGCATTTTTGCCGCTGTGATCTCTTGGCAAGTTTACGTACAATAGTTTGCCATTGATTTCTGAACGACCGGCACCGATACCAACGCAAAACCAACCGATCTACTGCCAAATCGCGGGCAGCTGTGTTTCGAATGTGGGTATACAGGATTACGAAAAACGACCGTAAGACCTTCGCCACGTAGCCGGCATTATAATAATTATATTATCTAGGTACCTAAATACATTGCAGCTCAAGCTTTAGAAGTTGCTCTCATTGGTCATTACTTATTCAGTTCCAAATAAATAGGCAATCGCAGGCAATAACAAATAGCGCTTATCGTTGAAGAGGTTGTTCAACGAAACATTGGCAAAGGAAACGTGATAAACTCGACGTTATACAGGACAATGGAGATATTTTGTCAACAATATTGAAATTCTGAGAAAAGCAGCTGCAGTGTGGTGTGTGTAGGAATCGTCCAGTTCAGATAAACCATTCTTTTCTTATTTATTTTTATAACACCTCTCATCAAAAATGCTATTGCTAAAGATGTTTCAGCATTGTTAATTGTCACTCGTTTATGTCATATAAATAAAGCTGGTAACAGATTCCACAGGAAGTGTTACAATCGCAGATTCAACGGTTTCTGCAAAAATCAACTAACCACTTTTGCTTGTTAGTTAAAGAACAAGGTACAATTTTCAGACTCCGGATAGAACACAACAGGATGAAACACCGCATGTTTATGAAACTAAAGATAGGAGAGATTGATGAATGTAACCATGGAACTGGTGACATGACAGTTAGACATTTGTTGCAAGAGTGTCAAACATATACAGAACAGAGAAAAGTATTTTACCCTACACCCGTTCTATTTGAGGGCAAACACTATAGAGATGTCAACAAGTTAAGTTGCCTGCAGCTTTCTTTGCATTGATTCATATCGACATGTGAAGATGAAGAAAGAAGAAGAGAAAGTTTGTTAACTGGTTGCATGTATTTGCAAGATGCCGCATCGGCAACAGCATTTATTTACTGTTTATGATTTTATAAACAATTTTTATGTTCAGTAGCTTGCCATTTGGAGGTCAGTTGAACTTAAATGATGACTTCCCGTTCAGAAACCAATGGCAAACTACTGAATGTAAAATTGCCTAGCACAATCAACTTGGGGTTGATTGCAGAAGCTTGCAAAGGAAAAATGAGATTGCTTTTTTTTTTTTTTTAAATTTGTCATTTGATTTCTGAATGACCGACATTCGTGCCAATGTAAAGATCAAAGTAAACTGATCTTCCCCAATTGGTTGTGGCTAACTTCGAACCTGGCATGTCGGGTGCCTGTCATCATCATCATCATCATCATCATCATCATCATCATCATCATCATCATCATCATCATCATCATCATCATCATCATCATCATCATCATCATCATCATCATCATCATCATCATAATCATCGAGTCTATCATTCTGGAGAGCGGTGTTAAAGTAGTCTGATCGTGTCACACCACTGTATTTTGTTTTGAGTAATTCCCTCCTGCTCAGTGTAAGTCTCAACCCAATATCTTGCATGCCTGTAGAATAACTAGAATGGATAATAGAGTACCTATCATCAGAAACATTCTTACGACTGTGGCCAACTGGAGAATGTACCACCTCTGGATAAACTGTCAGTATTTATGTTTTATTTAATGGCAGGAAATGAAATCCCAGCTATAAAAGCAGGATAAAAGGGTAAAGTAAAGGACTCTTTTCGCTTTTAGTCAAATTGGGTATATGGTGCTAATCACATATTTCACAGACCTATCAGCACTCGAGGTATGATGTGCTCAGCAGCACATGGCTGCCTTTACTTCCCAATACATTGTATGGTAATCTTTTTAGTCTGGGTCGACCTGGGAACTCAGGTTAATTTTACAAATTCACCGAGATACTAATTCGAACCTATGGCCCCCAAGACATGTCTGCGCTTTAGCCACTGGGCTCTCACAAAAACAGAGTGATGACGCTCTCACAAAAACAGAGTGATGACGCTCTCACAAAAACAGAGTGATGACGCTCTCACAAAAACAGAGTGATGACGCTCTCACAAAAACAGAGTGATGACATGACATTTGGGGGTCAAGAACCAGACGGAGCTGACCAGGGCCTTGGCGCGCGAACCATGACTCCAGCTACCTTGTGTATATTGCACATGTTTGGTATCACTGTATGGCTTTCAGGTAGGTCAATCCTTAAAGTAAGCTCTCTGTTATCATTCTTTTAAGGCCTGCGTGTGTATGTGAGTGGGGAGTGTCTCTCTCTCTCTCTCTCTCTCTCTCTCTCTCTCTCTCTCTCTCTCTCTCTCTCTCTAGCTCTCTCTCCCTCTTGGTCTGACTATCTTTGCACTTGTCCGCCAGTCTATCGCTATCTACATATCTATCTCTATCTGTCACTCTGTAATTTACTGCCAATATAATACCTTGCGGTGTAGGGCAGGGGGGTCTTGAGCCTGAGGAATTAAGGCCGCCTAACTAGTGTAGATCGTCGCGAACTGTGCGCCAGGTCATGGTTCAGCTTTCTTTTTGCCTCCGACAGAAAAAAACAACTTCACACCTTACCGAGGATTCGAACCCGGGTCTCCCGAAGGAGAATCCGGCAAACTAGCTGTCACAAAGTAAATGATGACAGAGTGACAGATAGAGTGGCTATGGTTGTGTCTAGGGAAATGTCAGTGTATATGGTATGTTGCACAACCGATCAACCACGATGCATGCATCACACCCAAACACCAGTCAGTGAACAAGCGTTAATTTGCGCACATAAAATTCCTTTAATTCTGAATTAACACAGACACACGTAACATATAAATCCGGGAACAATAATTCTCTCAGAATATATCTCCACCCCAATGGAACACTTCGAATAACACTGCCTCTCAAGGCCTACTACATCGCATCCCACACGACAGGTATACTAGCCTCTCTCTAGGCCCGACTCAAAGTAACCCACTCTGGGTCTCGAATTCCACTCACTATCCCTGGAACCCATAGTGCGGAGTCTTTTCCTAACTCCGTCACAATTCTCCACTTTCTCCGACCACGACCTCCTCCTAGTCCGGTCTCAACACAACTCCTCCTCAGCTCGGAGTCCAAACATCAACTGATCTCCGTCAATCTTTGTCCATGTCTTTTAAACAATTCTATGCCCCCACAATGATCCACACAAACACCACCTCACTGCTCCAACTGTCTGCCTCCCAATTATCCTAGCCAGCTGACCTCTTCTCAGCTCTCCCTTCACTTACTGTCTTCTCATTTTCGCCCTCTGGGAGACTTACTACCCGCCCTTTTTATCTCGTGAACTGTTTATGTGTATCCTTGCTATCCAGGACACTGATCTTAATGTCAATGACCCCAGGCATGTGTCACTAGCCACTCGGCCAGTTGTCTCTCTGTAATTTGTCTTTTCACTTTCCTAGTTCTGTAATTGTTTTTAAATGAAGCTATCTGATTCAGAGAACATACGTGGTCTTGGGTTCGATCCTCATGAGGGCGGATCTTGGGCTCTTGGATCGACCTAGCTTAAAACTGGTACCAGGAAATATCGAGGGAAATAAAGGTGGTCGGCTCGATACCGACTGCATCATCCACTTAGTGCCGTTTGTTCTATAAAAATTTGGGTCTAGCCACTTATGCCCACTGCGCCTCAGACGTGTAAAAGGGACTTTTATTTATTGTTTTGTACATTTATATTGCGAAGTCTGCTTTTGTCTGTAGCCCAGGAGCCATCAAGATCATAATCCTCTTAAAACACATTGATGTTATTCTTTTGATGTCTTGTAAACAAAACATGTTCAATCAGACTAATCTATGTTCATCAGCCAATAGTTGTGAACTGCTCTCATATGTTCTGCAAGCAATGCGCCATCATCAAGTGGGTGCAGAGCAATGATAGATGCTCCATGTGTCAACAGTTCATCGTCTCCGTGGTTCACATTGTTGCTTTGGACGTCTGTCTCAACAAGATCGCTGAGCAGCTCAGTGAGAGAGAAACAGTAGAGAGCACGTGTGGTCCATCTGAACAATGGTTGGTTAGTTAGGTGTGAGTCCTTTTAACAGACTCTATGCCAACAGAAAGTAGGTTTGGACCAAACAAAAATAGATGGTGGAATATGGGAAGTAGCTGTATGTCACAGTTATAACTTAAAAGTTGTTAATATGGTAGTAGACATATTGTATTATAACGCAATAGCAACATTTCGACGATATACAAGCCCATGGCAGATGCAGGAAGTCGCTCAAGACGATTTATCAGTCTATGGCACTTAATCAGTTAAGTCCGACGCACTGGCGATTAGGTCATCTGAGCTGTGAAAAGTGCCTGCATCTAATAAAGTAACCGTGGGTGTTCATACATTTCCCCTAACCCGTTATCAGAGTACCATCCCCATGGAGACTTCCCCTCTGAAAGTCCAGAGACCTTCGGGGGGTGGAATACTAGTAATGAAACATCACATCTGTAGAGAGGTACACTCGGATGTAGCCAGGTCATGATTCAGCAACACGCACACGGATTAGACCTGGGTTGACAATGTTTCCTCCAAAGGCTTTGGGTATTTCATGGTCAACACATTACCACCCAGTGCTCAGAGGCACATGATATACTTGTTCAGGTCTGTCAAGCAATACAATTAAGGTCTTCTTCCTCTTTTGTTCGCTTGGAGTTTGTCTATAACTGCAATGCTGTCACTTGTTTGAATTTAACTGTCTTGTTTAGTTCACTCAATGATCCATACAGTGTATCTTCCACTGTTTCTTCTCCGTGCCAGAAGGTTTGCCTTGATATGTTGTATTTTGGGCAGTCTTGGAATATGTGATCTGCTGTCTGCGGCGCCAATTACGTGTGCACATGGCTGATTCACCAATCTTGAATTGTGTATACATGTGGTTGCGTAATCTATTGTGTTCTGTTCTGAGGCGCATGAAAATCATTTGTTCTGGTCTGTCCATAAGGTGGTATTTTTGGTGGCTTTCTGAATGATTTGATAATTCTTTTCTTCTGCTGGTATGTAATGGGTACATAAGGTTGTTGTTATATTGCTCCTTACTTAGCTAATCGGTCAGCTCTGTCGTTTCCGGGTACTTCACGATGAGATGGTATCCACTGTATGATCACCTTACGTTGGCAGCCAAGTTCAGAAAGTAGGATCAGACGTACAGGCAATTTCCCAGACAGGAGAGCCTCAAATACTGATTTTGCATCTGCATATAGCACCACAGGATGTGTATATGGTTGGTATTTAGTAATTTATCTATAGCTATCTTAATTGCCTGGATTTCTGCACCAAAGTTATAACCGTTAGGCGAAATGCGTTTTTTCTGTTAGTTTGTTATGTTCCGGCAGTGGACTGCCTCAACAGATTCAAGAGATCAACGTATTTCTGTTGTGGCGCCAATTCTGTCTTGGGGGGCTATATCAGAGCTCAGCTCAAAAGGTAATGTTGCCTAGTAAGTTAAACTGAGATTCCCAGCTAGTTATCGCGAGCTACAGTTCTCAAGCCAAGCATTCCCATGGTCACAATCGCAAATCGGTTTCAGTGATCAATCGCTATCAACAGCTGTTTCGCACAAACAAAGATCATCAACACACCAGTAGTTTACTGATTCACAAAGCGTGACGTCTGTGGATCAATTATACATGGGGACAAAAGCTTACGGTGCTGCACAAGTCTCACCAGCAAATCCTTATGAAGTGCTAGAAGTTCTGTAAACCAAGAAGATGTGATTCTTTCCAATGGGACTTTAGAGTCGTCACCAAAATGCCATGGTTTTCATAGAACGCCCACCTTCTACTCCTTTGGTCGGTAAGTTGCGGCCAGACGTTTGCCATCCTGCGTGAAAAAAGTAGTTAAAGCCACTACATATTCACGACGAGCTGCTAAACTCCCCACGAGATCCTGGGTCTTCTCAATTACATGTTACGTGTCGAAATTTAGTCACAACAACACCACATCTGTGAGAGGTTTCCCCCTTAAATAATCACCGGAAGCTCTCAAGCCGACGCTAGGCGCATACCCACTACATGCCTTACCCAGGAACCCCTAAGCCAGACCCCGACGAGAGCATTTACTCGAACTATCCCGGCACACGGACCTCGGCTCCAGAATCTCGAGACAGGGTACATGTAGATTTACTACCCGTAAGACAATCCATCCCAGAAAGTAGCTCGATATATGGGAACTTGAGCGGCAATATACCGGTCGATGTTGTTGTTTGTCCATCAAGAATGATGATGACCATTCATTTCATCCAGTGGGGTTGAAGGTGTGGTGCCGTGGGTTCTAAGATGGCTGATAAGGCCTATTTTGGCTCGAAATGTTCTTTGACAATGTGGGCAAGGAATGCTTGACGTTTCTGGAGGAGGATTTCCTGCAGTGGTTTTTCTGTCCTGCCTTTTCTTCACAGCTCTTGCAGTCCTGGTTGCCTCACATATGACTGCACCTTTGCGCAATGATGCACGCCACGAATTTCGGTCTCTGGCTGCAGCCTCCCAGGTGTCATGATGAATTCCAAAAGCCGTCAGTGAAATTTTCAGTGTCTTTAAAGCGTTTCCTCTGGCCACCTTGGGAGCGTTTACCACAACGCAGTTCGCTGTAAAAAATTCGTTTAGGGAGCCTGTGATATGGCATGCGAGTCAAGTGACCAGCCCAGCAAATATGATTCTTCATCAGTATAGTGTGGATACTGGGCATGGATGCTCTTTCTAGGACTTCAGTGTCTGGAATCTTGTCTTGCCATTTAATCTTCAGTAGCTTCCTTAGGCAGACTGTGTGGAAGTGGTTTAATTTCCTAGCGTCTCACTGATAAACCGTCCAGGTTTCATAAGCATATAGCAGTGTGGATAATACAACTGCTTTGTAGACTTTTAGCTTTGTTTGCAGGCTTATTCCAGTTCTGTCCCATACATTCTTGTACAGTCTGCCTTGGAGATTCTTGTAATCACTTCGTCATCAATTGTGGCAGCTTGTGACACAGTGCTGCCAAGATAGGTGGATTTGTCCACAACACTTAGTCTATGATCATTCACTTTGATATTCGGCGACGTTGGATGAAGAATGACTTGCGCGATGACTTGGATTAAAGTGAGGAAGAGTTGCACAATTCGTCGACCTCACTCTCTCGCCTGAGTCCGTCTGAGTCCAGTGGCAAGACAAGTCTAGACGTATGGAGACGAATACAGGTGCAGTGGATGACCAGGGCGCTCTACGTGCCTTGCCGTGCTCATTACGTTCCACAACGCTTTGCAGGTAAACGCCGTCTTGTCCGTTGAATCAGGAATGATTTCTTCCGCGCAGTCTGCCGAATCCTGTCTTCACATGCTGGGTAGGCATGCCCTAGTTTACCTCTTGGTTTGACACCAAATCGGATACCCATGCCTGGTTTAGCCAGCGTCTCACAGCTGTTGCTCGGGGGGGGGGGGGGGTGGCCGCTGTCGCATGCTGACAGCTACTAGCAGCCACAGGCACGAGCTGGGTGTCAGGCTTGGACCAGTGGGGGATGGGTCCTGAAAAGGACATGAGAGTCATCCTTACCAAAGGTGCTACCAATGCCTGACACCCCGTACCCCCCAACCGATCGATGAAAACGCATACGACGCTATAGCCACTCCTTCAACTTCTCCTAGCTCTAGACAAAAGTGGTGATGAACAATTTGTCTACGATGAACATTTACGTCCAGGTCAACAATCAATTCTAGGTTACTCAACTCTAGAAGATAAAGATCCGGTCCTATCCTATGATGTTTTCTTTGACGGTCAGAAAGTGGTTGAGCTGGACGATGATAACTTTCATGCTTTTGTCAAATACAAGGATCTGGCAATGAGTATGTTTTACGATTCTGCGTGGGAAAAGGAATTCAAGTCTGCATGTCTGGTATGCGCTGATGATGGATGTAACGAAGAAGAGGAAGGAGAAGGTCAAGAAAACTACACATACTTTAACAGTCTAATGCTGTCTAACTGACTGCATAAGGTCCTACCAAAGAAACACTACCGACCTATTTTGTCGTGTAAAACTGGAGATGTTGAGAACTCGTATACACTACATTCCGAGCTGTAAGAAATATGACCACCAAATTCTAACCCAGTGGCCTTTCCCGACAATAGTCATTTATTTCTGGTGGCTTGTGACCCAGTACAACATGGTGTCTTTGTTGGTGGCATTCGAGCTGGATTTGAGCACTGAAGACGTGACAATTGGTCTCCATTTACCTGAAGGGGAGGCAGATACAAAAAAGATGCTCATTGTTCAACATCAAGACTTCATGGCTAGATTTGCTTGGTGCCTGGGAGATTCAGAGAGTTATAGTCATCGTCAATGAAGAAAAAACGCTGAAGTCGATAAACGTTTCGTTCAAGGTGAATACAGTCTTTCACACCTGTCATGGAAAAGCAAAGACCATGACCCTGAAACTCTGCTGACCTTGCTGGAAAAATTCGGGCAATGAAACCAGCTGGGGAAGAAAGAACTTTGTTTACATGCAGAAACGGCGCTGAGTGGAGCGGGCTTGTGTGCACATTGTCACTCTTGCTGGACCATATGGACAATGACCAACAAGGTTCTGTGCCTCTGGTAGTCGGAACAGTCAAGGCTATTAGACCTCACATAGTTCCATCTCTGAATCAGTACAGACTTTTGTACCAAGTACTGAATCTCTTCAACGAAAGGAATGATGTCTACAGCAATGTCAATCCTACATGATCTTCATCATCTCCGGAGTAACATTCAGCAATGTGTAACCAAGTGATATATGACCTGTACAATCCATTATGAAACATTCATCAATGTGTAGACAAGTGACGTATGATCTGTATGATCCTTTATGTAACATTGATCAATGTGTAGACACGTGATATATGACTTGAATGATCCCTTATATAAAATTTATCAATGTGTAGACAAATGATATATGATCTGTAGGATCTATTATGTAACAAGGATCAATGTGTAAACAAAAGGAACATGGTCTTAATCTTCACCTCCTCATCCCCCCCCCCCCCCCCCCCCCAACCCGAAGTAACATTCATCATTGTGCAAAAAATCTATGTGATAGAGGGTTATGGCATTGGTCTGGTTTCCCGTACACATGTATCTATTGTGCTCGCCATAAATGAGGCGCTGGAACCTCTTGCCCCCGGGTAGATTAGGCCCGTTAGCTATTACAGCAGTCAATCTAGGAGATGGAAAACTCCGATTATAAACCCCCAAGTTAAAGGTGGACCGACGTGCCGAGGACTGAATGGCCAAGGGTGAGTTGGTCGTGAACGTGGAACGTCTGGTATGCGGGCGGGGCGGCGCCAGGCGTATGGACTCCTGAGGGACATCCCCTGCCCCTTCCCCAGCAGGCAGGCTCTACTAGGGTCACCGCTCATTTCCTGCAATATCCAAACTGTGTGTATATGTTATTATTTATAAAAGGGAATCGTCGCCGGAGCTACGGAGCACGTGCTCTGCGCTTGACACATCCTTCAGGGACTAGCGAAGAGAGAGTGAGGAGGAGAAGACGAGGAAATGGTGTGAGAAGAAGGCATAGAAATAGGAGGGCACGCGCCAGAAGAACAAGACGAAAAGTAGAGAGACTAGGTCTCAACCATGTAAGAGTGGGATATTGGAACTGTCGTAGTGCCAGGCAGAGAGGTCCTGTATTGGAGAGGCTAACATATGATTTTGATGTCCTCATTCTCCAGGAGCTAAATACAGACAAATACCATTGCCCTGGGTACGCCAGTTATATAAACCCTACAGGGCAGATGAGGTGTGGGCAAGGTCTGCTGGTGAAGGAAGGAGTGAAGCATGTGGTACTTGACTTGAGCCAGTGGAATCACAGTGCAAGAGATGTCCAGGGTATACACATGGAGATTGGGGGCTTAAGTTGGAACATCATAAATGTATATGCCACAGTGGACTGTTTTGTCAGAAAGGAACACTGGGGCTGGCTTAAGGAATTGGAGGAATTACCGGGTGATAGGCTACTCATATGTGGAGACTTCAATGCGAGGAACAGAGATTGGGACAGCAGTGGAGAACACCGACATGGAATTGCCCTTACGGGTGCCATGGTGGACTCCGATGTGGTCTGCATAAATGATGGTAGGCCGACTATAATGGCAATGAGGCCTTGCGATGCGGACACAGCTATTGACTTGGCACTTGTCTCCCAGTCATCAGTCCTTGATGTAAAGTGGACTGTTTTGAATGACCATGGGAGTGATCACATGCCATGCTCAGTCCTGATCTCTAAATCCAGGAAAGTTAAGGCTGGGAGAGCGCGCAAGACCTTCCGGTATGAGTGGACCGACAGCCTTCTTGGACGCCTCAGACAGGGGGCATGCAACAGGGCTGTTAAAAATCCTTTTTGCATCCCCCATGGTGGACCCCAGAAGTAGACCAGGCTTGGAATGCAAAGAGAGCTGCAGTGAAGCAGCTAAGAAAAGTGCGACAGACACCCAGAAGCTCACGAGAGGAAGTGGACACGGCGGAAAATGTCAAGAAAGACAAGGTGGAGGTTTTCAAACGCTGTGCTGCAGGGGCCAAATAGGCAATATGGGAATGTTTCATGAATGAGATTGGAGGTGATAAAACACTGCGAAAGTTCTGGAAACTGCACAGACAAATACAAAGAAAAGATCGGCCTATGACAGTGGGAACAATTTACAGAGATGATGGTGTGCGCGTGACAACAGACACAGAGAAAGGGGAGGCGTTTCTCCAGAGATTTTTAGAGCAGACCAACCATGATGATGTGGACACCAGGGATGCAGTTAGAGAGGAGTTATCAGGCACCATAAAGAATATGCCTTATGAAGACATCATACGGGTTGAAGATGTTAAATATATTTTGAAAAAGGCAAAAGACACGACACCAGGGCCTGATGGAATCAGGAATGGCCACATGAAGGCTTTAAGCGATGTAGACCTGAAGGAGATGACCGATTGCTTTAACCAGAGCATTAGGACAGCATCAGTACCGCAGGATTGGGTACACAGTTATCTCATCCCTCTCCCAAAACCGTTCAAGGATCATTCAAAGCTTAGCGGCTTTAGGATCATCACCCTTCAAAATACATCTAGGAAGGTTTTAGAGAAGATAGTCGCTGTCAAGCTGCAAGAGTTTTTGGAAAGGGGGAAGCTTCTTCCAAGAGGCCTGGGGAACTACAGGCCAGGAAAAGATACCTGGTCGAATGCAGCCACTTTTGCCTTTGACGTTTATGAGGCGTTCCAGAGTAGACAAGAAACGATGGCGCTTGATCTCGAGGATGCGTACAATAGAGTTCGATATGATATTTTGATGACCGCACTGATGGAGAAGGGGGTCAATCCCTGGTTAGTGAACTATATAGCGGCCGTCCTACATTCTCGTCGGATTGCTCTCCGTCTGGGTGCATGGACCTCAGAGCCACATATTTTAACCCCGGGACTGCCGCAGGGATCCGCAATCTCACCGGTGCTCTTTAATGTGTATACGAGCAAAATTGCAAACCTAGAAGCACCAGGGGTTGGAAGGATACTAACATTTGCAGATGATATTCTTGCATATAGGCAGGGGAGAGACTGAGAAAATAGCCCAGGAGCTACAGGCGACAGTAGACAAAGTGATTGACTGGTGCACCGAAATGGGTGCTGACATCCACCCGGAAAAGGCAGCTGTTTTGTGGTGCTCTCTGGACAACAGGATTGTGAGAGCTGATATTCCAAGCCTCACGATAGATGGTGGAAGCGTCAACAGAGAGAACAAACTGAAGTATCTGGGAATCACATTCAAGGATCATGTTGAGACGGTTGTGACAAGATCTCAAAAGGGACTCAACGCACTTAAAACTATGGCTGCAAAGGACATAGAGCAGAGAATGCTTTTCAGACTATACCAGCACTTGATCCTCTCAGCGATTGATTATGGACTAGGACTGCTCACTGTCTCAAAGGGTCAGCTGGTGAGATTGGAGCGCATACAGAACGAGGCTCTGCGGGTCATTCTGGGATGCACCAGAGACACCCCAGTGGTGTGTATGTGGTACATCCTTGGTTTGCCGACTGTTGCTGGTAGGCTCAAGGTGATGCAGGCGAAGGCATACCTCAGAGTAGCTGCTGACACAGATCACCCGTTGCATGAGCCGCTGGACGCTGTTAAGGGCCAGCGACTAATAAGAGGGAAATCATGAATGGCTCAGGTGGAGGATACGATCAGACAGGTGTGCCCCTTGGAGAACATTAGGCAAGGAGAGGAGTGGGTCAGAGTGCCATCGGAGCAGTCAGACGTGTGCAGAGTTATAATCACATTGAGCCAGGAGTGCAGGGAGTGGCCAGCAGGGGCCACGGAAGTGGATATCCAGCAACTAATTCAGGATAATGCTCGCCCGGGTGATATGATTATCTACACAGATGATTCGGTGTTGAGAGGTAGTAGAAGTGCCTGGGGTTTCTTGGCAAAGGCTAATGGTCGACGTTTGGTGCAGGAGAGCGTGGCATATGATACCACAACATCTAGCTTAAGAGTGGAGGTGGAGGCGGTCAGTGCAGCTTTCCGCTGGCTGGAGAATACGATACACACACACATCGTGATTGTAACTGACTCAGAAAGCATGCTGAGTAGGGTGAGGACTGGCAAGCTTCGTGCCGAGTGGCTTGCTTGTTTCAGAAGTCACGGGTGGCAAGCATCGTCTGGATCTATTCTCCGGGGCATGCTGGTGTGTTGGGGAATGAACAGGCGGACAGATTCGCTGGCTCTGCAAAACTTGGTGGATTATTGATGCATGATAAGGCAGACGTGGTTGCAGCCATGTGGGAGTACGTGTACACCTCGGAGGAGCAACTGGATCACCATGGTCTGGCAAGAATGCGACAGCGTGGAGTGACGAGGGGATCTGGCTGATGCTCGACGCTTAGAGGAAAGGCGAGACGTACATATAATCAGATTGCTACTGATACTATTGGGGTTGGAACTCTTCGCTGAATTCTGAGGATGGGGACGGAGCGCTTTTGGGAATGCCCCGAATGCTGTGATGTCGGTTCCTAAATCAATCAATCAATCAGTTATAACCGTACTCTCCTGTTGGTACTATGGCCGTGTCCCTAGTATTATTTGGGTATTCTATATACACTCCCGCCCCTCCATTTCAAACAGCAGTTTGTGCTGACCCATCTGTGTAGACTCGGATCCAGAGGTACTGTGGGTATTCTTCATCAAGGAAGCTGAGAGTGGCTGTTCTGCGCAGTACGCTGTTCTGTTCTTCCTTGTCAAATATTCCTTTCACTTTTGTCTGGATTTGTTTAAGGTCTAATTTAACTGATTCAGTTCCGAAGGATAATTTATCGCCAAATGTGACTTCTCGTTTAGACAGAAAGATGATATATCTCCATGCTAGTGTCATCTTGCCAGGGTGTATTTTTAATAACTGTGCAGTGTTTGAAAATATTGCTGGTCCAAGTTTTGTATTCATCCTCTGTAAAGATCATGAACATAATATGTAAATACAAAACTTGGACCGGCAATATTTTCAAACATTGCAGTCATTAAAAATACACTATATTTGTTTTGTTTCGCTGTATATTCTGCAATTTTAATGTTCAGTGAACAGACCTTTACATTATATTAATTGTTCATTTGAGTGTGCACCATGTTTGGTCCAAACCTACGGTTTTGTTGAGTACTGAATCAGATATCATTCGAAACTGGACAGCAAATCCGTGGTAGTATTGAAATGGTGACAAGAGATAAACACACAAGGAAACAAGGCACATGGGTTACACTAGGTGTGGTGCCTCTATCAACTCGTGGGTTATGGGAGAAGGATGGGTTTATTGCGGTAACTGACTTCGTATTCGGATGCCTGGTCTGGAGCAGACATTTGCCAGTATGACTCCCCAACTCTGTCATTTGACATTTTAATAAAGTTATCTTGCTCAGTTTTGTTATTTATTACTCAGCTCTTTGTTGTCAACTTAAATACCAGAGATCGAATAAGAAAAAATGTTACCAGACAGACTGTGGGATCAAGTTATATATATATATATATTGGCACCTTTCCGTCTTGACAGACGATAGACATTGTGCTTTAAAAAGGCTTAATAACTACGATCCATGGCGGTGGCGAGTGTGGCTGGTAAGGCCAATTCTTGCTGCAAATGTTTGCCCACAGTGGGTGCATGTGAAAACATGGTCACTTCCACCATTTTGCATCATCTTACGTCTCTCACGCTGTGTGTGTGCTTTATCTGCAATCATTTTCTCCTTTGTCTTTATTCCGTTTCTGATAGTTGCCCACCATGCAACACGTTCAGCGGCGACGTGCTCCCAATGTGCATTATCAATGCCTGTATCAATCATGTCCCGCTTACACACATCTTTGTATAGTAGTAGAGGCCGACCCTGAGATCTCCTACCCGTCTGTCATTCACCAAAAAAGATGTCCTTTGGTATTCTACCATCATCCATCCTCCTAACGTGTCCTATCCATCTAAGTCTACGAAGACTGAGCATGGAATACACCGTCATACAACCTGATCTTTCCAATACTTCAGTATTTGTGATTTTGTCTTGCCACTTAATACCAAGTATTCTTCGCAGACACCGCATATGAAAGCTGTTTAAACATTTCTCTTGGCGTGAGTAAGTTGTCCAGGTTTCACTGCCATAAAGAAGAGTACTAAGGACACAGGCTTGATAGACAAGGACTTTTGTTTTGGCAGTAAGCTTCCTGTTCTCCCAGACTCTTTTTGCTAACATGTTCATTGTTGTTGCTGCCTTGCCAATCTTGATGTTGATTTCCTGATCGAGGGATAATTTGCTATTTACCTCTGATCCTAGATATGTAAAATGGTCTACTATCTCCAGTTCGGCGTCGTCAATAAAGATTGATGGTACACCATGTGCACCTTGTGACATAATCTGTGTCTTCTTTTTGTTAATTGTTAAACCAAATTCAGAACAAGCACTGGAGAATGCAGATAGTAGATGTTGTAATTCTTCCTCAGAGTGGGTCGTAATCGCAGCATCATCCGCAAAAAGCAACTCTCTGATTAGTACCCTGCTAATTTTGGTCTTGGCCTTCAATCTCTCAGCATTATAGAGGCCACCATCTGAGCGTGAGTGAATGTATATACCATCATCCTGATCACGAAAGGCATATTTCAGTAGGAGTGAAAAGTATATCCCAAAGAGGGTGGGGGATAGCACACAGCCTTGCTTAACTCCACTCTTGATTTCAAACTCTTCTGAAGTTGAGCCATCAAACTTGATTATACCCTTCATGCCTGTGTGGAACGATTCCACAATGGACAGAAGAGTTGGTGGGCAGCCAATCTTCTTTAGTGCTTTGAACAGACCCTCACGACTGACCAAATCGAATGCCTTTGTGAGGTCGATGAAGGCAATAAACAGTGGCTGATTTTGTTCCCGGCATTTTTCTTGCATCTGTCGCAATGAGAAGATCAAATCAATGGTAGACCGGTTCTGACGGAAGCCACACTGTGATTCGGAGTAGACTTGATCTCCCAGGACTTGAAGTCTGTGCAGGACAATTCTGGCAAATACTTTCCCAACAGTACACAGAAGTGAGATACCTCTATAGTTGTTACAGTCGCTCCGATCTCCCTTGTTCTTGTACAGCGTTATGATGTTTGAATCTTTGAAATCATGTGGGACTTGTCCTTCTCGCCAGCATAGCTCTATTAGCTGGTGGATCTGTAGAGCGAGTGTGTCTTGCCCACTCCTGATCACCTCTATTGGAATCCCATCCTTACCTGGAGCCTTGCCAGATGCAAGCTCATTTATAGCACACTTAACTTCTGTTATGGTGGGAAGTGTGTCCAGGTGGTCAAGAGTTGGCAGGGCCTCTATGGCATTGAGGGCATCATCCGCTAGCTTGGTTTCACTTGAGTAAAGCTCTAAATAGTGCTCGACCCATCTATCCATCTGCTGTTTCTTATCAGTGATGATTTCTCCAGTCAAGGTTTTCAGCGGTGCACTTCTTTTGATCATTGGACCACAGGCTTTCTTTATCCCTTCATACATGCTTCTGATGTTTCCCTTATCACTTGCGATTTGAATGGGCTCGCATAACTTGATCCAATAGTCATTCGCACACTGCCTGGCAGCCTTTTGTGCATCCTTCCTTGTTTGCTTCAGCTCACTCAGAGTGTTACGTGTTGGTCTTTCCTTGTTTCTTAAGAGAGCTATCTTCTTGTTATCAATCAAGGGCTGCAGTATCTGGCTGTTTGTCGCAAACCAGTCCTGCCTCTTATGATCCACAGTGCCGTAAACCCCTACCGCTGTTTTATAAATAGTTTCCTTACGTTTACTCCATTTATCATTTACTATACAATTTTCTGATGTATCATTGAAAGCGTCTTCAAGTTGCTGTTGAAATTCAAAGCACTTTCCAGGATCGTGAGTGTTAGTAATATTAATCCTGGGGCTAGACTTGTGTTTAGCTGTGTAGATTCTCTTTGGTCTCAGTCTAACCCTTGCAACAACCAAAGAATGATCTGTATCACAGTCAGCACTGTGGTAACTTCGAGTTAATGATGTATGGTTCAGATGTTGTCTCCGTGTGATAATGAAGTCCAGCTGATGCCAATGGCCGGATCTTGGATGTTTCCATGTGACCTTATGCATCTCTTTTGTTTTAAAAAAGGAGTTTGTAATACATAGGTCATTTCTAGTGCAATGCTCCAGCAGCCTTTGCCCATTATCATTCATGCGACCGATGTTGTATTTTCCAAGGCACACTGGCCATGAACTCGAGTCCTTGCCCACACGAGCATTGAAATCACCGAGCATATAAATGTAGTCGGATTTTGGAACTGCCTTGATCGCAGAGTCTAGCTGCTCATAGAACATATCCTTCACATCATCAGAGGAAGCGAGTGTCGGTGCATATGCAGTGAGAATGGTGGCAAATCCACAGGAGGTTGCCAAGCGCAGTGATAATAATCTTTCATTACCTCCAGCTGGGATATCAATCATTCCCAGTAGCGAATTCTTCACTGCAAAGCCCACACCATGTTGCCTTTTTTTCTGCCTGCCCTCTTCCCTTCCAAAAAAAGGTGTAATTGTTTTCCCTGAGCGACCCTTCCTCAGCGAGGCGAGTCTCCTGCAGGCCAGCAATATCAATGTTAAGACGATCGAGTTCAGCATCAATCACAGCCGTTTTTCTCACATCGGCAATATTTGTCAAGTCAGTGGAAAATCCTGGACACATGGTTCTCACGTTCCAGGTTGCAAGCCGTAGCCTGAGGTTTCTATTCTTTTTATTAGTAACTGGTGCATTGGTTTTACAGCCTGTGATTCAGATTTTGTCCTAGCCCCAAGCACCCATTGAAGCAGGCAGGCTGTGGCGGATCAGCACCCAATTGGCTGGGGGATGCTCAGTTTGAGGCGGGCGGTAGCTGATCAGTGACACCTGTAGGTGTCTCCCACCGTCAGAGGCAACGCGTGGCGCCACATGTCTACGCCAACTGACAAGGACTTATAACCCGTAACAGTTGCCTCTCGCTTTGATTCCGAGACCGGTTAAGACCAGGGATGGAGTTATTGCCTCTCCATAGCACAAAGCCTGGGCTAAAATAAAGAAACCATGTGTTTCCCATGCAGCATGATCCCTCTCTCGGCCTGCCTAGTTCACTCCAGAGGAAAGTTGACACCTATAATCTGGAACAAGACAAGCTGCAGAAGCTGCCGGATCAGCAAAGCAATGCTCTAACTGCCCGCCTGTCGGAGCTTCGATCCTAGACCAGCTGCCAACCAAGGCTTAGGGCCTGGTCTGCCCTGCCATGACTTATTTTGTCTTTGGGTTGCATTTCCTCGCACCAGGATAAGGCTAGTACCCTCCCAATTGCGCTCTTCCGCCCGAAGCCGTTGGCACAATGTGGGGTGTCGGGTTTGGTAAGCGCCGCCCAACATTCGGCGATGACAGAAAGCAGGTAGTACCGTCTACTGTCATACGGTAGCTCAGTCATATCTGACTAAGACCTGACTGCAATATATATATATATATATATATATATATATATATATATATATATATATATATATATATATATATATATATATATATATATATATATATAAACTAGCTGAGGACCCTGCACGGCGTCGCCTAGTTCCTGGCAGGGAGCGTCTCATTTAATTCATATAAGTAGTCATTATATATTCAAATACATTTCTCTAAGCGCACAGAGTACGCGTCCGGCCCCTGGGCCCTCGTTTATTGATATTTTATTAGTTGAACGTGCTTGAGCATTGCGTACTCGATTAGTTTCCAGACGAACGTGCTTGAGCAGTGCGTACTCGATTGGTTTCTAGTCTTGCTTCCCGTTCCTGTTGCTCGTCTGTTTCTGAAGCTCGTAATGCCTTTTTCTTTCGTGCTTGAGAAAAAATTGTTGATTTTAAACTAACTAACTATTCAGCTGGATCAGTGAGAACAACATATGTACAAAATTTCATCTCAATCGTATGGACCGTTCAGGAACGCATAAAGGACACACACACAAACATTCTCTTATATATATATATATATATATATATATATATATATATATATATATATATATATATATATATATATATATATATATATATATATATATATATATTCTTCTTCTTCTTCAGCGTTCCGAGCCATTGAGGTTCTTTGCTGCAAATACAATCCGTCTCCATTCGTCTCTCTGGTGGACCTTCTCTTGCCAGTCGTTGATTCCAAGTGCTTGTAGGTCTGTACATGTATTATCTCTCCACCGCCTTCTTGGTCTACCTCGGGGTCTACGGTCATTTATTTCCTGAGTGTAAGCGAGTTTTGTTTCCCTATTATCTTCCATTCTTTCTATATGCCCCAGCCATTGTAGTCTATTAGCCTTCATGATACCAGTGATTAGCGGGGACTTAAACAGATCATAAATGTCTTTGTTACTTCTTCTTTTCCACTCTCCACTTTGTGTATCCCTAATGGGTCCAAAGATGCGTCTTAAAATTTTGTTCTCAAAGGTTTGTAACAAGGCTTCGTCTCCTTTCGTTGTACTCCAGGTTTCAGAGCCATACAGCACAACTGGTCTGATCAGTGTTTTGTATATTGTGATTTTGGTGTTACGAGATAGCGCCTTTGATTTTAGTAGATGTTGTAGTGCATAGTATATCTTATTTCCAGAGTTGATTCTATTTTGTAATTCTTCCCTTATGATGTTGGAGCAGTTGAAGATTGTACCCAGGTATTTGTATGATTCCGTTCTTTTAATGGTCATATTATCTATTTGTATGTGGCCAGAATTTCTAGCCATTCCGTCTCTTGAAATTACCATATATTCTGTCTTATCTTGGTTGATAACCAGCCCCATCTGTTGGGCTTTTCCCGTTAAGTGAGTCAATATTTCCAATGTCTTTTGTTCACTTTGCCCTATAATATCTATATCATCTGCATAACCAAGCAGCTTGGATGTTCCTCCAATATCACATTCCTCCTTTACCTTCCTTACAACTTTCTCTAGAGCCAGATTGAAGAGTAGCGGCGATAGTGCATCACCCTGTTTCAAGCCAGATGTTATTTGGAAGGGGTCTGATTTCCTGCCTTTATATGTTACTATATTATAAGTATCTTCCATGCATAGTCTGGTCATGTTGATTAACTTCCTTGGTATTCCAAATTCCTGCATAGCATTCCATAGACTATTCCTATGGACACTATCATAAGCCTTTTTAAAATCCACAAAAATGTTATGGAGATCTCTTTTATATTCCCAATGTTTCTCGGCTATTTGTCGTAAGATAAATATCTGATCTATTGTTGATCTGTTTTGTCTAAAACCCGCCTGGTAGTCACCTAATATGTCTATGGCAGAAGATCAAATGGTTCGGCCATCTCGTTAGAATGCAACAGCATCAACTAATAGCACTGGCAATACATCAAAGAAGATTTTATACGAGAGCAAGAGGACGCCCAAAAAGAAAATGACGACATCAAAGGCAGTTACGTGGAATGACACCATCCAGTGCCACCCATTGGGCGCTGGAACGTCAACTACTCCTCCTTTGATGGCAAAGGGGGAAAATATGATGTTGATGATGATTACTTCAAGCCTTATGCATATTTCGTTTTCCATTAATTCGTGAAAATCATTGCGCATTATAATAGAGCAACGCATCAAATTGAAATTACCACTTAATATCGGATTTGTGGACTATGAAAAAAGCCTTTGATACCATTCAATGGGAATATGGTATTCCACAGAATATAATGAACTTAAGAAAAGCAACATATCATCTGCAGAAAGGAAAACCAACAGCGGCATTCAAAATAAGAGTAAGGGTGGGAAAACGATGTCCTTTGTCAGCTCTGTTAATTTTAATACAGACAACGGCTGTGACAGGCTGGCTAAACCAGGCAGGGGAAACCAATTAGGCGTCAAACCAATGGGTGAACTAGGGTATGCGTATCCAGCATGTGAAGACAGGATTCGGCTGACTGTGCGGAAGAAATCATTGATGATTCAACGGGCACGACGGCGTTTACCTGCAAAGCGTTGTGGAATGTAATGAGCATGACAAGGAGCGTAGAGCCCTGGTCATCCACTACACCTGTATTCGTCTCCAGTCATCTTGACTTGTCTTGCCACTGGATTCAGATGGACTCAGGTGAGAAAGTGTGGTCGGCGAATTTTGCAACTCTTCCTCAATTTAATCCAATTCATCGCGCAAGTCATTCTTCATCCAGCTATTTTTAATAACTATATACTGGATTATGAAGACAACAACACGCACTGCCAGAAATGGACTTCTCTGACACGGCAGCTTGGCGATCTGGCTTTCGCTGATAACATGTTCCGCCTGTTCCACACACGAAATCAGACGCAAGATAAACTAACAACATCGGATGGGGTCACAACTTTTGGTTAGGTTTAAACATTCATAGGGAAAAGACAATGATAATGATACTAAATCAAGCAAATGAAAATCTTATATCCCTTTGGTGAATCAAAAATGTAAGAGGTGAAATCATAAACCTATTTAGGAGCAACGTAGACAAAGATGGATGAACAGATAAAGATATCAAAATAACAATACAATATGGCAAGAGAAACTTTATAGCACTAGGAAATTTGTGGGAGTCGGCAGAAATTAAATTTAGCACCAAACCTAGAACGACTAAAACAGTTACAAATAAACTACAAACATTCATTAATTAGTGTCTGTGAAAAACTGAAGTAATAAAATGGCAGGACAGAATCACTGAGGTGGAGCTCGTGGAGAAAACTGGACAAATACCGGTGAATCAAGGGGTGAAGACAGGACGCTGTTATTGGATGAGGTGACGAAACTGGTCAATATTATAATTAGAAAGTCCTTCGTCTTGAACCAATCGGCAACAGAAAAAGAGGGATACCTTCAAACACACGAAGAGGAGAACTGGAAGCAGGTGAATAATATGGGGAGGACATGATGGAGTTACAGAAGACAGCAATGCATTGAAGGCTTGTGTGAGCTGGCTGAGGACACATACTTCACAGAGAGAGAGAGAGAGAGAGAGAGAGAGAGAGAGAGAGAGAGAGAGAGAGAGAGAGAGAGAGAGAGATGCAACTGCAGAAGGTCTTGGTTCATTACATCACATTGATAGCTACACTTCTGACTTGAAAGGTTCTTCATGGTAAAGTGGTCAAGCCATCTACTCCGTGATCCAAAGGCCATGAGTTTGCTTTCGGGTGGTTATTCAGACCATGAGTGCAACATGTTCGGAGACCTCTGAGGGTCATTGCTGGAGCTACAGTTTGTGCTTTGTGCAGGCGGCCTGCTGTTTTGCAGAAAAGAGACTAAACCAGATGGGGTGACATCCAGTGCAATGAAGTTGATCTTCTCACCTTTAACTTTATTTCTATCTCTTCTAGAAAATCCAGTTGCTTTTCTAAAGTATTTCATCTTATATTTGATGGGTTTACTCTCATAATTTAGACAACATTCATATTCAACATGATTGATCTCACTTATCAACATGGCACCTGATGATATCATACTGCTAGAGAATTAAGTGCTTTCATGTACACATCAAAGTGTACTTGAAAGACAAAAACATTTGGAAGGGGAAATAAGAGAAGAAAACACACACCCCTGTTCTGTTTTTCTGCTATTTATTTTGAACTTAAAACAGCTCCTGCTCATTAAGAATGGCTGGGGTATTAGCTGTTTGTGAAAGAAAAAAAAAACCAACATCCAAATTTAACAGTACATAAGCAAACTTGTGTAAACAAACAAACAATCAATCATATGACACCAACTGTTTAGCAAAACAGCAATCAAACAAGAAAAACATTCACTGATATGAATGTTGTATGGCCACCACTAACTCAACTAATATAACAGTGTTTTTTAACAAACCCACAATGTTACTTTCAACCCCCGAGTTAAATGGTGTGTACATTATTTTTTTTGTGCTCGCTCGCTTTGAACTCAAGCGTAGTCCATACACATTACCTATAGTAATGCTGGACTGAATTCTGCGTGTGGAAATTAGCTTTACCTATTAACAGTGTCTCTTGCCATGAGGCGAACCCGCTCCGACTTCAGAGGTACTTGTAATTAACGTAACCAAGTCAAAATTTTAGTCCAACTAATCAATGTAGGGGTTGAACCCCTAACCTCGGTATCAGTGCAACAGATGTTGAAAAATGTGCATTCTTATCCAATCGGCCATGCTGACCTACGGTGTTTAAATAAACTAATAGTTAAAGTAAACTCTGTAATATAAAAGTAAATCATTGACAATTAATCACCAAGGTTTACAATAATTTTAGACAAGAAAGTTAAAAAGACTATGAAGGGATACAAGAATACTTATTCTTTGAAAGGCATGCAAAACACAAGTTCTAAATGAAAAATACAATTTTCAACAGTTAAATTCTGATGGCTTTGTTGACTTGTGTGAAAGTCCTCCCAACCCCAGACAAGGATCTATTAGTTATAACCCACAGACACATCTGATAGTTATAAAACGGGCTGCAGAAACACACCACAGACTTCATTTTAGAGTCTACATCATAAAAATTAGTGGCTCCCAAAAATGATTTTTTCCCGTATTCACTTTCTTTAACTCGAACTTAGTCAACACTGGTTTTTGCATGTGGGTCAGCTTTCCCTTTTATCAGCATCCCATGCCATCATGCAAACCCACTCCGAATTCTCATGTACTTGTAATTTAATCCCCAAGTCAATGATGTTTTAGTCTAAATGACTGGTATATGGAGGGGAACCCCCTACTCCACTGTTAAGTGCACCAGAAGGCTAAGAGCAAGGGCTTTTAGCCCATATATTTCATGGCAATGTGTCAACAAAATGGATGGAGGGGAGAGGAGATGACTCAATGTCATATACTGCTGCAGGCATGAAGTGTTGTAACTTCACATATACTAGGTCTGACATAATATAGAACTGATCAGCTTCTACCTTCATAAACATTTCTCTCTCATCATCCAGTGCCTTGCTGCCTGGCATGGGCGATCATGCCTCTCCACAGATTACGATACGATCTCTGACGTCATGGATCAATTCATGTGTTGACTCCCATCTGTGCCATGACACAAGATTGTCAAGAATCTTCTCACGTTGTCTTCCTCTATCTCTGTTTCTGCAAATATTTCCTGTATTTCCCAGTCACATGTTCCAGGTTTTGTCTTCTCATTATGTGGCCAAAAAACAATGACTGCGTCTTTCTGATTTTTGTGAAAAGTTGTCTTTGCGACTCAGCTTCCCTTAAAATGTTCTTTTCAGCTGTCCAATTAATTTTCAGCATTCTTCTATAAAACCACATCTCCAAGGCCTCCAGGGATTTTTTCGCTTGCTTACTAATTTCCAGGGCTTGCAGCAGTATGTTAAACCTGATTCTATGTAGCATGCAAGAATTCTTTTTCTGAATTTCAAGGACAGTCACTTATCGCACAAAACGTTCTTCATTTGACAGAATGCAGTTTTTGCTTGTCCTATTCTGCTCTTTATCTCAGTGATGCATCTTCCATCTGTGTTATCCATGTGCCTAGATATCTGAATTTCTGCACTTGTAGAAAGATACTGTGTGAACCGTCAGGCCTTCTGGGTCATGGCATGATGAAGCGACCAGTTCCCTTTCTCACCAATGTTTCTTCCCAGACAATTCACAGAAGACAATCTTGTACCTATTCTATAAGACTGTGCTCACCCCAGAACCTTATGGATCAGATTAAAAAACTGGCGATTGAATCGCAACCACTTTCTTTATAATTAAGTGCACTAATCAGTAGCTTAGTGCGGCTCTGTAAGCAATTTACAAGTAAATTTATTTCAATATTTTAAAAAATGTTACTTGTCGATTTCTGACAACAGTACTTGGAACAAGTAACCTGTTTATTTTTAAACAACAATATCTGATTTTATAACAATCCTTACACCACTTTAACATGTAATTAAAACCACAGAAAAAAAACGTTAGTTGCATATCCTTTACAGGACGTAGCAGTCAACCCTATAATTTTTTTGGCTGTTCGTGATTCTTGGGCAAGTTTACGTTCAGTAGTTTGCCATTGACTTCTGAACAACTGGCACCCATAACATTTTATAAAAAAAACCAATGCAAGGTTGTCAGCTGCCAAAAATCGCCCGCAGCTGTGTTTCGAACGAGGTATGCAGGATTACGAACTGCATCTGTAACCTTTTCATCATGGAGCCGGCATGTAATACATACACAATTAATCTAACTTATGTTTTATATTCAAATGTTGGTAACAAGTTTACCTGATAGTAAATTTCACAATTATATGGTAAACACAGTTGATGAATATGTACTGGCACATGTGGATAGAAAAACAAATTAGTAACAAGTTACAACAGTATAAAGAAGACAGAAAATTGTGCTGAGCTCAAATCTCAGAAAAGGGTGAACCTAACAAATGCACACCTGGTGTTATTTTCTTAGGTTGATAAAGTACTATAAGATAACTTGCTATATTTATTTGATATTTTTCTGAAGCGAGATAAATAAAGAAAGTGCAGCATCTGGCATGAATTTATCTAGCAACCAACATGTTTTAAAAAAATGCAATGAACTGAATTTTAACAGATAAGTTAAATTTACCACCGCTAAGTAAGCTAAACTTGTTATTGTAATAGTAACAGGCATGCATGGGGTAGTGTGAAATAATGTTTCAGTTTTATTTACACGCTTTCTTTCTTGGTACAATGGACCAAGCCAGAGCCACCAGTATTTACTTTCACTTACCATACTGAAATCTTTGTAATAACATCTGTGCGAAAATCACGTAACACACTCTTCTTTTAGTCCTTGCGGTGGGGTATTTGGTCATCATGTCACAGCGTTCTGACTCCTGTACTGCCAATCCTTTCTAATAGATGTTCTTCCACGCCATGAAGCCAAACTGTCTAGCATCTTCTTGCTTGGTCTTCTCCTCCTCTCCCCTCCTTTTTCCTTTGTCACTATGAACTCAGTTTTTTCCCCGTCTTCTGACGTGCCAAAAGAACAAAGTGAAATCTTCTGAAGCGGGTAACCAGATCTCTTGGTAAATTAGTTAACTTCATTCAAGATATATCTTCATTACATGTTTTATCTGTCCATGATGTTGCCATCATTCTGATATGAAACTACATGTCTGTAGATTGCACACAAATCCTATAACTTGACCTACTTCAACAGAAGCTTATCCACCTAAAAAATAAGAGTTACACTTATTTCACTTTCATGAAAAACCCAAATATCATCAATGATCATAATCATCATTTCCAGGACGAATAAAAAATCATAAAGTATCATATTCATCCTTTTACAGACAAATCAAAGATCATCATGTATCATAATCATAGTTTTCATTGACCGCTGTTGTGGCTGACCACGACGAATATGAAAGGTTCATCGGCTGAGGCTGCATTTGAGACTGATTGACAGGTAGCTGTGTGTGGAACTGTTGATAGTCTGGATGATGGTGCGACCCTTGATTCTGGTGGGCAGGCAGTTGAAACGAGTGCTGAGACGAAGGCATTGTAGGCTGATAGGAGTTTGGGAATGAGGGTGGGACCGGGTAGCTGGTCATTCCTTGAGATAATCTGGGTACATAAGGAGGGTAGTGTGGTGCACTGTTGGAAGGTAAACTTGAGCCAGTGAAGTGCTGCTGGTGCGACTGCTGTGGGAGACCTGCCATTGCTGAGTTGTTTAAGGAGTGGGTCATGCTGTAGAATAAAAGATGGAAATTGTAGCATGACGGTGTAAAATAAACTGCATTACAGGAGGCCAGCATGGCCAAATGGATAAGAACGCTCGTTCTTAAACTTCCAGTGTGCTGATGCAGAGGTAGCAGGTCAGTTGGACCAAAATGTTGATTCCTTGTCCTTGACATGAGAATTACAAGTACCTAAGAAGTCAAAGTGGGTTCGCCTGACGGCAAGGGACAATGGTAATAAGGAAAGCTAATCTACATGCAAAAATAAGTCCCGTGTGCTAGGAGTAGAGCACGTATATGGGCTGCGCCTGAGTTCAAAGTGAGCAAACGCCAACAAATTATTGCATAGGAGAGAGTTTGCTCTTTCAACAAAATAATATGTACATGTATGTTTCAATAAAATATGTCCCTTTCTTCCAGTAAGCTGGTTCGTTGAACGTTGTAATGTACACATATTATTTTTTTGTGCGAGTGACTACAAAGGCCAGATTTCCTTCAATTTGTGAATGAAACAGTCACAGAATTCTTTCATAATCCAAAATTAAACTAGTCAAGATCTTCACACATTTCAGTTATCACACAACTGTCCAAGGTAATATTATGATCTAACAACTGTTGACAAGCAAAATTTTAAAAGAAGCGATAGTATAACTGTATTAGTGTTATTCAATCAATCACGTGCCATGCAGGAAAGCATGGGCGGTCATGACTCGCCATTTCACTCGATCACCAGCGTCGTGGATCAGCTCAGTGTTCCTGTCTCGTCCATGCCATGTGGCCAAGCCATCCAGGTATTTTCCTCTCGGTCTTCCTCTTGGTCTGTTCCCTTCGATCTTGCCAGTTGTCACCAAGTTCTCCAATCCATTTTTTCTCATGACATGTCCAAAAAATTTTGACTGTCTACGTCTAATTTCTCTAATCAATTTACGATTTTCATTTGTCTCCTGTAGTACTTGGTCATTGGTTTTTCTTTCTGTCCATGGTTTTCTTTGCATTTTCCTCAGAAACCACATTTCTGCAGCCATCAGATGTTTTTCAGCTTGACTGCACATTGTCCAAGTTTCACATCCATGCAAAAGAACAGGCTCTATGTATCCCCTCAACACTCTTTTTCTCGTTTCAATTGACATCTTTTTATTGGTCAGAATGTTTTTCATCTTGCTAAAGGCTACTTTCGCCATGACGATTCTTGTTCTAATCTCTTCAAGGCATCTCCCATCAGATGTTATGACTGTTCCGAGATAATTGTAATGATTCACTTGTTGAAGAATATTCCCATTTACTTGTATATTACATTGGGGTACTTCGTTTTCCTAGTGACGACCACAACCTGTGTCTTCTTACAATTTAATTCCAACCCCAGCTGCTCACTGTGGACAACAACCGTGTCTACTAATTGTTGTAGATCTTGTGCATTGTCTGCAATCAATACTGTATCATCTGCATATCTAATGTTATTGATGTTTCTTCCTCCAATGCTGATTTGATTTATAACTTCTACATTCCTGAAAATATTTTCAATGTATAGGGAAAAAAGATCTGGAGACATTACACATCCCTGCCTAGCACCTCTCTTAATAGGCTGATATTGTCCCACTTCATTATCAATCCTTATGGCAGCTTGTTGTTTCCAATATATGTTTTTTATTAAGTCTAATGTCTTTCCCATTAATTTGTAGATCTGCAAGCATATCTACCATGTTGACATGTCTAACTCTATCAAAAGCCTTTGTGTAGTCAATGTTTGTTGTTGTTGTTTGTCCATCAAGAATGATGATGACCATTTGTTTCATCCAGTGGGGTTGAAAGTATGGAGCCATTGATTGATTTAGGAATCGACATAACAGCATTCGGGGCATTCCCATAAGTGCCCTGTACCCATCCTCAGCAGCCAGCGAAGAGTTCCAACACTAATAGTACCAGTAGCAATCTGATTATAAGTCCGTCTTGCCTTTCCTCTGAGCGTTGAGCGTCGGCCAGATCCCCTCGTCACTCCTCGCTGTCTCATTCTTGCCGGACCATGGTAATCCATTTGCTCCTCCAAGGTGTGCACGTGTTCCCACAAGGCCGCAACCACGTCTGCCTTGTCATGTATCAATACTCCACCAAGTTCTGCAGAGCCAGCCAATCTGTCCACCTGTTCATTTCCCAGCACAACGGCATATCCCAGAGAAAAGATCCAGGCGATGCTTGTCACCCGTGACCTCCGAAGCGAAGCAAGCCACTCCGCATGAAACCTGCCCATCTTCACCCTCGTCAGCATGCTTTCTGAGTCAGTTACAATCACGATGTGTGTGTGTGTTGTATTCTCCATCCAGCGGAGAGCCGCAGTGACTGCCTCCACCTCCATTCTTAAGCTGGATGTTGTGGTATCATATGCCAGGCTCTCCTGCCCCAAACATCGACCATTAGCTTTGGCTATGAACCCCCAGCCACTTCTCTCACCTCTTGACACCGAACCATCTGTGTAGATAATTACATCACCCGAGTGAGCATTGTCCTGAATTAGTTGCTGGATTTCCACTTCCGTGGCCCCTGCTGGCCACTCCCTGCACTCCTGGCTTAATGTGATTATAACTTTGCACAAGTCTGACTGCTCCGCTGGCACTCTGACCCACTCCTCTCCACGCCTAATGTTCTCCAAGGGGCACACCTGTCTTATCGTATCCTCCGCCTGAGCCATCCATGATTTCCCTCTTATCAGTCGCTGGCCCTTAACTGTGTCCAGCGCCTCATGCAGTGAGTGGTCTGTGTCTGCAGCTACTCTGAGGTATGCCTTCGCCTGCATCACCTTGAGCCTACTAGCACACTACTGGGGTGTCTTTAGTGCATCCCAGAATGACCCGCATAGCTTCGTTCTGTATGCGTTCTAACTTCACCAGCTGACTCTCTGAGACAGTGAGCAGACCTAATCCATAATCAATTACTGAGAGGATCAAGTGCTGGTATAGTTTGAAAAGCATTCTCTGCTCTGTGTCCATTGCAGCCATAGTTTTAAGTGCATTGAGTAGCTTTTGAGATCTTGTCACAACCGTCTCCACATGGTCCTTGAAGGATAGGCTCCTGTCAAATGTGATCCCCAGATACTTCAGTTTGTTCTCTCTGCTGTATGGAGCCATGAGTTCTAAGATGGCTGATAAGTCCTATTTTGGCTCGAAATGTTCTTTGACAATGTGGACAAAGAATGCTTGACGTTTCTGGAGGAGGATTTTCTGCATTGGTTTTTCTGTTCTGTCTTTTCTTCACAGCTCTTGCAGTCCTGGTTGCCTCAAAAGTGACCTTGCGTAATGATGTACGCCTCGAATTTCGGTCTCTGGCTGCAGTCTCCCAGGTGTCATGATTAATTCCAAAAGCATTCAGTGAGATTTTCAGAGTGTCTTTAAAGCGTTTCCTCTGGCCACCTTGGGAGCGTTTACCACAACGCAACTCGCCATAAAAAATTCATTTAGGGAGCCTGTGATCTGGCATGCGAGTCAAGTGACCAGCCCAGCGAATCTGATTCATCATTAGTATAGTGTGGATACTGGGCATGGATGCTCTTACTAGGACTTCAGTGTCTGGGATCTTGTCTTGCCATTTAATCTTCAGTAACTTCCTAAGGCAGACTGTGTGGAAGTGGTTTAATTTCCTAGCCCGTCGCTGATAAACAGTCCAGGTTTCACAAGCATATAGCAGTGTGGATAATACAACTGCTTTGTAGACTTTTAGCTTTGTTTGCAGGCTTATTCCAACTCTGTCCCATACATTCTTGTACAGTCTGCCAAAGGCCACACTGGCCTTAGAGATTCTTGCATTCACTTCGTCATCAATTGTGGCAGCTTGTGACACAGTGCTGCCAAGATAGGTGAATTTGTCCACAACACTTAGTCTATGATCATTCACTTTGATATTCGGCACAGTGTGATTATTCCCTGGAGCTGGCTGGTTCATAACTACAGTCTTCTCCAAGTTGATGTTGAGCCCAAAGTTGGCACAGGCATGTGAGAAAGATTAAACATTATGTTGCATGTCCGCCTCTGAGTTGGCGTATAGAGCGCAATCATCAGCAAACAGGAGCTCTCTGACGGTGTCACTGTTAGTTTTGGTTTTAGCTTTCAGCCTTCTGAGATTGAATAACTTTCCATCCATACGGTAGTTGATGTCTATTCCAATGTCGTCGTTCTCGAAGGCATTCATCAACATGGCTGAAAACATGAGGCTGAACAGTGTTGGTGCCAGGACACATCCTTGTTTCACTCCATTGGTGACAGGAAAGGGCTCACCATTTTCCTGTACTCTTGCCTGCATGCCATCATGAAATAGCCGCACTATTTGGACAAACTTTCGTGGGCAGCCATATTTTGCCATAACCTTCCACAGTCCTCTGCTGACTGTATCAAAAGCCTTGGTAAGGTCAATGAAAGTGGAGAACATTTCGCAGTTCTATTCCTGACATTTCTCTTACAGCTGCTTTGCAGCGAAAATCATGTCAACAGTTCCACGTTCTTTTCTGAAGCCACACTGGCTCTCGGGAAGAAGACCTTGATCGAGATGGGCCATGGGGCGATTGAGAATAATTATGGCGAGTATCTTCCCTGCAATTGAAAGCAAGGAGATGCCTCGGTGGTTGTCATAGGATTGGTGGTTTCCTTTTCATTTGTAAAGGTGGACTATTGACGCGTCCTTTTAAAACTTGCATATATGCCCCAACAGGAGAATCCAGTGAAGATAGTGTAGAAGAATTTTATAATGACATAGAGTCTGCCTTAAAGAAATGTAAAAATTCAGAAATAAACATCATAGTAGGGGACACAGTAGGAAACTATGGTTTAGGAGAGAGAAATGAAAGAGGATACAGACTCGTAGAGTGGGCAAAAGAACAGGAAATGATTGTAGGAAACACCTGGTTCAAACAACACACTAGAAGATTATGGACATGGAGGAGTCCTGATAGCAGGATTAGAAACCAGATTGACTACATTCTCATTAGCAGAAGATTTAGAAACCCATTAACAATAGCAAAAACAGTTCACAGTGCTGATTGTTATAGTGACCATAGATTACTCACAGGAACATTGAGGATAAAGTTGAAGAAAGTCAAGTATATAACAGGAAACACTAAATATGATTTGTGTACATTGAGTAATGACAAGGAAATACAAAACAAATTCAACATAGAAGTACAGAACAGATTTGAAATTTTGTCTGATCTAGAGATCCTATTCCAGGATGTGGATGATCAATGGGAAACGTTGAAGAATTCAATCAATGTGGCTGCAGAAACAACTATTCCAAAATTAAAGAAGGTGGGTCGTAAGAAATGGATGACTGAAGAAATTTTACACCTCATGGAAACAAGAAGACTCAACAAAAATAATTCTGTCAAATATGAAGAAATTCACAGACAAGTCAGAACATTATGTAAGGAGGCAAAAGAAGCATGGCTTGAGGAAGAGTGCTTAGAAATTGAAAGCCAACACAACAGTCAAAATACCAAATTAGTGCACAAAAGAATTCAGGAACTTACTAATAAAAGAACAAAAGTACATCAACAGGGTGTCTAAAAACTGAAGATGGCAAAATCATAATTGAAAAAGACCAGATTCTACAGGTATGGACAGATTATGTGAAACACCTTTATAATGATAACAGAGACGAACAGTATGATATTAGATTTAATAATGAAGGACCGCCAATTTTGGAGATGGAGGTTCGAAATGTTCTTAAGCATATGAAAGCTGGCAAGGCCTCCGGTGCAGATAACATCACATCAGAAATGATTAAAGCTTTAGAAGAATTTGGACTAGATCAAGTCACCAGACTGCTGAATACATTATATGATACTGGAGATATACCTCCTGAATTATGTAACTCTATATTTATTGCAATCCCAAAGAAATCAGGAACCTTGGAATGTGATCAACATAGAACAATTAGTATAATGAGTCACATCACAAAGATTTTGCTAAGAATTATCATGCAAAGAATGAGGAAGAAGATACAACCTGAAATAGGGGAAGAACAATGCGGGTTTTTAGAAGGAAAGGGTACAGTAAATGCTGTGTATATGCTGCGAACAGTTATTGAACGTGCTATAGAAGTAAACAAGGATATACATATACTTGTTCTTTTATTAGTAAGTTCCTGAATTATTTTGTGCACTAATTTGGTATTTTGATTGTTGTGCTGTTTTTCAATGTCTAAGCACTTTTCCTCAAGCCATGCTTCTTTTGCCTCATTACATAATATTCTGATTTGTCTGTGATTTTCTTCATATTTGACAGAATTATTTTTGTTGAGTCTTCTTGTTTCCATCAGGTGTAAAATTTCTTCTGTCATCCATTTCTTACGACCCACCTTCTTTAATTTTGGAATAGTTGTTTCTGCAGCCAAACTGATTGAATTCTTCAACATTTCCCATTGATCATCCACATCCTGGAATAATATCTCTAGATCAGACAATATATCAAATATGTTCTGTACTTCTATGTTGAATTTTTTTTTGTATTTCCTTGTCATTACTCAATGTACACAAACCATATTTAGTGTTTCCTGTTATATACTTGACTTTCTTCAACTGGGAACTGTTTTTGCTATTGTTAGTCAATCTCAGTCATACTCTTCCCTTTCAACAAAATTACAAATTCTTCCCTCACAGCCATAATCTCCCTTCTCAGTTCTACTCTTCCCATTTTAGAGAACTGATTTTTTTTGTTTTGTTGCATATCCCTTACAGGACATTGCAGTAGCATCAGCCATTTTCAGCTGCTGTTGATGTACTAGGCAAGATTAAGCTCAGTAGTTTGCTATTGCTTTCTGAGCGGCCGGCTCACATCCCCCGTAAGTTACCAACACGGCGAGAACTACTACCGATTCTCGCGCAGGTTACATTACCCACGAGAATATACGGGATTACGGAGAAAGACGTTAACTCCTAGGCCAGGGAGACCAGCTTAAGAGAACTACATTGTGTTATTGATTGAATAATGGCAGTGGTTTCTATTGTCCTATCTTCTTCTGTAAGGCAGCATTTCACAAGATGATGAATATTCTCTGCAATTTATCTTTGTCAATCGAGGTCAGGAAAAGACCTCTTAAGAGCTATATTGAGCCAATCCTGACGTATAGAAGTGAATCATTCAACATTAGTAGTCAAATGAGGGATTTTGTGAAGGCTGAGGAGATGTGGTTTTATTGAAGATTGATGAGAATACCGTGGACAGATAGTAAGACCAATGAAGATATCTTGAAAGAAGTTCAGTCACAAAGAGAAAAGGTTACTCGCATCAGAAGAAGACAGTCCACATTCTTTGGGCATGTCACTAGAAGGGGAAAGCTGGAGTATGTCATCACAACAGGAAGGTTGGAGGGGAGGAGAGCCATGGGAGACCAAGAGGGAAGATGCTGGATAATTTGACATCATGGCATGGAGAAACGTCGGTATTAGAAATGATTTGCGCACAAGAGACAGAAGGCTGTGGACAGACATGATCTCTAATACCACATGGCATGGATTATAAGAAGAAGAAGAAGAAGAAGAATCCTCTGTACTTATGTTCACTTTCATGAAAACTTTTGTTTATCAACTGTAGGAGTAGCCCATTAAAAATGTAATTACAGCAATCTGAATATACTTACACTGACTAGATTCACAGGATTGTCCAATGCTCTATTTGATCCTGAAACACAAATGAATAACTGATAAAAGTGGTAAATCAGATTCTGAAACACAAATGAATAACTGATAAAAGTCATAAATCAGATCCTGAAATATATATAAATTATGGTTAAAAGTGGTAAATCATATCCTAAAATATAAATAAATTACTGTTAAAATCGGTAAATCAGACACACACACACAAAATATTAGGTTTGTTCTTCAATAGGTTGTGTAATCAATGTTTAAATCAAAAAATGCATTTTCATCTGTAAGCTGATATACTTTTTAACCGTGAGGGTATTGGACAGAGGCTGGCTTCCTGGCTTAGAGGCTAACGACTTTTCTCCGTAATCTCGTAAGTAACGTGACGACGGTGAGAATCAGCAGTGGTTCGAATCGGGTCGGTAACTTACGGGGTATGTGAGCCGGCCGCTCAGAAAGCAATGGCAAACTACTGAGCGTAATCTTGCCAAGAAATCAACATACAGCTGAAGGATGATGATGTTGACAGCGATGTCCTGTAAAGGATATGCAAAAACAAAACAAAAATTGGACAGAGACTGTGCAATGTTCCTGACCTTTAATCCTTTGAGACCAATTTTTATTGCTTTTGAAACCAATTGTTTTATTACTGCCGTTTAGACCAAACATAAGCTCATCCTAATTTGACCATTCACATTCGATAAATCACTACCATACAGTAAAACAGGTTCTATATAACTTTTCAGTACTTTCTTTCTGACATTTAATTATAGTGACATTTTTTGCACAAGATACTTATTTTCTTAAATGTAACTTTGGCTTGACTAATTCTGCTCTTAATCTCTGTGATGAATTTTCCATTTGATGTTATGATTGTCCTTTGGTATTTAAATTTATCAACTTGGTTAAGCATTGTCCCTTCTACTATTATATCACATTCTGGTGTTAACTTGTTTCTTTGATATAACCGGTGTTATTTTACTGAACCTACGATAAAAGAAACCCACTTAACATAGATCCGAATTTCATTTCACACAGGGTTTATAAAGATCTCTATGGTGAAGTCGTTACGCCGTCTGCCTCACGCTCCGAAGGTTGTGGGTTCGATTTCAGGCTGGGTCATTTGGTTCAAGAGTTCAATTTTCTCTGAGACTCCTGGGGTTCATCACTGTAGCTATGGAGTTCATGCTTTGTGCGATGTTTTCAACGGGCCACCCTGTGGAAAGAGACACAGCCAAAGAGGATACAACTCGTTGCAATGGAGTTATCTTCATGCCTTTGAAATGCTTTTCTTCTTTTTCTTCTTCTTCTTCTGCGTTCATCCGGAGTCTTTTTTTGGACGTGATTGCATTGTGCCTGTTTACAGCGGAGCTGCTATGCTGCGCCTTTAGGCTGACACATCCGACTTCTGCGGGCGTTTGTTGACCGGGTTAGCCTTCCTGGGTAAACGCTTTTTATTGCATTGTGCCTGTTTACAGCAGAGCTGTGTTCTTGTGCTGTTAGGCCAACACATCCTACTTCTGCGGGCGTTTGTTGACTAGGTGTTAGGATTGTGAGACAGCATAATCCACCACCATCTTGACTAAATGTCCTAACTTTGTGTGGGCTTGCCAGTACATCAATATGGGCTAAACCCCCAGCTGAAGTTATTTATCCAAATCATTGTGAGGCTGACTTGTCAAATAGATACAAGGGATTTATCTGGGACGGAAAAGAACTAGATACTTCTCATAATGAGGCCGAGTATATGTGAAGGTCTGTCACTGCACATTTCTATGCCACATAATGACCGTTAACTGACTGAATTAACAATGACAAACTGTTACTATAAAACAAAATATAAAAATGTTTCCGAAGATCCCTGAAGATCTTCACTAGAGCTTTGGAGGTCATAGTTTGTATACTCCTAGTATATGTGAAGGTCTGTCACTGCACAGTTCTATGCCACATAATGACCGTTAACTGACTGAATTAACAATGACAAACTGTTACTATAAAACAAAATATCAAAATGTTTCCGGAGATCCCTGACGATCTTCGCTAGAGCTTTGGAGGTCATAGTTTGTATAATAGTCTCTGCGTATATCGGACTATAGAGACAAGGCCAAATGGGTAAAACACGGGATAATGAAATCGTTCCTCTCATCTTTAATTATATAAAAGAATATGATTAATTTAATCCAGGGATTCTCAAACTTGCCAACCATTTCTCACATTAAACCCAATTTTATCAGATAAAATTGTTCACGACCCCTCACTAGCGTAAAGTCAATAGTTATTAAAACTAGGCACAATAATCATGTAGCAAACGTAAACAACCTTTCTCTACATCTTGAGGAGTTTTGGGTATATGGTGATAACTCCCTAATTTTTACACTGGCCTCACTGGATAATGTGGTCAAAATCAAGCCGACCATCTTTATTTCCCAGAAAATTCTTAGTACTAATTTTATGTTGGGTCATCCTCCTAAGAGCCCTAGTTGCATGCAAAATGTTTTGCTTTGGAGGGGCTAGCCACTTCCCTGCCACGGATCCCATTTAAATAGCAGAACAACTGTGATTTAATTACAATTAACATATGTAGTGAAGTATATAAGTTTGCGAAATAAGATGCTATTTATCAGCCAGTTTTCTTCTAAACATGTATCTTACCTAAAACCAAAATTGTTTCTTGACCTTTGGACCCATAGCTAGAATTCGACTGCACACACTGACCTCAGTAATTCGTGATTAAATATAAATAACAGCAAGCAAATAAACAAAGTTATATTTTCAAATTTCTCTTCACCTGAATGAGCCATGGCAGGCAAGGAAGACTGAGAAAGCTTGTTCTGTGAGTTGTCCACAAAACTCTGCATTGACGATGAAGTAGATGGATTCAAAGAAGAACTAATAGCTGATGTTAAGGAATATTCTTCATTTGTTTCAGTAGATTCATCATCTTCCTCATCATATTCTTCTTCCTACAAAAGAGACAAAGTATGTAAATCATCAGACATTCATACAATCATATCTATACTATGCCGGGAAGGTTAACCCAGTCAACAAATGCCCGCAGAAGTCGGATGTGTCGGCCTAACGGCGCAAGAACGCAGCTCTGCTGTAAACAGGCACAACGCAATCACAGCCGAAAAAAAAACTCCGGATGAATGTAGAAGAAGAAGATATCTATACTGAAATAAAAATATAGCTATGTTTGCTTATGATGGTAACATATATGGTTTTAAGGCACAAGGAATGCCTAGAGCAGTTCACTGATAACAGAGATAGGAGATATTCTATGCATATATTCAAAGCGATGTTTTCCATTGCAATGTTAGATATTCTCCAGATATTGCTCCAGCAATGTTAGATATTCTCCAGATATTGCTCCAGCAATGTTAGATATTCTCCAGATATTGCTCCAGCAATGTTAGATATTCTCCAGATATTGCTCCAGCAATGTTAGATATTCTCCAGATATTGCTCCAGCAATGTTAGATATTCAAGGCAATGTTTTCCAGTTGTAAACTTGGACAAAGAAGACAAACAGACTGCACAATTTATTGACAGAATTCTGATCGCTAACATGGTGGTTAGGCGTTGAACCGTTAAGGCCAGTGGCGTGTTTATGCTTGCAGCTACAGTTTGCAATTGCATTTTTCTCATGTTGGACTGGTAGTACATGGTTCCATCGTCCTGCTACTGAGTGAGTGCATGTGCGACACTGTGAGCTGTAAAATTCGCGTGGAATGCTTTAACATCTGTCCTGTACAGTGACCTGCATGTTCAGAACAATGGCTACTGGCTGTTGCTAAATTGACTGATTTGCCATTTCGGTTCCCTAGTGCATTTTTCAGGGGACTCCTGGGAGTCAGCGCTGAAGCTGCGGAGTTTGTGCTTTATGCAACACTTTCGGCAGGTCACCCTGCGGTAAAAGTCAGAGCCATGTGAGAAAACCCGGGTAAATGAGGTCTTCCTGGTGACTGCCAAGTCCATCAATGATGAACTGTGGTTTTCGTGGATGAATTTTGTTTTGGCATTCTGGCGGCGGCATTATGCAGTGTATCTGTGCGGGCTGTTGGATTGCCGAGACTCCTGTCTATTCCACTTTTCACATTGGACAGTGGGGAGGATTTTGTGTGATGTTCACTGGCACAGGAATGGAGCATAATGGAGACGACCCGTTGCCGTGAAGTTGGAACCTTGACTAACTAACTAACTAACTAACTAACAATTTATTGACAAGCACACCTCTGAAGTCGGAGTGGGTTTGCCTGATGGTGAAGAACACTGTTAATAGGTAAAACTAATTCAGTAAAGAAAGAAAAAACCAGTTAAGAAGTTTGCCTGTGTGTTATCGGAGCCCAAATAAGAAGCAAAAAATAGTAGTCCTGTAACCTAACATGTATGTCGCAGCAAGCCTGCTCTTTTCGATTTCCAACCACCGAGGAAATTTTAATGTGCACAATAGGTACACAGGTCCTCAGAGTTTTTTTTTACCGGTGTCTGAAAAGACTTGACGTCTGATCCACTACCCTGGAAATTGGAGGGTGGATGTTTTTACTACTATTCTTTTCTTATTTTATAAAAATATTAAAAATAACATTTCAAACTTAAACGAACCAGGTCTGCACAAGCCAGAGGTGGATGATTAACTTCTAAGCTGCCTTGCCCCTTGCATATAATAATTTAAATACAAAGCATTTTTATTGTGCTACCATCAATGAGCCGGTCTCTCTGGCCGAGGGGTTACAATAATTTCTCCGTAATCCAATTTATCACGCAGTCTCGTAGCAGGCGAGAACTGGGAGCGGTTCTACCCCCGCTGGTGACTTGTGGGATAACTGAGCCGGCCGCTCAGAAAGCAATGTCAAACTACTGAGCGTAATCTTGCCAAGAAATCAACAGACAGCTGAAAGATGCTGCTGTTGACAGCGATGTCCTGTAAAGGATATGCGAATTTTAAAAAATAACCATCAATGAGCATGCTCTGTGGCGAAGAGGTTACGGACGCAGTTCGTTAAACCGCATACCACATTTGAAACAGAGCTGCAGGCGATTTGGCAGCAGACCGCCATGCGTTGGTTTTTTTTATGAAATGGTATAGATGCCAGTTCAGAAAGCAATAGCAAACTACTGAACATAAACTTGCCCTGGTATCACAAACAGCCATAAAATGCTGGGGGTTGAGTGCTACATCCTGTAAAGGATATGCAACTAACTAACCATCAATGTAACCAATCCTGTTGCTAAAAGGACAATCGGACACCACAGTTTTATCATTTACTCGCACACCTAGTCAAAGGTTCGAAACCAGCCTTGGGCGATTTAGAAGCAGACTGTTTTGCGCTGCTTTCAATGTTATGAGGTGTCGGTCATTCAGAAAGCAATCAACCACTGAAATAACAATTACCTATTAAATAACAAACTGCGTATTAATGTTGGGATTGACTGCAAAATCCTATTAAGGACATGCATCTCACATTGTTTTAAACTACCAATGCGAACTTGTACTTACAGAGGTATATGATGAGGCTTTTGATGACTCTCCTCTACTTCTGCCACCTTCTGTCACTTCCTTCGGTTTTCGTGGCCTTTATGCATCATGCAAATAAGAAATATGACTATTAATTAGCATGCATGGTAATTATAAACAATGCTTTAGAATACTTGACTAAATACATATAAAATATGGATAGAGAAAAACACACACATCATATCTGGATACTTAAGAGAACAGGACATGTGACATCGTTAGATGCCAGTGTTCTTGGGAGAAATGTCCAGCCCTAGGCTGATGCTGAACCCAGTACTTTCTTGACCCGAGGAAGACACTATAACCTTTCAGCCATGGCTCCCCCATAAGAAACCTCAATACATTGCAGTTGCTGAAACCTAAGTATAATACAGGATGTATTTTTCATTACTGTGGGGTTTTTGAAATTATTGCTGTTCCAAGTTTAGTATTTAACTTTTATGTTGCATGAGTTCACAGAGGGTAAATACAAAAATTGGAACGGCATCTTCAAATATCCCACAGACATTACATATACACCCTATACATTGCAGTTACAGAAACAAACAAGAAAGATTACTTTTTTAAAAATTTGTTCACAAGACATGATTATGATGATAAGAATAAATTCTGAATTAACGAGAACAGTAGCATTACAAATGATGCTATCAGGAAGCAAGTGGTAACAACATTGGCGTTAGACTGCTTTAACAAATGTAAGTCACGATTGTTTGATGATATAACAAGATTATGCTTTAACAAATGTAAGTCAGGATTGTTTGATGATATAACAAGATTATGCTTTAACAAATGTAAGTCAGGATTGTTTGATGATATAACAAGATTATGCTTTAACAAATGTAAGTCAGGATTGTTTGATGATATAACAAGATTATGCTTTAACAAATGTAAGTCAGGATTGTTTGATGATATAACAAGATTATGCTTTAACAAATGTAAGTCAGGATTGTTTGATGATATAACAAGATTATCTCAGACTATCCAACACATAGCCCTAGGACTCAGACACAACAGAAATAAAGCAAGGGGTCAGTCAATGTAATGGTAAAGTGCCATGACATGTATTAGGTAGTTGGTGCTAGCCTCACATTTAAGAACAACCGGGACACAATTGGGCGATTGGTCAGTATCACACTGTCTGCCGTAGGTCAGCATGGTCGAATGGAAAAGAATGCATGTTCTTAAACATCCAGTGTGCTGATGCCGTGGTAAGGGGTTCAACCTCTACACCAGACAGTTGGACTAAAATGTTGACCTATCATCCTTGACTTGGGGATGTAAATTACAAAATCCTCTGAAGTCGGAGTGGGTTCGACTAATGGCAAGGGACACTGTTAATAGGGAAAGCTAATCCACACACAAAATTCAGTCCAGCTCTATTAGGAGTAGTGTGTGTGGACTACGTTTGAGTTCAAAGCCAGCGAGCGCAGAGAAAAAAAAACACTTGCTATCTTTCCTGCTACCAATAAAGGCTGGGGGTCAAAAGGGGAGTTCTGGTCAATGAAAAAATCTGTGCCTCAAAGAGGCTCCTAACACATGATCACTGGGCTGGCCAGAAGGCACCATGCTAGCTACTTCACCACCGCGGCTCTCAGAGTAAGATAGATTGACAGAATGACTGAGATTGTGAATACCATGATGTATGAAGCACACACCAAAGCTCGGTCTTCATGTCTCTTTACAAACAGGCTATATGAGGCAAAACAGGAGTAGAGAAAATCAAAAGAAAATATTAACATGAAAAGAAAATCATGATAATTGTAACAAATGATCAACCAGTCAGGATGTCTCCCTGTAACCTGGCTATAAAATGCAAAACAGAAAAAGAGAAACAAATTAAATAATAATAAGCAGGAAAAAAGATAATGATAATTGTAACAAATAAACAACAAATTTCAAATACTTCTTCACAACCTGGCTATAAAAGGCAAAACGTAGGTCAGCATCGCGGAATGGATATGGATAAGTACGTGTGCTCTTAAACATCCGGCATGCTGATGCCGAGGTAAGGGGTGCAACCCCTACACCGGACAGTTGGACTAAAATGTTGACCTGTCGTCCTTGACTTGGGGACGTAAATTAAAAGTACCTCTGAAGTTGGAGTGGGTTCGCCTGATGGCGAGGGACACTTAATAGGGAACGCTAATCCACACGCAAAATTCAGTCCAGCACTACCAGAAGGTGGACTATGCTTGAGTTGAAAGTGAGTGAGTGCAAAAAACAAAACAAAAGACAAAACAGGAGTAGATAAAATAAAAGATGAAAGTAATAGTAAGCATGAAAAGTATAACATGATAATCTTCTCCTTCTTCTTCGTTCATCCGGAGTTTTTTTCCGGACGTGATTGCATTGTGCCTGTTTACAGCAGAGCTGCGCTCTTGCGCCGTTAGGCCGACACATCCGACTTCTGCGGGCATTTGTTGACCGGGTTAACCTTCCCGGTAACATGATAATATTATCAAATTAACAACAAAAGTTGTGGATATCTCTTCATAACTTGGCCGTAAAAGGCAAAACAAGAATAGAGAAAAACAAAACAGAATAAAATAACAATAAACATTTTAAATAGTCATGATTATTGTAAGAAACGAACAATAAAAGGTGAGTTTCTTCAGGTTTTAATCAAGGATCACCTTCCCATGTAAAACTTTCCATTCACATGTTTATATTTCTCTGTTTTCCTTTACAAAATTCTCACAATAAAATTACCTGCTCTGACCTGCCACATCCTTTCTTGCTAGCAGATTCTCCAACATTTGTGACAATATCCCCATTATTATCCTCTACTTGATGCTCTGGTACATTGGCAACCAAGTCACGCAAAAAATCAAACTGCTTGTTTGTTTCTATCGTCTGTTTTCTGTGAAAAAGAAATTTGGCTTACAGAATGAACTGTGGAACAAACATTTGGACAAAGGAATGAAAATAATGAAGGAATAGTGAAATAAAGAATAGGCAATGTAGTTATTCATTTAAACAATAGCCTACATACATATATTCGGAAAGCTGAAGAAGAAGAATATATATATATATATATATATATATATATATATATATATATATATATATATATATATATATATATATATATATATATATATACCACCGACTCTGGATACATATCAATATTATCATCATGATGTGCCCCGCCGAATGGCACAGGCGTTCATGTATCTCCACAGACGCTGGTACTTGGTGTTTTAGATTAATTCTATTAATGATATTTCTCCACGCCTTTGTCTTAGGCCATCCAGCATCATTTCTCTGGGTCTGCCCTTACCTCTTTTACGGCTGATCTTTCCAGTTGTGATATTTTCCAATGCTTTTCCTACTGATGTTATTTATTTTAACTGATTGAGTGCCATGGGATGATTAATCGTCTTAAACAACTTCCTGTATATACTATGGAACTATGGACTTATATACAGTAGTTTTATCTATGCAACCCCCTTTAATTTGATACGTAATACAACAAGTCTACTAACATAATAGCAACTTTTATAGCATAACTGTGACACACCCCTACTTCCTCTATTCCACATTCCAGGTTTGCTTTTTGTTTGGCACTGAATCTGTTAAATAAATTAGTGTATTCAGACATACTAGCAGAAACAAATACCAACACCCCCTTTGCCGTGCTTCCACCTTGACGAGGTAGAGGGGCTTGCGCGTTCCAATGACCCCAAGAGCTATGCCGACGGTAGCACAGCTACTGGTAGGGTCACCCATGTCGGACAGGTCAAGGGAGAGGGACCAGATGAAGTGACGCACAAACCTGCTGCCTTGTAGATAGACTGGGGACAGTCAAAGGCTAGGGAAAGCATCCCGAAAAATGCTTGTCGAAATCGGATGTACTGAGCCACAGGCTTGACAAAGAAGTGCAACGTAACTTTATCATTTCATGATGCCACAGATGAAAATTAATCGTTATGGTGCTAATCCCGTGAAGTCCCATCAGGCGGTGATAGTGCCGAGCCCCCTGCCTCGAGGGGGTCCACCCATGACTACTGGTGGTCACCTTCCCCTGTGCTGTGGAGTCAAGGCACAGAGGAGTAGGTTAAGAGCTATTGACCAAATACCAAGGACACTCAACATACTACAGTGGAATGCCGAAGGAGTTTATAACAAGAAAGCATCCCTGACACAGCGTCTTCATAAAGATAGAATAGATGTGGCATGCATTCAAGAGACACACCTCAACGCCAAGCGCAAATTTTCAGTCAGGGGATATCAGGCCACACGTTTCGACCGCGAAGGACATAAAGGAGGAGTTCTAATACTTACACGAAATACAATACCTTGCAGCGAAGTATCTGTGATCTCTGACAACCAAACAGAAATTATAGGTGTTAATATAATGATAAAGGACGTGAAAATAAGAATTTACAATCTTTATAGCCCAGCAGATAAGAATCTTACACTGTCAAACATGAAAATAACTGACACAAATTGCATTATTGTCGGAGACTTTAATAGCCGTTCAGAAAGATGGGGATACCCAGATACTGACAAAAGAGGAGATGAAGTGGAGGACTGGGAAATAAATCTCCATCTACTCAACTAAGCGGATGACACACCGAGCTTCTACTCCAGAAGATGGATTACCACTTCTACTCCAGACTTAGCTTTCTGCACAGGAGACATCCTCCACAAAATCGACCACCATGTGCTGGACCAATTAGCAGGTAGTGACCACAGACCAATCAAGCTTGTAATGAATATGGAGTATGTTCCACAGGAGCAAAAGCCCTTGCCCCGCTGGAATTACAAACGAGCAGATTGGGACAGATTTGCCACACTAACAGACAAATATTGTGAAAACATAAATACACGATATGGCAACATGAAGCAACTGGTGGAAAGTCTAAACAGAGCAATAATACAGGCAGCCACTGAATCTATTCCAAGAGGAGCGAGGAAGAATTACAAACCATACTGGACTGAAGAACTACAAAGTTTGGAGGAAAAAGTTGAAGATGCCAGGAAGACAGCAGAGAGAGAACAAACAATTGAAGCGAACATCTCTCTCAAAGCCATCTCAGCAAAATATAAAAGAACAGTAAATCAAACAACAAGAGATTGTTGGAGGGAAAAAACAGAAAACCTGAATTTTGACAGGAATGGAAACAAACTATGGAAACTAGTGAAAGCCATGAACAATGAAGGACCTAGAAACAAACAAATAACAATTAAACAAGGAAATGCCTTGCTTACAGGAAAAAAGGCTGCAAATGCACTAATGGAACACTATGCCAGTGCAAACCACATTGATATTACAACCGAACAGAAGAAAGCAATGAAAGATAAACAGATACATCATAGTAATACAGAGACAGCAGCAGAATATATGATGGCAAATCTAACAATGGAAGAAATGGAACAGGCAATGAATACCCTAAAAAAGAAGAAATCACCAGGAAAGGATGGAATCACAAATGAAATGCTAATAGGACTAGGGACAAAGGCAAAAAAGAAACTACTAGCAGTCCTAAATTACAGCTGGAAGAGGGGAATAGTCCCACAGGCATGGAAGGAAGCTATACTAATACCAGTCCCAAAGAAAGGAAAAGACCTGGAAGAACCAAATGGCTATCGACCTATCAGTCTACTTAGCTGTGTAGGAAAATTAATGGAACGCATTATCAATGGCAGGCTAACATGGCATCTGGAAGAAAACAAACTCTTAACACCACACCAAGCAGGATTCAGAAAGTACAGATCCACTGAAGATCAAATAACCTATATAGCTCAGGAAATAGAGGATGTCTTCCAAGAGAAAACGCACACACTAGCGGTCTGGATAGATTTAGAAAAAGCATTTGATAAAGTATGGAAGGAAGGACTGAAAGTAAAACTGCAAAAAATGCATGTTTGTGGGAAAATGTACAAATGGATCAGCCACTACCTTGAGAACAGAACTGCCAGGACAAAAGTACAAGGACAAACCAGCAAAATGATGCTGTTGGAGCAAGGTGTCCCCCAAGGAGGAGTTCTTTCACCAACATTATTCCTAGCATATATAAACGACATCACGGAAAATTTTCCAGCCAGAGTACACACATCATCCTTTGCAGATGACCTAGCCATATGGACATCTGAAGAATATATTAGTACAGCTAACAGCAGAATACAGCAAGCCCTATTAGCACTAGAGGAATGGTCAAAATCATGGCTAGTGAAGATAAGTGAGGAGAAAACAACATGCACAGTGTTCTCCCTCTCAAATAAAACTCAGCAACCTAAGCTGGTATTGAATGGAAAAATATTGCGCCATGAAGAAAATCCAAACTATCTAGGAGTCACCTTTGATCGTCGCCTGACATGGAAGACACAGGTTGAGGAAAATCGAACAAGAGCAAGGCAAAGAATGGCAATCATGAAAAAGCTTGCTGGTACAACGTAGGGAGCAGATGAGAAAGTTCTCAAGAAGCTATATACTGGACGGGTGAGGCCAGTACTGGAATATGGCATTGTAGCTTGGGCAACAGCAGCTAAGTCAAACTTAAGTAGAGTCCAAAACCAAGGAATGCGAATCATAACTGGAAGCCTGAAGACAACGCCTATTAATGAACTAGAAAAGATCACTTGTTTACAACCAATGCAGGACAGAAGAGATAGCAGAGCCCAGCAACAAGCAGAAAAATTTAGAAGATTGACAGACCACCCTATGTATAACAGGTTTAATGGCTTTGGAAAAGGAAGACTGAAGCGTAGCAACTTTGTAGAAACTGCAAAACGAAAGATTAGGGCAGATCCCATACTTAACATATCAACAGTCAAGCCCATTTACTATGCACACAACTTCCCAGCTTGGAGACAGCAGCAACTGCCTGAGATGATAGAAAACATTCCTGGTATTGAGAAAAAGAACACTCAGCATGAAACCGAAAGAAGAGAAATAACCCTAAACTACATAAAAGAACATTACCCAAGCAGCAATTGGACCCATGCATATACAGATGGATCAGCCAAAAATTCAATAGAGAATGGAGGAGGAGGAATTCTCCTAAATTTAAAAAATGGAGTGAAAAAAACACATTCAGTGGCAACTGGAAAGTTTTCAAGTAACTTCAAAGCAGAGGTAGAGGCTCTGAAAACTGCAGCAGAAATGCTCTTGATGGAGGAAAATAAAGAGAAGCAAATAGCTATCTTCACAGATGCAAAGTCAGCTGTCTCAATACTGAAGAGCACTAACAGCACAGAAATAGCTGACCTAAGAGCAGCACTCCATGGTCTAAGCCAGAAATCCAAAAAAGTTGTAATACAGTGGATCCCATCATATTGCAGTATACCTGGAAATGAAGAGGCTGACAGACTGGCAAAAGAGGGCGGACGACTACCACAGCCTGACATAGACATAACTTACAATGAGGCAAAGAGGTTGATAAAAAGCACCTATAAAATCAAATGGGAATCAGAGAATCCAGGCCACCAGAAGGATGATGCATATTACAAACTCGACCGAAGAGAACAAGTAGCAATCTTCAGACTCTGCACAGGACATAACAGGCTGAAATACCACTTGTTCAATAAACTAAAGATAGGAGATACCGATGAATGTAATTGTGGAACTGGTTAAATGACAGCAAAACATTTGCTTCAGGATTGCCCAATATATGCAGAACAGAGACAGATATTTTGGCCCACACCTGCTTCATTTGAGGACAAGCTCTATGGAGATATCAACAAGTTCAAGTTGACCGCAGCTTACTTTAACTACATACAGGTTGACATTTAAAGGTGTATGAAGAAGTATTCAGACTGCCACACTTCATACCACAGGTATGTCAGTTACAAAAGCCTCCCAGAGGCATGAAATGGAATATTGCTCGGATAGCAAATCCATTGCGCGGAAAGTCCGATTCGAAAGCTCACTGTGTGGATGTCATCTGCACACTGCATTCTTCTGGTTTCCGGAAGAACAGCCTATGGTGAACGGAAGGCCCAATATACGGAAGTGAGGCTAAGCAGCCATGTGTAGGACGTGACGATTCCTTGGTGCCCAGTACCAGAGCGCTGTGTGTTGGCTCTGCAATTATGGAAGCCTCCTTGGATGGCGGGGAATGCCCATGGTCTGCCCCTGCCTTCCCTTGAGGGCTGACCAGGATGTCTTTGGCTGTTCTATATGGGCCAGCTAGGATGGGAGATAACACCACACCAGTGAGAGTCAAACGTCCTAAGAAACCCCCGGGAAGGTTAACCCGGTCAACAAATGCCCGCAGAAGTCGGATGTGTCGGCCTAACGGCGCAAGAACGCAGCTCTGCTGTAAACAGGCACAACGCAATCACATCCGGAAAAAAAAACTCCGGATGAACAAAGAAGAAGAAATACCAACACTATCAGGGATGAGCCCCACCGGACCAGTGAATTTGCAATAAAGTGATAATCATGATGTCACCACAAATCTTCAAAGTATAGTGATATATATTCACAAGTAAAATATTAAATACAATCACCGAGGTAAGAAATTAAGTCTCCCTACAGGAATATGCACAAAAATTACATCACAAAGTATGCTTGATTTGAACTTACATGTGAGATGTAGAAAGTGTCTTAGCATTCTTTATTGTTGTTATCTTTGAAGTCTCCGTAATCAAGGATTCAATAAATAATTCCAGTGAAAGAGCTAGGGTTTGTTAAGTCATAATAACATTGGCTTGGCTGTGAAAAATATTTGTGTTTCATATTATATAATTATACAAACAAACGAAAAATTCATTATTTATATATAGACAATTAATTACTTATTTAAACAGTCTTAAGTACCTTTGGCACAACATGACTGAATCTGAACCAGGTACCTCCTAAGCCTAAAACAGATACCATAACCTCTCAGCCACACCTCCCCATGTATTACAGGAAGAAAAGAACACTAGTTGTGATTCTCATTCTTAAACAATTTGATATGATGGTCAGCAGGGGTACTTTGAGGTGGCTGTTGCATCAGAGGACATATCACACAAGAAATATTCAATGTATAGTCACAATGTTTGACTTAACATAAAGTAAACAGTTTAATAACAATGAAACAAAATATTTCATAAACTTTGAAAGATACAAATGATAACTGGAACAGCAGCAGCAACTTTCCCCACCTCTTCATCAGTCTGCATAATTTTCTTGATTCTGGCCTGAAAAACATCCAAGTAATTTTTAAGTTGTCAATACATGTGCTATAATTTCAATGATATCATTAGAACTCACTTGATTCCTTTATTTAAAATGCAGTGTTTCTTCATATGATATGGAAATCGTGCTAATTTGCCAAATGTTTATAATCACCTTCCTGTATGTGAAAATTTAAAAAAAAATTAAAAATATCTTTAAAAGGCCAGAAATACTATAGGTTAAAGATTATTCATGTACAATTGTCATATGCTACATTAACAAGACGCATGGCCGAATCGGTAAGAATGCATGTTCTTAAACATCCGGTGTGCTGATGCCGAGGTAAGTGGTTCAAAGCCTACACCGGACAGCTGGACTAAAATGCTGACCTGTTGTCCTTGACTTGGGGACATAAATTAAAAGTACCTCTGAAGTCAGAGTGGGTTCGCCTGATGGCAAGGGACACTGTTAATAGGGAAAGATAACTCACACGCAAAATTCAGTCCACTACTATAAATAGTGTGTATAGACTGCACTTTAATTCAAAGCGAGCGAGACCAAAAAAAATATGCTACTTTAATAATAATAACAAGAATAATACTTGAGAGTCAGTCAGGTCTTAGTCAGATATGACTGAGCTACCGTATAACAGTAGACGGTACTACCTGGTTTCTGTTAGCGCCGAACGTTGGGCGGCGCTTACCAAACCCGACACCCCACATTGTGCCAACGGCTTCGGGCGGAAGAGCGCAATTGGGAGGGTACAAGCCTTACCCTGGTGCGAGGAAATGCAAGCTAAAGACAAAATTGTCATGGCAGGGCAGACCAGGCCCTAAGCCTTGGTTGGCGACTGGTCTAGGATCGAAGCTCCGACAGGCGGACAGTTAGAGCATTGCTTTGCTGATCCGGCAGCTTCTGCAGCTTGTCTTGTTCCAGATGTAGGGGTGTTACTTTTCCTCTGGAGTGAACTAGGCAGGCCGAGAGAGGGATCATGCTGCATGGGCAACACATGATCTCTATATTTTAGCCCAGGCTTTGTGCTATGGAGAGGCAATAACTCCATCCCTGGTCTTAACTGGTCTCGGAATCAAAGCGAGAGGCAACTGTTACGGGTTATAAGTCCTTGTCAGTTGGCGTAGACATGGGGCGCCACGCGTTGCCTCTGACGGTGGGAGACACCTATAGGTGTCACTGATCCGCTGAACGTGTTGCATGGAGGGCAAATATCAGAAATGGAATAAAGTCAAAGGAGAAAATTATTGCAGAAAAGTCACACACCAAGCGTTTGAGACGTAAGATGGTGCATGATGGTGGAAATGACCACGTGTTCACATGCACCCACTGTGAACGGACATTTACAGCGCAAATTGGCCTTATCAGTCACACTCGCTACCGCCATAGTTAAAAGTTATGCCTTTTTAAAGCACAAACTATCGTCTGTCAAGACGGCAAGGTGCCAATGATATGAATACTTGAGAAGAATACTCAACGTATCAAGAAGAGATAAGATCAGAAATGAAGAAATCAGGACTAAAGTGGGGGTTAAAGCAGCACTAGATTTTATTAGAAAGCAGCAAGTCAAATGGTTTGGCCATGCAAGTAGGTTACCAGTCAACAGCATGCCACAACAAGCAATGATGTACAGACCAGATGGAAACAGAGGAAGAGGCCGACCACGTAAACGTTGGACGGAGGGAATAGCAGATAAAACAGATACCATAACCTCTCAGCCACACCTCCCCGTGTATTACAGGAAGAAAAGAACACTAGTTGTGATTCTCATTCTTAAACAATTTGATATGATGGTCAGCAGGGGTACTTTGAGGTGGCTGTTGCATCAGAGGACATATCACACAAGAAATATTCAATGTATAGTCACAATGTTTGACTTAACATAAAGTAAACAGTTTAATAACAATGAAACAAAATATTTCATAAACTTTAAAGGATACAAATGATAACTGGAACAGCAGCAGCAACTTTCCCCACCTCTTCATCAGTCTGCATAATTTTCTTGATTCTGGCCTGAAAAACATCCAAGTAATTTTTAAGTTGTCAATACATGTGCTATAATTTCAATGATATCATTAGAACTCACTTGATTCCTTTATTTAAAATGCAGTGTTTCTTCATATGATATGGAAATCGTGCTAATTTGCCAAATGTTTATAATCACCTTCCTGTATGTGAAAATTTAAAAAAAATTAAAAATATCTTTAAAAGGCCAGAAATACTATAGGTTAAAGATTATTCATGTACAATTGTCATATGCTACATTAACAAGACGCATGGCCGAATCGGTAAGAATGCATGTTCTTAAACATCCGGTGTGCTGATGCCGAGGTAAGTGGTTCAAAGCCTACACCGGACAGCTGGACTAAAATGCTGACCTGTTGTCCTTGACTTGGGGACATAAATTAAAAGTACCTCTGAAGTCAGAGTGGGTTCGCCTGATGGCAAGGGACACTGTTAATAGGGAAAGATAACTCACACGCAAAATTCAGTCCACTACTATAAATAGTGTGTATAGACTGCACTTTAATTCAAAGCGAGCGAGACCAAAAAAAATATGCTACTTTAATAATAATAACAAGAATAATACTTGAGAGTCAGTCAGGTCTTAGTCAGATATGACTGAGCTACCGTATAACAGTAGACGGTACTACCTGGTTTCTGTTAGCGCCGAACGTTGGGCGGCGCTTACCAAACCCGACACCCCACATTGTGCCAACGGCTTCGGGCGGAAGAGCGCAATTGGGAGGGTACAAGCCTTACCCTGGTGCGAGGAAATGCAAGCTAAAGACAAAATTGTCATGGCAGGGCAGACCAGGCCCTAAGCCTTGGTTGGCGACTGGTCTAGGATCGAAGCTCCGACAGGCGGACAGTTAGAGCATTGCTTTGCTGATCCGGCAGCTTCTGCAGCTTGTCTTGTTCCAGATGTAGGGGTGTTACCTTTCCTCTGGAGTGAACTAGGCAGGCCGAGAGAGGGATCATGCTGCATGGGCAACACATGATCTCTATATTTTAGCCCAGGCTTTGTGCTATGGAGAGGCAATAACTCCATCCCTGGTCTTAACTGGTCTCGGAATCAAAGCGAGAGGCAACTGTTACGGGTTATAAGTCCTTGTCAGTTGGCGTAGACATGGGGCGCCACGCGTTGCCTCTGACGGTGGGAGACACCTATAGGTGTCACTGATCCGCTGAACGTGTTGCATGGAGGGCAAATATCAGAAATGGAATAAAGTCAAAGGAGAAAATTATTGCAGAAAAGTCACACACCAAGCTTTGAGACGTAAGATGGTGCATGATGGTGGAAATGACCACGTGTTCACATGCACCCACTGTGAACGGACATTTACAGCGCAAATTGGCCTTATCAGTCACACTCGCTACCGCCATAGTTAAAAGTTATGCCTTTTTAAAGCACAAACTATCGTCTGTCAAGACGGCAAGGTGCCAATGATATGAATACTTGAGAAGAATACTCAACGTATCAAGAAGAGATAAGATCAGAAATGAAGAAATCAGGACTAAAGTGGGGGTTAAAGCAGCACTAGATTTTATTAGAAAGCAGCAAGTCAAATGGTTTGGCCATGCAAGTAGGTTACCAGTCAACAGCATGCCACAACAAGCAATGATGTACAGACCAGATGGAAACAGAGGAAGAGGCCGACCACGTAAACGTTGGACGGAGGGAATAGCAGATAAAACAGATACCATAACCTCTCAGCCACACCTCCCCATGTATTACAGGAAGAAAAGAACACTAGTTGTGATTCTCATTCTTAAACAATTTGATATGATGGTCAGCAGGGGTACTTTGAGGTGGCTGTTGCATCAGAGGACATATCACACAAGAAATATTCAATGTATAGTCACAATGTTTGACTTAACATAAAGTAAACAGTTTAATAACAATGAAACAAAATATTTCATAAACTTTAAAGGATACAAATGATAACTGGAACAGCAGCAGCAACTTTCCCCACCTCTTCATCAGTCTGCATAATTTTCTTGATTCTGGCCTGAAAAACATCCAAGTAATTTTTAAGTTGTCAATACATGTGCTATAATTTCAATGATATCATTAGAACTCACTTGATTCCTTTATTTAAAATGCAGTGTTTCTTCATATGATATGGAAATCGTGCTAATTTGCCAAATGTTTATAATCACCTTCCTGTATGTGAAAATTTAAAAAAAATTAAAAATATCTTTAAAAGGCCAGAAATACAATAGGTTAAAGATTATTCATGTACAATTGTCATATGCTACATTAACAAGACGCATGGCCGAATCGGTAAGAATGCATGTTCTTAAACATCCGGTGTGCTGATGCCGAGGTAAGTGGTTCAAAGCCTACACCGGACAGCTGGACTAAAATGCTGACCTGTTGTCCTTGACTTGGGGACATAAATTAAAAGTACCTCTGAAGTCAGAGTGGGTTCGCCTGATGGCAAGGGACACTGTTAATAGGGAAAGATAACTCACACGCAAAATTCAGTCCACTACTATAAATAGTGTGTATAGACTGCACTTTAATTCAAAGCGAGCGAGACCAAAAAAAATATGCTACTTTAATAATAATAACAAGAATAATACTTGAGAGTCAGTCAGGTCTTAGTCAGATATGACTGAGCTACCGTATAACAGTAGACGGTACTACCTGGTTTCTGTTAGCGCCGAACGTTGGGCGGCGCTTACCAAACCCGACACCCCACATTGTGCCAACGGCTTCGGGCGGAAGAGCGCAATTGGGAGGGTACAAGCCTTACCCTGGTGCGAGGAAATGCAAGCTAAAGACAAAATTGTCATGGCAGGGCAGACCAGGCCCTAAGCCTTGGTTGGCGACTGGTCTAGGATCGAAGCTCCGACAGGCGGACAGTTAGAGCATTGCTTTGCTGATCCGGCAGCTTCTGCAGCTTGTCTTGTTCCAGATGTAGGGGTGTTACCTTTCCTCTGGAGTGAACTAGGCAGGCCGAGAGAGGGATCATGCTGCATGGGCAACACATGATCTCTATATTTTAGCCCAGGCTTTGTGCTATGGAGAGGCAATAACTCCATCCCTGGTCTTAACTGGTCTCGGAATCAAAGCGAGAGGCAACTGTTACGGGTTATAAGTCCTTGTCAGTTGGCGTAGACATGGGGCGCCACGCGTTGCCTCTGACGGTGGGAGACACCTATAGGTGTCACTGATCCGCTGAACGTGTTGCATGGAGGGCAAATATCAGAAATGGAATAAAGTCAAAGGAGAAAATTATTGCAGAAAAGTCACACACCAAGCGTTTGAGACGTAAGATGGTGCATGATGGTGGAAATGACCACGTGTTCACATGCACCCACTGTGAACGGACATTTACAGCGCAAATTGGCCTTATCAGTCACACTCGCTACCGCCATAGTTAAAAGTTATGCCTTTTTAAAGCACAAACTATCGTCTGTCAAGACGGCAAGGTGCCAATGATATGAATACTTGAGAAGAATACTCAACGTATCAAGAAGAGATAAGATCAGAAATGAAGAAATCAGGACTAAAGTGGGGGTTAAAGCAGCACTAGATTTTATTAGAAAGCAGCAAGTCAAATGGTTTGGCCATGCAAGTAGGTTACCAGTCAACAGCATGCCACAACAAGCAATGATGTACAGACCAGATGGAAACAGAGGAAGAGGCCGACCACGTAAACGTTGGACGGAGGGAATAGCAGATAAAACAGATACCATAACCTCTCAGCCACACCTCCCCATGTATTACAGGAAGAAAAGAACACTAGTTGTGATTCTCATTCTTAAACAATTTGATATGATGGTCAGCAGGGGTACTTTGAGGTGGCTGTTGCATCAGAGGACATATCACACAAGAAATATTCAATGTATAGTCACAATGTTTGACTTAACATAAAGTAAACAGTTTAATAACAATGAAACAAAATATTTCATAAACTTTGAAGGATACAAATGATAACTGGAACAGCAGCAGCAACTTTCCCCACCTCTTCATCAGTCTGCATAATTTTCTTGATTCTGGCCTGAAAAACATCCAAGTAATTTTTAAGTTGTCAATACATGTGCTATAATTTCAATGATATCATTAGAACTCACTTGATTCCTTTATTTAAAATGCAGTGTTTCTTCATATGATATGGAAATCGTGCTAATTTGCCAAATGTTTATAATCACCTTCCTGTATGTGAAAATTTAAAAAAAATTAAAAATATCTTTAAAAGGCCAGAAATACTATAGGTTAAAGATTATTCATGTACAATTGTCATATGCTACATTAACAAGACGCATGGCCGAATCGGTAAGAATGCATGTTCTTAAACATCCGGTGTGCTGATGCCGAGGTAAGTGGTTCACAGCCTACACCGGACAGCTGGACTAAAATGCTGACCTGTTGTCCTTGACTTGGGGACATAAATTAAAAGTACCTCTGAAGTCAGAGTGGGTTCGCCTGATGGCAAGGGACACTGTTAATAGGGAAAGATAACTCACACGCAAAATTCAGTCCACTACTATAAATAGTGTGTATAGACTGCACTTTAATTCAAAGCGAGCGAGACCAAAAAAAATATGCTACTTTAATAATAATAACAAGAATAATACTTGAGAGTCAGTCAGGTCTTAGTCAGATATGACTGAGCTACCGTATAACAGTAGACGGTACTACCTGGTTTCTGTTAGCGCCGAACGTTGGGCGGCGCTTACCAAACCCGACACCCCACATTGTGCCAACGGCTTCGGGCGGAAGAGCGCAATTGGGAGGGTACAAGCCTTACCCTGGTGCGAGGAAATGCAAGCTAAAGACAAAATTGTCATGGCAGGGCAGACCAGGCCCTAAGCCTTGGTTGGCGACTGGTCTAGGATCGAAGCTCCGACAGGCGGACAGTTAGAGCATTGCTTTGCTGATCCGGCAGCTTCTGCAGCTTGTCTTGTTCCAGATGTAGGGGTGTTACCTTTCCTCTGGAGTGAACTAGGCAGGCCGAGAGAGGGATCATGCTGCATGGGCAACACATGATCTCTATATTTTAGCCCAGGCTTTGTGCTATGGAGAGGCAATAACTCCATCCCTGGTCTTAACTGGTCTCGGAATCAAAGCGAGAGGCAACTGTTACGGGTTATAAGTCCTTGTCAGTTGGCGTAGACATGGGGCGCCACGCGTTGCCTCTGACGGTGGGAGACACCTATAGGTGTCACTGATCCGCTGAACGTGTTGCATGGAGGGCAAATATCAGAAATGGAATAAAGTCAAAGGAGAAAATTATTGCAGAAAAGTCACACACCAAGCTTTGAGACGTAAGATGGTGCATGATGGTGGAAATGACCACGTGTTCACATGCACCCACTGTGAACGGACATTTACAGCGCAAATTGGCCTTATCAGTCACACTCGCTACCGCCATAGTTAAAAGTTATGCCTTTTTAAAGCACAAACTATCGTCTGTCAAGACGGCAAGGTGCCAATGATATGAATACTTGAGAAGAATACTCAACGTATCAAGAAGAGATAAGATCAGAAATGAAGAAATCAGGACTAAAGTGGGGGTTAAAGCAGCACTAGATTTTATTAGAAAGCAGCAAGTCAAATGGTTTGGCCATGCAAGTAGGTTACCAGTCAACAGCATGCCACAACAAGCAATGATGTACAGACCAGATGGAAACAGAGGAAGAGGCCGACCACGTAAACGTTGGACGGAGGGAATAGCAGAGTCCATGGGAATATCGATATATGAAGCCCATAATCGGGCACTCTCACGAAGTTTATACTTCACTCGACACCGCAAGGTACAAGAGGAACATGATGAGATGAGAATAAGAATAATAATCACAATAATAATGTAAAATGTACAGGTATTTCCATAGCAGAAACTACTGTTGGGGTATGAAGTGCCCCGACCTTCACATATGCTAGGTCTGGCACATAAGGTGCAGTAGCCAATTCCATTTCTTTTCATCTTTGTTCCCAGGCAATTCCTATAAAATTCAGAAAACTGTCTGGTGTCCATTTTTATGAGCCTTGATTGACCCAGAGCCAAACTGGTTGGAAAAAATCAGCCTGGCTCTGCTGGAGATTGAACCCGGACCTCTATCTTGACAGGCTAGCAGAATACTGGTTATGGCACTGCGTCTCCTACTGTGCTGGTGTAAAATAACAGCTTCTCAACATCATCCACAGGGATTGGCTAAACCTGAACCAGACCATAAAATACATCCTAGAGATGAAGGCAGTATAACAAAACATTGAAATGAACAGCTGGCAGAACTCAAAAGCAGAAACAAACATTGCCATGAAATTACAAGAAACTGAACGACAGCAAATACAAATATTCAATTAGGAAGCAGCATAAGAAACTAAAAAGAAAAGTAAAACAGTCAGTAAGTCCAGGAAATGAAGGGTGTACCCAATGCACTGGAAAGCCTTACCATCCCAACAAACAAAAACTAAAAAAAAAGAGCCAACCCTAGACACAGACACCAGAAAAGGTAGGATACCTAAAAACAATCATGCAAACATAGATAAAACTCACCTGACTAGCACCACAGATTAACAAGGTCCAAACATTCTGCTTAACAAGTAACATTGCAAAAGCAAGACACTATTTAAAATAGCCACTTTAGTAACTTTTTCTAAATTGCTTTTTAATTATATAACCTGCATAATTGGATACCTCTTGAAAAAACAAATCCAACGGTAAGTCTGTAGGTCAATTCTAAGGGGAGATATAAATGCTTGTGTATCAGTTTATCATTTAATATAGACATACAGAAAATAACACAGCAAGCCGTCCAGGTGATGAGGACGGTGCTATTGATCTAGCGCTGGTTTCTCCTTCATTCACTACAGTGTGTAGATGGGGCGTCCTAGGGTACCATGGCAGCGACCACCACCGACCATCATCCTTGCAGAATATTGGTGGAGAAAGGCAGAACCAGGCAGCACAAGTCAACAGTCAAGACTTTCCAGTATGACAGTACAGGGCAAGATGTAAGTAAAATAAGGTGCAACAAGTGCAGAAAGCTTCAGGGCAGAATAAAAGCTGGGAGCAGCCACCTTGGTAGAATTTTTGAGGTGGAGAAGGCGTGGGTGGATAAGCACAGTGCTGCACAGAGTTGCCTATCCTAGTCCCTACATGCACTTAGAAAGAGAGATACACATAAAAGTAAGCTATTTAAAAAAAACTGGTTAAGGTGGTTAAAAGTGAAAAATGGGCAGAGGTATGTCAAAGAGTAAGCACAGACAAGTCACTGAAATTGTTGTGGCGACTACATAAAAGTGTGAGTGGGGTAGTCAAGAATAATAGAATTTCTGACTTCCAAGGTGCTGACTTCATCTGGCAGAGGACTGACGAGAACAAGGGCAAAGCCCTCTTCGAACGCTATCTAGAGCAGAGCAACCAGACAGACATAAGAGGCCGAAATCTTGCCAAGGAGGTCACTTCAGACACATGGCAAGGGACACTGTTAATAGGGAAAGCTAATCCATGCGCAAAATTCAGTCCATCACTACTAGAAGTAGTATGTATGGACTATGTTTGAGTTCAAAGCCAGCGAGCACAAAGAAAAAAATACTTGCCATCTATTCTGCTACTAGTAAAGGCTGGGTCAAAAGGGGAGCTCTGGTCAATGAAAACATCCATGCCTCAAAGAGGTTCCTAACACACGACCACTGGGCTGGCCAGAAGGCAGCATGCTAGACACCTCAGACAGATGGCATGGCCCAGAACATTTCGGATGAAGAGACAGTGACAGAAATCAAGGCTGTGCTTCGACAATCAAACAACGGCGCTACAGGGCCAGATGGCATAAGATACAACAACATCAATAGGTGTGCCGACAACGAGCTAGAGAAACTAGCAGACATGTACAACAGTATAGGGAGTGCTAGCATCAAGGAGGAGTGGTTACACAGCTATCTGATTCCCTTGCCGAAGCATGGCAAAGACCACACAAAAATTCAGGGATATCGAGTAATAACCATGCAGAATGCAATAGGCAAGCTGCTGGAGAAGTTAACTGCCAGGAAAATATCAAGCCAGCTGGAGAGGCAAAGGTGTTCTCCCACCTACCCTGGGAGGGTTCCGTCCAAAAAGAGAAACCTGGACCAATGCAACAGTTTTTGCCCATGACGTCTATGAAGGTTTCCACTCAGGCAATGAAACCTTTACTGTAGCGATTGATCATAAGGACACTTACAACAGAGTACCATTGGATTTCTTAATGCTTCAGCTGCTTGAACTCAAGATAAGTCCTTTCCTCCTTAGTTGGATCGCTGCAGCCCTCTTCCAGGGTAAAGTAGTTGTTAGATGTGGCAGTTGGACTTCGGAACCAACAACAATATATCCTGGCCTACCGCAGAGATCACCATTATCTCCGGAGCTGTTCAACGCGTACACTGTGAGAATCACCAGCGAGCAGATTACTGGACCGGGGAGGACATTGTCATATACAGACGATGTTTTAGTGTATCATCAGGGTAAGGATAGAGATCAGGTTGCTGTGGAATACAAGCCAAACTTAATCACATAAGTACTTGGTGTGTTGAAGCTGGGGCAATGGTCAACCCAACAAAGACAACAGTGACATGGTTCTCTTTGAATAATCATATTGTCAACACTCAACACCGACTGTAAATCTGTGTTCAGAGACTGGAAAGAACGCAGGCTATGAATTACCTGATCAAAGCCTTGCTTATAATGAGCACAAAGACCAAGTGATAACAAAGGCCAAGCGGGGTTTGGCAGCAGAAAACTGTGAGCAGTGCCATCTATGTGAGGGGCTGGTCATGGCTGTTTTTGAGTGTGCAATGGCGATCCTGACTCTCAGCCGTAAGCAGATAGAAAGGATACATAACGAAGCTATGCACATTATTCTTGGATGTACAAGAGATACAGCATGCAGGGTGATGCACTACCTTCTTGATTTTCCAACCATTGAAGACAGAATACAAATTTGCAGAGCACGTGCCTACCTCAGAGTTAACGCAAACACACAACATCCACTGCATAGAGAAATTATGAAGGTGAAGGGCAGCAGGTTAAAAAGAGGAAGGTCGTGGATGGGTCAAGCTGAAGACATTCTTCAACAGGTGTGATCACTTGAGGACTTAGAACCTGGCGAGGAGTGGGTACAAGTGCCAACAGATTTCTGTACGTCTTTTTCTGTTTGCATACAACTAGATAGAAAATGCAGACAAGAAAATTTGGCTGCTGTGGAGGTGGGAGTACAAGCGTTGATTTTCGAGAATTTGTTAGATGGTGATGCTGTCACACAGATGGGTCGTCATCTGACATGTAAGAAGCTCATGGGCCTTTACGGCTCAGGCCAGAGGGAGAAGTGTGAAGTACTCTGGTGCTTTTGTTGAGACCACAAGTAGCCTGATTATGGAAGCCATGGCAGTAAGTAAAGCAATAACATGGCTCGAGATACAGACATTCGCTAGGGCATGTTTCCTTAGCGACTCCATGAGCATGCTCAAGAGGATAGAGATGGGGTGGATCCGAAGAGGGTGGTTGCTGTCTCTGGAACGGTCTCGGATGGCATAGATTAGTTTCATCTTCGTGCCAGGGCATGCAGGAGTACAAGAAAATGAGCGGGCTGACAAGCTCACAGGTAAGGCTACTGTGGAGGGCAGACACGCCATGGACCAGGCTGACATTCTGAATGTTCTACGAGAAGTAAGACTTTTACGAGACCAAAGGCAGGCAGGACACCGGCTCCATGGCCGAGGGGTTAGTAGCTTTCTCCGCTAACCCCGAATACTCTCGTCACGTGACGCGACGAGAATTAGCAGTGGTTCGAATCGCAAAAGTGACTTATGAGAGTATGGAGCCGGTCGCTCAGAAAGTCGTGGCGTGCTGATGAGCGTAATCTAGCCTAGGAATCAACATACAGCTGAAAGATGCTGGTGTTGACCGCAATATCCTGAAACAGGATGGAAACGCGGAAAAAAAAAAAAAAAAGGCAGGCAGGGAAATGTGCTAGCCACTGTGATGCTATATTTCTGGTTATTTTTTATTTTGCAGTGAAAAATAGTTGATAATAATCAATTTTTATAATAGCATTATGTCGATATATTGCTATCGTGTGTGTGAAATTATTATTTAAGAAAAATAGCATATTTTTCATGTGGTCTGAATGAAAACAATAAATATTTCCGATCCATGTTTTATCGCACGTGTCCCTGTCGGGGTTGCCATTCTAGATATTTTATATCCAGATCTAGAGGTTTTTGCCGGCGTTTGGATACCGTTTTCTGACGTTTGGATGCTGGATGTAATTCTAGATCATTTTCATTTGGAGTTGGATATTTTTGATCCATCCATCATGTGCCATGCCGGCATCTTGCTAAAGGCTACTTTTGCCATGGCGATTCTTGTTCTAATCTCTTCAAGGCATCTCCCATCAGATGTTATTACTGTTCCGAGATAATTGTACCTACTCACTTGTTGAAGAATATTCCCATTTACTTGTATATTGCATTGTGGTATTTCGTCCTTCCTAGTGACAACCATAATCTGTGTCATTTTACAATTTAATTCTAACCCTAGTTGTTCACTGTGTGTAACAATCGCATCTACTAAATTTTGCAGGTCCTGTTCATTGTCTGCAATCAAGACTGTATCATCTGCATATCTAATGTTATTGATGCATAGTCCCCCAATGTTGATTCCTTCCATATCTTCAATATTTCTGAAAATACTTTCACTGTACAGGGAAAACAGATCTGGAGACATTACACATCCCTGTCTTACACCCCTTTTAATAGGCTGATATTGGCTTAATTCATTATTACCTCTTATGGCAGCTTGTTGTTTCCAATATATGTTTTTTACAAGTCTAAGATCTTTTCCATCAATTTGTAGATCTTCAAGCATCCTTATCATGTTGACATGTCTCACTTTATCAAAAGCCTTTGTGTAGTCAATAAAGCAAAGGTGTAGATCTTTGTTTACTTCTATAGAACGTTCGATTATGTTTCTCAGTATATACACAGCATTTACTGTACCCTTGCCTTCCACAAACCCACATTGTTCTTCTCCTATTTCAGGTTGTATTTTCCTCCTAACTCTTTGCATGATAATACTTAGCAAAATCTTCGTGATGTGACTCATTATACTAATTGTTCGATGTTGATCACATTCCAAGGCTCCTGATTTCTTTGGGATTGCAATAAATACAGAATTACATAACTCCTGAGGTATATTTCCAGTATCATATATTGTATGAAGCAGACTGGTAACTTTATCTATTCCATATTCTTCTAAAGTATTAATCATTTCTGTTGTGACGCTGTCTGGAATGGGGGTCTTGTCATATGATTAAGAGCATTCTGAACCTCCATCTTCAAAATTGCTGGTCCTTCATTATTATTTTGGACATTATACTGTTCGTCTCTGTTATCGTCATAAAGGTTTTTCACGTAATCTAACCATTCATGTAAGATCTGATCTTTTTCTATTATGACTCTTCCATCTTTTGTCTTTAGGCAGCCTGCTGATGTACGTGATCTTTGATTAGTAAGCTCCTGAATTCTTTTGTGCATTAGTTTCGCGTTGTTACTGTTGTGTTGTTTTTCAATTTCTCTGCAATTTTTCTCAAGCCATGTTTCTTTTGCCTCCTTACATAAGGTTCTGACTTTTCTGTGAATTTCTTCATATTTGGCAGGATTAGTTTTGTTCTGTCTTCTTGTTTCCATTAGTTGTAAAATTTCTTCAGTTATCCATGTCTTACGGCCCACTTTCTTTACTTTTGGAATAGTTTTTTCTGCTGCACAACTGATTGAATTCTTCATCGTTTCCCATTGATCATCTACATCTTGAAACAGGATCTCTAGATCAGACAATATATCAAATTTGTTCTTTACTTCTATGTTAAAATTATCTTGTATTTCTTTGTCAGTTTGCACAAGTCATATTTATGGTTTCCTGCTGTATACTTGACTTTCTTTAGCTTTACCCTCAATGTGCCTGTAATTAATCTGTGATCACTGTAACAGTCTGCATTTGGAACTGTTTTTACGACTGTTAACGCATTTCGAAATCTTTTGCTAATCAGGATGTAATCTATCTGGTTTTTAGTCCTGCTGTCTGGACTCCTCCATGTCCATAATCTTCTAGGATGCTGTTTAAACCAGGTGTTTCCTACAACCATTTCTTGTTCTTTTGCCCATGCTACAAGTCTGTATCCTCTTTCATTTCTCTCTCCCAAACCATGGTTGCCTACACTGCATCCATCGCCTTGCTGTCCTATTTTTGCGTTGAAATCACCCATTATGATATTTATTTCTGATTTTTTGCAGTTCTTCAAAGCAGTCTCCACGTCATTATAAAATTCCTCTATGGTTTCTTCACTGCATTCACTTGTTGGCGCATATACTTGAATGACATTTATTTTAAAAGGTCTTCCGTTTAATTTTACTAATAGGACTCTGTCTGACACAGCATGATATCCTTTGACAGAATTTGATGTTTGCTTATCTAATATAATGGCTACACCTCTTTGCTGTTCCTCTCCCCCAGAGTAAATAATCTTACAATCCTCTCCTGTCCTTATCCCTGCTCTTTTCCATCTCGTTTCCGATATTCCTAACATGTTAATATTCTCTCTCTCTCCATTTCTTTTTTGATGTTTTCTAATTTTCCAGGTGCATTCATTGTTCTAACGTTCCAAGTTCCTACTTTCAATTATATTAATCTGCTGCACATAGTAGCCTGTTGACGGTCTGGAGTCACCTGGTGTGCATGACTATCCCTACCGGGCGAGGCTGCTCCTATGGAGCACCCATTTACGCCGTTTCTCTGATTATCGATGATTTCACACAACATGATTTTCTTGGCATCTGTAAAGAAGGTAGTTTGCCATTGCTTTCCTTCCTAGCAGTGACCATACTGGTCAGTGACCGTAGCCATTGTCTCCTCAAAACAGAGATCCTCTGCCTACCGTCGTGAAGGTGGAGACCATAACCTACAACTATCTGTTGGCTGCTCCTATCTTCATCCACCACCTGCACGCATGGCTTCACGTAACCCTGATCGGGGGGCTAAACGGGTACTCCACCTTGCCCAAGGGTGTCCCGTAGGCTTGCGGAGGGAAGGAGACGCCTTACTTCTCCTTTGATAGGGGATACCCCTACCCCGCTATTGTTTGGTCTGGACGCGCGTAAATTATGGTAACTGCCTTTATTTAAACTTTGAACTGACTTGGATCAACGCTCAACAATCTGGCAACCACCTCAATCAATCAATCAATCATGTGCCATGCCGGAAAGCGTGGGCGGTCATGACTCGCCATTTCACTCGATCACCAGTGTCGTGGATCAGCTCAGTGTTCCTGTCTCGTCCATGCCATGTGGCCAAGCCATCCAGGTATTTTCCTCTCGGTCTTCCTCTTGGTCTGTTCCCCTCGATCTTGCCAGTTGTCACTAAGTTCTCCAGTCCATTTCTTCTCATAACATGTCCAAAAAATTTTGACTGTCTACGTCTAATTTCTCTAATCAGCCTACGATGTTCATTTGTCTCCTGTAGTACTTGGTCATTGGTTTTTCTGTCTGTCCATGGTACTCTTTGCATTTTCCTCAGAAACCACATTTCTGCAGCCATCAGATGCTTTTCAGCTTGACTGCTCATTGTCCAAGTTTCACATCCATACAAAAGAACAGGCTCTATGTATCCCCTCAACACTCTTTTTCTCGTTTCAATTGACATCTTTTTATTGGTCAGAATGTTTTTCATCTTGCTAAAGGCTACTTTCGCCATGGCGATTCTTGTTCTAATCTCTTCAAGGCATATCCCATCAGATGTTATAACTGTTCCAAGATAATTGAACCGATTCACTTGTTGAAGAATATTTCCATTTACGTGTATATTACATTGTGGCACTTCTTCCTTCCAACTGACGACCATAACCTGAGTCTTTTTACAATTTAATTCTAACCCCAGTTGCTCACTGTGTACAACAACTGCATCTACTAATTGTTGCAGGTCCTGCGCATTGTCTGCAATTAATACTGTATCATCTGCATATCTAATGTTATTGATGTTTCGTCCTCCAATGCTGATTCCATTTATATCCTCTACATTTCTGAAAATATTTTCACTGTACAGGGAAAAAAGATCTGGAGACATCACACATCCCTGCCTAACACCTCTCTTAATTGGCTGATACTGTCCCACTTCATTATCAATCCTTATTGCAGCTTGTTGTTTCCAATATATGTTTTTTATAAGTCTAATGTCTTTCCCATCAATTTGTAGATCTGCAAGCATATCCACCATGCTGACATGTCTAACGCTATCAAAAGCCTTTGTATAGTCAATAAAGCAAAGAAGTCAACCACCTGGTAATGAATAAAAGGCCGCATAAATTATAATAACATTATTTCAAACAGATTTCAGAACCAATACGCAAATAAGACAAGAGACTAAGCAAGACGTTGTATTCTTCTTCTTCTTCTGCGTTCATCCGGATTTTTTTTTCCGGATGTGACTGCGTTGTGCCTGTTTACAACAGAGCTGCGTTCTTGCGCCGTTAGGCCGACACATTCGACTTCTGCGGGCATTTGTTGACCGGGTTAACCTTCCCAGGGAGACATTGTATCAAATTTTATAAGAAAACACCGTGGAACTACATCGGCCATGTACTCAGAATGGACACGACAAGGCTCCTAAACCAAGCCCTCTTATGGTCACCAGTAGGGAAAAGAAAACGGGGAATACCAAGAGGGACCCTGCGTAGAACCATCATCAGAGAAGGCTCATTCAACGGCCAAGTGAACATCCAGGATCTACAACAGGTAGCAGAGAATCGCCGGACATGGAGAGTGATGACTTCTGCCCTATGCTCCGCCTTAGGCTCACGAGGAAAGACTAACTAACTATCTAACTATTTAAACTGTAAACTCATCGTGTTGCGAATTATTGCTGTGATTCCGACTTTGCGATTCTTTTTCATGTGATTTTTTTTTTTTTTTTTTTTTTTTTTTTTTTGTAATTGCTGACCTTCATATGTGTCTTCCACTTTGAACAAATCTTTCAACATGCTAAAGCAATATGAACAAAAATTTCAGAAAGAGTGGCCGCAGGATGACATAATTAAAGATTGGGTGATGTCAATTCATGGAGATGCGACTAAGGCTCGTTGTAAGTACGAAATGTGCGAAATGAAAGCGACAATACAAGACTTGAAGAAACAAGCAGAGTGTCACACGTTTTCTTGGTGATATCACGAAGTTCTTACGATGATATGTTCATGATATTGTCGTGTGATGGTCGTTGTCTAGGTAACGATACTCATGGTGTGTCAATGGAGATATCGAACTGTCTTGCAATATAACTCACCCCCGCAGTGCATATTCACCAGTCATTAAACAAGATTCCGTTGGCGCACATAATCCTTTATTACAGAAATAAGACGGACAGACGGAACATGTTTATACATCCAGAAATAATGTAATCCATAGAATATAATATCCTCCTCACAATTTAACCAGCACACATCAATGCCTTCTCAAGCCTGCTTCATATCAAATCCACAAGACAGGTAATCCAGCTCCTACCCACCGCTGGATTTCACACAATACACCCACACACTGGGTCTTAGTTTCCCCTAACTATATCACCCACTCTGGGTTCAGGCCCTCACTCACAATAGAACCCACTCTGGTTCAGGCCCTCACTCACAATAGAACCCACTCTGGTTCAGGCCTGTCTTCACAACTGGGAGAACAACACAACACGAAGATCTCTAACTCCGCTTCTCCTTAGACTACCGATTCCCTCGGTCTCTCAAACTCAACTCCTTGAAACGACCTGCCCCGCAGTCGGTCTCTTCTCTCACTGACTTTCCAGTCTCCTGACTTCACACAACACACAACTGTCTTTCGCCCCATCCCCCTAGGGGTTTTTCCCCTCTACCCTCACTATTTTATTTCTCAGGACTTGCTGTTTTCTCATAGCTAGGTCAGTCACTTTACTGTCTCCCACTCTCACCCATTCTTTTCTCATGCCCGGTCACTCAACTCAATGTCAATGACCCAGGCTTATGTCATCACCCCCCTCTTAAAAGAAAACTTCGTTTTCAAATATTGGGAGACTAAAACTTACTAAACATGTGACCCAGACATATAGCCTGGGTAGCCCTAAGTATGGCTCCACCTCACTTCAGCTACCACCCTAAATGATACATCAAATGCTCATAGTACACTCCCATATTCCCCACACATAAATACAAACAACTTTCTATCTTGTGTACCAATGCATGAACTAATACATCACATAATAATAATACATCATAGAAAAGCATTATACTTATGTACCCACAGGTCTCTTACTATTTCACGACCACACAATACTATTTGTGTACCAACCCTATATCAGGTGGTTCTGTTCTTGCATTAACCCACCTCTGATTCCTGTCGATGCTGTGTCTACCTTTCATGTACCCATGACTCATGGTACCTCTACAATTACAACATCTGTTTGCTATCCCTAGCCCTGGGTCAGTAATGTCGCGAACACTCTTTTGACCTAACTCAACTTTCCTATCTGCATATTGCACCGTTACACTTGAGTCTCTGTTTAGTCTGAACTCTTTATTCAATCTTGGCCCATATATCTGGCATCTTGCTTTCTGCTGCATATGCCTTATGCCTATGTGCCCTGCACATGCACTATCCTGAGCTGTTCTAGTATATCGGTCTCTATGTGCTAAAGGTACTGCTCCTTGTCCACGTGCAGTTCCACTATCTGAAAACCTGCGAGTGTGAACATTGTTCTTCCTCTCGAAGCACCATCTACCTTTCTTTGACTGCCTATGTTCTACTCTCCTACACCCTTGGGAACATTTGTTCAGAGTAGTATCTTGTCTCTGGGAGTCACTAGCACTATGTTTGAGATCAATTCTCACCTGATCAACTGTACTATCCTTGTCCTGAGTTCCTGTGTCTACTTCAAGTGCCTCTTCTACCTCAGCTATACTCTCTAATTTAGGTTCTCTTGTGGTAACTACCTCATTACTGCTTACACTATATTTTTGGTCCCAATAAACTACTTCCTATTCTGTACAATCTTTAACTCCTATAACATTTCCTATGATCAAATCAGCCACTGGTGAGTCCAAAACACACGCTGTCACTCTTCCAGTGATATATGGTGTTTTTACTGTTATTATGGCTAATAAGTAGAACTCTACTGTGCCGTTGAATGTTATGCATCTAATCTTTTTCCCTGTATAATCCGAGGGATCTATTAAACTTTTCCTCACTCCGATAGACGTACATCCGGAATCCCTAATTGTTAACGCTGGTCTATCATTGACGAATCCCTGATGCAGCTTCAGACTGCCTCCTTCATGCACTGCTGATCCTGCTTTCACTGTATGACCACATATTAGGACTGGCTGACTGTCTTTTTCAAAAAGAGGTTTGCACCCACTACAATCTTCATTGTTCAGCGTCTCAATTACTTGCGCTGCATTTGAGTGCTCTGTTTCTCTCATCCTACATTGATGGCTGATATGCCCCTTCTTTCCACATTTGAAACAGATGATCTCCTTCCTTGCGTTACTTGTTGGCTCACTGGCTGGCTGCACGTCACACTCCGCTGCCTTGTGTCTCCAGCTCCCACAATTCCAACATCCGACATAATTTGGACGTCTCTGGAAGTTCCCTCTTCTATATGGGTACTGTCCTACTCTACCAACATTGTTTCCTCGGAAACCATTATCTTGAAGTTCTTGCTGCTCACCTTTATGTGCTGAATCCACACTTTTCGCCCTTGGTCTGATGACTGGATTCTGGTCCTGTTTAGTGTACGCTGCACAGACTATTTCCTCACTCATTAGTTTACCAATAGATACGTTAGGATGTGCAGTCATGTAGTTTTGCCCTAATTGTGACATTGTGTCTATGTCCTTTGGCTTACGTTCCTCAAAGAAAGCCACTAAATTGGTATTACATGAAGCTAATACTTTGTCTCTTAACACTAAATCTACTAATTTATTAAAATCTTTCCCTACTTCTGCGAGCTCCATCCATTTGTTAAATGTATTCTTTACTGTGTTAACAAAATCTGTGAAATCTTGATTTGTCTCTGGCACTAACTGTCTAAACTTTGTTCTGTATCCATGCTCAGTTAGTTGGAACTTCGTAAGCAGACGTTGACGCAAACTAGTGTAATTATTTCTTTCTTCTACAGGTAAATTGAACATAGTATCTAGTGCCTTTCTCGTTAGAAGCTCCCCTAGTCTAATAGCATACTGTTCTTCTGGGATGCCTAACACTTTCGCTGATGCCTGATATCTGTCAAGATAAGATTCAAGGTTGTCTCGGTCCGTAAAGTATGGCAGTTTTAGTCTCTGTGACGACTGCGACGGTCTTCTGCTGTCCTCACTTTGACCTTTCAAAGATAGTTCTAGTTTTCTTAACTCGATTTCAGTTTGCATCTGACACTTGATCTTCTCTTTCTCAATTTCCATTTCAGCTAACTTTACTTCCTGTAGACGTTTGTTTTCCATTTCAGATAGTTTTACTTGTGTCTCTTTCTCTTCCTGTAGACGCTTGTTTTCCATTTCAGCTAGTTTTACTTGTGTCTCTTTCTCTTCCTGTAGACGCTTTGCCTCGCGTTCATTATGCCTCTCCTCTCTTTCCGTCTGCTTTTGTTCTTTTGCTTCGGCATACTCCTGTAACTCTTTACCCTTCAGGCCTATTCGTTCACCTGCTTCAATATATTCCATTAAAGTAGGCATCTTGTACTTGTGGACACGTTGCTGTCTGTCAGCCAATTATAAATGTAACGACTCTGTTACTAGTCTTTGTGTACCTTCAATAAGTACACTACCACTCCCTGTGTACGTAAATTCGTAGTGCTAAAATATCACTCTGTACTCACCCAGTCACTCTATAAGCACTAGGTAGTGAGGGGGGAAGTATCACCTATACTCCCTTATATCTATATATCTATGACCAATAGTTGTATAACATTTCTGGAAATATTGTTAAACATACATATAAATGTTATGAGAAGAAATGATTTGGAGAACTTGGTGACAACTGGTAAGATCGAGGGGAACAGACCAAGGGGAAGACCTAGAAACAAGTATCTGGATGGCTTGGCCTTGTGGCATGGTCGAGACAGAAACACGGAACTGATCCACGACTCTGTTGATCGAGTGAGATGGCAGAACATGACCGCCCACGCTTACCGGCATGGCACATGATGGATGGATACATATAAATACATATACAAAACAAATGGATGATAACAGTAAGTGTTGTCTCTAAAAACGTTAGACTCACAAGCCAAGTACACGGAGACGGTGATCACAAAGAAATAAACTACAGTAACAACCACAAGCTTGTGTAAGGACACCCACAGTGCACGTAAAATATACACTGACTCAGACCACTAGACAGTAGATACGACGAAAGATCACAATAATAATATATATCCGAACACAGCAAATATCATATGCACATATTATGAAAGAAAGAGAAAAAAATAATTTATAGCATCAAAATATAACCAAATCTGACGTCAGACAACACGTCTCTAGATATTAGTTAGGACTTCAGTGCCACTGCACGACACGCTAACTCATTAACGTTTTCCTCACAAAAATATCGTAAGCACCAGAAAGAAAATAAATGTTTGTGCTGTCTCCCGGCTCTCAAGAAACAACCCAAAAAATCCCCTACACCTAACAACCACTGAACCACATACACGTAATTGCGTAACAACCGACAACAATAAATATCACGATGGGAGCAAACAAAATGTCCAAATGGCTGGCCGACAATAATGTTCTTCTTAACCAGTTCAAAAGTTTTTTGTTCCATTGTTCATTGTTTTTAATAGTTTCCCACAATCGGCTGGAAATGTCTGTGTTAAATTCGCCGAAATGTTTACGACGCTAGATTTCAAACCGACTTCTTGTTTTGTTGAGTGGTTCCTGAATTCACGTGGTGATCACAAGTTCCAACTGTCGACAAAATTTGAAGATGATAGTGATATCCAAACTGTTCTGTCTCGACACAGTCCGTAGTTGTATCAATTATGTGATAGATTTACTTTTAAAGCCAAAGTTCAGCAACAACAACAAAAAATAATGCCACCAAATACCCAGCGCTTTAAATGTTTATATATAAATCCTTATTGGCAGAGAAATACGACCATGGATGCGATGACGCTAAGTTAAAAATGTTTGCTCATAACAGAATAATGATGACAAAGGGCTTAAACAATGACGAAACATCAAATCTGGTTTTCGTTCATAAACAAGTTGTTTATCCAGTTCTCTGGAAAATCCCAGTAACTTTCCACTGTCCCTAACCTTGACCTTGCCGGACACCTCAAGTCAGTACCTCAGTCTTCTTTGTCACAATAATCCACACTGACTGTCTGTAAAATGACCGGACACTTTTCCGTCATACAAAAAAAAAAAAAAAAAAAACACTTTCCACCCAACCTCTCAACCCCGACACGGCTGCTCTTTTTTTAACTTCGTGGAAAATCACCATTTCCACCATTAACCCTCCCCAACTCTGGCGGTAGGGTTCTTGTTGCCACCCGTCCTATTAACTGCGTCACTAAATCTTGACCAGTCAACTTGCGACAACACAGTGCATTTCCTCGCACACACACACAAAATTCTCACCACACACAGGATGTTGCGACGAAATTGCTCGCTGTCTTCAATCTTTGGTTCAATCCTGTCCTTATCACCGACAGGATAATGTCCACTTGTGATGCTCCGCTCTTGTCGCAAACACTGTTTTATCCACGCGACATTTACCTGTGCTGTCCGCTAGCACTTCTGTCTCTTGACCTATAAACACATGCGCCTGGCCTCTCAACCCGACATTCAGTGCTGTTTGTGACTAGACACCCCTGTCACTGCAATCGACTCTACCGGCTGATTTGTGCTGCGTCAATTCTCCTGGCGCCCCGCCTCGTCTGTTTACGTGTGCTGACCGTCGTTAATTTACCTGTAGTGTGACCTTCTCGCGAACTGTCTGTTATCTTTAATATTACAGCCTGGTATCTCGTGAACTCTGTCCTTGACACACACGCACAAAGGAGTTGCTGTTAATCTCTTGACGCAGTCCTGTTTAAATTGATGGAACGAAGTCACAGATACTAACTCCTCTCTCAGCGAAGAGCCCACAAATATCTCAGAATGACACCATTTATATAATGCAATGGGTTTCTCAATATATCCCCGTCGTTCTTGACCGGAGGAGACCCCAGATTGTCACAATATTGCACGATGTTCCTTAACCGAATGTAGCTGTCAGTACTGTCAGAAACTCTTTACCAAGCGACGAGCACCCAGATTGTCACACGACGGTCTTCATTATCAGTGATCGATGTTCTTGATGATCTTTGCTTGATATTGTCGTGTGATGGTCGTTGTCTAGGTAACGATACTCATGGTGTGTCAATGGAGATATCGAACTGTCTTGCAATATAACTCACTCCCGCAGTGCATATTCACCAGTCATTAAACAAGATTCCGTTGGCGCACATAATCCTTTATTACAGAAATAAGACGGACAGACGGAACATGTTTATACATCCAGAAATAATGTAATCCATAGAATATAATATCCTCCTCACAATTTAACCAGCACACACCAATGCCTCCTCAAGCCTGCTTCATATCAAATCCACAAGACAGGTAATCCAGCTCCTATCCACCGCTGGATTTTACACAATACACCCACACACTGGGTCTTAGTTTCCCCTAACTATATCACCCACTCTGGGTTCAGGCCCTCACTCACAATAGAACCCACTCTGGTTCAGGCCCTCACTCACAATAGAACCCACTCTGGTTCAGGCCTGTCTTCACAACTGGGAGAACAACACAACACGAAGATCTCTAACTCCGCTTCTCCTTAGACTACCGATTCCCTCGGTCTCTCAAACTCAACTCCTTGAAACGACCTGCCCCGCAGTCGGTCTCTTCTCTCACTGACTTTCCAGTCTCTTGACTTCACACAACACACAACTGTCTTTCGCCCCATCCCCCTAGGGGTTTTTCCCCTCTACCCTCACTATTTTATTTCTCAGGACTTGCTGTTTTCTCATAGCTAGGTCAGTCACTTTACTGTCTCCCACTCTCACCCATTCTTTTCTCATGCCCGGTCACTCAACTCAATGTCAATGACCCAGGCTTATGTCATCACCCCCCTCTTAAAAGAAAACTTCGTTTTCAAATATTGGGAGACTAAAACTTACTAAACATGTGACCCAGACATATAGCCTGGGTAGCCCTAAGTATGGCTCCACCTCACTTCAGCTACCACCCTAAATGATACATCAAATGCTCATAGTACACTCCCATATTCCCCACACATAAATACAAACAACTTTCTATCTTGTGTACCAATGCATGAACTAATACATCACATAATAATAATACATCATAGAAAAGCATTATACTTATGTATCCACAGGTCTCTTACTATTTCACGACCACACAATACTATTTGTGTACCGACCCTATATCAGGTGGTTCTGTTCTTGCATTAACCCACCTCTGATTCCTGTCGATGCTGTGTCTACCTTTCATGTACCCATGACTCATGGTACCTCTACAATTACAACATCTGTTTGCTATCCCTAGCCCTGGGTCAGTAATGTCGCGAACACTCTTTTGACCTAACTCAACTTTCCTATCTGCATATTGCACCGTTACACTTGAGTCTCTGTTTAGTCTGAACTCTTTATTCAATCTTGGCCCATATATCTGGCATCTTGCTTTCTGCTGCATATGCCTTATGCCTATGTGCCCTGCACATGCACTATCCTGAGCTGTTCTAGTATATCGGTCTCTATGTGCTAAAGGTACTGCTCCTTGTCCACGTGCAGTTCCACTATCTGAAAACCTGCGAGTGTGAACATTGTTCTTCCTCTCGAAGCACCATCTACCTTTCTTTGACTGCCTATGTTCTACTCTCCTACACCCTTGGGAACATTTGTTCAGAGTAGTATCTTGTCTCTGGGAGTCACTAGCACTATGTTTGAGATCAATTCTCACCTGATCAACTGTACTATCCTTGTCCTGAGTTCCTGTGTCTACTTCAAGTGCCTCTTCTACCTCAGCTATACTCTCTAATTTAGGTTCTCTTGTGGTAACTACCTCATTACTGCTTACACTATATTTTTGGTCCCAATAAACTACTTCCTATTCTGTACAATCTTTAACTCCTATAACATTTCCTATGATCAAATCAGCCACTGGTGAGTCCAAAACACACGCTGTCACTCTTCCAGTGATATATGGTGTTTTTACTGTTATTATGGCTAATAAGTAGAACTCTACTGTGCCGTTGAATGTTATGCATCTAATCTTTTTCCCTGTATAATCCGAGGGATCTATTAAACTTTTCCTCACTCCGATAGACGTACATCCGGAATCCCTAATTGTTAACGCTGGTCTATCATTGACGAATCCCTGATGCAGCTTCAGACTGCCTCCTTCATGCACTGCTGATCCTGCTTTCACTGTATGACCACATATTAGGACTGGCTGACTGTCTTTTTCAAAAAGAGGTTTGCACCCACTACAATCTTCATTGTTCAGCGTCTCAATTACTTGCGCTGCATTTGAGTGCTCTGTTTCTCTCATCCTACATTGATGGCTGATATGCCCCTTCTTTCCACATTTGAAACAGATGATCTCCTTCCTTGCGTTACTTGTTGGCTCACTGGCTGGCTGCACGTCACACTCCGCTGCCTTGTGTCTCCAGCTCCCACAATTCCAACATCCGACATAATTTGGACGTCTCTGGAAGTTCCCTCTTCTATATGGGTACCGTCCTACTCTACCAACATTGTTTCCTCGGAAACCATTATCTTGAAGTTCTTGCTGCTCACCTTTATGTGCTGAATCCACACTTTTCGCCCTTGGTCTGATGACTGGATTCTGGTCCTGTTTAGTGTACGCTGCACAGACTATTTCCTCACTCATTAGTTTACCAATAGATACGTTAGGATGTGCAGTCATGTAGTTTTGCCCTAATTGTGACATTGTGTCTATGTCCTTTGGCTTACGTTCCTCAAAGAAAGCCACTAAATTGGTATTACATGAAGCTAATACTTTGTCTCTTAACACTAAATCTACTAATTTATTAAAATCTTTCCCTACTTCTGCGAGCTCCATCCATTTGTTAAATGTATTCTTTACTGTGTTAACAAAATCTGTGAAATCTTGATTTGTCTCTGGCACTGTCTAAACTTTGTTCTGTATCCATGCTCAGTTAGTTGGAACTTCGTAAGCAGACGTTGACGCAAAATAGTGTAATTATTTCTTTCTTCTACAGGTAAATTGAACATAGTGTCTAGTGCCTTTCCCGTTAGAAGCTCCCCTAGTCTAATAGCATACTGTTCTTCTGGGATGCCTAACACTTTCGCTGATGCCTGATATCTGTCAAGATAAGATTCAAGGTTGTCTCGGTCCGTAAAGTATGGCAGTTTTAGTCTCTGTGACGACTGCGACGGTCTTCTGCTGTCCTCACTTTGACCTTTCAAAGATAGTTCTAGTTTTCTTAACTCGATTTCAGTTTGCATCTGACACTTGATCTTCTCTTTCTCAATTTCCATTTCAGCTAACTTTACTTCCTGTAGACGTTTGTTTTCCATTTCAGCTAGTTTTACTTGTGTCTCTTTCTCTTCCTGTAGACGCTTTGCCTCGCGTTCATTATGCCTCTCCTCTCTTTCCGTCTGCTTTTGTTCTTTTGCTTCGGCATACTCCTGTAACTCTTTACCCTTCAGGCCTATTCGTTCACCTGCTTCAATATATTCCATTAAAGTAGGCATCTTGTACTTGTGGACACGTTGCTGTCTGTCAGCCAATTATAAATATAACGACTCTGTTACTAGTCTTTGTGTACCTTCAATAAGTACACTACCACTCCCTGTGTACGTAAATTCGTAGTGCTAAAATATCACTCTGTACTCACCCAGTCACTCTATAAGCACTAGGTAGTGAGGGAGGAAGTATCACCTATACTCCCTTATATCTATATATCTATGACCAATAGTTGTATAACATTTCTGGAAATATTGTTAAACATACATATAAATGTTATGAGAAGAAATGATTTGGAGAACTTGGTGACAACTGGTAAGATCGAGGGGAACAGACCAAGGGGAAGACCTAGAAACAAGTATCTGGATGGCTTGGCCTTGTGGCATGGTCGAGACAGAAACACGGAACTGATCCACGACTCTGTTGATCGAGTGAGATGGCAGAACATGACCGCCCACGCTTACCGGCATGGCACATGATGGATGGATACATATAAATACATATACAAAACAAATGGATGATAACAGTAAGTGTTGTCTCTAAAAACGTTAGAATCACAAGCCAAGTACACGGAGACGGTGATCACAAAGAAATAAACTACAGTAACAACCACAAGCTTGTGTAAGGACACCCACAGTGCACGTAAAATATACACTGACTCAGACCACTAGACAGTAGATACGACGAAAGATCACAATAATAATATATATCCGAACACAGCAAATATCATATGCACATATTATGAAAGAAAGAGAAAAAAATAATTTATAGCATCAAAATATAACCAAATCTGACGTCAGACAACACGTCTCTAGATATTAGTTAGGACTTCAGTGCCACTGCACGACACGCTAACTCATTAACGTTTTCCTCACAAAAATATCGTAAGCACCAGAAAGAAAATAAATGTTTGTGCTGTCTCCCGGCTCTCAAGAAACAACCCAAAAAATCCCCTACACCTAACAACCACTGGACCACATACACGTAATTGCGTAACAACCGACAACAATAAATATCACGATGGGAGCAAACAAAATGTCCAAATGGCTGGCCGACAATAATGTTCTTCTTAACCAGTTCAAAAGTTTTTTGTTCCATTGTTCATTGTATTTAATAGTTTCCCACAATCGGCTGGAAATGTCTGTGTTAAATTCGCCGAAATGTTTACGACGCTAGATTTCAAACCAACTTCTTGTTTTGTTGAGTGGTTCCTGAATTCACGTGGTGATCACAAGTTCCAACTGTCGACAAAATTTGAAGATGATAGTGATATCCAAACTGTTCTGTCTCGACACAGTCCGTAGTTGTATCAATTATGTGATAGATTTACTTTTAAAGCCAAAGTTCAGCAACAACAACAAAAAATAATGCCACCAAATACCCAGCGCTTTAAATGTTTATATATAAATCCTTATTGGCAGAGAAATACGACCATGGATGCGATGACGCTAAGTTAAAAATGTTTGCTCATAACAGAATAATGATGACAAAGGGCTTGAACAATGACGAAACATCAAATCTGGTTTTCGTTCATAAACAAGTTGTTTATCCAGTTCTCTGGAAAATCCCAGTAACTTTCCACTGTCCCTAACCTTGACCTTGCCGGACACCTCAAGTCAGTACCTCAGTCTTCTTTGTCACAATAATCCACACTGACTGTCTGTAAAATGACCGAACACTTTTCCGTCATACAAAAAAAAAAAAAAAAAACACTTTCCACCCAACCTCTCAACCCCGACACGGCTGCTCTTTTTTAACTTCGTGGAAAATCACCATTTCCACCATTAACCCTCCCCAACTCTGGCGGTAGGGTTCTTGTTGCCACCCGTCCTATTAACTGCGTCACTAAATCTTGACCAGTCAACTTGCGACAACACAGTGCGTTTCCTCGCACAGACACACAAAATTCTCCCCACACACAGGATGTTGCGACGAAATTGCTCGCTGTCTTCAATCTTTGGTTCAATCCTGTCCTTATCACCGACAGGATAATGTCCACTTGTGATGCTCCGCTCTTGTCGCAAACACTGTTTTGTCCACGCGACATTTACCTGTGCTGTCCGCTAGCACTTCTGTCTCTTGACCTATAAACACATGCGCCTGGCCTCTCAACCCGACATTCCGTGCTGTTTGTGACTAGACACCCCTGTCACTGCAATCGACTCTACCGGCTGATTTGTGCTGCGTCAATTCTCCTGGCGCCCCGCCTCGTCTGTTTACGTGTGCTGACCGTCGTTAATTTACCTGTAGTGTGACCTTCTCGCGAACTGTCTGTTATCTTTAGTATTACAGCCTGGTATCTCGTGAACTCTGTCCTTGACACACACGCACAAAGGAGTTGCTGTTAATCTCTTGACGCAGTCCTGTTTAAATTGATGGAACGAAGTCACAGATACTAACTCCTCTCTCAGCGAAGAGCCCACAAATATCTCAGAATGACACCATTTATATAATGCAATGGGTTTCTCAATATATCCACGTCGTTCTTGACCGGAGGAGACCCCAGATTGTCACAATATTGCACGATGTTCCTTAACCGAATGTAGCTGTCAGTACTGTCAGAAACTCTTTACCAAGCGACGAGCACCCAGATTGTCACACGACGGTCTTCATTATCAGTGATCGATGTTCTTGATGATCTTTGCTTGATATTGTCGTGTGATGGTCGTTGTCTAGGTAACGATACTCATGGTGTGTCAATGGAGATATCGAACTGTCTTGCAATATAACTCACTCCCGCAGTGCATATTCACCAGTCATTAAACAAGATTCCGTTGGCGCACATAATCCTTTATTACAGAAATAAGACGGACAGACGGAACATGTTTATACATCCAGAAATAATGTAATCCATAGAATATAATATCCTCCTCACAATTTAACCAGCACACACCAATGCCTCCTCAAGCCTGCTTCATATCAAATCCACAAGACAGGTAATCCAGCTCCTATCCACCGCTGGATTTTACACAATACACCCACACACTGGGTCTTAGTTTCCTCTAACTATATCACCCACTCTGGGTTCAGGCCCTCACTCACAATAGAACCCACTCTGGTTCAGGCCTGTCTTCACAACTGGGAGAACAACACAACACGAAGATCTCTAACTCCGCTTCTCCTTAGACTACCGATTCCCTCGGTCTCTCAAACTCAACTCCTTGAAACGACCTGCCCCGCAGTCGGTCTCTTCTCTCACTGACTTTCCTGTCTCCTGACTTCACACAACACACAACTGTCTTTCGCCCCATCCCCCTAGGGGTTTTTCCCCTCTACCCTCACTATTTTATTTCTCAGGACTTGCTGTTTTCTCGTAGCTAGGTCAGTCACTTTACTGTCTCCCACTCTCACCCATTCTTTTCTCATGCCCGGTCACTCAACTCAATGTCAATGACCCAGGCTTATGTCACAGAGAATAAAAAACATAAAAATACAGTGCCATTTAGGGATATGCCACCGTTGACATTTGTTTTCAGAACTACACAGATTAATGAATCATCAAAAGTTGAAGAATCTGTCGCAATGTTTTTAAGTTGTCATTGTGCAATCGTGAACTGTGACCATTTGATTGATTTGTTTAAAAACGCTACTTCTGACAGTAAAATGCTAAAGTACGGAAAATGCATCACAGCAAGTGTACAAATATGATCGGAAGTACTTTGTTTTCTCACTTTGAAGAAGATTTGATCTGTGATATTTCTACAAATAAATATATTTTATTATTAGACGAATCGAATGACATTTCGGTTCTGAAAGTGCTTGGTATGTGTTATATATTATAGCAGCAGCACAGACAAAGTAGTTTCTACATTTCTTGGACTAGTTCACTTGGAAGAGTGTGATGCAGAAAGTATAGTTCAGGCACTGAAGAAACTTTTGGTCAGTAAACATTTAAACTTGAAGAATTAGGCTGCAATTTGAACCGATAATGCATCGGTAATGGTTAGCGTAAACCCCTTCGTCAGGGCAGTCACATCAATACATATGTAATTTCTTATTTTCTCAATCTGGATATTTTCCTAGATGCTTTCCAACGAAATCTAGATATTAATGGATGTTGTTTGGGCCGTTTCTAGATATTTTTGATCAAAGAAAAGTGGCAACCCTGGTCCCTGTGTGTTATGGCCATTGTCAATCAATTGTTGAGGAACCTTAGAGGCCATTGAAATATCCAGTGAAATAAATTCACATGTATTGGTTGGCGCTCACAGAAATAGAGGAAATAAATATCTATTAGAGGACACACTAGACAATATAAAGACGTTTAACTGGTCGTACGTTTAAGTACACGTGTTCCTTCAGCGAGGTACTGTCGTCATTTGGAGGCGGCAGGTTCGAATCGACATGTGGTCACTATGCTTTCTTTCAATGTTTATTTCGTCTAGTTTGCCCTTTAATTTCTTCATCTGTGGGTGCCTTTAAATACCTGATAATGTATTTCTCATGTTTTTTTCAATCAAGGCATTCTAACCCCTCTCCCCAACCCCACCGTTAGTCTATCCATCTATCTATCTATCTATATTTCTATATTTCTATTTATCTATATCTGTTGTTGTTTGTCCATCAAGAATGATGATGACCATTCATTTCATCCAGTGGGGTTGAAGGTGTGGAGCCGTGGGTTCTAAGATGGCTGATAAGCCCTATTTTGGCTCGAAATGTTCTTTGACAATGTGGGCAAAGAATGCTTGACGTCTCTGGAGGAGGATTTTCTGCAGTGGTTTTTCTGTCCTGCCTTTCCTTCACAGCTCTTGCAGTCCTGGTTGCCTCACATATGACTGCACCTTTGCGCAAGGATGCACGCCACGAATTTCGGTCTCTGGCTGCAGCCTCCCAGGTGTCATGATGAATTCCAAAAGCATTCAGTGAAATTTTCAGTGTCTTTAAAACGTTTTCTCTGGCCACCTTGGGAGCGTTTACCACAACACAGTTCGCTGTAAAATATTCGTTTAGGGAGCCTGTGATCTGGCATGCGAGTCAAGTGACCAGCCCAGCGAATCTGATTCTTCATCAGTAGAGTGTGGATACTGGGCATGGATGCTCTTTCTAGGACTTAAGTGTCTGGAATCTTGTCTTGCCATTTAATATTCAGTAGCTTCCTTAGGCAGACTGTGTGGAAGTGGTTTAATTTCCTAGCGTGTCGCTGATAAACAGTCCAGGTTTCACAAGCATATAGCAGTGTGGATAATACAACTGCTTTGTAGACTTTTAGCTTTGTTTGCAGGCTTATTCCAGTTCTGTCCCATACATTCTTGTACAGTCTGCCAAAGGCTGCACTGGCCTTGGAGATTCTTGCATTCACTTCGTCATCGATTGTGGCAGCTTGTGACACGGTGCTGCCAAGATAGGTGAATTTGTCCACAACACTTAGTCTATGATCATTCACTTTGATATCCGGCACAGTGTGATTATTCCCTGGAGCTGGCTGGTGCATAACTACAGTCTTCTCCAAGTTGATATTTAGCCCAAAGTTGGCACAGGCATGTGAGAAAGCTGAAACATTATGTTGCATATCCGCCTCTGAGTTGGCGTATAGAGCGCAATCATCAGAAAACAGGAGCTCTCTGACGGTGCCGCTGTTAATTTTGGTTTTAGCTTTCAGCCTTCTGAGATTGAATAATTTTCCATCCATACGGTAGTTGATGTCTATTCCAATGTTGTCGTTCTCGAAGGCATTCATCAACATGGCTGAAAACATGAGGCTGAACAGTGTTGGTGCCAGGACACATCCTTGCTTCACTCCATTGGTGACAGAAAAGGGTTCAGACAGTTCACCATTTTCCTGTACTCTTGCCTGCATGCCGTCATGAAAAAGCCGCACTATTTGGACAAACTTTCGTGGACAACCATATTTTGCCATAATCTTCCACAGTCCTTCTCTGCTGACTGTATCAAATGCCTTGGTAAGGTCAATGAAAGTGGAGAACATTTCGCAGTTCTGTTCCTGACATTTCTCTTGCAGCTGCCTTGCAGCGAAAATCAAGTCAACAGTTCCACGTTCTTTTCTGAAGCCACATTGACTCTCAGGAAGAAGACCTTGATCGAGATGGGCTGTGAGGCGATTGAGAAGAATTCTGGCGAGTATCTTCCCTGCAATTGAAAGCAAGGAGATGCCTCGGTGGTTGTCACAGGATTGGCGGTTTCCTTTACGTTTATAAAGGTGGACTGTTGACGCGTCCTTAAAATCTTGTGGCATGGTCTCGTTCATCCATATGTTTGTGAAGACTTTGTAAAGCTGCTCTGTTAGGACCGGCCCACCTGCCTTGTATATCTCTGCTGGGATGGAGTCAGGACCAGGTGCCTTGCCGCTGGAGAGTTGCTGGATGGCTTTGTTTACTTCCACTATGGTTGGCAGGTCATCAAGTGTCTCATTGGTAGGAACTTGAGGAAGGCAGTTGATGGTTTCATCATCGAAGAAGGAAGTTGCATTTAAGATTTTGCTGAAATGCTCTGCCCAGCGTTGAAGGATTTCTTTCTTATCGGTGACCAATGTTCCCCCATCTGCACTGAGGAGGGGAACTATGCCTGGTGATGAAGGACCATAGACCGCTTTCAGTGAGTCGTAGAAGTTTTTCATATCATGTCTGTCAGCAAAGCCCTGAATTTCATCAGCTTTGCTGCTCAGCCAGGAGTCCCGCATGTGCCGAAGTTTCTGCTGCACTACTCTCTGAATGTTCTTGAAAGCATCTTTTTTTTTAATGCTGACTTTGGGTCATTCAAATGTGCCTTGAGGAAAAGATGTTTCTCGGCCAGCAATTGGTTGATGTCTTCGGAATTTTCATCAAACCAGTCTTTATGCTTTCGGGGGGCTGGACCCAGGATTTCCATAGCAGTGTTGTAAATTGTGTCCTTTAGGGCTCTCCATTCTGTTTCTGTATCCTGTTTAGCTTCAGCATTGGGCTTGAGGCGGTCTTCCAGCATATTTTCAAACGAATGCTGCATTTTCTTGCTGTTTAGGCGGGTGACATTTAGCTTTGTTTGCATTTTCGCCCCTTGAGGACGCCGTGGTGGCCTGATGTGGATGTTCATTTTCGAGACAATGAGACGAGGTATGTCCAACATTCGGCACCACACATGGATTTTGTCACTCGAACGTCTTGTCTGTCACTCTTCCTGACGATGACATAGTCAATGAGGTGCCAGTGTTTCGAGCGAGGGTGCATCCACGATGTCCTATTTCTCTTGGGGAGACGGAAAATTGTGTTCGTAATCAGGAGATCATGTTCGGCACATGTCTGAAGGAGGCGGAGTCCATTGCTGTTACAATTTCCGACTCCATGCTTTCCAATAATGCCACTCCAAGAGGTGGTGTCCGTGCCTACTCTGGCATTGAAATCCCCAAGGAGTATAAGTTTGTCTCCTTTGGGAACAGATGTTAGTACATTGTGCAGGTCCTCATAGAACTTGTTCTTGACATCATCTTCGTTGGTCATAGTTGGTGCGTAGACACTCACAATGGTTGCGTGCTTCCTTCCATTCAGCAGAGGCAACTTCATGGTCATGAGCCTGTCGTTTATAGCCTTTGGAAATCCAGCTAATTTGCTGACCAGGGCCGACTTAATGGCAAAACCCACACCGGATTGGCGTCTTTCCTCGCTTTTCCTTCCACTCCAGAAAAATGTGTAGCCGGCACCTGTTTCACAGATTTGGCCTTCTTCTGCAAGTCGTGTCTCGCTCAAGGCTGCAATGTCGATGTTGTACCTGCCCAGCTCTCTCCCAATCAGTGCTGTTCGTCTCTCTGGACCCGACGCGCCATCTCTGTCAAGTAGGGTGCGTACATTCCAAGTTCCAATTGTTAAGGGAATATGGTTTACTCTTTTAGCTTTCCTTGTTTTATCTTTCTTTGTATGTCGACCGCAGTTAGGGTACCCACCAACCGCGGCTAGCTGGTTAGGTAGTGATGAAGCAGACAATGTTTAGGGCACCTTTTCTAGCCCCTTCCTCATGCTATGGAGGTGAGCAGTTTGTTCCTATAGAGGGCTGCTTAGTCGCTCAGGGGGCTGCCGAATCCAACTGCTGCTCCGGTCAGTAGAAGACAACCATATGGCCTGAGCCGCCTGTGTGCAGGTCTGCGACTACGGCTGCCAGCGTACCCACGCCTGCCGCTTTGCCGCTCGCCCATCGCCACAGAGCTTGAAGGTGATATGTGACGTTGGATGAAGAATGACTTGCGCGATGACTTGGATTAAAGTGAGGAAGAGTTGCGCAATTCGTCGACCTCACTCTCTCGCCTAAGTCCATCTGAGTCCAGTGGCAAGACAAGTCGAGACGACTGGAGACGAATACAGGTGCAGTGGATGACCAGGGTGCTCTACGTGCATTGCCGTGCTCATTACGTTCCACAACGCTTTGCAGGTAAACGCAGTCTTGCCCGTTGAATCAGGAATAATTTCTTCCGCGCAGTCTGCCGAATCCTGTCTTCACATGCTGGGTAGGCATACCCTAGTTTACCTCTTGGTTTGACACCAAATCGGATACCCATGCCTGGTTTAGCCAGCCTCTCACAGCCGTTGCCCGGGGGGTGGCCGCTGTCGCATGCTGACAGCTACTAGAAGCCACAGGCACGAGCTGGGTGTCAGGCTTGGACCAATGGGGGATGGGTCCTGAAAGGACATGAGAGCCATCCTTACCAAAGGTGCTACCAATGCCTGACACCCTGTACCGCCTATCTATATCTATAGGCTTGCGAACGCTGTTCGTGAGCCGGGTACCAGACGTTCGAAGCTCAGCTGCGACCGATTTGTGCAGCAGACCGTCAGTATTGCCATTTTAGTGCTTTTCGCACTAAATTTAGTGCTTTTTCAAGTTATTTAGTGCGAAAATTTTGTTTTTAGCGCGGCCGCGCGAATTTGGTGCTTCACAATTTTATTTTTTTTCTGGTGCTTTTTTGGGGTGGGTAAAAAATTACTTTAAAAATCATTTTGGGAACACTAAAAACCAAATTTGAACTGAAGCGAGGGAGTAAAACAGTCTTAGTACGTTACCGCGCAATATTCAACTAATTTAACTCCCTTTAATACGATTTAGCAGAAAGCCACCGCCATCTTGCAGATAAGTCCAAACGTCAATACATTAGCTTGTAATCGAGTTCATAATTCTGTGGTGTCTACATTATTCTTTCATTTAAGCTTATTTGTGTTTCACCATGAGCAAGAAATATTGTCAACATTTCAGAGAACAGTGGCTCAGTGACACGAGATTTCAAAAATGGTTGTTAAAAGTAGAAGGAGATAATACTAAGTGTTTTTTCAAGTGCAATTTTCAATTGCAGCCAGGTTAAATAATATTGAGAGGCACAAGAATACAACGAAACATCAGAAAGCCGAACAACCATTCAGTACACAAAGGCAAACAACAATTGCATTTGACAAACTGAAATATGATGTCAAATAAACAGAAGGATGCATGTCTTTGTTCATAGCTGGCCATTGTTCGCTTCGCGTTGTTGACAATTTAAGTGAACTCTGCAAGGTTTGCACCTTTGGTGACAGCAAAGGTTGCAAGAACTTTAAGCTTAGGAGAACTAAGTGCAGAGCAGTTATTTCAAATGTACTTGCACCATATTTCACAACAGACTTGACAGCTGATATTGGCAATGCGTTAAAGGATTGTTTAAACAAGAATGGACTTGAGTTGCAAAGACTAGTTGCACTCGGCACTGACAATGCGTCTGTCATGACAGGTGTAAACAATGGAGTATATCTTCTTCATCTTCTTCTTCTTCTTCTTCTTCTTCTTCTTCTTCTTCTTCTTCTTCTTCTTCTTCTTCTTCTTCTTCTTCTTCTTCTTCTTCTTCTTCTTCTTCTTCTTCAGAGTTCGGAGCCATTGAGGTTCTTTGCTGCAAATACTCTCCATTCGTCTCTCTGGTGGACCTTCTCTTGCCAGTCGTTGACTCCAAGTGCAGGTCTGTACATGTATTATCTCTCCACCGCCTTCCTGGGCCACCCCGGGGCCCACGGTCATCTACCTCCTGAGTGCAAGCGAGCTTCGTTTCCCTACCATCCTCCATTCTTTCTATATGCCCCAGCCACCGTAGTCAACTAGCCTTCATGACACCAGTGACCAGCGGGGACCCAAACAGATCATAAATGTCTTTGTCACTTCTTCCCCTCCACTCTCCATTCTGTGTATCCCCAATGGGTCCAAAGATGCGTCTTAAAATTTTGTTCTTAAAGGTTTGTAACAAGGCTTCGTCTCCTTTCGTTGTACTCCAGGTTTCAGAGCCATACAGCACAACTGGCCTGATCAGTGCTTTGTATATTGTGATATATTGGAGTATATACAAAATTAAAATCCGAAATTCCTCATCTGGTACTAATTAGGTGTTTATGTCATTCCCTTCAGCTGGCAGTGTCACAGGCTGCAGCTGTTTGTCTGCCCAGGAACATAGAGTTCATGATTAGAGAAACATATAACTGGTTTTCTCACTCAAGTCTTCGTCAAGCAAAGTACAGGGAGCTTTTTGCTTCAATAAATGATGGACAACATCGGCTAAAGATTGTTCAATTAAGCCAGACACGATGGATGTCCATTCAATCTGACATTGTCAGAATATTGCAGCAGTGGATCGAGCTCAGAACTCATTTTGATGTAGCAAGACTCAACGAGCGCTGTTATACAGCAGAACTTCTACATTCTATGTTTAGCGACATGAAAAACTATGTGTATCTCATATTTCTCAAGCATATTCTCGGAGAAGTTCAGTGTGAATAAGAAATTCGAAGCAGATATACAGGATCCAACAAAACTACTCAGCTATTTTGTCCAGCTCATTGATTCTATCAGTTCAAAGATTGCTATTCCTGGGAAAAAAATAACAGAAAGTGATGCTATTTAAAATTATTTAGATCCTAATCCCAATCTAGGTTATGAGTTTGAGAAAGAAATAGCAGACTACAAGTTTACCGATGAGAAAGAAATTCGTGGAAGGTTCATCCAATTTTTAATAGAGCTATTGACACAGTTGCGTTTACAAACACCCGATAACGTTCGAGTGTTGCAGTCCATGTCATGTCTTAGTGGAAGTGAATGTCTACAGCCAATGAAGCTCTGTATATTGGATCTTGCTAAAATGTTTGTAGAAGATGCAGCTACTCTCAACCGCATCGATTTCCAGTGGAGAAAACTTCATCATATGCAGTGGACACAGACCTTTGACACACTTGGACTGTGGGCAGAAATAGCCTCATACAGGTATGCCATCGGTGAAAATCCTTTCCAAGATCTTACAGATTTAGCTTTAACTGTGCTAATTTTACCCCATTCTAATGCGGACGTGGATCGTATTTTCATTCAGATGGGAGTTATAAAATCAAAATTGCGGAACAGACCGAGCATCAAGAGTTTGACAGCTGTTTTGACTATTAGATATGGAATGAAAAGATATGGCAAATGCTGTCATGATTATAAACTACTAAAGGATATTCTGCGAAAATTTTTATCACAGGAGGCATATACATGTTTCTTTCAATCATCCTCCTCATCCTCATCATCGCAGGAGCAAACACAGCAGGAAATAGCTACAGAAACTGAAGAGGAGTTGTTTGACTAGGATTTGGCAGATCTGGAATAAACTTCACTCCCCTGATGTGTCTCCACCTTGCTGTGGTGGGGGAGCTTACGTGTCCCATCGACCCCAAATGCTTGCCGATGGATGAAAACTACATATCGGACAGCTTATGGGATAGGGGCCAGACTAAGAGAGACACAACCTGCTGCTCTGCAGGTATACTGAGGATAGCAGTCAAAAGTTTAAATCAGGCGCACGAAGGCAGAAGTTCCTAGTCCGTACAATATTCTAAGGCTCTCTGTCGAGGGTGTAGGCTGAACGCCTCTAAGCCACAAACCCTCGGATATGAGAGCCGGGCCGACACCCACCTACCGAAAAATAGAGGTGAGATACTGAGCACTCTACATGCCCAGTTCTGATACTTGTTCGAAGGCTCTCAGCTGAGGGATTCCCGGATGAGAGGGCCTGGCCGTTTCTCGTTCACTTCTGCACGGAGGTAAGGTGCTGAGCCGGCACCACATGTAGCCTACCCCGTGAGCGAGTACTAAAAGGCAGAAAAGTGCCCCAGTCGAATGAAATGGTTACGAAAACTGTCTGTATCATTCATAGAGAATGCAGACAAAAGTGGAAAAACGTCTCAATAACAAAAAATGGAACGCACGGCTTGCGAATCCATTGCGTGGTCCGAAGTCAAAAGCAAAATATTACCGAGTGGATGTCGCCTGCAATCTGACCGTTCCTGGTGTGTGCATGAGCGACCAGTGGCAAGCGAGATGCCCAACACATGGAAGTGAGTAACTAAAGCAGCCATGAGCAGGACGTGGCAACTCCTCGGGTGAGCCCAGTCTCAGAGTAATATGTGCCGGCTCTGAAATTATGGAAGTCTCCTTGGATAGTGAGGGAATGCCCATGGTCTGCCCCTGCTTTCCCTTGAGGGTTGACTATGATATCATTGACCGTTCTATCTTGACAAGCTGAGACGTGGGCGACATCACAACAATAAGTGTAACGTGCCCGAGGAAGGCTAACCTCATTAAAAAATGCCCGCTGAAGTCGGAAGTGCCGTCCTACGGGTGGCAAACTAAAAATTGGCACTACGCATTTACATCCGAGTGAAATGTCTCGTCCGAATGTCTGCCGGATGTGTTGACCTAAGGGTTTTCGACCCAAGGGTGCCTAACGCACACTGCAATCACATCTGAAAAATCACTCCGGATGAACGCAAAGAAGAAGTAGAAGAATAAACTTCATTCTAATATTCAGTGATAATAATAAATTATAATGTGCTACTTTATAACATTTTGAATGAATACCACCAGTGCTTGTTTTAGTGATTTCCCAAAAAATAGTATTGCTTTTTTAGCTCGAAAGTATAACATTTTATATTGGAATTGGGATTAGATTTGGGATTTGACGGATCTGGAATAAACTTCATTGTAATATGAAGTGATAATAATAAATTATACTGTGCTACCGTGTTACATTTGTAATAAAAACAGTTGGTTCTTTTTGTTTTTGGTGCTTCCTAAATATTCTTGGTGCTGTTTTGGGTCGATTTTGGTGCTTTTTCATCAAAGGGAGATGGCAACACTGCAGACCGTGTCGTGCTGTGTTATAACGTGCTGGTATGGGAGCCGGTCGTTCAGAAAGCAATGGCAAACTACTGAACGTAGTACATCAACAGCAGCTGAAAAATGATGGTGTTGACTGCAACGTCCCGTAAGGGATACGCAACAATATTTTTAATTTTTTAATAGTTCTGTGTGGTCGAGTGGTTTAATAACTAGTTTAGTTTAGTCGATGGATCAACATCACGGCACACGGGTGTAACTCATAAGTGCTCCGTTCTTCTCCTAACTCAAACCTGAGTTTGGAGAAACTCAGCTCAGTGCACGAACGCCGTATCACGGCGAGGATCCTGAAATACTTTGGGTAGATTTTTAACTCGAAATTTTGCCCTGGCAGCGCCGTTAGGCTACTCTTTTTCGATTTCCAACTGCCAAGGGATTTTTTACGTGCGCAACAATACACACGGGCGTCCGATCTCACTACCTAGAGACCAGGGGGATTTTATTACTAGAAGTACTCCAGCACACGAGGCGGACACCATACCTCGAGACCACGCAGCCCCCTTTAATAACTTATTCTGGTTACCGCGATGTTGTGGGTTAATTCCACACACCGGTCAGATGGACTTAAATGTTGACATCTCGTCCTTGGCTTGAGGATGTCATTTACAAGTACCCGAAAAGTCGGATTATGTTAGATAAGCAAACATCAAATTCTGTCAAAGGATATTGGGCTGTGTCAGACAGGGTTCTATTAGTAAAATTAAACGGAAGACCTTTTAAAATAAATGTAATTCAAGTATATGCCCCAACAAGTGAAAGCAGTGAAGAAAGTATAGAGGAATTTTATAATGACATGGAGTCTGCTTTGAAGAACTGTAAAAAATCAGAAATAAATATCATAATGGGTGATTTCAACGCAAAAATAGGAAAGCAAAGCGATGGATGCAGTGTAGGCAACCATGGTTTGGGAGAGAGAAATGAAAGAGGTTACAGACCTGTAGAATGGGCAAAAGAACAAGAAATGGTTGTAGGAAACACCTGGTTTAAACAACATCCTAGAAGATTATGGACATGGAGGAGTCCAGACAGCAGGATTAAAAACCAGATAGATTACATCCTGATAAGCAAAAGGTTTCGAAATGCATTAACAGTTGTAAAAACAGTTCCAAATGCAGACTGTTACAGTGATCACAGATTAATTACTGGCACATTGAGGGTAAAGTTAAAGAAAGTCAAGAATACAGCAGGAAACCCTAAATATGACTTGTGCAAATTGAAAACTGACAAAGAAATACAAGATAATTTTAACATAGAAGTAAAGAACAAATTTGATTTATTGTCTGATCTAGAGATCCTATTTCAAGATGTAGATGATCAATGGGAAATGCTGAAGAATTCAATCAGTTATGCAGCAGAAAAAACTATTCCAAAAGTAAAGAAAGTGGGCCGTAAGACATGGATGACTGAAGAAATTTTACAACTAATGGAAACAAGAAGACAGAACAAAAATAATCCTGCCAAATATGAAGAAATTCACAGAAAAGTCAGAACCTTATGTAAGAAGGCTAAAGAAACATGGCTTGAGAAAAATTGCAGAGAAATTGAAAAACAACACAACAGTAAAAATGCGAAACTAATGCACAAAAGAATTCAGGAGATTACTAATCAAAGAACACGTACATCAACAGGCTGCCTAAAGACAAAAGATGGAAGAGTCATAATAGAAAAAGATCAGATTTTACATGTATGGTCAGATTACGTGAAAAACCTTTATGACGATAACAGAGACGAACAATATATTGTTCAAAATAACAATGAAGGGCCAGCAATTTTGAAGATGGAGGTTCAGAATGCTCTTAATCATATGAAATCTGGCAAGACCCCCGGTCCAGACAGCGTCACAACAGAAATGATTAATGCTTTAGAAGAATATGGAATAGATAAAGTTACCAGTCTGCTTAATACAATATATGATACTGGAAATATACCTCATGAGTTATGTAATTCTGTATTTATTGCAATCCCAAAGAAATCAGGAGCCTTGGAATGTGATCAACATCGAACAATTAGTATAATGAGTCACATCACGAAGATTTTGCTAAGAATTATCATGCAAAGAGTTAGGAGGAAAATACAACCTGAAATAGGAGAAGAACAATGTGGGTTTGTAGTAGGCAAGGGTACAGTAAATGCTGTGTATATACTGAGAACCGTAATCGAACGTTCTATAGAAGTAAACAAAGATCTACACCTTTGCTTTATTGACTATACAAATGCTTTTGATAAAGTGAGACATGTCAACATGATAAGGATGCTTGAAGATCTACAAATTGATGGGAAAGACCTTAGACTTGTAAAAAACATATATTGGAAACAACAAGCTGCCATAAGAGTTGATAATGAAGTAAGCCAATATCAGCCTATTAAGAGAGGTGTGAGACAGGGATGTGTAATGTCTCCAGATCTGTTTTCCCTGTACAGTGAAAATATTTTCAGAAATATTGAAAATATGGAAGGAATCAACATTGGGGGACGATGCATAAATAACATTAGATATGTAGATGATACAGTCTTGATTGCAGACAATGAACAGGACCTGCAAAATTTAGTAGATGCGGTTGTTACACACAGTGAACAACAAGGGTTAGAATTAAATTGTAAAAAGACACAGATTATGGTCGTCACTAGGAAGAACGAAATACCACAGTGTAATATACAAGTAAATGGGAATATTCTTCAACAAGTAAATAGGTACAATTATCTCGGAACAGTAATAACATCTGATGGGAGATGCCTTGAAGAGATTAGAACAAGAATCGCCATGGCAAAAGTAGCCTTTAGCAAGATGAAAAACATACTGACCAATAAAAAGATGTCAATTGAATTGTATTAAAGGATTATGTGCGCCAAAATCGATCTTGTTTACTGACTGGTGAATGTGCACTGCGGGGGTGAGTCATAGTGTAAGACAGTGAGAGAGCTCAATTGACACACCAGGAGTATCGTTACCTAGACAACGACCATATCACGAACTTATCATCAAAGAACATCGTGCGATATCTGAGAGCTCGTCCGATCAAGAAACCCATTGCATTATAGACATTGTTGTCATACTGAGATATCTGTGGGCTCTTCGCTGAGAGAGGAGTTATTATCTGGTAACTTCGTTCCATCAAACACGAGAAACCAGGTAAATTTGATACCAGGCAGTAGTGCTGAAGCTAGCAGACAGTTCACGAAAGACCACCACAGTACATCAAAAGCAGCCAGCGCGCGGCAAAACAGACAGTGAGTGATTTTGTAGCGAAGTCCTGTGCGCGTTGAAGACAGGTGTACGGTGTTTTTCATAGGTAAGAGATGGGGCGTCAGAGAATTAACGCAGAGAGGTCAAAAATAGGACAGCACAGGTAAAGTCGCATGGACAGCGAGTTGTTTGCGACAAGAAGAGGTCAGTCCCCTGTGTGTGTAGGACAGGACAGGATTGAAAAATCAAATATATTGTCAGGTGTGTGTGTGCTGATGCGACGCACGGTGTGGTCACAAGTCGACAGGTGAAGAATTTCACCACAGCTAACACGACGAGGGAGGACGGTGGAAATTGTGAGTTTCCACGGACAAATCGGGTCAGCGCTGTTTACGACCCACTGCAGCCGGGTTGGGGCTGAGAAGGTTGTGTGGAAATATTTACTCAGGAAATTTCCAGGGCCTATTGTGGTCAAGATGACTCATTGTGATACAGAGAAAATTGACAGTTGATGATTCACCCGGAGGGGTGACATGACAGACGGAGGTAGTGCGGTACCCCTACCACAGCCATGTTGGGGCAGGACAGGTGTATTTGTGGATAACGAAAAATTTCCGGACATCACTTTGTTCGCGGCCAAATTAAGTGTGTATTTTTGTGACAAAGAGTACTGAGGTACTGACTTGAGGTGTCCGGCAATGTCAAGGCCGATGCGGTGGAAATTTACCAAAATTTTCCAGAGGAGAACTGGATAAACAAGGCGTTTTTCAACGAAAACCAGACTTTATGTTTCGTCTTTGTTGAACTATTTTACTATCGTTATCATTACTGTTATGAGCAAACATTTTGACAACGAAGGATGACGTGGCAGCTCCGCGAGCATGGGTGCATACAGTTGTTAAAGAAGTAACTGTACAGAGTTTAAAAGCGCGGGACATTTGCTGCCATTTTTTTTTTGGTTGTTGCTGAACTTTGCCTTTAAACGCGAATCTATCACATTTATGATACAGCAAAGCGCCATCTCCACAACGAAGGTATAAAGATGTTTGGATTATTACTTTGATTGTCACCACGTCCAGGGAATGTAACAACATATCGAAAGAACATTTTGGATAATTACTATTTACCGTCAGCTGGAACTGGTGATCACAACGCAAAATGAAGTAACCACTCAACAAAACAGCAAGTCGTTTGGAATCTAGCATCGTAGGCATTTTGTAACATTTACCAATATACATTCCCAGCATATTGTGAAAAATTATTAAAAAAGAACTTGGGGCGACGGATTAATAGGCACATATTTGTCGGCCAGCCAGTTGGACATTTTGTTTGCTGCTCATCATCTTATACATATTGTTTTCGGTTGTTACGCAATTACTTGTATGTGGTCCAGTATTTGTCAGGAGTAGGAGATTTTTGTGTGTTTCACGAAGGTCGGGAGACAGGGCAAAAATTTATTTTTCTTAGGTGCACCATATATTTTCTGGGAATTAAATTGAAAGGTCGGTTTGTTTGCTTCTGCGGTGGTGCAGTGTCGGTCCTGGATAATATACCGTGCCTTTTGGTGTCTAAAGTCAGATCTGTGTACATTTTGCAGATATATTTTTATTTCTTTCTTTCTTTTCGTTATATTTATATATGAAATTTGTTGTGTTCGGATATATGTTATTATTGTGAACTTTCGTCATTTCTACTGTCTAGTGGTTGGTGTCAGTTTACATATTATTACGCGCACTGTGGTCGTTTCACACAAGCTTGTGATTGTTACTGTACTTTATTTCTTTGTGATCACCGTCTCCGTGTACTTGGCGTGTGCATCTAGCGTTTTATAGAAAACACTTAGTGTGGATCATCCGTTCGTTTGTATATGTATTTATATGTATGTTTAACAATATTTCCAGAGATTTTATACAACTATTTGTTATAGATATATGCGAGGGAGTATAGGTGATATTCCCCCTCACTACCTAGTGCTTATAGAGTGACTGGGTGAGTACAGAGTGATATTATTAGTACTACGAATTTACATACAGTCTTAGTGGAGGTGTACTTAGGGAAAGTACACAAAGACTAGCAGCACAGTCTTTACATTTATAGTTGGCTGATAGACAGCAACGTGTCCACAAGTACAAGATGCCTACTTTAATGGAATATATTGAAGCAGGTGAACGGTTAGGCCTGAAGGGTAAAGAGTTACAGGAGTTTGCAGAAGCAAAATTGAAAGAAGTTCAGCACTGGGAAAGAGAGGAGAGGCATAATGAACGCGAGGCAAAATGCCTACAGGAAGAAAAGGTAGCTGAAGCCAAGCGTCTACAGGAAGAGAGAGAGACACAAGTAAAGTTAGCTGAAATGGAACAAAAGCGCTTACACGAAGAGACACAAATGAAAATAGAAATTGAGAAGGAAAAGCTCAAGAGGGAAACTGAAATTGAGTTGAAAAAATTAGAACTATCTTCGAAGGGTCAAAGTGAGGAAAGCAGAAGACCTTCCCATCCCTCACAGAGACTAAAACTGCCATATTTTACAGACCGTGACCATCTTGAAACTTATTTGTCCAGATTCATATCATCAGCGAAAGCTTTAGGCATCCCAGAAGGAGAATATGCGATGCGGCTAGGGGAGTTTCTTACGGGTAAGGCCCTAGACACCATGTTCAATTTACCTTTAGAAGAAAGAAACAACTACACTATCTTACGTCAACGTTTGCTAACAAAGTTCCAACTAACTGAGCATGGATATAGAACAAAGTTTAGACACGTAGGACCAGAGACAAATTAAGATTTCACAGATTTTGTTAACACAGTAAAGAATACATTTAACAAATGGATGGAGCTTGCAGAAATAGGAAAAGATTTTAATAAATTAGTGGATTTAGTGTTAAGAGACAACGTTTTATCATCATGCAATATAAACTTGGTAGCTTTCTTTGAGGAACGTAAGCCAAAGGACATAGACACAATGTCACAGTTGGGGCAAAACTATATGACTGCACATCCAAATAGTTCTATTGGTAGACTTATGAGTGAGGAAATAGTCTGTGCAGCGTACACTAAACAGGACCAGAATCCAGTTATTAGACCAAGATCGGTTCCAAATTGCTGTATGTAGCCGGGGTGCAGTGTTGGGGTGAGCGCCCAACATAGCTTAAATACCCCAATGGCTCGTGAATACATAACCTCTGCAGCAAAAGTCCAACTCCTGGCCTTCACGTGTCGGAACTGTTTTAACTAACAGGAGAAGGGGCGACGGCGAGTATTTGGCACCGGAAAATAACCAGTGTGCTCTAGATGTGTATACACATACATGCATGTGCAGACACGTGTGTGCGTGTGTACAAATTTAAACTCGAGTGAGACCACAGTCTGCTCTAGGAAAGGAAAGGTGCTGAAGATGGAGGCAACCAGCCAGGAGGCGCAGCACAGAAATCAGGATACCACGCAATTACGCAAAATGGAATATGTCGACTGCTGCTAAACGTTATGGTGCTCGCCCTGCTTTGGACCCCCAGGCAGGTGCAGTGCCAGGCCCTATGTCTTGAAAGGGTCCAACCCCAACTACTGGAGTTCCTTCTCAGATGTCCTGTGGAGCCAGGGGACATGAGAATAGAACAGCTGGCCATACTAAACTAAGACTTAAAATAATGCACTGGAATGCGGAGGGAGTCAGCAACAAAAAAGTAGAATTAGAAAACATCCTGGACCAAGAAAAAGTAAGCATATGTTGCTTGCAAGAAACTCACCTCAACGAAAATATAGCCTTCAAAATCAGAGGCTACCAGTGTTACCGATCTGACCGAAAGGACAGACGAAAAGGTGGGATACTTACCCTTGTAAAAAATAACATCACTGCTTCCCAAATCGAAGTCTATATGGAAGGGGCTGAGTATCAGACACTTAAACTTAAAACAGGCTATACAGACCTACATCTGATCAATTACTACTGTCCAAGTGACCGTCCACAGGCACTGGACACACTACCATTAACAGAAAAAATGATTGTGTGCGGCGATTTCAACAGCCACTCGCAGAGTTGGGGCTATGATCACATGGACCAGAGAGGAGAGAGACTGGAAGACTGGCAGGATGAGAATAGATTCATCTTGGTTAACAAGCCATCCGACCCACATACTTTCTACTCGAGATCATGGCACTCTACAACTACACCTGACCTGGCTTTTCATTCACCAGACCTGGAGTGGAACATTACACGAATTATTGGGAAACAACTAGGTGGCAGTGACCATCGACCAGTCTTTCTAACTGTAGAAAATGAGCTTGTAAGTGAAAGCAGCACCCTCTCAAGGTGGAACTACAAGAAAGCAGACTGGGCAGTGTACAAGCATCGCACCAGCATACTGGTTAGAAACCTGAACACTGAGAAAGACATAAATAAAGTAGTTGAAGAGTTTGGGAAATGCATACTGCAGGCAGCGCGAGAAACAGTACCAAGAGGAGCCCGTAAACAATATAAACCCTACTGGAGTAGTGAACTGGAACAGTTGCATAATGATGTGGAAGTATGTAGAAAGCAAGCAGAGGCCACACCCAGCCAAGAGCACCACAATAAATTCCAGCAAGCAAAAGCCAAATTTCAAAGGGCCAAGCTGCAGGCTAGACGGAAAAGCTGGCAGGAAAAAACAGAGTCTCTGAACTTTGAAAGAGACACAAGGAAATTGTGGAAGCTAATAAAACAACTTAACGATGAGGGCACAGGGAGAAACTCAAAAATTGCACTACATAAAGATGGAAACATCTTAACAAGAAAGCAAGCAGCTGACCATTTTTCGGACTCATTCGCACAAGATAACAATATCAAAATCAGTCCAGAGAAACAACAAGAGATTCAAGAGAAACGGCAACATACAGGACAGAAGGAAATAGTACATGAGGTTCTGGAGGCACCCATCACAATCAGCGAACTGGAGCTAGCCATATCAAAACTGAAAATGAGAAAGTCACCAGGAGCAGATGGTATCTCCAATGAAATTATCAGGAACCTAGGAACAGAGGCCAAAGCAAAGCTGTTGCAGATCTTCAATAACAGTTGGAGCTTAGGCAGTGTTCCACAAGCCTGGAGAGAAGCAATCATGATACCCCTCCTAAAATCAGGGAAAGATAGTTCCATTGCTTCTAGCTACAGACCAATTAGCCTCACCAGCTGTCTCTGCAAAACACTGGAGCGCATCATCAATCACAGACTGCAGTGGTACATTGAAAGTAAAAACATCCTTGTGCCACAGCAGGCTGGCTTTAGGCAGTGCTACTCTACGGAAGATCAGACAACCTACCTCTCTCAAAAAATTGAGGATGCATTCCAAGAGAAGAAGCTGGTGCTTGCGGCATGGATAGATTTGAAGAAAGCCTTTGACAAAGTCTGGAAAGAAGGTCTGATGAATAAACTGAGAAACTGCAAAGTCAATGGAAGAATGTACAAATGGGTGAAAGCATACTTGCACAACAGAAGAGCCCGAGTACAGATAGACGGACTAAAGAGCAAGAAAGTACTACTGCGTCACGGAGTTCCCCAGGGCGGAGTATTGTCCCCCACACTCTTTCTAATCTTCATCAATGATCTCATTGCTAATCTACCGCATTGAATTAAAGCCGCAATGTATGCCGATGACCTGGTTCTATGGAGCACAAATGAACATGCATCAGTGGCCACCAATTACTACAAAGAGCTGTAGATACACTTGTTGCATGGGCAAATAGATGGTGTGTCAGCATAAACACTGACAAGTGCAGCACCACCCTATTTACCCTCTCTCCAAAACAAAAGGCAGGGACCATCCAGATAAATGGAACACCCCTACGAGAAGATAAAGAAACAACATACCTTGGAGTAACATTTGATGGCAGGCTGACATGGAGAAAGCACATCAACAAAGCAGTAGCAAAAGCCAGAAGGAAAATAGCCATCCTGAGAAAGCTAAATGGAACCACATGGGGAGCCAGTGGGAAAATACTTAGCAAAGTTTATCAACAGAGCATACGACCACACCTGGAATACGGGTCAACTGCATGGTGTTCGGCAGCAAAAACCACACTACAAGAGCTGGACAAAGTGCAAAATCAAGCACTTAGAGTCACCACAGGAGGGATGAGATCAACCCCTATAGTGGAAATGGAGAAGATGGGGAGGACACAAGCACTGAGTGAGCGCAGAGATACGAAAACGCTAATACAAGCAGAAAAGTTCCTCAGCTTGCCAGGCCATCCTATGAAGAACAGATTTGAAAACCTAGCTATGGGGCGGTTGAAAAGAAGTAGTTTTATCCACCAGGCCAAACGACTCTGCAGAGAAACCACCGATCTGCCCACAGTTGGTATCCCCCTAACAACTATTCCAGAGCGAACTCCATGGAAAGATGAGCATAGACTATCATTACAAATCCAGACAAAAGTGAGAGGAATATTTGACAAGGAAGATCAGAACAGTGTGCAGCGCAGAACAGCCACTCTCAGCTTCCTTGATGAAGAATACCCACAGGACCTCTGGATCCGAGTCTACACAGATGGGTCAGCACAAAATGCTGTTTGAAATGGAAGAGCGGGAGTGTACATAGAATACCGAAATAATACCAGGGACACAGCTAGAGTACCGACAGGAAAGTACTGCCATAACTACGATGCTGAAATTGAGGCAATCAAGATAGCAACAGAGAAATTACTAAATACCAGCAATGGTACACAACCTGTGGTGCTATTGACAGATGCAAAATCAGTACTCGAGGCGCTCCTGTCTGGGAAATTGCCAGTACTAAGGACACTACTTTCTGAACTTAGCAGTCAGCATAAGGTCACCATACAGTGGATACCATCCCACTGTGGAGTACCCGGGAACGACAGAGCTGATCAATTGGCTAAGGAAGGAGCCAAAGAAGAACAGCCTGATGTGCCTGTAACATACCACCAAAAGAAAAGAATGATCAAATCAGTCAGAAAGCCACCAAAACCTGCTCAAGATGACTACCACGTTATGGATAGACCAGAAAAAGTCATTATTCTGCGCCTCAGAACAGGGCACAATAGATTACGCGTTTCATTGATCCACGTTTCATCCAAATACACTATGTAATAATTTTCTTTGCGCATTTCCCTTAATTCACGTAGGTATCTGCTTCTCATAGCTCCTAAATGTGGTTGCTCGCAAAGGATATTTCTACCTACCTTGTACTTTCTAACAGTGAAGCCTAATCTCCTTATAATTTTCCACAAAGTTGTTTTGGATGGCTCTATGTCATTGTTCTTTCTCAACCAAACCCTAAGTTTTCTTACAGTCACTGTTTCTTTGGCATCCAGCATTTTTTTATAATAGCTCACCTTATGACAAAGTCAAAGCTGTCTACAGTTGCCTTTCTACCTACTGTTAGCTTATCACATATTGGTTTCATTCCTCATTCTTGCACTTATCGACGAAATGACCGTTTACCCAAACCCAATGCACGCACTGTTCTTTTTTCGGGATTTGTATGTATGAAACTGTATGAAACAGTTTCCTGCGATCAGATTCTTGACAAAAATATGTGTACAACTTCATAGCGATCCTTTGAAGTGTACAAAATTTCACATTCAATCCAAATGTTAGTGATAGATGGTAAGATTTATTTATAAAATCACATTTCATGAAAGCATCCACATATTGACGACACCTCTGAACACCCCCATTTAAACTGCGCGGGGATTTTCCATAAGGAATTTCCCGCACAGCGCCAAAAATATTCACTATTGAATGCTGATTTCCCCGGGAAGGTTAACCCGGTCAACAAATGCCCGCAGAAGTCGGATGTGTTGGCCTAACGGCGCAAGAACGCAGCTCTGCTGTAAACAGGCACAACGCAGTCATGCCCAGGAAAAAAAAATCCGGATGAACGAAGAAGAAGAATGCTGATTTTCTGGGTTAAGTTGTAATCCGTGTAATAACATGCACTTCATATCTGCCCCGTAAATTATATACCGCATATAAACAAACATTGAAATCTGCTGTCCAATCTCCAGAACAAATTTTTTTTTTTTTTGGGTGGACATAATGATAAGGTTATATGCTAAATCTCATCATTTTCCCTCAGTTGGTTACTGAGATATGGATTTTTATATGGAGGCAACCAAATGTAAATGCACTATAGTATTTGAACATTTCAATTTCATAGAACTTGGATAGAGCTGATATCAAAGATTTCAGGAACCTTGGAATATGATCAACACAGAACAATTATTATAATTTGTCACATCACAAAGATCTTGTTACGAATTATCATGCAAAGAGTGAGGAAGAAAATACAACCTGAAATAGGGGAAGAACAATGTGGGTTTGTAGAAGGAAAGGGTACAGTAAATGCTGTGTATATTCTGCGAACAATTATTGAACGTGCTATAGAAGTAAACAAGGATATACATCTTTGTTTTATTGACTACACAAAGGCTTTTGATAGAGTTAGACATGTCAACATGGTGGATATGCTTGCAGATCTACAAATTGATGGGAAAGACATTAGACTTATAAAAAACATATATTGGAAACAACAAGCTGCCATAAGGACTGATAATGAAGTAGGACAATATCAACCTATTAAGAGAGGTGTTAGGCAGGGATGTGTAATGTCTCCAGATCTTTTTTCCCTATACAGTGAACATATTTTCAGAAATGTAGAAGACGTAAATGAATCAGCATTGAAGGACGAAACATAAATAACATTAGATATGGAGATGATACAGTATTGATTGCCGGTCTCTCTGGCCGAGGGGTTACAACACTTTCTCCGTAATCCCGTTTATCACGCAGTCTCGTAGTGGGCGAGAACTGGGAGCAGTTCGTCCCCCGCTGGTGACTTGCGGGATAACTGAGCCGGCTGCTCAGAAAGCAATGGCAAACTACTGAGCATAATCTTGCCAAGAAATCAACAGACAGCTGAAAGATGCTGCTGTTGACAGCGATGTCCTGTAAAAGGATATGCAAATTTAAAAAAAACAACAAAAAAACAGTATTGATTGCAGACAATGCACATGATTTGCAACAATTAGTAGACGCGGTTGTTGTCCACAGTAAGCAGCTGGGGTTGGAATTAAATTGTAAGAAGACACAGGTTATGGTCGTCACTAGGAAGAACGAAGTACCACAATGTAATATACAAGTAAATGGGAATATTCTTCAACAAGTGAATCGGTACAATTATCTCGGAACAGTCATAACATCTGATTGGAGGTGCCTTGAGGAGATTAGAACAAGAATCGCCATGGCGAAGGTGGCCTTTAGCAAGATGAAAAACATTCTGACCAATAAAAAGATGTCAACTGAAACGAGAAAAAGAGTGTTGAGGGGATACATAGAGCCTGTTCTTTTGTATGGATGTGAAACTTGGACAATGTGCAGTCAAGCTGAAAAACATCTGATGGCTGCAGAAATGTGGTTTCTGAGGAAAATGCAAAGAATACCATGGACAGATAAAAAAAACAATGACCAAGTACTACAAGAGACAAATGAAAATCGTAGATTGATTAGAGAAATTAGACGTAGACAGTCAAAATGTTTTGGACATGTTATGAGAAGAAATGGACTGGAGAACTTAGTGACAACTGGCAAGATCGAAGGGAACAGACCAAGAGGAAGACAGAGAGGAAAATACCTGGATGGCTTGGCCACATGGCATGAACGAGACAGGAACACTGAGCTGATCCACGACTCTGGTGATCGAGTGAAATGGAGAATCATGACCGCCGACGCTTTCCGGCACGGCACATGATTGATTGATTGAGGGGAGAGTTTATACATAGTGCGCTATGAATAGACACTTTGTTTAAACATAGTGCGCTATGAATAGACACTTTGTTTATACATAGTGCGCTATGAATCGATACTTTATACTTAGTTGAAGTTTGGCTGTTTAAATATCAAGAATAATTTTCCAGATTGGTATCCCCAATACAAATAATTGTGTCCCTGGCTAGTTCAAGAATTGTTAACTTGCGTTTCTGTACACTTACTGTTTACAGGCATCCATCTTTGTTTACATTACCGACCTACTATTTCCTGCTATTTATGTCCTGATAATTCTGGTCCAAGCTGACAGTAATATGCGTCACCTCAGAGAGACATGACTAGGGTCGTTAGGCAATACAAACACCAGGCTTTCGACTGACTGGCCTCATGAATTAACAAATAAACAAGGAAATGCTACGCATATAAAGTGCAGGAAAACCTGGTATATGTGAAGCAGGTTTAAAAGAGAGAGGAGAGAGATAGAAAATGAAGATATTGTGAGAGACAGAGATACGAGAAAGATGTGTTGAAAGACATAAAATAGTGATAAAGACAAGACAGAGAGAGAGAGAGAGAGAGAGAGGGGGGGGGGATAGAGAAGGAGAGAAAGAGATGTCTGTATGCCTCTCTATATGTCTGCCTGTCTGTATGCCTCTCTATATGTCCACCTGTCTGTATGTCTCTCTACATGCCCGCCTGTCTGGATGTCTCTCTGTCTGTCCGTCCGTCTGACAGCCTGCCTTATTTCTTGTTCTCTGTCAATTTGTCTGACTTTCCATTTGTATATATGTCTATCTGAATCTCTAACAAACTGTCTGTCTTTCCAAATGTATGTCTGGCTGACTCTCTGTGTGTATGTATGCGTGTGTCTGACTCATCTGTCCGTCTGCCAGTTTATATATCCGTTGTTTATTTGTCTGTATCTCTGACTCTCTCTATCTCTCTCTCCCTCTCGGTCGCTCGGCCGGTCAACCTGCCTGCTCAGAGTATTGCAGGGAGAAGTTGAAAGAGATGTATGAATTGGCATGGTGGAACACAGATGATCAACAAGCGAGCGTCGGGTTGGATCTAGCTACCCATTTACCTGCGTACCTACTCATCCACCTACCTGCCTAGCTACCCACATACCTGCTTACTTAACTACCTACCCACATATCTGCCTATCTAACCATCTATCTGTCTAACAACGCACCTACCTGCTTACTTAACCACTTTCGTGTCTAACTACCCACCTACCTAACCAACTATGAATAATACAAAGAATTATCGCCGAAGCAACGAAGTACGTGCTTTGTGCTCGATACTTTTGACAACAGCCAGCGGGGAGAGAATGAAGCGGAGGAGAAGAGGTAGGGGAGAGGGGGAAGGAAAAGGAAGAAGAGGGCTGGAGCCAGAAGGGGTAGACAGGCTCTGGTGGTCAAGGACGGTTTACAGCATTCAATACTGGATATGAGTGGGTGGGGTCAGGAGAGTAAAGAGGTGCAGGGAATGCGGATACAAATCGGCTGATACAGCTGGAACCTGATAAATATATATGTGAGTGGGGAATGTTGCATAAGCAGAGAGAGTTGGGACTGGTTGAGAGATTTAGCGGACACCCCAGGTACCTGGAGGATGAGTATAACAGGGTTAGGTATGATTGGTTAATAAACACACTGTTGGACATGAAGGTCTGCTCTTGCCTTGTTAGATGGGTTGCGGCAGTCCTTTATGAGCGTGAGGTTGCATTGTGCATGGGTTCCTGGACTTCTGACCCCTGAACTATCACACCTGGGTGGTGAATGGAGGTGGAGGCAGGAACCGCGGCATTCCGGTGGCTAGAGGAGACTACTGCAAACACACGTATTCATTACGGATTCAAAGTGTATGCTTAGCAAGGTGGAGAAAGGAATGTTTCGTGTAGAATGATTGAGAACCCATATGTGGAAAGAATGAGATTGTGGGGGATCGGCAGGGGTTCTGAAAGAATCTCAAAACTGAGAGGGAAGACCAGGAGAACTTTTAATCAGATAGCGGTGGGAACGATTAGTAGTATGACTCTTCGCTGGTTGTTGAACGAGGGGACGGAGCACGTATGGGAATGTCCTGAGTGCAGTGATGTCGGTTCTTAACTCAACTCAACTTGTTCTTCATTTACCTATCTGTTATGTTATGTGGTTACTTCAGTGCACGCTCCAAAGAGTGGGACAGGTTGGGAGAGAACACGCAGGGCACTGCTCTTGCTGAGGCCTCGCTTGAGACATATGTTGTCTGTCTAAATAATGGGACACCAACTAGGCAGGCAATGAGACCGGGGCACCCTGACACGGCCATCGACCTGGCACTTGTATCAAAAGAGGCGGCATCAGACATAAAATGGAGTGTCCTTGGGGATTATAGAAGCGACCACCTACCCTGCTCTGTACTGATACCTAAGTCCAGTAAAGTCAGGGCTCAAGAGGAAAGACTAACTAACTTACAGTCACTTTAAACAACACAATTCTAAATACCCAAAGAGATAAAGGATTGACTTTCACCCAATTAATTGCTGAACAATTTTTAAAAAAAACTGTCTGGCAAGGAAACAAACGATTGACATTTGACTTTCACCCAATTAATTGCTGAATAATTTAAAAAAAAAAATTTGTCCAGCAAGGAAACGAACCTCGAGCTCCCGCCCATCAGGAGGGAACACTATCAAATATGCTACTGACGACGCGTTTTCCAATCAACAAAGACGTATAATATAGCCACAAACGTACGTCAAGTCACGTGACTTGGCAAATCACGTGACCAGCCGGGACAGTTAACTATGAATAGACACTTTATTTATACATAGTGCGCTATGAATAGACACTGTTGATTGAGAGCTGATATAAAATACCCCATTAAAGTCTTTACCGCAATTACAGACGGAGATATTCATTGTTAACTACATACAATTTAGTGTCTACTTTCATATACTTATTTGAATATTTTTTTTTTCTTCAGAGAACAGTACGTCATTACAATAATGTTTCAAACAATCAAAAAGCCCATGTGGTGGTGTATATCATAAGCTGCAACATGTCATTTTAGCCACATGTGGACATTTTGGACATGGCTTATGACATAAGTCAGCAATTCTAATTCCCACTGACCACTCTGTTTGTTATTTGCACAACTGTTACACAAAATTAATAGATGACAAAATTACTGTTTATGCTTATAATTGACACAGACACTTGAATACGTGTCAACTCTATCCAACATTTTTAAAAATTAGATAAATGTCATTAGTAATAATACATTAAAAAGTTGGTTGTATATCCTTTACAGGACGCCACAGTCAACACCAGCATTCTTGCTGTTGTGATCTCCTGGCAAGTTTACGTTCAGTAGTTTGCCATTGCTTTCTGAACGACCAGCACCCATACCATTTCATAAAAAACCAATGCATGATGGTCTGCTGCCAAATCGCCAGCAGCTGCATTTTGAACGCGGGTGTGCAGGAATATGAACTAATAATAAATAATATGTTAAAATACTTAAAATCAATTGTTCTGAGTTTGTTTATTTTTCTGTGTCTTGAGGGAATGCTCAAAACAATTTAAAAGCCTTTTCTAAAACAAGCAAAATTGAACTAAATTAAAAAATGATACTCACCACAAGGGATTCCTTAAGTCTCGGTAAAAGACTTTTAAATTTTGCAATTGGATCGATCTCAACTGGTTGCTGAGGTTGGCCTGCCACAGGGCCTACAACAGGTTGTACCTGCGGATTTGCTTGCTGTTGTACAGACACCATCCCTGCCTGAGATACCATTCCTACGTGAGAAACCATGCCACCTTGATGAACTATACCAGCACCTCCTTGTGGCATCATCCCTCCTTGCTGAGGATGCATACCAGAAAGTACAGACGCTGGCATCTGTCCTGGGACCATCTGTCCCCCAAGCCCGGGCCCTGGCGCAGCCATTTATTTAAATAACTTCCGACTGGTTGTGTGAACTGTTTTCTTGTTTAAAATGAAACAGAACACTAGTTAATTACTAATACTAAGTAATTATAAAACGAATAGTCGAATAGTTTGTGATTTGTGATCAGTACTAGAGTTCGTATTCCAGTATTTCCAGTTTGTATGATACTACACTTACTGACATGGACGGTTTGAGGTTTGTTGTGAAACTGAATATTATATTAATTCACAGCGTCTGTAGTAATTAATTTAATTAGTATTAATATTATATTATTTAGTACATATATTGCGAAGCTTGTTTTTTGTACTTGTAAATTAAGTTATTATACTATACTAATACTAATACAAGCAAAACTTGTAAAGAAGCCTTTAAATTATGTTGAACAAGAACAACTGTACATAATTTCAAGCAATGTTTTCTTGTGTGTAAAAATTTTATATCTTCATTTATGGACTGAATGGTTTGATGCGCAATGAATATGATCTGTCGACTATCTTCAAAAGCCTGGTAGCCAAACTTACAGATTACGGAACAGCTTGTCCTAAATATTCCACACGAGAAGCTAAATGTAATTAAATCACGATTTTACTAAAAACGTAAATGAAACTCTGTTAAGGAATTCAAACGAAAACTTATATGGTGTAAACATTTAATTTTAAAGGAAATATATCTTTCATAATAGAGTTATATTCATATTATTTGCTAGTTTTATATGAAATTATTGGTTTTAAAATAACAACAAATACTGGCAAATTGTTCTAATCATTCAATATGACGACTGTGAAATTGGAGTCGAAGGTTAACGTCTGAGCACACGTATTTCTTATGTATGGTATATGGCACCTTTACCCTATAACAATTTCAGTTGATTTAATCTAACAAATTACGATGTTATGCCCATACAATGCCGCCAACTGTACAAACTGGGAGGAGAGATGAGCGTGATAAGAGGTTGCGACCTGGCGAGGAAAGGAAGAATTGTACAAGTAATTTTGGTCAATATTTAAAAATTGGGTTTTTATTTATGAAATCATACCAGTTAGATCAAGCTTGACAAGACAAATCCAACGGTATCTCAACGAAGAGTGTGCGTTAATTCTAAGCGGAGTTATTAATTATATGGTGACGTAATTTAATACCAGGAAGTGCAATGATAAACTAAGAGATAAGTAAGATTTTATCGCGGCCCTAAAATTGGAAGCTGAGAAATTCTGCCTTCTATTACCGTGGCTTATTTGTAAACGGACAACGTTGTGCCATATATCATTGCGTCCTGGGCGGCGAGGCCTAACTTGACGTATTGTTTATTTTTCGATAGGATGTACCGTGACCTAATTAACAATTTTAAATGGCCACCAATTGTTTATTAGTTGCCTTCTATTACCGTGCCTTGTTTATTTTTAAACGGACAACGTTGTGCCATAAATCATTGCGCCCGGGGCGGCGAGGCCTAACTTGACGTATTATTTATTTTTCGATAGGATGTGCCTTGACCTAATTAACAATGTAGTCACTGGAGGGTCTTCTCCGTGATTATTTATTGTATTTTGTGCAGATATTTGTTCGCTGATGAAGCTAGTCAAAACGTCCTGTATTTTTCGTTATTCTTTTCTGTAAGCTTTATTACTCTGTGTAATTTTATATTTGTGATATTTTCAGCTTTGTCGCAGTACAAAAAGAAAAAAAACGGCAAGTGAAATATTTCTGCCACATTAAAAGACACTTATAGAAACCATACTGGAGGGCAAGCAAGCAAGAGGTAGACAACAATACAAGTGGGAAGATAATATCAAGAGAATGTACAGTCAGGGTGAGAGACAGACAGTGTTGGAGATCCATTGCAGCCAACCTTCATTGTGGAGACGGCACCTGATTGATTGATCACAGAGCTTTGGGGGAATCAAGACAGGACATAGAGGACAAGGGACAGAATAGAGTCAAGGACTGTAGAGATAACAATAGACAGGAAATGGGTTAGGGCACGGGGATGTCATAAGACGGGACATCTGTAGGACGGTAGAGATATTAGAGACAGGACCTCAGTGGGGACACAGAGATGTCACTAATAGGACACCGACAGGACAAGACCTAGCCAGCATAAGGGACATAAGTTCACGGGACGCTGTCCTGAACTGACCAGATGGCACTACACCAAACGACCCAACACAACACAGACGGACTAACGCATTACAAGGACGGTTGAGACAGACCAGTTGTCACGAGAGACACGTGGCCTAGTACCACGAAATGAACTGACCAGTTTGAAAATGTCAGACGGGACTCAGACAGTTCGAGAGGAAGGATCGTTGTTTGTTCTGGAGCGAATGTATAGCTTTGCGAGAGTGCTAGTTGAAGATCGCGAGCAATTGTGTGTAGGGCTTGTGTAATTGGCTGAGTGCGATAAGTGTTTGTTAGGCGGCATTGTATATAGAGTGATTTCACCGCCTTTTGTGTAATCATGACAATGATCAGGTTCTCCTGAATTAAAATGTATAGAACATACGTACAACTGATATTTTATTGAGTACATATGAAGGACTTGAATACCTGGGTGGATGTAAGAAGCTGACAGAGATCCATTGCAGCCAACTTTCATTGTGGAGACAGCACCTGATTGATTGATCACAGTTCCACTAAATTTATTCACATTTTAACAAATATATAGAAACTCACCACAGGAAGGTGTGCACCTGAATTGTTTTATCAAATTGATACAGGCTGTGGCAAAGTAGGTGTGACAGGCAGAATCTTGAATGTCACAGGAAATGGTTCAAGAAAGAGTGTCACAAATGATGGCCATTCTTTGGTTAATTGCTTTTTATGTTTCACAACTAATTTTTTAACCTTTTTAGGACGGAACAACATTGGGCCAAATTTAGGTTTCCCTCTGAAGAAGACGGAGCCATTTTTTTGGAGTACAGAAATGACTGAAGTGACAATTTTATAAATTTAAAAAAAAAAAATATTAGAACCCTATATAGATATATAAAAGTATTCTTAAATAATATACGCTATGCAGATGACACAGTATTGGTGGCGGATAATTCAACAGACCTACAACAATTATTAGACGTTGTAGTAACAGAGAGTGCAAGGAAAAGACTCTCCTTGAATATCAAGAAAACAGTAACAATGGTAATATCAAAGAAAATGGTGACACCAAAATGTGACATAGAAATAGAAGGGAAAATCCTTAACCAAGTTGATAATTTTAGATACCTAGGGGCATTTATAACATCAGATGGAAGATGTACAACAGAGATTAGGAGCAGAATAGGGCAGGCAAAAGCCGCATTTCAGAAAATGAAGAGTATCTTATGCAATAAGTCACTATCACTGAATGTAAGAAAGAGAATGCTGAAATGCTATGTAGAACCAGTTTTGCTGTATGGCAGTGAATCTTGGAATGTAAATGAACAAATTAAGAAGAAATTAGAAGCAACAGAGATGTGGTTCCTGAGACGAATGTTGCGAATTCCTTGGACTGCCAGAGTAACTAACGACGACTGCCTGAAACAGGCTAATGAAACTAGAACATTATATACAACAATAAGACAGAGACAAACAGCTTTCTTCGGTCATGTGATGAGAAGAGAGGCATTGGAGAACATCATAACAACTGGAAAGATCGAGGGGAAGAGAGGCAGAGGTAGACCAAGAGAAGTGATGCTGGATGGATTGAGATGGTGGCATGGAGGAATATCAGCAGCAGAGTTGATCCAGAAAACCAAAGACCGAGATCTATGGAGAGCCATGAACGCCTACGCCAGCCGGCACGGCACTTGATGATGATGATGATATATATTCTTAATGAGGATATAGTAAAGTTTATTTCTGTGTATGATTGAAGTTGTTTTGTTCATGTTTATGCAAATTTGATGACCTAATTTGTATTTTGTGAAAAATAAAATATTTCATACCACTATGTATGAATTGGTACTAAATATTTAAAAAAACATGACACCACTTTAGAATAATTTTAAACACTTATGGTTAAATAAACAACTATGAAGTCCCTATTGATAGGTTGGCTATATAATAGGTTGGCTATCAACTGATGACATGTTTTTTGGTCCGGACATCGCCATGAATGGATATAGATAACACGATCCTCTTTATTCCCAATACACAAAACTACGGGGACACGAGGTTGAAATCCTCATGGGCACTTTCTGTATCACTAAAGTCATTATCTGACAGTCCTGAACTGACAAAATCGCTACTATCAGAGCTAATCAATGCTAGTACGTCTTCGGGTTCAAAGCTGGCCATTTTAGAACTCAAAAATCCACGAAAAAATGTGTTACTTCGGGGGGAAAAAGCACAAAATAATATCCACTTGTTTGAATCACGCTACCTCCCCCGATGTGTCTCCACCTTGCCGTGGTGGGGGAGCTTGCGTGTCCCATCGACCCCATGTGCTTGCCGATGGGTGAAAACTACATATCGGACGGCTCGTGGGATAGGAACCAGACTAAGAGAGACACAACCTGCTGCCCTGCAGGTAAGACTGAGGATAGCAGTCAAAATCAGGCAAATGATCCCTAAATCTCAGTTCGGACATAACCTCTAAGGCTCCCATCCGAGGTTTATGGCTGAACGTCTCTAAGCCATAAACTCTCGGAAGTGAGAGCCTGGCCGACACAAACCTACATCAAAATTGTGATGATGTGCTGAGAACGCTACATGCTCGGTGCAGATTCGTTCGATTTCTCTTAGCTGGGGGATATGAGGTATCCCCGGATGAAAGGGACTGGCCGTTACTCGCCCACAGACGCACGGAGGTAAGGTGCTGAGCCGGCAGCACATGTAGCCTACCTCGTGAGCGAGTACAAAAGGTGGAAAAACACCTCGGTCGCACGTCTCGCAGGCGTCCGATAGTCTGTAACCACACTCATGGAGTGAGTGTAGTCAAAGGTGGAAAATTGTCTCGTTGACACGAAATGGAACGCCTGTCTTGCGAATCCATTACGGGCAGCCCAAAGCGAAAGCTTGCTGTGTGGAAGCCGAAACAAGAGTCTCGAAACCCGAGGAAGGCTAACCTCATTAAAAAATGCCCGCCGGAAGCCGGAAGTGTCGTCCTACGGGTGGCAAACTAAAAATTGACACTACGCAATTACGTCCGAGTGAAATGTGTCGTCCGAATGTCTCTCGTGCTAGGAACAGCTCTAACTACCTAGTTTCCGAATGCCGCTCTTGTTCGGAACAGCTCTGACTAGGTAGTTTTCCGAATGTCTGTCGTGCCTGGAACAGCTCTGACGGGCGCAACGACAAGCACATGTCCGAAAAATCGCTGAGTGGATACCGTCTACAAACCTGTCTGGTTTGTGCGGGAATGGCCCGGGGCAAACGAAATGACCAATATATTGAAGTGAGGATCTAAAGCAGCCATGAGCAGGACGTGACGATTTCCCTCGGTGAGCCCAGATCCAGCGCGTTATGTGTCGGCCCTGCAACTATGGAAGCAACCTTGGATGGCGGAAAATGCTATGGACTGTCCCTGCCTTCCTTTGAGGGATGACCGTTGTCTTCGACCATTCTAACTTGGCCAGCATGGTCGTAGATGGCACCACAAAAGTGAGAGTCTCCCAGGAATGCTACCTGGTCAAAAAAGCACGCTAAAGTCGATGTGTTGGCCTACGGGTTTCGGCCCAAGGGCGCATAACAGACACACCGCAATCACATCTGAAAAAACACTCCGGATGAACGAAAAGAAGAAGAAGAATCATGCTACACATGGCAATGTGAAGGCTAAAATGGCTGACGATTGCAAGGAAGCATTTGATTGGTCTGTACTATTAAAAGCAAACCAATCAAAGCAGTTCTTACAACGGGATCGGTCTTTTCGGCCAAACCGGGATTTTCACTATGATCATGTGGTGACGTCAGGGCCGATTTTCCAGCCGAATCGTCCTAAAAGGGTTAAATATATGTAAATTATTAGTAAGAGAACTTTCCTGTATTAGCTTGCCTGGTTCGTTGGCATGAACGAGACTCCTCACTTCTCTCAGCACATCAGGTACAGCACGACCATCTACTATACTATCATATTGTATTGTCTGAATGTCCTAACTGCATTGCGACAGCTTTCTTTTGTTGATTAAATATCATGCATTAATGTAAGTAAGTAAGTTTGTAAATGCTGCATAAATTAAGCAGCAGTTAATTAATTATTAAGATATTAAATAATAAAAAATTAAAATATTAAATAATTAAATATTCACTAAAAATTTATTTCTACTTCTGCTCTACAATTACACTGTTCTGTATCTAATCCATCCATCCATCATGTGTCATGCCGGTAAGCGTGGGCGGTCATGTTCTGCCATCTCACTCGATCACCAGAGTCGTGGATCAGCTCCGTGTTTCTGTCTCGACCATGTCACAAGGCGAAGCCATCCAGGTACTTGCTTCTAGGTCTTCCCCTTGGTCTGTTCCCCTCGATCTTACCAGTTGTCACCAAGTTCTCCAATCCATTTCTTCTCATAACATGCCCAAAAAATTTTGACTGTCTACATCTAATTTCTCTGAACAATTTGTGATCTTCATTTGTTTCTTGAAGGACTTGTTCATTGGTCTTTCTGGCTGTCCATGGTATTCTTTGCATTTTCATCAGAAACCACATCTCTACAGCCATCAGATGTTTTTCAGCCTGACTGCTCATTGTCCACGCTTCACATCCATATAAATGTACAGGTTCTATGTAGCACTTCAACACTCTTTTTCTCGTTTCAATTGACATCTTTTTATATCTGTATCTAATAGTGAGCAATTAATAGTTAGTTAGTTAGTTAGTTAGTCGACAGATCATCCTCATTGCACATCGAACCATTCAGTCCATAAGTACTCGGATCCCCTCCTCAGCAAATCCCGCAGCGTGTAGCAGCTAACGACACCAGTTCGGTGTTGGTTTATCAGTCTTCTTTGGCTTCCTGCGTAGTGTTCTTGTTTGGCCACCCCTCTTTTAATTTGCTGTTCTCGCAGTCTGGCCATGGTTGTAGATTCACAGTCATCACTTGGTTCTTGCAAAAGTCTTACTTCTCGTAGAGCATTCAGAATGTCAGCCTGGTCCATGGCGCATCCGCCCTCCACAGTAGAGTTACCTGCGAGCCTGTCAGCCCACTTATTCCCTTGTACTCCTGCATGCCCTGGCACGAAGATGAAACTAATCTTTGCCAGCTGAGAAAACTCGAGAGACAGCAACCATTCTCTTCGGATCTCCCCCATCTCTATCCTCTTGAGCATGTTCATTGAGTCGCTAAGGAAACATGCCCTAGTGAATGTCTGTGTCTCGAACCATGTTAATGCTTTACTTACTGCCATGACTTCCATAGTCAGGCTACTTGTGGTCTCAGCAAAAGCACCAGAGTCCTCCTTCACAATTCTCCCTCCGGCCTGAGCCATAAAGGCCCATGAGCTTCTCACATGTCGGACGACCGACCCATCTGTGTAAATGACAGCATCACCGTCTAGCGAATTCTCGAAAATCAACGCTTGTACTTCCGCCTCCACAGCTGCCGGGTTTTCTTGTCTGCATTTTCTGACTAGTTGGATGCAAACTGATAAGGATGTTCAGAAATCTGTTGGCACTTGTACCCACTCCTCGCCAGGTTCTAAGTCCTCAAGTGAACACACCAGTTGAAGAATGTCTTCGGTTTGACCTATCCATGACCGTCCTCTTTTTAACCTGCTGCCCTTCACCTTGATAATTTCACTATGCAGTGGATGTTGTGTGTTTGCGTTAACTCTGAGGTAGGCGCAAGCCCTGCAAACTTGTATTCTGTCTTCAATGGTTGGAAAATCAAGAAGGTAGCGCATCACCCGGCATGCTGTATCTCTTGTACATCCAAGAATGATGCGCATAGCTTCATTCTGTATCCTTTCCATCCTTTCTATTTGCTTACGGCTGAGAGTCAGGATTGCCATCGCATACTCAAGAACAGACATGACCAGCCTTTCGTATAGAAGACATAAATGGTGCTGCTCAGTTTGCTGCCGCCATCACCCGCAATTGCAGCCAACCCTCACTTGGCCTTTGTTATCACCTGGTCTATGTGCTCATTATATGCAAGGCAAAGATAGTAACTTATTTAAAACATATTTTACAGTACTGTATTTAAATTTAAATAATTATGTGCTGCAGCTTAGCTTAGAAAAAAAAGTACTCCTTACTTACAGTTACACTACTTACGGTAGCATGAACCATCGTGCCGTGACCCGAAATTGAATCAGAAGTTATGTACTGAGTCACCACGGACTTTTCCATTGCGTCATCAAAAATGGCTTCTGTAAAACCCATTCATGCTTCCCACGTCATTCATTCATTCACATATCACGTGACAATAACAAACGTCATCTGGGGTTGTCCAGGAAAGGTCAGTCTATTATTCTGTGCACAGTGAATGGTTGAAATTATCACAGCTTTTTTAAAATTTAATTATTTGCCGTAAATTAAGTAATTTTATTTTTTTAAAGCTTGTGTACTTAGCTGTACAATACTTTTAGAAGTATATTCGAATTCTGCACCCATATTTACATTAATGTGGAAAGTTTCATTGATGAGAGTCGATGAGGGTGGTAGAAAAAAATTATTTCCGCTCACGAGTTCATGGAAAGCCAAGATGGCGGCCGACGCGAAAATTGATCGCAATCGACTAACATCCTGCAATTTGAACTACTGAAGTTAAAGAAAATACAAGTTTAAAGATTATTAATAATTTATTTGTATACTTTTATTATTTATTTATCATTTAACATGACGGAACATATATTTGTAGTCAGTTTTCAAGATCGGACTATGACCCTTTTGAGACAACCACGGGACCGGCAGGGGAGATAGTAAATGGGCCACACTGAAGAGTTTGAATAATAAGGCAAACATGCGATAATTTTATACGGAACTACCTTCACAAAAGTGTGAATATCTTCACTTAGAAGTGACAAACAGGCATCATTGAGGAACCATTAGATTTCGTTTTTCAAGGCCTTTCTATGGTGGTGCTCTCATTAGTAAATACTTAAATTAAAATCGCCATAGGACTTGCTACTTACGGTGACTACTTACAAGTTTACAGATGGGTCCGAAAACTTAAACTGGCTTTCAAAATTATTTTCAGTCATGTCAAATGCTGAAATATTATACAAGTAGACAGATGCATTACTGCTACAAATTACAAATGACACTTGTATTCTGTTTAAGTTTAGTAGTTAAATTACCAGTTCTAATCTATATCTATAAAACAGTGTATGTGGCTTTGTGTGTTTGTTTGTATTGGATGCGTTCGATAACGGTACATCCGATTGAGATGAAATTTTCTACACGTCTTCCTTTCATTCCTGTCCAACCGACTATAATAATTTCTTAGTGTAAAATCTTCTACTGATTTAATAACATTTACTTTTTCATTTTTCATTATATAATTTCTATATAGCAGGGGGACTTCACTCTAGAAAAGTTATTTCAAGGGGCATAACTTTTAATAACATTTCTATATACTTTATAGTCATATTGTTGGACTTACTTGCACTATTGTTAAACTCTTTGTCTATAGTTATTTTCAGGCATATAAGTTATAATAAATAATGATATAATCTTTAAGGCATTTTCAAAGTTTTTCATAAAAATAATGCATAACATTGTAACCCATCTTTTACTGCTTAAAGAACTTATCAACTGTCATGTCGGTGATTAAAAACAGTTTTCATTAAAAATAATGAATGGTGTGTGGAAGGACATTCTTTTAAGTTACTGTGCGCCAGGAGCTGGGCCGGGTCAGATAGATAGACAGACAGACAGATAGTCGGGAACGGAAGCTTATTTGACAACTTATATGAATTAAATGACATGCTCACCACCAGGGACTGGGTGAAGCCGGGCCGGGTCAGACAGACAGACAGACAGTCAAAAACGGGAGAGCTTATATGACTACATATATGAATTAAATGAGATACTCCCCACCAGGGACTGGGTGAAGCCGGGCCGGGACAGACAGATAGACAGACAAACAGATAGTCGGGAACGGGAGAGCTTATATGACTACGTATATGAATTAAATGAGATGCTCCCCACCAGGGACTGGGTGAAGCCGGGCCGGGACAGACAGATAGACAGACAAACAGATAGTCGGGAACGGGAGAGCTTATATGACTACGTATATGAATTAAATGAGATGCTCCCCACCAGGGACTGGGTGAAGCCGGGCCGGGTCAGACAGACAGATAGTCGGGAACGGGAGAGCTTATGTGACTACTTATATGAATTAAATGAGATGCTCCCCACCAGGGACTGGGTGAAGCTGGGCCGGGTCAGCCAGAAAGACAGACAGACAGACAAACAAGCAGACAGACAGACTGATAGATAGATAGATCCCCTCCAGGGCCTGGGTGAAGCCGGGCCGGGTCAGCTAGTTATAAATAAATATAGGTCCGCTAAAGTTTAGTACTATTGTATGGTATGGGCGCCGCCATCTTGAATTTTGTCTTATGACAGCCATGTCACGAAATATTTTGTCCTGAACTCCAGCTAAAACTAACACCAGCTGTGTTGAAACTCTTCGCATTTATGTCAAATTGGACGAGGGATTCAAAAATGGATTAAAAAGTTAAGTCTTCTGTTTACTTTCAGGAGTTATAAGACAGATTTGCTTACTATTCGTGAATAGACTTGAAAAAAAATCCAGAAAAAAACACTTTGTAGGCATAAATCGTTTGGTGCATAATAGAAGGTCCAATACTACAAAGATCAGAGTAGATTCCCCTGTCGTCGTACCACGCTGCTTTCGAAGAATTAAACTATTGCATGACATGATTAGTTAGTTAGTTAGTTAGTCGCGGTTCCAACTTCATGGCAACGGGTCGTCCCCATATTGCTCCGTTCCTGTGCCAGTGAATATCACAAAATGCTCCTCACTGCCCTATGTGAACAATGGAATAGACAGGAGTGTCGTCAAGCCAACTGGAAGTGATCGCACGAAATCAAGACAAAGCTCGGAAAGTTCAATAATTCTGACATTGCTATTACTAGCAGTGATGATAATTAATAAGGACAAGGAAACATAGTTTGCAACTCTCGCAGGTGCATTCGCGTTTTCGATAATTGGTCGCTATTCGACCACTTGCCTTCATCCACTGGCTTATTATTAAGAAACCATGATGACGGCGCTGTTTGCCCGTCCGTATACACCCCTGGGAGGTCCGCGGGCTTCAGGAAATGATCTGCTACTGGGACACTTCTCTCTGAGGTCCGCGCGATAACTTTATTAGCCTGGTGGGGATGCCAATCAATCAGTGGTCAAGAGAGGTGTCCAGCTCAAGTGAAGTGTCCCTCCGCCATGAAGAAATAGTCCGTGATGTTAGCGCGGATTCACTACTGAATAAGGAGGCCATTGTGCACTTGTTCAGAAGTGAAGTCGCGCAAACATCATGCACTGCTTCTTAATCTGAAGAAGGAACGCGTGGTGCCAGCCCCTCCTGAATAAGAAGTGAACATGTGTTGACACCACGAACTACTTTTTCAGATTAAGAAGAAACTCATGGTGCCAGGTGGCTTTCCCCCCTGAAGAAGGATGCCATTGTGCACTTGTTCAGGACTGAGGTCGCGCAAACATCATGCACTGCTTCTTAATCTGAAGAAGGAACGCGTGGTGCCAGCCCCTCCTGAATAAGAAGTGAACATGTGTTGACACCACCAACTACTTTTTCAGATTAAGAAGGAAACCCATGGTGACTGTGTGGTGCAAGCGTGGCTTCCTCCTGAAGAAGGATGCCATTGTGCACTTGTTCAGGAGAGGTCACTCTGACACCATGGAACTATTTCTTTATGAACTTGGGATTCCTGCTTTCTAAGTCAAGGTCATTTGAGGTGGACACTATTGACCACCTATTTATATTATTAACAGTTCAGCAATCTTCCTGAATGCACAAGAGATCGCTATGTGTCTGTCTTTGCGTGAGAAGTGTAAACATCCCACACAATGTACTAGTGTAAACACTCCACACAATGTACTAGTGTAAACACCCCACATAATGTACTAGTGTAAACACTCCACACAATGTACTAGTTTAAACACTCCACACAATGTACTAGTTTAAACACCCCACACAATGTACTAGTTTAAACACTCCACACAATGTACTAGTTTAAACATCCCACACAATGTACTAGTTTAAACATCCCACACAATGTACTAGTTTAAACATCCCACACAATGTACTAGTTTAAACATCCCACACAATGTACTAGTTTAAACATCCCACACAATGTACTAGTTTAAACACTCCACACAATGTACTAGTTTAAACATCCCACACAATGTACTAGTTTAAACACTCCACACAATGTACTAGTTTAAACACCCCACACAATGTACTAGTTTAAACACTACACACAATGTACTAGTGTAAACACTCCACACAATGTACTAGTGTAAACACCCCACACAATGTACTAGTTTAAACACCCCACACAATGTACTAGTTTAAACACTCCACACAATGTACTAGTTTAAACACTCCACACAATGTACTAGTTTAAACACCCCACACAATGTACTAGTTTAAACACCCCACACAATGTACTAGTGTAAACACTCCACACAATGTACTAGTTTAAACACCCCACACAATGTACTAGTGTAAACACCCCACACAATGTACTAGTTTAAACACTCCACACAATGTACTAGTTTAAACACCCCACACAATGTACTAGTTTAAACACTACACACAATGTACTAGTGTAAACACTCCACACAATGTACTAGTGTAAACACTCCACACAATGTACTAGTGTAAACACTCCACACAATGTACTAGTTTAAACATCCCACACAATGTACTAGTTTAAACATCCCACACAATGTACTAGTTTAAACATCCCACACAATGTACTAGTTTAAACATCCCACACAATGTACTAGTTTAAACACCCCACACAATGTACTAGTGTAAACACCCCACACAATGTACTAGTTTAAACACCCCACACAATGTACTAGTTTAAACACTCCACACAATGTACTAGTTTAAACACTCCACACAATGTACTAGTGTAAACATCCCACACAATGTACTAGTGTAAACACTCCACACAATGTACTAGTGTAAACACCCCACACAATGTACTAGTTTAAACACTCCACACAATGTACTAGTTTAAACATCCCACACAATGTACTAGTTTAAACACCCCACACAATGTACTAGTTTAAACATCCCACACAATGTACTAGTTTAAACACCCCAAACAATGTACTCGTGTAAACACCCCACACAATGTACTAGTTTAAACACTCCACACAATGTACTAGTTTAAACACTCCACACAATGTACTAGTGTAAACATCCCACACAATGTACTAGTGTAAACACTCCACACAATGTACTAGTGTAAACACCCCACACAATGTACTAGTTTAAACACTCCACACAATGTACTAGTTTAAACACTCCACACAATGTACTAGTGTAAACATCCCACACAATGTACTAGTGTAAACACCCCACACAATGTACTAGTGTAAACATCCCACACAATGTACTAGTGTAAACACTCCACACAATGTACTAGTTTAAACATCCCACACAATGTACTAGTGTAAACACTCCACACAATGTACTAGTTTAAACATCCCACACAATGTACTAGTTTAAACACCCCACACAATGTACTAGTGTAAACACCCCACACAATGTACTAGTTTAAACATCCCACACAATGTACTAGTTTAAACACTCCACACAATGTACTAGTGTAAACACCCCACACAATGTACTAGTGTAAACACTCCACACAATGTACTAGTGTAAACATCCACACAATGTACTAGTTTAAACACTCCACACAATGTACTAGTTTAAACACCCCACACAATGTACTAGTTTAAACATCCCACACAATGTATAACAGTACAGGTGATACGATAAGGCTGTGTATAGTGGAAGGCTCGTGTCGATATAGTGGACAAGTCTCGTCTGTTATATAAACATGCGTTTATTGGTTGAAATAATACATCTTCAAACTGGTGATGGTAATTACGGACATGTTTTCTGTTTACCTAGTTGAATCCCAAGTCCCAAGTGACGTGTGTGCAACCCCTGGATACCTCGACCCATTCGTGCACACACGTTCACCAACTATGATTTCCCACTAGTTAATGAATGCGCAGCATTCATTAACTCTCCACTACTAAGCTAACTCCCTTTACTGTTATATATACTTCCCCTTCTTCAAGGAGACATTTTCCCTGAAAAAGTCTCAACCCCAACTCTTAACCACTTAACTCTACGGTTCTATACCACACCTGCCCAACAATCCCTTCACATATATTTCCTAATTCAAATCTCACCCTCCTATCTCATCATAGCCAAATGCTAACCAGAGACATACTTCAAACAATATCAATAATACAAAACTCTCTACAAAATTCGTTATAAAGTTCTCCACAAAAACTCTCTACAAAACTCTCTATAAGCGAACCGCTTTTAAAGTGTCCATCTAAATTATGATTGACAAAAATTGAAGATATCCTCCTTATCTTTTTCTCACTTACTCACATTCTCGCTATTCCAGGATAGACAGAAAAAAGATTGGTTTGGTGCGCACCTAAGGAAGTTTAGAAAGTAAGGAAAAAGTAAGAAGTAATCACATTTCTCTTCATATGCATTCTCAAAACTTTATAAAATAAAGTTTCCAAAATTTATCTTCATTTCTGTCAATAATAATTGTTGTTATCAAAAAGTTATGTTAATCCAAAACTACAACCTTTTGTATTATTCACCTCGTCAAGTTCAACCATTCCTTCAAAACCTCCAAATTATTAGTATACTGTTAAGTACAGTCTTCTTCTTTCAGAGTCCACTTATGCCAAAATTCAACCTGGCATTCCCCCCATATTCTCCCATTAAACGCTGTTCAACCCAGTTCCTATTTCAACTCCCATTTACCCAGTATCGCCCGTCATTCCCCTCATCCATGGTTTTCAATCCATGTATTTACATTACGAACCGTCTAATGTAGTCCCTAATTCAATCCCCCAAACCATTTTTAACGGTTTAACTCTTTCCAACCCACATGTAATTATCAATTGTTGCTGACAACCCCAGCCACTTTTAAATATACTCCTCCATTACTTTCTCTACAACCTACTGAGTCACTTCGCTAATCACCACAACTTCCCCCTTAACTCAATCATGTTTCACCCTCAATTTCTATTTATAAACGTTATACACGTTAAACAGCTCAACTTCAAGTCGCCTGTTTCATATTTTCTGTAAGTTCCCAAAAACAACTCTTCATTTTTCCCATAACTGAACGTCAAGCTATAAATCATTTTAAACACACCCAGGGTAACTCAAGAAAATAAAACCAAAGTTTTGAAAAAATAAACAGCTAAGTTAACTTATCCTCACATTTTATAAAGAACAATTGAAGTCAAAACAATAGATCAAACAATATCAACTTATTTTCTGACATTCACTAAAACTATCACCGATATCTAGCTCATCATGGCTCTGAACTATCTCTCTTTAATGCCGTTACCCACAGCAGCTAAAACACCACCACTGAACTCATGTCTGTAAACGTCCAGCCCCATTATCAACTTTAGTCCATATTTTACGGACCTTCCTTATTCTCCCGCAACCCTCATGGCATTTAGTCCATGTTCTCTACCAGTATTTAGCATGATTTACTTCCCCTTACTTCATTGTACTGATATCCGCAGTATGATCACTCTACAAAGTGAAATCTATAACACTGACTTGTGCAGCTCTTATTTCAACTCCCATCTCCATATAATGCTGTCTTAACGCAGGTCTACTTAACTGACCCCTGTCCTCTTACCAACTTAATAGTGATTAACTGGTAACAACCCAAAAATTGAACAACAAAATAATAATAAATGATAATATCTACATAACCACTTTTTCTCCCCTTTTTGTGCACTGAGTTTCTTACTCCATTTCCCGTGTCTCTTTGTCCATTGAATTAATCAAACGTGGCATGCAGGGCACTTACTCCCTGTGACTCTCTCTTTCCCGTGAAAATCATCACTTAATTTCTCTTTATTTTCTGAACGTAAATCAACTCCAGAATTTCCCTGGAAGTGTTTTTAATATGGACCAGTCTATATTAAAATGCCCCAGAACTGAACGTCAAAAACAATTTTTAAACATGGTCAAGGTAACTTAAGCGGTAAAAATCCTTAAACCAACAAAATAATATGCAAATTCAATTCATAATTGGAGTCAAGACAATCAAAACAAAACAACATCACCCCCCCCCCCCCCCTAGTTTTAAATATGTATACACATATCCCCACACAATATAAGCAAATAATAATCATGTTTTACAACATTCAAAATGCGCTACCTTATTAGTCGTTTATATGGACTAACACTGATATAACAATCTATATACTATAATGAACACAAGTCATTCATCAGTATTTAGCAAATATTTAAAAATCTTAATACATATTCAGCATATGTCAAACTCACTAAACAAAAAACAATTTTCTCTCCCGCCAAACGCAGGGGTACCTCAACAATTCATTTCTTATATCTATTCAGTACAAAGAATATATCTCCGCACTGTTCCAAGTTTACAACTCCTCAAACCATCGATCATCTCCCTTCATAAATCTCCATCTCTCACCAAACCACCTCACAGCAACACCACTGTATTCGAACTACGTATCAAACACTACTGTTAACCACAGCTCAACTTGCCCAATATACCAAATGGCTATCTCAGCACACCACAACCCATCTAATTACCAAGGGAAATTGTAACCCGGCATCCCCACTTTCTAACTAGTTATTTCCCTTGAATAACCACTAATTATACTTTTAAGTTACCCGTGCACCCGACGCATCACAATTTCCAATATCTTATCACAACAACTTCCTCACACTTATCGTTATCCATTCAGAAACAGCAAGCGCGCGCGTATAACTAACGATGATCTCTACCTCCTTTACAGACAGACAACTCTTCACAACTATCCTCACTCCAACGAGACATACTAATCACCTCTTCGCACTTCTCTGCATCATGCAATCCTATTCCAACACAATTCCCCCGAACAACACTAGATCTGCCTCCTACAACGACCAACGAAACGCCAAATCACTGCCACGGGACCTTCACAATCCAATCACTAACCATAAGAAATGAAACAATCAACATACATCGACAATTTACATTCTCCCGTACTAGTATTTTACTATTAATTTTTCTAAATCTATCTCCGTAATCACTATTTCCTGAATTTCTCAGACAACCGCCACGCAATCTAATCTCGTGAGTAACCATTCATTCCTGTCTAACATGTTTCCTTACTCATTGCACACATCAACTGGCATCACTTACCTATATTCTCACCATCTCCTTTTAACAATCTCACCCTTATCTGGCTATTTATACACATACACATAATGTTCATCACCTTACATTACCTTACTCAACAGTCAATACCACACCTATATATCTCTGGCAGCCACATTTATGTCATCCCTCGGATCCTTTCAACAGACAATCTAGCAAAATATCTCTTTTACTCACCACCCATCACCATCGACACACTTAGTCCACTGAGGCAATGCTACATACTTCCTCGTATTCTCTCATATTCTTCCTTCCTCCGTATCAGGCACGCTCGTCTCATCTTACCTCTGCCCCCTACTACTGTATCTGCTTTTTCCCCACAACAACGATCGAAACGTTAATTCAAATGTCAGACGTCTCAACCTAATACACAACACGACCATTCTTTCAAACTCTCTAAGTCACTTCATCTATCTCAGACAATGCGTCTCTCTATACGAATTTTCCCGATTTTGTTCTAGATCCATCACATATCACCTACTCTCTCCTTACTACAAGCAAGACAATACACTTATGTATTCATGAACACCATCTTTTCTCTCCACGTAACTCTCAGCATCGCGTAACCACGCTTAATATTTCACCACTCGGCCAAGAATCTACATCTCTTCAGATCAATCTCTAGTTATATATCTGCACCAACCAATCTATTACTCCTCGCCTTGTTTACATGACTCTACTCTCGTTCTTCTAATACTCAACTACCAACTACCTGCCGGTTATATATCACCTATTGTGATTTTCCTCCACCTTCTACCGTACCATCTAAGTTCATATATTACCTACTGCAACACCATCAAAATGGAAAACACCCATCTCTCAAGTTAAACTAATTCTCTTCTTCACTATGCTCAAACTTAACTCTACTATCCATATAATGTGTCTAAGTCAAACAGTTCATTGTCTCCTATTACTGGCGTGTGTTTCTCTTCATACCACTCATTTTCCATATCACTAAATGTCGAACTGTCCCTGAAGTATTCAGGTCTCATGGTCATAAATTCTATTACTATTCTTCTTTCTACTACGTTTACTTGCTGTTCTCGTCATTACTGTATCTGTCTGTTCACTATTTTCAAAACAGGTCCTATATAGGTTATACCATGCTATTTCGTCTCCTGAGTAATCACTAACTATAGTTGTTCTCCCAGCTTGTTTACTATATGCTGTAGAGGAGGAAGCAACATCCTTATAGTTGGAACTATCACCCCTGCCAATTTTCTTACTTCTAGGACCACCCCTCCGGTCGGGAATACATTTAACGTCCCACTCTGACAAGTCTGATGCCTCTGTCGTGTCATCTCCTACATTTACTAATAGACTGGTCGCAGCAGTCCTAGTCCCAACACTTTTTCTAATTTTCATCCTGGTGTTTTTTGGTTTTAACGGCGGCGTACGTTCTGCCGGAACATCCTCTTTAATTTTGACTGGCGCAACCTTATCAAATTTCACTTGAGGTGGTGCTGCAACTTCTAGCGTCTTAATAGTCTGCGTTCCCCTTACTATTTTCTTAGTCGGTTGCACTTGGGTATTTTTCTCTACCTGAGTCTGCGTACTATTTTCTATCGTATTACCTGCCTGCGTCTGTGTCTCTCGGTTTATTTTTTCCACTAATACCGTCGTCTTCTTTTCCTGTCCACTAGTCACATTCGCAACCATTTTAGGATTAGTTTGTATTTTATTTACAGGTTCAACTCTGTCTCTTACACCTGAGTTTAGATATTGTCTTTGTCTTTTTTCAAACCATTCGTCACGTCTTTTTCTAGCGCTTACAGTATAGGATGGCCAACTCCTAGAACAGTCTCTCTCATGCCCATTTCTGTATCCTTGATCATTATACCAGCTCCTAACACTAGTCATATTTGGATTAACGTAAATGCTTCTATACTGCCCTCTAATTTCATTAACTAGTGGCTGTCCTCGGCTATTCTTGTTGTTCCTTTTTATCTCATTGTTTCCTACATTAGTTGTTTTACTCTGTAACCAGTGTACGAAACATTCTACCTCGCTGACTGCCCCCTTTAACTCTCCTAACCATGCAGTCACGCGTCCTAAGTCTCTGCTCAGGTGCATTTTTACTCTTTATGCTATCTCAGCCTAAAAACAATATCTTCTTCTATATGCTTCTTAGTACCTGAGTTAACGAAGCCTCATTCTTTGCAATGCTGCAATATTTGTAAATTACATCAATCAATTTTTTTAATTAATAAACTAATTTCCGTTTGAAACCTTGCAAAGTCTATGATATTGCCCCACCAAGTCCACTCAGTACTTGAGAAAAATCCTGGGCCTCCATCCTAAAAAAATCTATAATGGAAAGCACCAAGCAATATAATATACTAATATTTTAAGACAATATTATTTTAAAGTAAGCAGCAAGAAATATTCTGTTCAATTGAGTATGTTATTAATTAACCTAAAATTATCCATTACACAAACTTGATGAAAAAGGTTCCAATCGACAAACTTGATGAAAAAGGTTCCAATCGACAATCTTGATGAAAGAGGATTCCAATCGACAATCTTGATGAAAGAGGATTCCAATCGACAATCTTGATGAAAGAGGATTCTAATCGACAATCTTGATGAAAGAAATTCCAATCGACAATGGCAGTGGAATGGTCAGTTCAAATCAATTGAAGCAAATTTGATTTGAGACAAGTTGAACATATTCGATGCCTTCACTTAGCTGAAGTGACTGTTGACCTTGATTGGAGAGATTCAGTGGTCCAGAAAGTGAAAATCGACCTTGATTCAACCTCAAACAGTCCAGTGAGCTGAGACCACGCTCATAAATTTTATCATCCTCGAGATTTCGCTGTTCCAATTGGAGCTGATCGTTCGGCTGTAGACATAATTTATTTCCCGAGGTACAAGGTTAATTTACAAGTTGTAAGATGCATCTAGCGGTGACGACATCATTTAAAAATTTCGATGTAAAACAGCAATTCTTGACTTCAACAAAAAGCAGCGTATGTCAGCGATCAAGGCACTGTATATTGGTGCGTCAGGTATATCAAAAAATATCGGTCTCTCTATGAAACAAGATTAGCAAACCTCCTGACCTTGACTAAGATTAGCAAACACCGGGAAATCACAACAACTACCCCTGGGCGGGCTTTCAGTTGTTGCGTCTCTCATAATCTACTTGAGAAAATCCATAACATCCGTCTCCACACGCAGACAAAACAAATCTTCGCTTGAGTCAACAATCTCCGCGACGAGCCATGTTGGAGATCTTGAGGTCGACGGCACCAAAACAGCCTGTATAACAGTACAGGTGATACGATAAGGCTGTGTATAGTGGAAGGCTCGTGTCGATATAGTGGACAAGTCTCGTCTGTTATATAAACATGCGTTTATTGGTTGAAATAATACATCTTCAAACTGGTGATGGTAGTTACGGACATGTTTTCTGTTTACCTAGTTGAATCCCAAGTCCCCAGTGACGTGTGTGCAACCCCTGGATACCTCGACCCATTCGTGCACACACGTTCACCAACTATGATTTCCCACTAGTTAATGAATGCGCAGCATTCATTAACTCTCCACTACTAAGCTAACTCCCTTTACTGTTATAAATGTACTAGTTTAAACACCCCACACAATGTACTAGTTTAAACACCCCACACAATGTACTAGTTTAAACACTCCACACAATGTACTAGTGTAAACACTCCACACAATGTACTAGTGTAATCACTCCACACAATGTACTAGTGTAAACACCCCACACAATGTACTAGTTTAAACACCCCACACAATGTACTAGTTTAAACAAAATGTCCCCTGGTCTCTGGGTAGTGAGATCGGACGCCCGTGTGTATTGTGCTCTCATCTCAACTCATCATGTTCCTCTTGTACCTTGCGGTGTCGAGGTGAAGTATAAACAGCGGGAGAGTGCCCGCTTATGTGCTTCATGTATCGATATTCCCATGGACTTTGTTATTCACTGCGTCCATCGTTTACGTGGTCGGCCTCTTCCTCTGCTTCCCTCTGGTCTGTACATCATTGCTTGTTGTGGTATACTGTTAGTTGGTAACCTACTTGCATGGCCAAACCATTTGACTTGCTGCCGTCTAATAAAATCTAATGCAGCTATAACCCCACTTTAGTCATGATTTCTTCATTCCTGATCTTATCTCTTCTTGATACTTGAGTATTCTTCACAGGAATCTCATTTTTGTTGTTGTGTTTTTTTCTTTTCTCTTCTTCTGTCATTGTCCAGGTTTGGCATTTTAACATAGAGTTGGTAGGAAGATTGTGTTGTAAAGTGCTTTCTTAGTAGTTAGTGATACATGTTTGTTCTTTAGTATTGGTGCCATTTGTCCAATGAGTTGGTTTGCCTAATTGCATCTATTTTCGATCTCGTCTTCTGATCTGCCATTTGATACTATTATACTTCCTATGTACTTGAAACTCTTTACTTGTTTCAAGGGATGTTCGTTTAGGTGAATCGTTGTTGCTTTTCCTTCTTTAGTTACAGTCATTACCTCTGTTTTACTTGTGCTAATTTTCATGTTATGTTCCCTACACATTTCATTTAGATATTCACGTGGTCTTATAATTCAGCTTCTGATTTTGTTATTAGTGCTTGGTCTTCCGCAAACAGGAGTTCTCTAATGGTTAGATTTGCAGATGGTTCTTCTTTCGTGTTCTCGTCATGTGGTGTTCTTGTGGTCTCTATTTGGCTGGTTTCTTTACATATGTTGTCTATATATGTTATGAACAAGAGAGGGAACAGGACACAACCTTGTCGTATTCCGGATCTTATGGTGAAGGGTTCCAGTTGCTCTCACTATGCATTCACTGTTGTTGTATAAGCTTCTACATAGGTTTGTTAGATGTGTACTCACTCCATTTTGTTTAAGGATTTCCCCACAGCTTGCTTCTATCAACTTTATCAAATGCCTTTTCTTGGTCGACAAAAGCTAAGTAGAGTGTTTCATTGAATTCGATTGATTTTTTTAAAAGTTGTCTAAAAGCAAAAATGGCATATGTGTATCCTTTGTTTTTCCTAAATCAAAGTTGTGTTTCGCTTTACTGGAGTTCTATAGTAGTTCGTAATCTTTTCTCACGAATTTTGCAAAATATTTTCCTATTATGACTCAACAGTGAAATGCCTCTGTATTGTGTGCAGTCTATTTTGCTGACTTTGTTTTTCCAAACTGGGATAATTATGGCGTGTCCCCAGTCTCGTGGTGTCTGTTGTTCTATCCAAACATGGTTGAATAGTCTATGTAGCCATGCTGTTCCTATTGCTCTTGCTACTTTAATTAGTTCATTTGGTGTTTCATCTTGCCCTGTTGATCTGTTCAATGGGGCTAATCTGACGGCTTCTATAATTTCTTCTTTCAGTATGTCTGGTTCTAGTTCTTTGGTGGCATCTGTGTCGGTTTCTTGAATTCCTGTGACATCTGATGGGATGTTGAGAAGTTTTTCGAAGTACTGTTTCCATCTTATTAGGATTTGCTTTTGTTCACTTATTGGTTCTCCATTTCCGCTGTTAATTATTTCGGTTGGGTCAAAGGGTTCTCCTTTGGTTCTCATTGCACTTATCTTTTTGTAGAAGTTTCTAGTTGCCTCCTTGTAGTTTTTATTTAGGGTTTTTCCATATTCCTCCCAGTCCTTTTAGTTTTTCTCTCTATATTATTCTATTCACATGTCTTCTGGCTATTCTATATTCTACATAATCGTTTTCCTGTTTGCTCTTCGACCACTTTTTATACTTTTCCTTTTTGTCTTTTACAGCTTTCTTTACTTCTGCGTTCCACCAACTTGTTATTTTCTTTATCCATGTTTTGCGGTTTTGTGTGTGTGTGTGTGCGTGCGTGCGTGCGTGCGCGCGCGTGCGTGCGTGCGTGTGTGTGTGTGTGTGTGGTTCCACGTGTTATTTTTGTAGTATTTAACATGCTTGATTTGAACATCGCCCATTCTTCTTCCGCTGTCTTTCTTTCTATAGGTAATTTTAAAAAGATTTCAGTTAGTTCTTTTTCATAATTTTCTCTCACTGCCTTGTCTTTGAGGTTTTTTAAGTTTACTTATTCGTGTGGCATGTATCTTCCTAGTCTTTCCTTTCTTCTACTGATGGTTCTTATTGTGGCAACGACTGCTTTGTGGTCTGTGTTTATACTTAAGATGGGCATTGCCCTTGCATCTTATATATTTCTTTTTCTGTTATTTCTTGTTAATATAAAATCAATTTGGCTTTTAGTATCTAGATCGTTCCATTTATACCAGGTGTATATTTGTGAGTCTTTGTGTTTATAGAATGTGTTTGTTATAAAGAGGTCGTGTTGGCTGCATAGCTCTATCAGTCTACTTCCGTTATAATTTCTTTCATTATGTTGGTCTCCAAATGCTGCAAGATGTTTTTTTCTATGCCCGTCTGTTGTGTCCTAGTGATTGAAGTCTCCCATAACTATGATGTTGTGCTTATCTATTTTATTTAGCACGTCATGGATGTCTTCGTAGAATTCCTCGCATTCTTGCTCATTATTGTTTGTTTTACATGGTGCGTGTATTTGTACATATGTTGTAATTGTTTGTTCTTTTAATCTCACTATTATGATTCTTTTTTATAGATATATTATTTCTAGTATTCCTCTTGCTAGTCGTGGTTAAATGACTATTCCCACACCGTGTCTTGCCCTTTCTTGCTGTTACTCTCCAGAGTAGACAAACGTGTAACTATGGTGGATCTCCTTGCATCCTTCCCCGTTTATTCCGGTGTCCGCTATTCCCATCAGTCCAATTTTCCTCTCTTACATTGGTTGTATAAGTTCTTCTTCTTTACTATTAAAACCGCAGCCGTTCATTGTGCCTATTTTTTTAATCGCTGATCTGTCTCGTATCCGTTAACATTGCCGGGTCTACATCCATTTGGGTCAGTCCGTTTATACTTCTTAGTTTTTCTACGAGCAGTATGAAGATCCCCCGCCGGCTTGCTAGGCCAGTCGCAGGTTTAGGATAAATTCTGACCACAGGGAGTCCATTCCCTATAGCAAGCCATAGCCCCGTTAGCTCATGAACTCGCGGTCATTGTTTCCCAGTCTACACCGCATGAATGTGGGGTTGACTTGTGTCGTCTGCGGGTCATCGACAGGCTTCTTCGTCTTCTTCTTCTTCTTCTTCTTCTTCTTCTTCTTCTTCTTCTTCTTCTTCTTCTTCTTCTTCTTCTTCTTCTTCTTCTTCTTCTTCTTCTTCTTCTTCTTCTTCTTCTTCTTCTTCTTCTTCTTCTTAATCTTCTTCTTCTTCTTCTTCTTCTTCTTCTTCTTCTTCTTTTTCTTCTTCTTCTTCTTCTTCTTCTTCTTCTTCTTCTTCTTCTTCTTCTTCTTCTTCTTCTTCTTCTTCTTCTTCTTCTTCTTCTTCTTCTTCTTCTTCTTCTTCTTCTTCTTCTTCTTCGTCTTCGTCTTCGTCTTCGTCTTCGTCTTCGTCTTCGTCTTCATCTTCGTCTTCGTCTTCGTCTTCGTCTTCGTCTTCGTCTTCTTCTTCTTCTTCTTCTTCTTCTTCTTCTTCTTCTTCTTCTTCTTCTTCTTCTTCTTCTTCTTCTTCTTCTTCTTCTTCTTCTTCTTCTTCTTCTTCTTCTTTCGTTCGCTTGAAATATGTCTATATCTGCAATGTTGTCTCTTGTATGAATTTAACTATCTTTTTCAGTTCACTCAGTGGTCCATAAAGTTTATCTTCCATTGTTGTCTCTCTAGGCCAGAAGGTTTGCCTAGATATACTGTACTTTGGGCAGTCTTGGAGTATGTGCTCTGCTGTCCGCGACGCCAATCCACGTGTGCACATGACTGATTCACCAATCTTGAATTTTGTATACATGTGGTTGCGTAATCGTTTGATTGTGTCCTGTTCTGAGGCGCAGAACAATGACTTGTTCTGGTCTGTCCATTACGTGGTAGTCATCTTGAGCAGGTTTTGGTGGCTTTCTGACTGATTTGATAATTCTTTTCTTTTGGTGGTATGTAACGGGCACATCAGGCTGTTCTTCTTAGGCTCCTTCCTTAGCCAATTGATCAGTTCTGTCGTTTCCTGGTACTCCACAGTGGGATGGTATCCACTGTATGGTGACCTTATGCTGACTGCTAATTTCAGAAAGTAGTGTCCTTAGTATTGGCAATTTCCCAGACAGGAGCGCCTCAAGTACTGATTTTGCATCTGTCAGTAGCACCACAGGTTGTGTACCATTGCTGGTATTTAGTAATTTCTTTGTTGACCGGGTTAGCCTTCCCAGGGGACTTCTCGTCCTTGACTTGGGGACGTAAAATACAAGTACCTCTGAAGTCAGAGTGAGTTCGCCTGATGGCGAGGGACACTGGTAATAGGGAAAGCTTATCCACACGCAAAAATCAGTCCAGTGCTACTAGAAGTATACTGTATGGATTACACTTGAGTTCAAAGCGAGCTAGAGCAAAAAAAAAAAAAAAAATACCACTGATAAAAACACATACAAGCACTCTTCGACAACTACGAGATAGTGAGCAGCCGCGAGTGTGACAGGAGTGTGGTGGGGAATGTTCTAGATCAGAGTAACAGAGAAACGGTACTTCATTATTTCCAAGTAGATGATCGACATTCAGATGTTTACATTGTGCAGTATACGTCTTGCTCAACAACAACCCATGCACCGTGAATGCAATATTCATAATCATTATCCTTGTCATTATCACTTCATCATCCTTGTCATCAACACTGTTATCATCATCATCATCATCATCATCATCATCATCATCATCATCATCATCATCATCATCATCATCATCATCATCATCATCATCATCATCATCATCATCATCATCATTATCATCATCATCATCATCATCGTCATCCTTGTTAACATCACTTCATCATCCTTGTCATCATCACTGTCATTCCCACCGACATCACTATCATCATCATCATCATCATCATCATCATCATCATCATCATCATCATCATCATCATCATCATCATCATCATCATCATCATCATCATCATCATCATCATCATCATCGTCATCCTTGTTAACATCACTTCATCATCCTTGTCATCATCACTGTCATTCCCACCGACATCACTATCATCATCATCATCATCATCATCATCATCATCATCATCATCATCATCATCATCATCATCATCATCATCATCATCATCATCATCATCATCATCATCCTCCTCCTCATCATCATCATCATCATCATCATCATCATCATCATCATCATCATCATTATCATCATCCTTGTCATCATCATTTCATCATCCTTGTCATCATCACTTCATCTCCTTGTCATCATCACCATTGTCATCACAACTTTTATTATCGTTATCATCATCATCATCATCCTTGTCATGATCACTGTCACCATCATTGTCATTATTAGCCAGTAACCATTTCTGAACGGCGCCGTTGGTAAGGTTTGTGGACACGTTTCACAATTCCCAGACACACATTGTCGAGGATGTGAAATCAACTGTAGATGATATGGAAGCAGGCCGCCCTGTGTTATTTTCAACGGTATGAACGTCGGTTGTTCTAAAAGCAAAGGTAAGTTACTGAGCGCGAAATTTACCTTGTAAATCATAAGCATCCAACATGTTGGGTTTGGTGGCGACGTCATGTAAAAGGCAGGCAATTAATTTTAATCTTTGCTGAACAAGAGCTGATAGACTTGCTGACTCTGCATCCCCTACAGATGACCAGCCCATGGATCGAGCCGATTTTATTAACGCCCTTAGAGAGATGTCGAGAGGGGGGACTTTGACCCCAGTGAATCCACATCATTGTCCAGAATGAGAGACTTGGGACTCAGAACTGGCACGGCCAGACACGAGAGGCATATCGGGAGATCGAGGGGTCTCTTCAATCTGAGCACTTATAAACTTGTCTGGAGTGCTGGGATGATACCGTTAGAGATAACATGTGTTCATAAAGGCCAAGCATAGGTTCATTTTTTGGCACCTTGTTGTCTTGACCGACGATAGTTTGTTACATTGTGCTATAAAAAAAAGGCATAATAACTACAACCCATGGCTGTAGCGAATGTGGCTGATCAAACAAATTCGCGCTATATTGTCCACAATCGATGCGTGTGAATAACATCGTCATTTTCGCCGTCACGCACCATCTTACCTCTCACGTGCTCAGTGTGTGACCTATCTGCAATCATTTTCTCCTTTGTCTTTATTCCATGTCTGATATTTGCCCTCCATGCAACACCTTCAGCGGCGACTTGGTCCTAATGTGCATTCTCAATGCCTATATCAATCATGTCCCGCTTACACACATCGTTGTATCGTAGTAGAGACCGACTCTGAGATCTCCTACTCATCTGTAATTCACCAAAAAAGATGTCCTTTGGTATTCTATCATCACCCATCCTACTAAAGTGTCCTATCCATCTAGGTCTACGAAGGCTTAGCATGGAACAAACCGTCACACAACGTGATCTTTCCAATACTTCAGTATGTGTGATTTTGTTTTGAAACTTAAATACAAAGTATACACTACTTAATACCAAGCATAGCTAAATAATAAGAAACAACAACACACAAACACATCGGACAGTAGCGACGGATTTAGTTAATTTAGTATATTACGAACGATTAAAGAAGGGACATGATTAGTTGTTTCCTTTGTGTTAAACGTAATACACAGAAATATCAGATGTCGGATAACCAACCACAGGGGGGCCACTAAAACAAGTACTCCACTACGAGCGTGCAACTATATACAGTCCTTTCATACGCGACTGACGCAATTTCATAAAGTGACAATCCCAAATAAATACCTTAGAATGCTTCACGTTGATAAAAATGTGTGTTTGCACCTAGAGAGGGCTGCGACGTGAAGTAAGTTAACGACCAATCGTGACGTGAAATAAACCGAAGCTTTCTGTTGCGCATTTGGGTCTCGCCTTTCGTTGTGTAAATAAACAGCCCTAGTTACTGATCCGTTGCTATGTCAAACAGTGAGTCATTTGCATTCGATGGTCATGTTGTTGGGTGGGTGGCTGTGGATGTGGTGTCCTTACTAACTCGCGTCCTTGGCAACCACACAACATTGTTAAATGTATTTGTCTCTTCAGTTTCAAACATATAAGTTACATGTGTTGGACATATAAATTGGGGGGGGGGGGGGGCTGAATGGTCTCGAGGTATAGTGTCCGCCTCGAGTGCTGGAGGTCCCAGGTTCAGGCCCCGGTGAGGACCAGGATTTATTTAAAAAATCCACCTGGACTTCCAGTAATTTCCCCTGGTCTCTAGGTAGTGAGATCGGACGCCCGTGTGTATTGCTACGCACGTAAAACATCCCTTGGCAGTTGGAAATCGAAAAAGAGTAGCCTAACGGCGCTGCCCAGGCAAAATTTCGAGTTAAAAATCTACCCAAAGCATTTCAGGATCCTCGCCGATGCAACGGAGTTCGTGCATTGAGCTGAGTTTCTCCAAACTCAGGTTTGAGTTAGGAGGAAAACGGAGAACTTATGGGTTAAAGCGTGTGCCGTGATGTTGATCCAACGACTAAAACTAAACTAAAACTATTGGGGGACATAACATTAATAACATTAGAGTGCAGACAATGAATAAGCTCTGCTGCATTTATTAGTAGATATGGTTATTATTTTTTTTAAAAGTGTGTTTACTTTTGTCTGCCCCAATATACAACTCCATATCTCAGTAACAAACTGAAGGAAAATGATGAGATTTAGCATATAACCTTATCATTATGTCCACCAAACAAAAAAATTTTTGTTCTGGAGATTTTATAGAAGACTTCAAAGTTTGTTTATATGCGGTATATAATTTACGGGTCAGAGATGAAGTTCATAATTTTAAATGTATTACAGCGTAGCCAGACAATCCGCGTTTAATGTTGAATATTTTACGTGTTTCACGGGATTGGCCTTATGCCAAGAACCCCGCGTTGTTTAAACTGGGACTGTTCAGAGGTGTCTCAAAATGTGGGTTATTTCATGAAACCTGATTAACATGTTTTTTTGTTTTTTTTAAAATCTTACCTCTTATCGCTAACATTGAAATGTGTGAATATTTTTCAATGGGATTAAATGCGAAATTGTGTATACACTTCAAAGAAGCACTATGAAGTTGTACACATATTTTTGTCAAGAAGCTGATCGCAGGAAACTGTTTTATACTATTACAAATTCCGAGAAAAGAACAGTGCATGCATTGGGTTTGAGTAAACAGTCATTTCGTCGATGGGTGCAAGAATCTGGAATTAAACCAACACGCAATAACCAAACGGTAGGTAGAAAGGTTATTGTAGACAGCTTTGACAAAGATGTCATAAGGGAGCTATTATAAAAATGCTTTAAAAAGTCGCTTTAAAGTCGACAGGGTCAACTTCATTGCACCGGGTTATATCCCATATGGCTCGGTCTCTTTCCGCAGCGCGGAAAACATCGCACAAAGCACGAACTCGGCAGCTCTAGTGACGACACACAGAAGTCTCCGAAAAATTTAACTCGTGAACCGAAGGATGCGGTCCGGAATCGAACCCACAATGTTTGGAGCCCGAGTCAAACGGCTTGACCACTTCGCCACGGAGATTCCTAAAATTATAAAAATTTTGGATTTTATATCCAGGATTATCCAGAATTATAAAAATGCTGCATGCCAAAGAAACAGTGACTGTAAGAAAACTTAGGGTTTGGTTGAGAAAGAACAATAACATAGAGCTATCCAAAACAACTTTGTGGAAAATTATAAGGACATTATCTTCACTTTTAGAAAGTACAAGGGATGTAGAAATATTCTTTGCGAGCAACCGCATTTAGGAGCCATGAGAAGCAGATACCTACGTGAAATAAGGGAAATGCGCAAAGACAATTATGGCATAGTGTATTTGGATAAAATGTGGATCAATGCGCACCACACAAGTGATAAGGAATGGCAATCAGTGGATGGACAGATAAAGCGCTATGTGCCCAGTAGTATAGGACAGCTTTTGGTCATGGCCCATGCTGGTAATACGCATAATGGCTTACAACAGAATGTTGGGCTCGTGTTCGTATCAAAGCATACAGACAATAGGGATTATGATAATAAGATGAATGGTAATGTATTTAGAGATTGGCTCGAGAATACTGTGTCGTGTCAAATTATGGACAATGCATGATATCAATGTTGTTGCCCAGGAAGACAAAATATCTACAGCATCGAGCACAAAGGGAGCAATAAATATATGGCTCCGTATGGAAAACATACCCTTTCCAGAAACGTATTTCTAGCTAGAATTGTTGTCCCTTGTAAAACAGACGTCAAAATAGCAAGAAATATCAAATCGACAAGTTGATAGAAGAGCATCGTCATGGTTGCTTGAGACTTCCGCCGTACCACTCTCATTTTAACCCTATAGAACTTGTGTGGGCTAAAAATTAAAGGACAGGTGGCAGCTGACAATACTATATTCAAATTGTCTGACAACAAGATACTAATCCAGTCCGCGCTATTAAATATTGATAAAAGTTACTGGGAAAACATGAGGACCATGTGTTGGAAGAGGAAGAGGACTATTGGAGACAGGATGGATTGAAATTTATGCAACCGAGAGCAGCCATCAACCTACTGGAATCGTGCGACACAGATTAAGGTCTGAGCAGATCCGCGTGCACGCTTACTGGGATATTTTGCTCAAACCATTCAGACGAATTGCAGGCCCTAAACATTACAGAATCAGCACAGTGTCAATGGCAACAGTTTGTATTCCACAGTGATGAATTTTCAATTCCGCAAGCCCTCAGCGGTGACAAACAACTGGTATTGAAAAATAAAATACACACACTAAGCGTATTGAATACCAACAGAAGAGTAATATTGCGGTGGAAACTGACATATTGTGGCATAACAAGAAACGTGAGAGCAAACACGTTGTCAAATTATGGAACAACACACGTGCATACGAATCAATATATGAACTACAATGAAAAGAGGACCAACATCTTAGTCGTTAAGAAGAAAGCCCACTACAAATACACTGACAACTATTTTCATAGTGCAAAACAGGTAATCATGTTCCGTCTCTGAACAGTAAACAGCAGAGTAGACAATCTTTCACGAAGACTCAAAGCGGATCTGTCACCCATGTGTACGTGTGAACAAACTACACAGACAGCTGAACAGATCCTTAAAAATGGACACATGATGACTAAATTGCGGTATCATTTCTGGTCACTTCATACGCACATTAACGCACAGCTATTTGGAAACTTTCACGAACTCAATATAAAAAGCTACATGCATTCTAGTAACATGAATACTTGTGTACAATTATTAACCAGCAGCTGAAGAAACAAGAAGGAAATGAAAAATAAGGTAAGAAATATATTCCTTCTACTTTCCTGACAATTTACACATTATTTACCCCATGCCTCTGTAAATTCTCTGTCTTTACTAATATTACACATTGCACCCCTCTCGGGATTCTCCGTGGTGAAGTGGTCAAGCCGTCTGACTCGGGCTCCGAAGGTTGTATGTTCAATTCCTTCATTTCACGAGTGCATTTTTTCGGAGACTCCGAGGGTCGTCGCTAGAGCTACGGAGTTCGTGCTTTTTCTTTTTCTTTTTCCTGCGGAAAGAGACTGAGCCATATGGGATAAAAACCCGGTGCAATGCATTCGACCCTGTCGACTTTTAAGCTACTTTTTTTTTTATTTCACCCACTCCCATACGAATCTGGCTACGCCTTGAACTTGTGTCCTTACCAGAAATAACGTGGCTTACTGTAAGACTAGTTTGTTAGCGTGAATTCACTACATTTTCCCCAAAACATCAAAGAAATGTCGCCGATATCGATGATTTAAGTTGCTTTTGGACCTATCAAAGACATATTCCTTGGGTGGGGGTAAATATAAGACGGCAGGAAAAATTTCATAACGATGCAACAGACAGTTTTCAAAATAATTGATCGTGAATGACGGCATTCATTTCTGGACATACTATAGTTGTGCTTTCTAAACGTGAAGCCTTATATGAAAGGACCCACATTAATGACACACCTCTGAAGATACTGCGACACCACTGAACACTCCCCGTTTCACTTTTCAAGGCTCTTTTCGTAAGGCCAATCCCGTGTAAAACGTGAAAATTTACTATTGAACGCTCATGTTTCCTCGTGAAGATGTAATACTTCTAATAATGTACACTTCATCCCTGTCCCGTAAATTATATACCGCATATAAACAAACTTATAAATCTGCTGTACAATCTCCAGAACAAAACATTTTTTGTTGGGTGGACCTCATGATAAGGTTATATGCTAAATCTCATCATTTTCTCTCAGCTGGTTACTGAGATATGGAATTTTATATTGGGGCAGGCAAAAATAAATGGACTATAGTTAGTCCTTCCTCTTGAGCCTAAGGTGGCGCATAGGACAGAAGTCATGTCTCTCCATGTCTGGTTGTTCGCTGCTACCTGTTGTAGATCCTGGATGTTCACTTGGCCATTGAATGAGCCTTCTCTGATGATAGTTCTACGCAGGGTCTCTCTTGGTCTTCCCCGTTTTCTTTTCCCTACTGGTGACCATAAGAGGGCTTGGTAGGGGAGTCTTGTCTTGTCCATTCTGAGTACATGGCCGATGTAGTTCCAACGGCGTTTTCTAATAAAATTTGATACAATGTCTTGCTTAGTCTCTTGTCTTATTTGCGTATTGCAATTGTAAACTAGGCAGTCCGAGAAAGAGAGGAATCATGCCGCATGTTCAACACATGTCTCTAAAATTCAGCCCATGCTTTGTGCTATGAAGAGATTACTATGCCTTTGTTTTTAAAAAAGTACAATGCAACAAACTATCGTCTGTCAAGACGGCCAGGTGCAGTTTCGCGGTTGATGAAATTTCATAAATAATTGTCACATCCTATGAGAGAGAGAGAGAGAGAGAGAGAGAGAGAGAGAGAGAGAGAGAGAGAGAGATAAGGGATAAAGAGAGGGTAACAGAGGGAGACAGACAGATGAAGGGAGAGAAGAAGGGATAGAGAGAGATAGAGGGAAATAGAGGAAGAGAGAGAGAGAGAGAGAGAGAGAGAGAGGGGGAGAGAGATAGGAGAGAGAGGGAAACAGGATTAGACAGAGAAAGAGAGAGCGAGAAAGAGATAAGGGAGAAAGAGAGGGAAACAGAGGGAGACAGACAGATGAAGGGAGAGAAGAAGGGATAGAGAGAGATAGAGGAAACAGAGGAAGAGAGATGAAAGATAGAGGGAGAGAGAGAGAAAGAGCAACAGAAAGAGAGAGGGGATATATATGAAGAGAGAGAGGGAGACAGAGGAAAGGAGAGAGAGAGGAAGAGGTAGAGGGAAACAGAGGAAGATATAGAGGGGAGAGTTAGAGGGAGAGAGAGAGAAGAAGAGAGAAGTAGACAGAGGAAGAGAGAAAGAAGGAGAGAAAGAGGGAGAGAGAGAGGAGGAGTCAGAGGGAGACAGAGGAAGAGAGACGGTGAGATATGGAGAGAGTGGAAGAGAGAGAGGAAGAGGGAGAGAGGATGAGATAGAGGGAGAGAGGATGAGATAGATGGAGAGAGATGAAGAGAGAGAGGAAAAGAGAGGAAAAGAGAGGGAGAGAGATGGAGAGAGAGGGAGAGAAAGAGTAAGAGAAAGAGGCAGCGAGAGAGGGAGGGAGACAGAGAAAGAGAGAAGGAGACAGAGGAAGAGGGAAAAGGAGAGAGAGAGAGAGAGAGAGAGAGAGAGAGAGAGAGAGAGAGAAAGAGAGAGAGAGAGAGAGAGAGAGAGAGAACGAACGAACGAACTTCATTTTCAAAGGATCACAAATTGGACACGCAGGCCAGTCTTACATTTGGCCCTTCCAATCACTCATCTTCCAGTCATGCTCTCTCTCACACTCTCTCTCTCTCTCTCTCTCTCTCTGACTCTTTATCAATGCATATATATATATATATATATATATATATATATATATATATATATATATATATATATATATATATAATTTTAAATACTTAGGGGCATTTAAACAGAGATTAAACGCAGAATAGGGCAGGCAAAAGCTGCATTTCAGAAAATGAAGATTTTCTTATGCAATAAGTCACTATCAACGAACGTAAGAAATAGAGTGTTGAAATGCTGTGTAGAACAAGTTCTGCTGTATGGCAGTGAATCTTGGAATGTAAATGAACAAATTAGGAAGAACTTAGAAGCAACAGAAATTTGGTTTTTGAGACAAATCTTGCGAATTCCTTGAACTGTCAGAGTAACTAACAACGATTGCCTGAAAGAGGCTAATGAAACTAGAACACTATATACAACATTAAGAAAGAGACAAACAGCTTTCTATGGATATGTGATGAGAAGAAAGGCATTGGAGAATATCGTGACAACTGGAAAGATCGAGAGGAAGAGAGACAGGGACAGACTAAGAGAAATGATACTGGATGTATTGAGACGGTGGCATGGAGGAATATCAGCAGCAGAGTTGATCCAGAACACCAAAGACTGAGATCTGTAGAAAGCCATAAACGACTACGCCAGCGGGCAGGGCACTTGATGATATATATAGAGGGAGAGAAAGGGAGAGAAAGGGGAGAGGGAGAGAGAGGTAAAGGGAGACAGAGGAAGAAAGAAGCAGATACAAAGGAAGTGAGAGAGGAGAGAGAGTAAGAGAGAGAGGGAGGTAGAGAAAGGAAGAGAGAGGGGGCGAAATAGGGGGAGAGAGAGACAGAGGAAAAGAGCAAGAGAGAGACAGACAGACAGAGGATAAGAGAGAGGTGAGCGGCAAAGGAAGAGAGAGAGAGAGAGAGAGAGAGAGAGAGAGAGAGAGAGATGTGAAGAGAGATGGATACATACACAGGCATATCGGCAGATAGAGAATGAGACTGACCAAGAGACATTGAAAGACACACAGACTTAGCAAGACACACAGACACGAACAAAAACACACACATTCAGACAACGAGACAAAAAGCTACACAAACAATGATGAAATATGAAGTGTTCTATTAATAAAGATCATAAAACAGTTTATCCCAAATTCATAATTCATAATTTTTGTTTAATTCACAAATCATATAAATTCACATCATTTAAGTCATATTCAACCCACCAATTCATCTCAGTCATCTTATATTTGAATAAGTCTTCTTCTTCTTCAGCGTTCCGAGCCATTGAGGTTCTTTGCTGCAAATACAATCCGTCTCCATTCGTCTCTCTGGTGGACCTTCTCTTGCCAGTCGTTGATTCCAAGTGCTTGTAGGTCTGTATATGTATTATCTCTCCACCGCCTTCTTGGTCTACCTCGGGGTCTACGGTCATTTATTTCCTGAGTGTAAGCGAGTTTTGTTTCCCTATTATCTTCCATTCTTTCTATATGCCCCAGCCATTGTAGTCTATTAGCCTTCATGATACCAGTGATTAGCGGGGACTTAAACAGATCATAAATGTCTTTGTTACTTCTTCTTTTCCACTCTCCACTTTGTGTATCCCTAATGGGTCCAAAGATGCGTCTTAAAATTTTGTTCTCAAAGGTTTGTAACAAGGCTTCGTCTCCTTTCGTTGTACTCCAGGTTTCAGAGCCATACAGCACAACTGGTCTGATCAGTGTTTTGTATATTGTGATTTTGGTGTTACGCGATAGCGCCTTTGATTTTAGTAGATGTTGTAGTGCATAGTATATCTTATTTCCAGAGTTGATTCTAGTTTGTATTTCTTCCCTTATGATGTTGGAGCAGTTGAAGATTGTACCCAGGTATTTGTATGTTTCCGTTCTTTTAATGGTCATATTATCTATTTGTATGTGGCCAGAGTTTCTAGCCATTCCGTCTCTTGAAATTACCATATATTCTGTCTTATCTTGGTTGATAACCAGCCCCATCTGTTGGGCTTTTCCCTTTAAGTGAGTCAATATTTCCAATGTCTTTTGTTCACTTTGCCCTATAATATCTATATCATCTGCATAACCAAGCAGCTTGGATGTTCCTCCAATATCACATTCCTCCTTTACCTTCCTTACAACTTTCTCTAGAGCCAGATTGAAGAGTAGCGGCGATAGTGCATCACCCTGTTTCAAGCCAGATGTTATTTGGAAGGGGTCTGATTTCCTGCCTTTATATGTTACTATATTATAAGTATCTTCCATGCATAGTCTGGTCATGTTGATTAACTTCCTTGGTATTCCAAATTCCTGCATAGCATTCCATAGACTATTCCTATGGACACTATCATAAGCCTTTTTAAAATCCACAAAAATGTTATGGAGATCTCTTTTATATTCCCAATGTTTCTCGGCTATTTGTCGTAAGATAAATACCCGCCTGGTAGTCACCTAATATGTCTTCTGAATATGGTTTTAGTCTATTTAGTAATACTGCGGATAGTATCTTATAGCTTGTGGACAGTAGTGATATTCCTCTATAATTTCCACATTGGAACTTGTCTCCTTTCTTAAAGATAGGTATCAATAATGACTCTTTCCAGTCATGGGGTAATTCTTCTGTCCTCCAGATTTTTATTATTAGTTCGTATAGCTTTAGATGTAATGCATGGCCACCTGCCTTTATAAATTCAGCAGCAATCCCATCAGTCCCCGTTGCCTTATTGTTTTTAAGTTATTTTTTTGATTACATATAGGATTTCTTCAAATGTAGGTTCTTCAATTTGTGGTTCGCGTGTTAGAGCCTCTTCCTGTGGGAAAATGTGACTTGGAGCTTCACAATTTAGTAATTCAATAAAATATTCTTTCCATGTGTTGCACATTTCCTCATTGGTATTTATCATATTCCCATTTTTGTCTTTTAAACCATATGTGTTTTGTTGGTGCCCTCGTTTCATTGACTTCAGTTCTTTAAAAAATTTTCTGGATTCATTTTTCTGGTGATTAGTTTCCATATCTTTGATTATATTACTCATATATTCTCGCTTCTGCTGTCTGACTATTTTTGTAGCCTCTTTACATTCATTTCTATAATGCTCTTCCTTTTGGATGTTATTGATGTCATTTAACCATACATGTCTGGCATTCTTCTTCCTAATGTCTGCTTCTTCACATTTTTGATTGAACCATCTGTTCTTTCTATGCGTGGTTTACACACCGAGACATTCTTCTGCGGTAGACTGAATTGTATTCTTAATGTTCAACCAAGTTTGGTCAACGCTTTCCTCCAAAGGGTTTTGCAGAGTTTCAAGTTTACATTTTATTTCATCTGTAAATTTCTCTTTGACTGTAATGTCTTGCAGTTTTTCTCTGTTATATGTTGGGTGTAATCTTTGTAATTTAGTATAGAAAGCTCTCTTAAGTTTTATTTTAAATTTTGCTCCAACGAGGAAGTGGTCACTGTGGCACTCAGCTCCTCTATAACTTCTGACTTGCTGTATGTTTGATGCATTTCTGTTGTTAATTAAATGTGATCTATTTGATTATAGGTTCTCTTGTCACATGATTTCCAAGTTTGTTTGTGTATATCCTATCTTTGTAGTCTGGTACTGCTAATCTGCAGTCCTTTGGCTTCTGCCAGGTTGATGACTCTCCATCCATTATCATTTGAAGTTGTATGTAGGCTTTCCATACCGGCCACTTTTTTTTATTAGTTTGCTCTCTACCTATTTTTGTGTGATCAAGAGAAAAAAGAAAGGAGGAAGAGAGAGAGAGGAGGGAGGGAGTAGAGAGAGAAGAGAAAGAAAAGAATGATGAGGGAAACGATATAAATAGTGTGAAGCCTAAAAGTTCGTTCCTCAGTCGAACTCTGCCTACTACACACTACCTTTGATAGTAAAGAAATATGAAGAGAGAAAAGGAAAAAAAAAAAAGAGGATGAGAGTAAGGGATACGACAGATGTAGGTTCGTGTCTCCGCGTGAGAACAATAGTTAATTACTATTGCACCATCAATGTCTCGTGGTGTGTGTCATCAGGTTACAGGAGAAGTGTACAGCCCACCTCACAATGTCTCTAAACTACTCTAATCTACACAATCTCAGACTGACAAGTCGAAATAAAAGGCAACTCAAACATATATTTATTTTCTCCTTGAACAATAACAGAGTGACAATCTACAGAATAATCGCATAGAGTAATCAGTACATGCATTGCAGACACATAATGCATATTGAACTGTAATAATACGATGCTGCTTTGCCTCACAAGAGAGAGATAGATAATATAATAAACTATGCAACCAGATGTTAGGGAAATACTACCTACAACCACCTATTAACTGCATGAAGCAAAGAACTAAAGCTGGGAATTACACCGGCCTTTGTTTCGTAACTATCTTCCCGTAGGCTTATTAGTGGTACATGTATTCAGCCCAAATACCCATCGATCCATAGATTGATCCATCAATCCATATACCCAGGGATTTAATTCACTCCCATCCAACTTGTTCAGCGGGTAACTGTTTATTCAGCTATGCCTGGTTTATCCAGGCGACTCCAGTTTACCCAGACGATGTATTCAACTTCTGCCATCCAGTGGGTTTTCTGGTCGTCCTTCTGGGTTTCATATTTGAAATACGATTGCTTTCTTCAACCTCTCGTTTGTCGTGAATCCCACTTGACCTTTCCAATCATGTTTGCCATTAGTCTCCTGTGTGATTCCGATCGCAGTGTTTCCCGTGTGATTCCGATCGCAGTCTGGCTAGTGGTTGTCCTATTTGACGTTTAGCCATCTACTGCAACTAACGAGCGGTCTTCTTTAGCCAACAGTCCTTCTCAAATGGCTTGCACGCCATTTTGTGATCCTCGGAATTTGCGTTCCACTCCATCAGATTTATCTATCTGGAATAAATGGTTCACAGATCCTTGACCATCCTACTTTACTTCGGCAGTCCAGACGAAACCGTGATATATGCATCCTTTCCGTCTTTAATACTGCCTCTCCATCTTCCTGGACACTAAACAGCCTGATATATAGACATAACCATTGCTGGAGTTCCAAACTCACACTTCCTCCTGGGCTGGGCGACCGCCCAGCCCTCGGATCTGCTGCTACCGCACCCTGGCTCGTTCCACACTGTCCCAACTGACTGGATCCAAAATATATATCACCTCTCGAGTTGGCGCCTTTCTTGAATCACGTGACGTCGCTGTCCCTTGTCCTCCAATCAGTACCTCGCGTACCCTGCTTAATTTGCATACTACTATCATATCATTAACCCAAATCTACATTGTCTCTGAAGTTCATGGTCCTGAGTTTATCGTCCTTGTTTGAGTTCATGCTCTTTAAATAAGAATTCCCAGTTCAAGCACGTTCCCACTGCTATAAATCTGCCCCTCCGTTGTATTCCTTGCCCAAACTGACAGTTCCCGACAAAGCCTATGCTAAGTTTGGCTTCATGTTTCCTGAATTTCTCATTTCACTAACAACTAAAGGTAAACCGTCGGTCAGCGGGCTGCACTAGAGTCATTGCCCGACCACTCACTAATTTTGAACTTATACTGGTCGGTGAACTCTGTCTCAAAATCATTCCAGTCATTGCCCTCTAGTAAACTGAGGCAGTATGTGAAAACCACTTTCCCTACTGTCTCATACCCACCTACCAAAAGTTGATGGGTCCCACCATCAATATAGCGCCATTCCTCCTTGAGATCGAAGCCCTGGCTCCGCATCTGACATCCCTCATAAACAATATTGGATGCCTAAGGGGAAACTCTTTTCGGAACTTCCACCCCAAATAATAATAATAATACAAAATACTGGTTGCATCCCTTGCTCTCCCAGTGCATAAGGCAGTTAAAACTTCTGACGTGCATCCTAACAATATTGTAATCAAGTACTATTATCCATAAAAACAGTTCAATACTTGGCATGCCGGGGATTCCCCCAGACAACAAAATCATACATCAAAGGGTGCACATAAAGACACCAAAATGAAAACAATATCAATATAGGCATTCACTTAATATGCCATCCCCCTGTAACAACAACAAAACCAAAAATCAAATTCACATCGGTGCTACCCACTAGGAACTCTGTACATCAATGTGTCCAATCATTCTTGAATCTGAAAAACATTGTAACAATTCCTGTGACCTCACAGGAAAATGCCTGGTCACCACACATAATAAAACAACAAATTCTCCCCTATTCGCAAGGACACATCAGCCTGAAGCTGCAATCTTCACAATCGCCGCCGCTGTACACAAAAACAAATCAGCCCCTGCTGTAAGTAGACAACATTTAGTGGCCACAGACACAAACCAAACTTATATCATGAAATAGCTTTTGACATAAAAAAAAATGTGCGCCCAGTCGTTGGACATCGTGCTCCATTGTCTTGGCGCTGAAATAACTCTGGAAAAAATATGGTATGCCCAGTTCTTGGACATTATGCTTTATTCTCTTGGCGCTGAAATAACTCTGAAAAAAAATGTGTGCCCAGTTCTTGGACACCCTGGCGCTGAAATAACTCCAAAAAAAAACATTTGTTTGCCCAGTTCCCGGACATGGCGCTAACATGTATTCTTCGCCATGCCCCTTCACATTAAAAACACACATACCCGCATTAACATCTACCCGGGCAATCTCAGATTATAAATGGACTCCTTGGCCTCCTGGCACGACGTTGAACTGTGTGTTGTCACTATGACACCCAATACTACAGTTGTGTCTGCCCAACACGATAGAGTGAGGTGCAAACAAAATTAAAAACATTCGCATACCCGACTTGACATCTTCCGCTATGGAAATAACAAGGGAGCTAACTGCTCCACAACAGTTGATCCCCTCAAGTAGTCATATTCATTTAAACAACAAAATAACATGTTTCTAACTGCATTCATGAACCTGTAAAACAAACAAAGGATGGCTAAACGTGACTACACCAAAATTGTCATTCAATTATGAACCAACACTACACCACGAACGTTTAACTAATTATTAAACTACTGTTCATTGCGTCATGCTGAAATAAATATATAAAGAATATGTTTCTGCTTGCGGGTGCTCTCTGGATTCCGTTTTCTTCTTCACTGAATTTCTACGATTCTTTTCTTTAAAGTGTCTATTCTATATGCATGGGCAGAAATATAGGGCGTCACTGGTCATTCACTGCCCAACACTGTTAACATATCTAAATCTGGTATCATGAAACTTGAAGACGCTGGTACACTGAATTCCACCTCTGTTCCCGCTTCTAAAATAAAGGGATTTTCTAACTACCACGAGTTACACTGTCATTTGTCTCTTCACAACAGCCATAATAAACTCACTGCATAAAACACAGGGGAATATCCCCTCTTGATGATCTAATTGTTCATGCGTGCATTTCTTGTGCACATGTGCCATTTATAACGTTCGGAACAGCCCGTCTCGCTCTGCCGCTGGTGGGGCATGCTAGCACGATGAGTCCTTGTTGTCGTTCCTTGCAGGGCAACACAAAAGGGGGGGGGGGAGGAGCGCTATATTTTCTTAGTGGCCTCGATGTCTACACTGCCACCAGACGTATTGCGTTCAGCCAGGCAAAGCACTTTGCATGGCTCTGGGTTTCACTTGCCATACCCTGTCGTCAATCATGACTCTACTTCCTGGACGAAGAGTGGGTGGCCTTGGTATAACGGTGGGGTATTTTATTGTGATACCCTTCAATCAGTGAGTTAGTCTTTAACGTGCACTGAAAAGAAGAACTTGTCCTTTAACGATAACAAGATAAGACCACCCTTACGTTGACTTGCTCTGCTCAGCTGTTGTCTGAGCTCATTTCGGACAGATTCCGCTGCGCTGACTCTCCTTCTGCGATAGCTATCCCTGGGTATTTTGTTGTTGTATGTTGGGTTTTCCTGTATTCTTGTAGCGAGGTGGTTTGGCCGGTGTACTTTACACAAGAGTTTCTAACTGAACAGACTTAGTAGAAACCTCGCCGACAGATAGTTCAGACAATTTACCAACCAGCTATGAGATACGTAGCCTAGTAAAGGAACACTTACTGAGACAACTATCGAGCAGGCAATCACGAACTACTGACTATAAGCGACAAATCTATGTATACGATCTCACTATGTAGTAGAACCTGACACCGCCGAGACAAAGTTCACATGGAATATTCTGGGAACTCCTGGACTACAATAGGAACTCCAGATTATTCTGGAAACAAACCTGCCAGACGACGCCATTTTTGTGAAAGCTAGAAAAGAAAGGAGGAAGAAGAAGGAGGAAGTGAGGAAGGAGAGAGAGAAGAGAGAGAAAAGAATGATGAGGGAAATGATGTAAATAGTGTGAAGCCTAAAAGTTCGTTCCTCAGTCGAACTCTGCCTACTACACACTACCTTTGATAGTAAAGCAATATGAAGAGAGAGAAGGAGAAAAAAAAAGGATGAGAGTAAGGGATACGACAGATGTAGGTTCGTGTCTCCGCGTGAGAACAATAGTTAATTACTATTGCACCATCAATGTCTCGTGGTGTAGGTTATCAGGTTATAGAAGAGATGTACAGCCTCACAAAGTCTCTAAGCTACTCTACTTGTGTCTTACTTCAGACTAACAAGTCGAAATAAAAGGCAACTCAAACATATATTTATTTTCTCCTTGAACAATAACAGAGTGACAATCTACAGAATAATCGCATAGAGTAATCAGTACATGCATTGCAGACACATAATGCATATTGAACTGTAATAATACGATGCTGCTTTGCCTCACAAGAGAGAGATAGATAATATAATAAACTATGCAACCAGATGTTAGGGAAATACTACCTACAACCACCTATTAACTGCATGAAGCAAAGAACTAAAGCTGGGAATTACACCGGCCTTTGTTTCGTAACTATCTTCCCGTAGGCTTATTAGTGGTACATGTATTCAGCCCAAATACCCATCGATCCATAGATTGATCCATCAATCCATATACCCAGGGATTTAATTCACTCCCATCCAACTTGTTCAGCGGGTAACTGTTTATTCAGCTATGCCTGGTTTATCCAGGCGACTCCAGTTTACCCAGACGATGTATTCAACTTCTGCCATCCAGTGGGTTTTCTGGTCGTCCTTCTGGGTTTCATATTTGAAATACGATTGCTTTCTTCAACCTCTCGTTTGTCGTGAATCCCACTTGACCTTTCCAATCATGTTTGCCATTAGTCTCCTGTGTGATTCCGATCGCAGTGTTTCCCGTGTGATTCCGATCGCAGTCTGGCTAGTGGTTGTCCTATTTGACGTTTAGCCATCTACTGCAACTAACGAGCGGTCTTCTTTAGCCAACAGTCCTTCTCAAATGGCTTGCACGCCATTTTGTGATCCTCGGAATTTGCGTTCCACTCCATCAGATTTATCTATCTGGAATAAATGGTTCACAGATCCTTGACCATCCTACTTTACTTCGGCAGTCCAGACGAAACCGTGATATATGCATCCTTTCCGTCTTTAATACTGCCTCTCCATCTTCCTGGACACTAAACAGCCTGATATATAGACATAACCATTGCTGGAGTTCCAAACTCACACTTCCTCCTGGGCTGGGCGACCGCCCAGCCCTCGGATCTGCTGCTACCGCACCCTGGCTCGTTCCACACTGTCCCAACTGACTGGATCCAAAATATATATCACCTCTCGAGTTGGCGCCTTTCTTGAATCACGTGACGTCGCTGTCCCTTGTCCTCCAATCAGTACCTCGCGTACCCTGCTTAATTTGCATACTACTATCATATCATTAACCCAAATCTACATTGTCTCTGAAGTTCATGGTCCTGAGTTTATCGTCCTTGTTTGAGTTCATGCTCTTTAAATAAGAATTCCCAGTTCAAGCACGTTCCCACTGCTATAAATCTGCCCCTCCGTTGTATTCCTTGCCCAAACTGACAGTTCCCGACAAAGCCTATGCTAAGTTTGGCTTCATGTTTCCTGAATTTCTCATTTCACTAACAACTAAAGGTAAACCGTCGGTCAGCGGGCTGCACTAGAGTCATTGCCCGACCACTCACTAATTTTGAACTTATACTGGTCGGTGAACTCTGTCTCAAAATCATTCCAGTCATTGCCCTCTAGTAAACTGAGGCAGTATGTGAAAACCACTTTCCCTACTGTCTCATTTGCATTGAAGTCTCCCAGCACAATCAGGATGTCCTGTTTGGGGGTTTCTTCTATGACATCTTCCAGATCATTATAAAAGTCTTCTTTAATATCATCTTCTTTCTCTTCAGTAGGTGCATGTACATTAATCATCGTTATATTTTTCCACTTACCTTTTATTCGTAATTTACTAATCCTGTCATTAAAAGCTTTAAAGTTTAAAACGTTCCCCCATAACTCTTTTTTGATGACAAATCCTGTTCCTAATTCATGTTTATTTTGGGTGTTTCCTCCATATATTATAATAATTCCATTTTGCTCTAAAGTACCCTCTCCTGGCCACCTTATTTCTTGAATTGCTGTTATATCCATTTGATATTCACCCAGCTCCCGGGTTAGTTCTTCGGCCGCTCCAGCTCGATATAGTGTCCGTACATTCCATGTTCCAAATCTCAAAAGTCCTTTAACGTTCCAAGGTCGTTGTCCAGATAAGTCAGTCCGATATCGAGGCTCATGTATTTGTTTCGTAACAAAGAAAGGTGTTTACAAAGGTGGGGATGTTAACCCCACGCTTCAACCCCCAACCTGGAGGACCAGGGTGTTTCTCTTTGTCTGTTCTCTACCCTTTGACCTGTCCGGCTTGGGAGGCCCTGCTGGTAGCTACGCTACCGCCGGCATAGCTCTCAGGGTCATTGAGAAACTCAAGCTCCCCCACCACGACAAGGTGGAAACACCAACCGGGGAGATTTGACTAAGTCACTCCAGCCAATTCAAATTTGACTCGGCAGTTCGGTCATAAGAGAGGAAAACCTAAACACGGAGAAGAGAAGCAGATACAGAAATAAATAATGGAGAAAAGACACGGACAGAAGTGCGTGGGGCAACTTAGGGTAGGAAGGTCTGGATTGAGTTGATTGACGGCCTATGCCCAAATCCAGGATAAGGGAGAAAAAAGAAGACTTATGTCATTTTGAAGTTGACTGAAGTCAGTTCACTCATATCAGATTTCATATAGGTCACATGATTCATGTTAGATTTGACATACGTAAGTTGTTGCACGATTTATTGCCAGGCATATTTCGCTGTATCTAGTCAGGTGTATACTGCAGAGTTGTATATCATATCTTCTTCTTCTTCTTCTTCTTCTTCAGCGTTCCGAGCCATTGAGGTTCTTTGCTGCAAATACAATCCGTCTCCATTCGTCTCTCTGGTGGACCTTCTCTTGCCAGTCGTTGATTCCAAGTGCTTGTAGGTCTGTACATGTATTATCTCTCCACCGCCTTCTTGGTCTACCTCGGGGTCTACGGTCATTTATTTCCTGAGTGTAAGCGAGTTTTGTTTCCCTATTATCTTCCATTCTTTCTATATGCCCCAGCCATTGTAGTCTATTAGCCTTCATGATACCAGTGATTAGCGGGGACTTAAACAGATCATAAATGTCTTTGTTACTTCTTCTTTTCCACTCTCCACTTTGTGTATCCCTAATGGGTCCAAAGATGCGTCTTAAAATTTTGTTCTCAAAGGTTTGTAACAAGGCTTCGTCTCCTTTCGTTGTACTCCAGGTTTCAGAGCCATACAGCACAACTGGTCTGATCAGTGTTTTGTATATTGTGATTTTGGTGTTACGAGATAGCGCCTTTGATTTTAGTAGATGTTGTAGTGCATAGTATATCTTATTTCCAGAGTTGATTCTAGTTTGTATTTCTTCCCTTATGATGTTGGAGCAGTTGAAGATCGTACCGAGTTTTGTATTTACCCTCTGTGGACTATTGCAACACAAAAATTAAATACACAACTTGGAACGGCAATATTTTCAAAAACTCCACAGTCATTAAAAATACACCCTGTACCTTTCTTACACTCAATGACTGATTTATTGCTTAGCTGATTCAGTGTCAACACAAAAGGTAGGTTTGCACCAAATATGGCACCCAATCAAATGAACAAGTTTTATAATGTAAATTTCCGTTCACTGATCATTGTAATTGTGGAAGATGCCACGAAACAAAATAAATGAAATGATGACTCTAGTTTGGCGATATATCGTCCCTCTGTTACAGTGGGAGGTCACCTGTGGCGATATATTATCCTCAGCACTAAATCACATTAGATACTTTCATTTTCTGAAATGCAGCTTTTGCTTGACCTATTCTGTTCTTAATCTCTGGCACGCAGCTTCTACTCTTAATTACCCTAGATATTGAAATTATCAACTTACTTAACATTTCTCCTTCTATTGTTATTGTGATATCACATTTTGGCGTTTTATTTTTCTTTGATGTCTCAATTGCTTCTTATTTCTTGATATTCAAGGAAAGTTCTTTATTTTGCACTATCTATTACATTTGTGACCAAACATTGCTATAGATCTTTTGCATTTTCCGCCATCAATACTGTCATCTGCACATAGCCAATTTTCAAAGGCATTCCCTGATAATTATAGTCCGCACAAACCAAACAGATCTGTGTGGCTGTTTATATTATGACCGTCAACTCGTATTCCTGGCCTGTTGGATACTAGGTGTAATTTCATTTGGCTGTCACACATTTCCTAGTGCTTTTTGTATTCTTATGTTAATATCTGTATATGTTCTCTCACCTTTGTTTACATTGCTACCTAAACAAGTGTATGGTTCCGCCTTTGAAATGAAGTTCCACGACGGGAGATCGGCTTTTGATGTGTTTGATTTATTCTCATTATCTTTATCTTTCCCCTACCTAATTGTTATGACGTTTCATAATCGTTTGTTTTTCGTTCGATCGCTAACTTGAAACTCCAGCGTAGTCCACACTGGATTGATTTTTGCGTGTGGATTAGCTTTCCCTATTACCAGTGTCCCTCGCAATCAGGTGAAACCACTTCGACTTCAGAGGTACTAGTAATTAAGATTCCCAAGTCATAGACGAGATGTCAACAGTTTAGTCCATCTGGCCGATGTAGGGGCTGAACTCGCTACCTCGGCATCAGCACACTGGATGTATAAGAACAGACGCTATTATCCATTCGGCCATGTTGATCTCCACGCCTTGAGATGATCTAGTTTTCTTGTTAATCGATGTTCGTCCATCATGAATGACGAGGAACATTCATTACACTACATTTTTTGATGAGGAACGAATGACTTGCGCTTTAGTTTTATATAGCGAGGTAGTGGTCGCGCAACTCCGTCGTCCCCGCTCTCTCGTCTGTGTCCGTCTGGCTCCAGTGGCGAGCATGGCAAGACGACTGGAAGACGGACACAGATGCAGTGGACGTTAGGCTGCCACGGCCAGTTATCCCTGTATATATTGGCTCTCGAGAGCCTCGTGCAAACGGCCCTTCCGTCAATTCCTTTAATTTTCAGTTTTAAGACAAGCGTAGCGACAAGCAATGAGCGTATGATTACTGATGGGATCAACAGAATTTCCTTCGCCGAAGACGGACTGACTGCCAGAACAGACCACACACATATGAGGCGAGAAGCTGCCCACAGAAGATATTGCTCGTCTAAGTTGCGAACAGATCTCCCGATTTACGGTTGAGCCTCACCAGCGCACAAATGCATCTGGCGACTGACAGGACAGACGTTCACGCACACGCAAGCCAAGAGTAGCATCGCTAAAGCGCGCCCTCCCGGTACAAGGTGATACATGCAAAACCACTGGACGCCTACCTACGAGCTTTCAAGCTACGCCGGCAGGACTGACCGAAAAAAAAGCTATACCTGCTTACTGACTGCAGGCCCACTTTCTTGTTAATACAGACTTGTTCAATGTCATTTTTTGTATTGTTTACTGGTGATACCAACGTTGCGTTATGTATTCTTTTATTGCAATTGATACTATTAGTATTGTGACTCTTCGCTGGTTGTTGAAGATAATGACGGAGCACGTATGGGAATGCCCCGAGTGCTTTAATGCCAATTCTGGACTCATCTAAACTCAAATTATGTGAAAGAACACTTCCCGTGTGAGTAATTGATTCACTGCGTAAAAACTGGTGAATTCTTCACTTTTCGATTTTCGACTCCGAGGAAAGGCCATGTGGACACATAATCAAACTGCTAGTGTTACCATTAATATTGGGACTCTTCGCTGTCTGTTGCAGGTGAGGACGGGGCACGTATGGAATGTCCCCGTTGCTGTGACTCAGCTTAACTCTTCATTTTCGTTCATTACCCCAGGTACATTTTCCCCCATGATCTTACAAATACTGAAGTATTGGAAAGATCAGGTTGTGTGACGGTTTGTTCCATGCTCAGTCTTCATAGACTTAGATGGGTAGAACAAATTAGGAGGATGGGTGATGGTAGAATACCAAAGGACATCTGTTATGGTGAATTACATATGGGTAGGAGATTTCGGGGTCGGCCGCTACTACGATACAAATATGTGTGTAAGCGGGACATGACTGATACAGGCATTGATAATGCACATTGGGAGCAAGTCGCCGCCGAACGTGTCGCATGGAGGACAAATATCAGGAATGCAAATACAAAGGAGAAATCGATTGCAGGTAGGTCAAACAATGAAAGCGTGAGACCTAAGATGGTGCGTAATGGTGAAAATAACCATGTGTTCACATGCATCCATTGTGGACGAATATTTACAGCGCGAATTAGTCTGATCAGTCACATTCGCTACAGCCATGGGTTGTAGTTATTATGCCTTCCTGAAGCACAGTGCAACAAACTGTCTGTCAAGACGGCAAGGTACTAATTAAATAAATGATCCCTTCACAGCCCGTGTAATACAATCCTATATTGACATTCAAGCCACCCATCACAATATTTATATTGCCATTACAAGTAACTATAATCACATCCGCACGTAACAGCCGAGTTAAATTTGACCCACGACACTCCATACATGTTAGATTTGAATAAAATCATGTCATATTTTATCCACACCCTGTCAGGTTTGACTCAAGCGATTTAATTCATATCAGATTTTATCCAAAAGACTGCAGTCTTGTCAGATGTAACCCAAGCAACTTCAAACTATGCCAGCTTTGAATAGCATAGCTACAATCGTGTTAGCTTTCCCCCAGTCGGCTACAGCCTTGCAAGACCTGTCCCATTCCACGGCAATCATGTCATATTTTAGCCAAACTACTTCATTTATATCAGAACTGACCAGAGCGACTTCAGCCATGTCAGATTCGACCCAAGCGACTTCAGCCATGCAAGGCCCGCCCCATTCCACCGCAGTCATGTCATATTTCAGCCAAACTACTTAAGTTATATCAGCTTTGACCCGAGCGACTTCCGTCAACTCAGAATTGACCCAAGAGGCATTAGGCTTGTCACATTTGATTCAAATGACTTCAGCCATTTCGTTTGCGTCATATCTTATCCAAGGGTTAAGGTAGACTGAACACTTCTAAGGTTTTATTAAAGAAACTGAGGATGACCATAGTGTCAGGTCTGAATAGTGGTGACCTCGTCCTCCTCCTACTGCGTCTGCTACTTCTCCCCCCCCCCCTTCTCCTCATCTTCTTCCTCTAGTTCATGCAGTGTGGTATCGTCCAACATGTCTGTCCACACCCTTCTGTCTCGTATACTGTCAATCATTTAGGATAACCCCTCCCCCACACCCAGCCCGTGATGTCACGCTGTCTTCTCTCTTTGTCTCTCCCTACTTCTTTTATTCTATAACTTTCCCGATGAAAGAAATATAACTTTCCCGGTGAAAGAAATATAACTTTCCCGATGAAAGAAATATAACTTTCCCGGTGAAAGAAATATAACTTTCCCGATGAAAGAAATATAACTTTCCCGATGAAAAACCACACTCACCATTCTCATAATGTGCACAAAAGAGTTGGACTGTTGACGGTAACCGTAGTGACAGTAGTTTTAATTATTCCCTTTTTCCTTCTTCTTTCTCTTCTCTTTCATTAATCTTCTTCCTGTTTTATCTTCCTCCTTCCTCCCCTTCTAATTCCTTCTTGATCGCCCCCCTTTCCCCCCTCTGCAGAGATCAACGTTTGCAATGTATCTGCTCTGCCATGGGACACGAACAGGGCGATTAGCTTGAGGTAGAAACAAGTAAACTAAACAGCCCTTTTACAGCGCATTGGGCATGTGGAACCAGATTAGTGTTTGTAAATACTGGGTTGACATGGGAGCCACGGTTAATTTTTAACATTCGAATCGGCCCCGATGGGAATGGACCCCGTGACTACCGGGCTGGTAGACGAGCGTCTAGATCAAACCCTACCGAGCCCCCTTTCGCTTGAGCTGACAGTAAATCCAATCCAATCCAATCCAATTTTTGAAAAAAAGATGTTTCGGCCCCTTTTAATCGTTGATATCTCGTTGGGCTATATTTGGGACCCTTATGGTGTATCTATTTCTGCTTGCGTAAATGGTGCTGCGTTTTTCGCTTCCTGAAACTAAATACGCTTTCTTCTTCTTATTATTGTCAATGCCTTGTGACGTTGGTGATTGACCGAGTGGCTAGAATGCCGGATTCTCCTTCGGGAGACCCGGGTTCGAATCCTCGGTAAGGTGTGGAGTTTTCTTCTGTCAGGGGCAACAAGAAAACTCTAACCTGCACAGTTCGCGGCGACTGCACTAGCCAGGCGGCCTTAATTCCTCAGACTCAAGACCCCACTTCCATACACCGCAAGGGACTATATTGGCAGCAAATAACAGTGTTCTGTCTCGTTTGCTGCCAATCATTTCTGATAACCAATGTTTCTTTGCGCCCTGATGTCATACTATCCACATCTACTCTCTTGGTCTCCCCCCGACTCTTTCCCCCTCAAACTTTCCCGTTATAACAACACACTCCAGTTTTCCATTTTTTATGATATGCCCACAGAATGTGGACTGTCTTCTTCTGATGCAAGTAACAAGTTCTCCTCGTGAGTTTAGTTCTTTCAAGTTATCTTCATTTCTCTGTCTATTCGTCGACTGTCTTCTCATCATTCTTCTGTAAAACCACATTTCCACAGCGTACACATTATTCTTCACTTGTCTGCTAATTGTCCATGATTAGCTCCCGTACATCAAGATTAGCCCAATGGAGCTTTTGAGGTTTATATTATAAGATCTATTTTCCACGTAAGTCTACAGTCAGAGATGGACTGGATCAACAAATTCTGGTTGCCATGTCTATAACATTTAAAAAGTTAGTTGCATATCCTTTACAGGACGCGTAGTCAATCCCCAATTTTTTTTAGCTGTTTGAGCTTTCTTGGCAAGTTTACGTTCAGTAGTTTGCCATTGCCTTCTGAACAACCGGCACTCATACCATTTTATATAAACCCATACAAGGTGGTCTTCTGTCAAATTGCCGGTAGCTGTCTTTCGAACGCGGTATGCGGGATTACGAACTGTAACCCCTTCGCCACAGAGCCGGTATAGCATTTTAAACATCCTGTCTAATGTTTAGGGGCCTAACTTCAACAGGACCACACAGAGAGCCCACTTGTCAGCTGTGGGCCCGGCCAGCCTGCCACTGGCTACAGTTTTATCTGGTCATTGCAACCGAAATTAACCAACTATTATTTGTATAATATTAATCACAACATGAAACTCAACTCAACTCTTCATTTTCGTTCATTACCCTAAGAATATGTTTCACCAACTTGATCAGGCATACGGTAATAGGCATGGCTTTCACAATAAACGCGTTGTCTCATTAGCGGTGTTAAAATTCATCAACATCAAAGTCCCATCTCGGGAGCGTGTGTTAAGTTTATCAACATCATATCCGAGAAGAACATGGATTGATGACGTCAAAGACATTGTACAACCACACGGAATGACACTATCCAGTGCCACTTATCAGGCGCTGGAGTGCCAGCTATTTCTCCCCACAACTCCTGACAGCATAAGTGGAAGATGATGATGATAATGAAGATCGCGTGTCACATTTCTGTGATGGCTTCTTCAATATGCGCTGGCGGTACCGATTGTTGGGGAAATCCCGGTAGAGTGCCCATGCACGCCACGGTGTGCATGCGTTGCAGCCGTCGCTTCTCCCGCTCTACCATGGTAGTTGACATCTTTCTGCTGTAGTTCTTGTATATGATGCTGTCCTGTGGCCTTTTCACGATCTTGATGTTTTCCAGGTTCTGTTGAGAAGATAGAAGAAGTTGAAATAAAGAACATTATTTACTAGAAGATAAGACATACGATTAGTGTTTAGTGAGGATTGAGTGGCATGCCAGATCATAGGCTCCCTAAACGATTTTTTTTACGATGAGCTGTGCTAGGGTAAACGCTCCCAGGGCGGCTAGAGGAAACGCTTTAAAGACACTCTGAAGATCTCACTAAAAGCTTTTGGAATTTATCACGACACTTGGGAGACTGCTGCCAAAGACCGAGGTTCGTGGCGTACACCATTACACAAGGAAGTGAAGCAAATAGGACTGAAAGAGCTGCGGGGGGAAAAAAAAGCCTGGACATTAAAAAAAAAAAAAAAAACCGCAGGAGATCCTCCTCCCGGAACGTCAAGCATTCTTTCCCCACGTTGCCAAAGAACATTTCGGGCAGAAATAGGCCTTACTAGCCATCTTAGAACTCACGGCTCCATACTTTCAACCCCAATGGATGACATGAATGGTCATCATCATTCTGAATAGGCAAACACCATATCATACCAGTGAGGATTTTCATAGTTGCACTCCATGCACGCCTATAGGTGCTCCGATCTCTTCCTTAACGTTTCCGACTAATCACAGTGTGAATGTGTTGAATGAATCACAAAATAAAAAAAAAGTTGACTTTACCAGAAGATGATTACAAATAATAAACCGAACATTGCGTTCAATGTCTTCGTCAGTACACAAACAACAGTCACACACTGAGACAACTTCATGAAAAACACTACATGAATATAAATATATATCATCATCATCAAGTGCCATGCCGGCTGATGTAGGGGTTCATGACTCTCCACAGATCTCGGTCTTTGGTTTTCTGGATCAACTCCGCTGTTGATATTCCTCCATGCCACCGCCCCAATCCATCCAGCATCATTTATTTGGTCTGCCTCTTTCCCCCTCAATCTTTCCAGTTGTTACGATGTTCTCCAATGCCTCTCTACTCATCATATGAAAAAAGAAAGCTGTTTGCCTCCTTCTTATTGTTGTATATAGTGTTCTAGTTTCATTAGCCTCTTTCAGGCAATCGTTGTTAGTTACTCTGGCAGTCCAAGGAATTCGCAACATTCGTCTTAGGAACCACATCTCTGTTGCTTCCAAGCCCTCTCAAATATGTTCATTTATATTCCAGTATTCACTGCCATACAGAAATACAAGTTCTATATAACACGTTAGCACTCTCTTGTTTATATATTAAAAAGTTACTCATTTGTTTTCTTGTCGTGCACCGGACACGTCTGTAATGGAACCCACGTGTATGATTATTTGACTGTCGGTGATTTCTTGGTAAGCTTACGTTCAGTAGTTTGCCATTGTTTTCTGAACGACAAGAACTCATACCATTGTATAACAACTAACGCAAGGCGGTCTGCTTCCAAATTACTAGCAGCTGTGTTTCTAACCCGCCATGCATGATAATGAATTGCGTCCGTTACCACTTTGTCACAGAACCGGAGTGTATGATTATATGTATAATACAATACTATTGTATAATATAACGATATATAATTCCATTTTTGTGTCGGTTAATCAGATGTCTTGTCCTCTTAACAACATGTTCACGTCAGGATACTTCCCTCTTCACTCCCACTTCACTCACTCTGGACAGGGAAGCAGATTCCCCGGTCTTTTTAAAGTTACATGGTCGTCTAGTTGATTATGTATGGCTTATCCTTGGCTCTTCCCACTTGGATCATCGCCATATTCGCCAACCAATCGGCTCGCTCGTTGTCTTTCACGCCTGAGAAAAACGAATTACAGAGGATACCACGAACTGAATATATATTTCTCCTTTCTCTTCTGTAGCTCGCTGAAAATTTATTATCTGTATCTGCAATGTTGTATCTTGTATGAACTTCACTGTTTTATTTATAGTCCACTCAGTGGTCCATAAAGGTTCATCTTCCTTGTTGTTTCTCTAGGTCAGAAGGTTTGCCTAGATATGTCGTTTTCGGGATAATCATGGAGTATGTGATCTGCTGTCTGCGACGCCAATCCACATGTCCGATTCACCAGTCGTGAATGTTGTATACATGTGACCAGCTGTAACAAGTCCACGACAATGGCCAACATTTTGAAGACACTTAACCCAAGAACACTGCAAAACACAGTCAGCAATATATCACAAAAACAACACTTCATATTGGTGATCAATACTGAATAGTGACAAAAACTCTGCCACAGAGTAAGCACGACAGGGAGATTCTGTTCCCCCCTCGCCGAGTGAAAAGTTTATGATTTGATATCATATCGTTACATAGTGATGACTATCAGTGTACTGGATGTGTTGACAACATTAAACATTTTGGTCAAAGGGAGTCATAAATAAAGTTTGTTGGTAAAGCCGGGAGTAAGGAATATGGTGCTTGACAACAGCAAGTGGAATCATGAAGCAAGAGAGGTTCAGGGAATTCAAAGAGGTTGGCGGCCTCATTTGGAACACGGTAAATGTCCTTTGGAGTATCCATCGCTACTAGAGTTAAGACACAAAGCGGATATTCTTTTTTCTCTTCTAAATACAAGGGAAGTAAGTTTGCTGTTCTTACAATGGAAATGCTGCCATTATTATGTCCCCTATAACATTTGTTGAGAAGAGGGGCACCGGGAAACATCGTAACACCTGGACAGATCAAGGGGCAGAGAGGCAGAAGCAGACTAAGAGAAATGATGCTGGATGGACTGATACAGCGGCATGGAGTAATATCATCATCAGACTTGATCCAGAACACCAAAATACCGAGATCGATGGAGAGACATGAACGCTTACCTTTGGAGAATGTTTGTACAGCCTGATGCCTACCTTTGGAGAATATTTGTACTGTCTGATGCCTACCTTTGGAAAATGGTTTTATGGTCTATATCTACCTTTGTAGAATGCTTGTACGGTCTTAAGCCTATCTTTGGAGAATGTTTATATTCTCTTATGCCTATCTTTGGAGAATGAGTGTATCTGCTTTGTACGACTAGATGTCTACCTTTGGAGAATGTTTGTGGCTTCTTCTGCCTACATTTAGAGAATGTTTGTACAGCCTGATGCCTACCTTTGGAGAATGTTTGTACAACCTAATGCCTAGATTTTGAGAATGGTTGTATCTGCTTTGTTCGATCTGATATCTACCTTTGGGGAATGTTTGCACGTTCTGATGCCTAACTTTGCAGAATGTTAGTATGTCTGATGCCTACGTTTGGAGAATGTTTGAATCTTCTTTGTACGGTCTAATGCCTACCTTTGGATAATGTATGTATCTGTTTTGTACAGCTTGATGCCTACCTTTGGAGAATGTTTGTATCTATGCTCCATGGGCTGCATTATCCGGATGCTGTCCCACTTCTTCAGGAAGGCCATGAAAGCGACCACCCAGCAGGCGACTACGATGAGGACGACGAGTAACTCTTCGATCTGGATCGCTTGTCGGATGGCCACCTTGTTTTCCTTGTCTGCTGGGGGGTAGTCAATAAAGAGTTAACGAAGGGTCAAAAGTCAATGAAGAGTGAGAGTCAATATCAACGAAGGGTCAAAAGTCAATGAAAAGTCAATGCCAACAAATGGTCAAAAGTCAATAAACAGTATGAGTCAACATAGACGAAGGGTCAAAAGCCATTGAAGACTAAGAGTCAATATCAACGAAGCGTTAAAAATCAATGAAAAGTCAATGTCAACGAAGGGTCAAAAGTCAATGACAAATCAATATCAAATAACAGTCAAATGTCAATGAAGAATTATTATCAACGAAGGGTCAGTAAAGAGCCAGTGACGTTTAAAGGAGGATGTTTAGAAAGGGGGAAAAAAGCTATAAATGAAGAGTTAGTAAAGGCAGATTATCTGACTGTTTACACACATTTGGCCACATATATCCTATCTGACACTTTGGCAGCTGAACTGTACTCAACCTTTGTAGTAAAATAGCACCTTTCAAAACCGCACTGAACCCCACTTTTGTGCCTTCTTGACAAAAGAGGAGTTGTGTTTATTTTATCACCCCCCCCCCTCCACCTTTATATCTGTTTGTGTTGCCCTGTCCTTGAAAACGATCTTAGAATCGAAACGTCGGTTGTCCTTCATGTCCTGTAATACTTATTTTTTATTGTATTACTTCATTATTATATATTTGTTGATTGTTTCTTGTTTTCGATAATTTTCACTCTGTTTCACCTGTATGGAGTCCATTGTAAGGTATGTATGCTGTGACTGTGTTTAGTATGTCTCATCTTTTCGCAGGAGCTAAATATACCTAATTGTTTGTGATTAATATTCTTAAACTACCAGTTTTCCGATGACGAGGCAGGTGGTGCAATCCCTTCATCGGCATTAAATTAAACTTAAACATTGATATCTCGTTGAGAAATCAATGGCAAACTACTCAACGTACAATTGCCTTGAATATCATCCTGGTGTTGATCGCTAAGTTCAGCAAAGGACATGCAACATTTACTCATCTCATCTTATCTCATCATGTTCCTCTTGTACCTCGCGGTGTCGATGTGAATTATAAACAGCGGGAGAGATCTCGCTTCATGTATCGATATTCCCATGGACTCTGTTATTCCCTCCTTCCATCGCTTACGTATCGGCCCCTTCCTCTGATTCCATCTGGTCTGTACATCATTGCTTGTTGCGGTATACTGTTAGTTGGTAACCTACTTGCATGGCCAAACAATTTGACTAGCTGCCTTCTAATAAAAGCTAGTGCTGCTTTAACCCCCACTTTAGTCATGATTTCTCCACTTCTGATCTGATCTCTTCTTGATACATTGAGTATTCTTCTGAGGAATCTCATTTCTATTGTTGTGATTTTGATTTTCTCTTTTTCTGTCATTGTCTAGGTTTGGCATTGGTAGCGTAACATAGAGTTGGCAGGAAGATTGTGTTGTAAAGTGTTTTCTTAGTAACTATTGGTACATGTTTGTTCTTTAGTATTTGTGCCATTTGTTCGATGAGCTGGTTTGCAACATTAGCAAAAACAAAGAAAGAAAGAAAGAAAGAAAGAAACAAACAAACAAAAACAGAAAGTGACAGTACATCATAAACAGCCAGTACAAAAACACACAACTGTCATTTAAGAAAATTGTCATGGCAGGGCATACCAGACCCTAAGCCGTGGTCGGCAACTGGTCTAAGATGGAAGGTCCAACAGGTGGGCAGTTAGAGTATTGCTTTGCTGATCCGGCAGCTTCTGCAGCTTGTCTTGTTCCAGATGTATTGATGTTACCTTTCCTCTGGAGTAAGCTAGACAGACAGACAGAGAGATGGATCTTGCTGCATGGGTAAAACTTGGGCTCTACAATTCAGCCCAGGCTTTGTATCACGGAGAAGTATAACTCCATTCCTGGATCCCGCCATAGGTTGTAGTTATGTGGCCTTTTTGTTTTTAAAGCACAATGTAATAAACTATCGTCTATAAAAACGGCAAGGTGCCAGGTTAAAAAAAAAAATAAGAAACCACAAGAAGACACAAATAATACTTTAATTCGAATACATGAGATGATAAGACAACTGCATATATTTAAACATAGAAGCCATAAACAATATATACTATGGTATTATATATAACTCTGCAGAATGCAAGTGACGAGAAGCAGCTAAATATGCCAGGCAAGAAATCGTGCAACATATTGTTTTAACATACGGCGGTGAATCCTGGACAATTAGTAAACGGGCGAAAAACAATCCCCGGAAGTCTTGGAGATGTGGTTTTATAGACGAATGCTGAAAATTAATTGGACAACCAAAATTAACAATCTGGACATTTTGAAGGAAACTGAGTCGCAAAGATAACTTATCACAAATATCAGAAGAAAGCAGTCATAATTTTTTGCCACAATACGAAAATAAAAAAAAAAAAACTGGAACATGCTGTGACAACTGGAAAGATTTGTGGACAGAGAGACAGAGGCAGTGTGAGAAAATTCTTGAGTCTTATATTATGGCACGGAACGGAGTCAACACACGAATTGATTCATGAGTCGGGGATTGCAATGTGTGGAGAAACATAATCGCCCACGCCAGCCGACAAGGCACTGGATGATGATGATAATGATATTTAAGGCGTCTGGTTTTAAAATTCACTAAGGGAATACGTGTTTTAAATGCGGGTATGTCCATTTCTTCTTTGTGAGTTACGGTGTACAGATATAGTTTATATTATTTCTCTCCTTGGTCTTAGTTATCAATATTTTTACGCTTTATATTAGTAGAGAGAGAGGGGGGTGGGGAGAGAGAGAGGGGGGGGAGAGAGATAGAGAGGGGAGAGAGAGAGGGAGAGAGAGAGAGAGAGTGAGAGAGAGATATAGAGAGAGAGTGAGAGAGAGAGAGAGGGAGAGAGAGAGAGAGACTGAGGGAGACCAAGTAAGAAGATACTTGACAATTCGACTTCATGTTATGTAGTAATATCGGTATCAGAAATGACTGGCGGCACACGAAACAGAAGGTTGTGAACAGACATGATCACCAACGCTACACGGCTTGAACTATAAGAAGATTATTAGCAATGTCGCAGTCGATAACATAACATTTCATTTGATTTTGTTTTTTCCCTGCTGTTTTGTCAGTGCCAAATACAGTGCATACCTGACAAGGCGAACTCACCTGGAACCCAACAAATAGCTCTTCTTATCAGAAATTCCTCTTATAAAAGTTTAAGCATTTACAGCGTACAATACAATATTGTTCTTCACAAGAGAAATTCGCCACATCCGAGATAGCCCTAAGCGGTTTGCACTGTATTTCCCTATATTGGTCAGTTGGACTTCAACGTTGGCGTCTCGTTCAGAAAGCAATGGCAAACTACAGAATGTGAAATTTGCCTAGCAATTCAAATAGAGGTTGGGGTTGATTGCAAAGTTCTGCAAAGAACATACACCATCTTAGTGGACGCGTTAGCAAAGTTGACAGGGAACTGCGCTGATGTTATGAGCACGGTCGCAAGACGTTTCGACACCTGGGCTCGTCGCTTGCCAAAGTGATGGAAAGATTGGCCTCTTTATACTTTCTGCATTCAGGTCTACATCATGTGATGGCCATTTCACACCACAGAGTTGTGACAGGAAACTGCTCTCGGACAGATGCTTGTAAATGTACCAGATGTGATACTGGGAAAGTAAGACTATGCCTCTGCCTGATTCTTCTTGTCGGTGTATCCTCGACGACTGAACATTACCAAATCTGATATCTTGTGAACAACTATGAGATATCATATCTAGTAAGGTCCAGTCATTGATGACACCTCATAGAACAAGCGTCGGCAATCAACGGTAAACAGTGGTTTAGCTATACATGCCATGTTTACTTCATCAATGAAATTCCTGCGGTAAATATCCCTGCCACATCTATTGGCTTTGAATGTTTAGAAGGATCATTTCGGAATAGACTGTATCTCCGTCAGGATACATGGCTAATCCTATAAGGGTGGCTTCAAATGAATATGTAATAGTCACGCCTCTCACCGAACAGGAAGCACCCTTGAAATAATGGCGACGGATTTGAATATGCACACGATATTGTAGTCAATAAGCACACGGGAGACGTGTTGGCGTCGTGGTTAGTGCATTCATTTGCTTGCCCGATAATCCAGGGTTTAAAAATCCATTTCTTTATCTTGTATCTTCCAGTCATATTTAGACAAGCATCATCATCATCATCATCATCATCATCACGTATCATGCATAAAACCGTGTGCGGTCATGTTTCGCCATCACACTCGATCACCAGAGTCGTGGATCAGCTTTGTGTTCTTGTCTCGACCATGCCACGTGGCCAAGCCATCTATATATTTACTTCTCTGCCCTCCTCTTTTTCTCTTCACTCCGATTTTGCCAGTTGTCACCAATATCTTTAATTTATTTCTTCTCATAACGTGTCCAAAAATTGTGACTGTCTACGTCTAATTTCTCAAATAGGTTTACGGTCTTCATTTGTTTCTTGTAGTACTTGGTCATTGGTTTTTCTGTCTGTTCATGGTTATCTTTGCATTCTCCTCAGAAACCACATTTCCACAGATATCAGATGTTTTTCAGCTTGTCTGCTCACTGTCCACGCTTCACATCCATACAAAAGTACAGTTCTATGTAGAATTTCAACACTCTTTTTTGTTGTTGCAAATGACATCTGTTTATTGGTCAGTATGTTTTCCATCTTTCAAAAGGCTACCTTAGCCATATCGATTCTTATTCTAATCTCTCCAAGGCATCTCCCATCAGATGTCATGACTGTTCCGAGATGATTTTACCGATTCACCTGTTTAAGAATATTCCCATTCACCTGTATATTACATGGCATTAATTTGCCTTCCCGGTACTCCTGGGTTTAAAACCCCACTGAGACGGCAACATTTCTTGATCTGGTATCTCAAAGACATATTTAAACAATGGATGTGAGATAATTTATTAGGAGGTAGGATGGCTAGTGTGATAGTGATTACGTCAGCAGTCTAGTGTAGTGTGGTAAAGAAAATATAGACCTAGTATTATATAATCAACATTTCATGATGGTAAAGAAAATATAGACCTAGTATTTTATAATCAACATTTCATGATGGTAAAGAAAATATAGACCTAGTATTTTATAATCAACATTTCATGATGGTAAAGAAAATATAGACCTAGTATTTTATAATCAACATTTCATGATGGATTGAACACTGAATGCTGATTTTATTAAACACTGGCTTCTTGCCCTCTTGATAGACGATAGTTTACTCCAGAGGAAAAGCAACAACAATACACATGGAATAAGGCAAGCTACAGAAGCTGCCGGATCAGTAAAGCAATGTTCTAACCGTCCGCCTGTAACAGCTTCGATCCTAGACCAGGCGGACTAAAGCTTAAGGTCTGGTTTGCCCTGACATGCATTTAATTTTTAGGTTGCTTTCCCTCGCACTAGGTTAGGCTTGAACGCTCCTAACTGCGCCCCTAACCAAGAAGCCGTCGGCACAATATGGGGTGTTGGGTTTGGTGAGCACCGGCCAACATTTGGCGATAACAAATAACAGGTAGAACCGTCTACTGTCATACGGTAGCTCAGTCATATTTGGCTAAGACCTGACTAAATTAAATTAAAAATAAAAACATTTACCAATAAAAAGATTTTACTTGCAGCGAGAAACAGAGCATTGAAGTGCTATAGTGAACAGATGCTGTTATATGCATGCAAACCACGACCGTTATGAAAAAAAAAACAACAACAACAACTGAATAACGCATATTTGCAGTCGAAATTACGCTTGAAGACTTAGTGACAACTGCCTACGTTCGCTTTGAACTCAAGCGTAGTCAATACACGAACTACTACTTCAGGTAGCACTGGAGTGATTTGTGATGTGTGAATTAGCTTTCCCTATTACCAGTGTCCCTCGCCACCAGGCGAACTCACTCCGACTTCAGAGAAACTTTTAATTTACTTCACCAAGTCAGCACATTGGATGTTTAAGAAGGAATGCTCTTATCCATTCTGCCATGCTTACCCCAGTGACAACTGGTAAATGTGATCGGAAAAGATCAAGAGAAAGACAGAGAGATTAAATATATGGATGGCGTGGACACATGGCATAATGGAGACAAGAACACCGACCTGATCCACGACTGTAGTGATCGTGTCAGATGTTATTCAGTTAGTCGCGGTTCCAACTTTACGGCAAGGGGGCGTCCCATCACGCTCCGTTATTGTGCCAGTGAATATCACACAAAATGCCACTCCTTGTTCCATGTGAAAAGTGGAATAGACAAGAATCTCGACAAACCAACAGCCCGCACAGGTATACTATGCATAATTCCGCTGCCAGAATGCCAACACAAAAGTCCGCCACGAAACATTCAGTTCATCGTGTCAAATGACTAAAAACGAACAACCCACCTCCCCTTTCTCCCCATCCCCAACACCTTTCGACATGTCACACGTTGATGAAAAAATAAAAACAGTGTTTAGCTAGAAAATTGGAATATGACAATCACAAAAAACTCACATGAACCACCGAAGACTTAAACAAAACCTTAATTCATTGCCTCTTGTGTGTATTCAGTGAGTTCCTTGATTTTATAATGAGAAGAAAGGCATTTGCAAACTCCGTGACGACTGGAATGATACTTCATCTCTCCCTATCTTCTCACTCTCTCCCTCCCCTGTTTCTCTCCCCACATTAATCTCTTTCGCCGTATTGCTCTCTCTCTCTCTCTTTCCTGACATTGCTCTCTCACCCCGCATTTCTCTCTCTCGCAGTATTTCTCTCTTTCCCCGTATTTCTCTCTTTCCCGTATTTCTCTCTTTCCCGTATTTCTCTCTTTCCCCGTATTTCTCTCGTTCCCCGTTTTTCTCTCTTTCCCCGCTTTTCATTCTCTCTCCTGATATTTCTCTCTGTCCCCATATCTCTCTCTTTCCCCGTATTTCTCTCTTTCCCCGTATTTCTCTCTTTCCCCGTATTTCTCTCTTTCTCCGCTGTCCTCTCTCTCCTAACATTACTTTCTTTCCCCATATTTCTCTCTTTCCCCTAATTTCTCTCTTTCCCCTAATTTCACTCTTTCCCCATACTTCACTCTTTCCCCATACTTCTCTCTTTCCCCATATTTTTCTCTTTCCCCATATTTCTCTCTTTCCCCTAATTTCTCTCTTTCCCCATAATTCACTCTTTCCCCATATTTCTCTCTTTCCCCATACTTCACTCTTTCCCCATTCTTCACTCTTTCCCCATACTTCTCTCTTTCCCCATATTTTTCTCTTTTCCCATATTTCTCTCTTTCCCCTAATTTCTCTCTTTCCCAGTACTTCACTCTTTCCCCATATTTTTCTCTTTCCCCATATTTCTCTCTTTCCCTATCTCTTTCTGTTTCCCTGTTTTTCCCTCTCACTCTGTCCCCCCCCCCTCTCTCTCTCTCTCTCGCTCTCTGTGTCTATCTCCCCCTCATTCTCTCTCTCTCTCTCTCTCTCTCTCTCTCTCTCTCTCTCTCTCTCTCTCTCTCTCTCTCTCTCTCCCTCCTCCCATGAAGTGGAAACAAGCTGGAAAGCTAGCAAACTACGAGCACAATGAAACTACACTACACCACCCAAGGACATTTCCGGTATTTAATCTGAAAATGGTGTTACCGTACTTGACTAAATCAGCGTTTCTAGGTTGAGTCAAGTGCTCACGTGTAGCCTGCGGCCATCGCGGGAGACTGAGGACAACAACAGAATGTCGCTGCCAATGGTGATAGTAATTGCCTGACAAAACTATGCCCTGAGATATTGAGAGAGTGGAGACTGTGTGAGAGACAGAACATGAGAGGGAGAGGGGAGATGTGATGGAGAGGGGAGATGTGATGGAGAGAAGTGGAGAGGGTGACATAGAGGAGGGAGTGAGACGGAGATATAAGAGTGAAAAGAGAGTGATGAAAAGAGAGAGAGAACACACACACGCACACGTACACACACACACACAAAGGGGAGAGAGAGAGAGAGAGAGAGAGAGAGAGAGAGAGAGAGAGAGAGAGAGAGAGAGAGAGAGAGAGAGAGAATGAACGAGCGAACATACTTTATCTTTTGTTATGACCTGCCGCTCCCTTCCTGTATTCCCCAATTATTCATTCCTGTCGACAATTCCCTTCTCCGTTATTTGTTTTTTGATCTCCCTCTATTTCGTGCGTCTTGTGGTTTCTAGAGAAAGAACTTTCTAGTTATAAAATTATCCGTTTTTCTTTGTATGTGTCCTATCCGGTCATCTTTGTACGTGTCTTATCCGGTTGTCTTTATGTGCGTCTTATTCGGTTTTCTTTATTTATGTCTTATCCGGTTTTCTTTCTAAGCATCTTACATGGTTTTCTTTGTGTGTGTCTTGTCCGGGGTTCATTGTATCTGTCATATTCGGTTTTCTTCGTATATGCCTTATCCGGCTCCAGCGTCTGTTACCTAACATGATGGTAGATAATCAGCACCCACGTCATGCACTCACCGCATGAGGGAGCATGCTCGGAGCGTGTGATTATCGTGATAAAACTAAACCATCACCAGTCCCCATTTCTTCAAGTGGTACTGGAGTTATAAATCTCGAATCGATGGGAACCTAACCGGCGGCGACGGCGACGTGAGGGCGGCGGCGGCGGCGGAGACAACGACGACGACGACGACGACGACGACGACGACGACGACGACGACGACGATGACGACGACGACGACGACGACGACGACGACGACGACGACGACGACGACGACGACATCGATAATCTCGTGTTGGGACCGTTTCTTCAAGTCTTAAGTGACCGGATATATATAACAGTGTATGATGAAACGATGGCTTAACAAGTCTTGTAGAAATTCTAAATCAACTTTATTAAACGTTATAGCCGATACAATGTCATGGTAGAATACAAACGTGTTGACGGCCTGCCTTCAAGGGCTAGGTTCAGATGTAAACTCATTCTTGACAACAAACTACGTCACGACTTGAGCATCTCTCCTCCCATTCCATCCCGATGCTCAGTCGTGCTGTAGCCTTTTCCCACCTAAAACCCAACCTCTGTTACACCTCCCTATGTTTTCTAAAGAATTTTTCCTGTAAAGGAAAAATTCTTTACTCCCAATTCCCTTACTCTATTCCCTCTTTTTTTCTTACCTCCCACAGTTCCTCTAATCTTCCCTAAACCAACTCCAATTTGAGTAATTATTCTATTATTTAACTCTTCTCCCTGTCATATTGTCATATAGTAACCCACTATAAACTTCTTCTTCGTTTCTGCCTCTTCATACTTTGACACATATAAATCTCAACTTTATACAATACCTCATACCACATATGGTTACTCCTTTTTTTTTTTTTTTAAACTAAACCTTCCTTCTTCCCTTTCCTTACTTCCCACCGTTCCTCTAATCTCCCCAAACCCCGTTATTTTAAGTAAACCAATCTATTCGTAACTCTTTCCCCAAACCATATAGTAATCCACTAGGTATTTCGGGTTCGTTCTTGGCACCTCAAGTTCCTGTATCAAATATACATATCATAAGAATAATAGCTCGTATAATCGTTATTGTACACATGGCATTATGAAATCCCTCACTCTTTCACAACACAGGACAAACAGAAATAACGTAGTTAGAAAAAGTAAAGAAGAGGTGCGCACCCAGTGAAAAGCATAAAGAATGAATAGTCAACATGATCACATTTACCTCCCTTGCCAATAAAAAAAATTTTGTACAACAATTTTTTAAAATACATCTTATGAAATAGATCTTTGTTCTCTATAAATCAAGATGTCATAAGTTTTCTCAACATTTATATATTCAACATTTATATTGCCATCCACAATCTTGTCTATATTTCCGTTACCTCATCCTTTACCACAAGCCAATGTTCATATTCTATGAACATTTTTAATTTAATAAACGCTGGTATTTCACAGCTCTTATATCTTGCCCCCTCACATCCCATAATGTGCTTTTTTGTCTACCTATATCAACACTCCCGCTTATATGCTTCCATTCACAGTCTCCCCCTCCTTTTTCTTCATATAATGCTGACTTCAATGCAGCTCCTATTTTATTTTCTAATACTTCATATCCATAAGAACCTCTTCATGCCGACTATCTATATGTCTCTCTATTAGCCCTCAGTATGTGTCTCTCTATTAGCCCTCATATATTTTCTTTATTCCAGCCAACACCATAACTACTTGAAAAATAACTTATTTAATTAAATTTATAACTAGGTAACATAATACACAAAACAACTTAATTAAATTAAACGAAATAAAATCAAAATAAGATATCATACCCCCCAACTCATTCAAAGAAAACAGATTTTAAACTGACATAACATGCATTTTATCAAATCAAAAGAAAATATTCTATTACTACCTATCACTATTGGTCTCTTTTACGGACCAATAGTTTGTACGGAAAATCTAGGAACACAATAATCCTATTCTAAAATCACATAACAACCATCATTTCACAGGACCAAATCAAGCAAAAAAACATATTATATATGAGGCATTTAAAACTCAAACTCAATAAAACAACTGTCTTCTCGCTAAAGAGAAGGTTTTCAAACAAAATTAACTCACATAGAACTACCTACTTACAGTGCCTAAGCAACATTGTCCTCCTATACGAATCAATGTAACTCATATCTATTCACTCAAGTCATTCCATTGTTTTTATAACCGAGAAACTAAAACAACTCACTGCCAATTATATATATATATCTGCTATCTACAGACCAATTTCCAACTTAAAACAATATCTATTCTTCTCACAAAAGTCTTTAACTAACAATGAGCGTATTATCTACCAACAGAACCTGTGGTTCGACACACCAACTGTTTCTTCTGGATTTGTTCCACATATTCTTATAACTACTTATTCATTACCACCAACCATGGTATTTCTTAGCACCAATCAACACTTGTCTATTTACTATAGAGTACATCTAACTGCTGTAACATTGACTAACTTATCTATCTGATAAGAAGTTTAACATATAATCAACCAGCCATTCCATCACAGAGAGAGAAAAAAAATATATATGTCTCACTCGAACCTACATCCATATTAGTTATCTTAATGCTTAACTACTCCTCAAGATCACTTATGAAAAGTATCAACAGAAGCCTTTTCTATTTCCACCGTCTCATATACTTCATCCAGTATCTCTTTTCTCATATCTTGCTATCTGCAATATTTTCTATCCATTTACCTCCTACATTTCCACTTCTTCAATAACTCCAAGTTTCTTTGAATAAGTGCTATTTCCACATCAATATCCTCCTCCTCGTATAACCTATCAACTTCCTCCATACTACTATTTGACTCTGACTTCTCATCCATTTCTTCTTCTTCCTCTGTATGTCTCTCGCTAGCAGCCGCTAATCTCTTCCGTTCAATATCCCATCTAATTTGTCTATCATTATTTCTTAAGGACCTTTCTAGTAAAGGCATATCTTCACCGCTTGTTGAATATTCTCTAATTCTCCTCTGTCTTTTCACTTCTCTTTCTCTTTGTTTATCCATTCTTCTTTTTGTCGCTTGTCTAGTATTCTTAAATGGAGCACCTACTTCCTCTTCCATAGACTCTATACTATCATAATGACTCTCATTCACATTTCCTTCTTCTATCGTTTTCGGTATTGTCTGTTCTTGAGCATCATCGTAAACTGGAGTTGTTTTTAACTGACAGTGTGCTGGATCTTTTCTAAAACCTGGGGTTATTGTAGTTCCCCTGACGACTCGTTCATCTAAGAATCCGGTGTCTGAACAATAATTATTATTATAATTATCATTTTCCTTCTCATCGTCATCTCTTCTTAAGTATTCCACGTGTGCCCTTGCCACATGTCCCGTAACCTGGTTCTTGATACTATACGATACATTTCCTAGCTTTTCCAAAACGTAATAACCTGGGACCCAACGAGCATCAAATTTAGAGTTCCTTCTATGCTTCTTGTAATAAACTCTATCGCCTACTTTAAACTCCTGTAACCTTGTATTTACGTTTTTGTACTTTTTCTGTCTTTCTCTAGCTTTAATTATATTATTCTTTAATCTTACGTGTGCCTTATGCATTTCCTGTATTATGGTCTCTTGAAAATCTTCCCCCATATATTTCCGTCTTGGTTTTAATAGATTATCTATAGGTAGTATTGGTTCTCTCCCGTGTATTAAATAGAATGGTGAAAACCCCGTGCTCTCATTTTGATTTGTGCGAATAGCACTAAGGGCAGGTCCTAAGAATAGATCCCAATCTTTTTCATGTTCATCAACAATCTTTGCTATAACGTCGTATAACGTCCTATGTTGACGTTCGTTCTTAGCATTTGAAGAAGGTCTATAGTATAAGGTCTTTATATGTTTTATATTCAAATCTTTTAATAACTTTTCAAATTTTTTATTTACAAATTCTTTACCATTATCCGTAAGTATACTTTGTGGACAACTAAATCTTGGTACGAATTCTTGTAAAAAAAATATTAATGACAGTATCTGCACTCTTATTTGGTATTGCATAAACTTCCGGCCAAAGACTGTAGACGTCCACTATATGAATTAAATACACGTTCCCTGACAATGTCCTAGGGTGAGGACCTGATATATCTAAACTAATCTTTTGCATTGGAAACTGAGGAATATCTGTATCTTGTAATGGACACTTAATTGCTTTCATATTCCTTAATCTGCATCTTTCACACTTATCTACATATTTACAGGCAGACTTGAATAAGTTCGGCCAATAATATTTACTCGTAAGCGCTTTCACCAATTTATCACGACCGAGATGACCATTCTCATCATGATATGCTTTTAAAACTTCATTTTCCAAATGTGTGGGAATATATTTCCTTAGCTGTTCACTCTTTTCGGTCATATAATATAACTGTTCATCTTCTTGTAAAACTAAGTAATTCTTCTTATATTTATTCTCTTCCGTTTCTTTTAATTTCTGTTTTATTTGTAATACTTTTGGATCTAATTCTTGTTCTTCTTTCATATTAAACTGTGCTAAATGTGGGTCTTCTGCTCTAGGTTCAACCTCTTGATCCGATGGTAAACTCTCAAACTCTTCTCTATTTATTATGGCAGAGTCTAATATATTTACTTGCCAGTTTCGGTCGTCGATCTCTGGTTCACCTTCATCTTCTGTGTTACCTGATGACTGTGGATATGGGATCCTAGACAACAAATCAGCACACGTGTTAATCCTACCTGGAATATATTCAACTCTGGCATTGTATCCTTGAAGATTCAACGCCCAGGTCTGTATTTTCCTGTTCTGCACTGGAGCTTCTAATAGAGACTTTAAAGGCATATGGTCAGTTCTAATAAGGAAATTTGCATTATGTAAATAGTAATTTAATTTCTGTAGAGCATAGTGTATTGCATAAGCCTCCTTCTCAATAGTAGTCCATTTCCGTTGAGACCTGCTAAGCTTATGAGACAAGAAATAAATTGGCCTTTCATTTTTAACCCCCGGTATTCCAGATTCTTTTCCTTCATATGGTTGAACCAAACACGCTCCTATAGCATTATCAGAAGCATCTGTGTATAGTATTAACTGTTTATTCAAATCTGGATGCGTCAATAGCGGTACCACTGTTAAACTGTTTTTTAAGAACTCAAACGCTTTTTGACACTCATCATCCCACTTAAATCTAGCGTATTTGCCCGTTAAATTCGTAATAGGTTCTGCTATCTTTGAAAACGCTGGGATAAAGCGCCTATAGTACCCACAAGTTCCTATAAACGCACGCACTTCTTTTACGTTAGTTGGAGGAGGTAACTCTTTAATAACCTTTATCTTGTCTTGGTCCGGTTTAATTCCGTCTCTATTTATAATATATCCCAAATATTTTGTTTCTGTTTTTAAAAACTCGCACTTACTAAGCTTTAATTTCACATCATGTACTCTTAACCTGTCGAAAACTAACCTTACATGTTTTAAGTGATCTTCTACATCGCCTGCCGTATAGATAAGAATATCGTCTATGTATGCCAGGGCAAACTTTTGCATACCCTCTAGTACTTCATTTATTAACAACATGTAATGAGATGGAGCCGTTCGAACCCCGAATGGCATTCGTAAAAATTCGTAGGAACCCATATGAGTGCAGAAAGCACTTTTCTTTTGAGCGTCCTTCGACATCGGGATACAACAGAATCCTGATCTTGCGTCCAGTGTCGTGAAAAATGTAGAGCCATTAAGCAACCCTAAAATATCATCAATCACCGGCAGTGGGTTCGCTACATTCTTAGTGATTTTGTTCAACGCCCGATAGTCACAGCAGAACCGACTTGAACCATCAGGTTTGGCTACAATTACAATCGGAGACGACCACTCTGACTTTGATCTTGTTATTATTCCTGCTTTCAACATATCTTCTATTGCTTTTTCGACAATTTCTCTATTTCTTAAGGGAGTTCTATATGGTTTTAAACTAATTGGTGGATGGTCTCCCGTATCTATTTCCATTGTAACTGTTTTTGTCCTTCCCAATTCTAAATCATTAATTGCAAACACATCCTGGTTTTCTTTTATAAGTTGTTCTAATACTTTCTTATTTTCTGGTGGAGCTTTTAACTGTGCCAACAATTCTTGTTCTCTTGTCCTTTTGTCTAGTGAATGTATTTGGGCTGTATTTCTTCCGAATTTATGGATCAATTCATCCATTTGTGCGTTCCCTCTACTTCCGCGTCCGCGTCTGTTATTAATTCTTTCACTAGAAGTTTGTGAATAGTCTGCTCCCGGCATTTCTACTCTATCTGTTGCCAATATATCACTAATGTTATGTTCCAGTTTAGCTACTACACACCCTCTGTATAATTTAATTTCTCTACCTGTGTTGTTAATCACCATTGCTGGAAAGGTTAAGTGTTTATCTAACGCTATTATTCCATCCGGAACTTCCAAACCAGGCTCATCAATTACCTCCTCTTGCAACTCAGTGATTCTGACTGTGTCTCCTGCCACATAATATGGGTTTCTCTTTACCTTTGCTTGTATCAAATTAACCGACTGTGGTTTTAATGTCGTGGAAATTTTAACTCTAACTAGTACTGATATATGCATGTCTTCTTCCATATCTACATAGACGTCCTTGAATTTTAATTTATGTAAATCAAAGAAAAGTCTTACTCCATTTTTTATTAAAAAATCTCATCCTAACAGCATGTTTCTATTTAAACCTTTCACTACATGAAAAAGATGTCTTACGTTGAGCCCTCCTAACTTAAAATTTATCATTGTTTGTCCAATTACTTGTAAATTCTGTCCTGTAACAGAGTGAAGATTATTATGACTTTTAAATATTCTACAATTTCTCACTATTTTGTATAGAAAACTTTCTTTTACCACACTAACCTGAGCTCCCGAATCAATTAATGTACGAACTCTATACTTTCCTACTTCTATTATACATGAGCTATAATCTGTTTTATTTTCTGTAAACTGTTTGACTTCATCTAGTTGAAAGTATTCTCTGTTCGTTCTACTATGCCTGTTATTAACATATTCTTTAAACCTTGGGACCGTATTATTTTCCCTCCTATCTTCTTCTTCTTCAGCGTTCCGAGCCATTGAGGTTCTTTGCTGCAAATACAATCCGTCTCCATTCGTCTCTCTGGTGGACCTTCTCTTGCCAGTCGTTGATTCCAAGTGCTTGTAGGTCTGTACATGTATTATCTCTCCACCGCCTTCTTGGTCTAACTCGGGGTCTACGGTCATTTATTTCCTGAGTGTAAGCAAGTTTTGTTTCCCTATTATCTTCCATTCTTTCTATATGCCCCAGCCATTGTAGTCTATTAGCCTTCATGATACCAGTGATTAGCGGGGACTTAAACAGATCATAAATGTCTTTGTTACTTCTTCTTTTCCACTCTCCACTTTGTGTATCCCTAATGGGTCCAAAGATGCGTCTTAAACTCCTATCACAGGTCCTATTTAATAGGTAGGGCGCCCGTTTCCCTGTGTTCTTGTACCTGTAAAATTTCTGTGTCTATCTTCAGCATTCCTATTTAACCTGCTATTGCCATTTCTACTCTGTGTATTCGACTGGACATGCCTGTTACCACAAAAACGAGAAACGTGTCCGCGTTGACCACAAAACCAACAGACTACATTTGTGTTATTTGTTTTACCCACTGTCTCACCGGTAGAATACCTCATTTGGCTTCTTTCATCATACGCATTTCTATTACTACCTTGTAACGTCTGTACACCTCCTCTCCTATTCTATCCGAACCTCGTTTGTCCTATCTCCATAGGCTCCTCAATTCTATCTTCTCGACTAGTTCCTATTTCTCGTCCTGTTCTCAATCTAAATCTACGTCTCAAATTTTCTTCTTGTACTGCAATATCTACAGCTTGTGACAACCTCTCGGGGTTTTCTCTCATCAGCTTAAACTTCAGTCCATCGGATTTTATGCCATCCACAAAAATCCCGACTAACATCCTCTCCACCTCTTCTCCTCGTACATTTTGTCCCAAGAATGCCTCTTCAGCCAGGTTAATCAACCTATCGCTGAACAATTGTACCGTCTCTCCATTATTTTGTTTAGACTGCCTCAATACCGAAAACGCATGTTGTGGATCTGTTATTTCCGCGTATTTGTGTGCCAGGTCTTCTTTGAATTGTTCCCATGTCTCATCTACTCTAGCCTCTAATTTTCTTCTGATATGATCCGAAACCGGTTCTGTTGCCGCCTTATAAGCAAGTCTCATTTTCTCTTCATCTGATGCAGACACTAAATATGCATATTTCTCTATGGAAGTTATCCATTTCTTAAACTCTCTGGCCTGTCCACTAAACTTAACAATTTCAGTTGCCATTTCTTGTTGTTTTATAACCGTATGAAGTCTACCTACCGCTGTTCCTACCCCCGTCAAAACTTGTGCCAATGAATCCTGTTCCGTCATGCTGAAATATTATTGTACAAACCAAACAATCAATTTCACATTTGTAACCAGCTAATTTAAGCAATACAAATCACATTTACCTTATACACCAAGAACAGTTCGACCAGCTAATAGGTTTACTGATTACCCTACTCTCGGTTCCCGATTCAAGCAAGACGTACTCCTCTAGGTTCGCCGTCAGGTTGAACTTAAACGCCTGGAGTCTGTATAAGTTGAAACCAATCGCGCACTTCAGGTAGTTCCTTCTTCCAAGGGATCTCGCACTCTTCAGGTAGTTTCTCTTCTTAGGATGCCTCAATACTTCAACCCCTGGTTGGGTCCCTACCAGACTTCTGGCTTCTGACTTCGCCCCGGTTGGGGTACATCAAATCGACGTCTTGAGAACGACTCACACGCAACAGAGCCCAAAAGGATTAGCTCTCATATGCAGCGGAGCCCAGAGATAGTCTGACTGCGTCAAAAAGATATGGGCCAATCAATGAAGGAATGAAGTATTTAGCTGCTGTCCTGATTTTCTTTTCCTATAACGATTCAGTTGCAAGAGAGCTCAAAAACTTTTTAACATTGTCCACAGATCTTAGATAATATTTGATTTGATGAAACGAGTTGTCCGAATTCATCACCATTCTGGAAAATTTTTGATTTTTGATTCTAGATGATTAAGTCTTAAAGTTTTTGATTAACTTCCGCAAATTTGATTTGAGGCAAGGGCTGAACTTGATTGAGGAATTGAAAAATTCTTGCTCACCTGAAACAATGATCAGACTGGATTGACCTTCAGCAAAATTCTTGTTCGCTCGAGACAACGATCAAACTGGATTGACCTTCAGCAAAATTCTTGTTCAAGTTGACAGTTGACCTTCAGTTGACAAGATGTTCTGTTAGCAAATTTAAGATTCTTGATAGCAGAATTCCGAAAATATTTACAGACAACCACCCCTAGCCGGGCTTTTGGTTGCTGTAAGTTTCACAGACGACGCAGTGGCCATTGTTTTATATTTTGAGAGCAGAAAAATTTCCTCAGTCCTCCAGCAAGCAAGTGACCTTCAGACAAGCTAGGTTAAAACAACGGCTGCAATGACGGCAAGTCAAAACTCACAGGATATTGACAACAGTTCGGTCACTCCAGAGCACGATAATAAACAGCCCCCGATTCTAACAAAAATCCTACGATGGTAGATGGTAGCTCCATCCAAAAACTGATTTCAATAGGTATTCCAATCGCAAGGTCGGAAAAAAACGCTTGTTCTAAGTTGCAGGCCTCAAAAGGTAGTCTTGTCTGGATTTTTTTGATTATTACTTCCAACAAGATTCTAGATTCCCTCCTTTTCTTGTTGCCGCAAGCTGAGAAAGGTGTTCATTAAAAGTTCTCTGCTGTGCTCTGCTGTTTCTTAGTACTTCACATTGCGTCCGCGACGGCAAAGTCCAGAATCCTGGTCAAACGGCTCCATTTAAGCCATATATAACAGTGTATGATGAAACTATGGCTTAACAAGTCTTGTAGAAATTCTAAATCAACTTTATTAAACGTTATAGCCGATACAATGTCATGGTAGAATACAAACGTGTTGACGGCCTGCCTTCTAGGGCTAGGTTCAGATGTAAACTCATTCTTGACAACAAACTACGTCACGACTTGAGCATCTCTCCTCCCATTCCATCCCGATGCTCAGTCGTGCTGTAGCCTTTTCCCACCTAAAACCCAACCTCTGTTACATATACCTGAGTGTTTAAGCGATAATTTTTTGAATCGTTCCATTGTCTAAGACTTTCGCTCTGACCCTGTGAGTTTAGGGTGTACATTTTTATTTATTTACCAGGCACTAATATTGCGGAAGCTACGGGAGATGAAACAAATGCACTATCAACATTGAGCATTTGACAGGTTAGATTATTTCAATTGAGCTGTTTAATAGGTTCTTGGCAGTGAATTAATGTTATATGTTATGTTACGTTACGTTATGTTATGTCGAACTACATCACTGCACATCGGTCAGTCCTTCAATAAGAAAAGTAGAGTGGGTCGAATTTCTGTGCCACGTTCTTAGCAACGTAGTTTGTGAAATTACCTAGTGACGTGTCATACCTGGACTTTTTCTGTTTATATTTTAATTTTATGAAATGTTCTAATTTCATGTTTTTCTTTTAGATCTGTTTGTGTTGTTCATGAGGAAGGTCATTATAATCGAAATGTCGATTCCATGTGTGGTAATATACTTATTGTTATTGTATTATTGTTTTGGATTTCATCATTGACTTTTTACCCTATGATTCACGTTTGCCTTAGTGGAGTTCGTTGCAAGGTATGCATGTAAACTCTCTGTGTTTAATATCTCTTACTTTCTCTCAGCTGTTACACGTATCCAACTGTTTTTTGATTTTCTACAGTCCTTCCTTGCTGCAGCTATCCCACATAATTTCTGCTCATGGTTCCCACGGAAAGCTGGATATGATGTCTCCTCTCCTGACCCCGAAGACGGCTTTCAGTGCTTGACCAGGCTTCACGTCATGTCAGTGTAGTCGAGCTGCCTGTTCCACGTACGATGTATGCATGGCTACTTAAGTTGGTGTATTACATGTTTGTTTGCGCTCGCTCGGTTTGAACTCAAGCGTAGTCCATACACACAACTTCTAGTAGTTACAAAAGTTAGTTGCATATTCTTTACAGGATATTTGCAGTCAACACCAGCATATGTTACTGTTGTTGATGTCTTGGCAAGTTTACGTTCAGTAGTTTGCCATTGCTTTCTGAACGACCGGCACCCATACCATTTCGTAAACAACAAGCGCAACGCGGTCTGCTGTCAAATCGCACGCAGCTGTGTTTCGAACGCGGGTATGCAGGATCATGAATCGCGTCCATAATTTCTTCGTCACGGAGACCGGCAGTGCTGGACTGAATTTTGCGTGTGGATTAGCTTTTACTTATTAACAGTGTCCTTCGCCAGCAGGCGAACCTACTCCGACTTCAAAGGTACTTGTAATTAACGTCACCAACTAAAGGACGACAGGTCAACATTTTAGTCCAACTGTCCGGTGTAGGGGTTGAACCCCTTACCTCGCACCAACACATCGGCTGTTTAAGAACACGCGGTCTTATCCATTCGGCCATGTTGACCTACAAGTAGGTGTATGCTTCCATCGCTTGGAGTGATGTTTCTCCGATGGAGATCAGGTTATCTATCCTTCACTTGGTTTATTCGCATTATCCGTGTCTGTACTCTAAGAATGGTGAAAGCTTTGTTGTGACCTAGAGCCAGGAATCTCCAGATCTTTCAGGATGTGAAACCTTTGTTGTGACCTAGAGCCAGGGGTCTCTGGTGCTTTCAGCAGTTTCCTCGCCTCTGCAGCGTATGCTCGCCATGTCGTCTAAACTGTCATGGCAATTAAAACAAAAACAAAAACATAAATTCTCTTTTGCTGACACAGCTGTACTTGGTCGAAATGTGTGATAACATCTGCTATAGCACTGCATTTCACACAGGAACAACATAATTTAACTTGCTTGCCTTTTAATTACACTTCAAACATGACTGGCGCACATTTTCCATATTCGAGTTCATGCATTGCTCAAAGCGTGTAGTTCTAGACGCTTTCAGTCGGCCACCTCACATCATGCAATCACGTTGTCGAAGTAAGAGTGACATTACCTCCCGTCCTAGCACCAATAATACTTCTTCTTCTTTCGTTCGCCTGAAATATGTTTATAACTGCAATGTTGTCTCTTGTATGAATCTAACAGTCTTTTTTAGTTCATTCAGCGGTCCATAGAGTTTATCTTCCACTGTTGTCTCTCTAGGCCAGAAGGTTCGTCTGGATATGTTGTAGTTTGGGCAATCCTGGAGTATGTGCTCTGCTGTCTGCTACGCCAAACCACATGTGCACATGGCTGAGTCACCAATCTTGAATTTTGTATACAAGTGGTTGCGTAATCTATTGTGTCCTGTTCTGAGGCGCAGAAGAATGACCTGTTCTGGTCTGTCCATAACGTGGTAGTCGTCTTGAGTAAAGTTTGGTGGCCTTCTGACTGATTTGATCATTCTTTTCTTTTGGTGGTATGTAATAGGCACATCTGGTTGTTCTTCTTGTGCTCCTTCCTTAGCCAATCGATCAGCTCTGTCGTTTCCGGGGATTCCACAGTGGGATGGTATCCACTGTATGGTGATCTTACGCTGACTGGTCACAAATTCACGTTACAACTAGTCAATTCGCATCACAGTTACTCTTGCCTAGGTTACATGTCTACGCATAATTACACGACTCGGTAAATTGTCAGGTCAGCACGTTTCCTTTGTACAGAATCCTTCCTGAGTGGCCAGTCGCGTCTTCAGTACGCTTATACATTGTGTGTATCGGCCTATTGTTCCAGCCTATTATACCAATGATTGACACTGATATACAGACTAGACTGTGACACGTTAACCGTCCCCACCAGAAATTGTTTCTTGAAAAACCCTGACAGATATGTTGGAGTCGCGGTAGCAATGAGGATAGTGAGCTTGTTTACCAAGAGCTGTCGCCTTCCTTCGGCTTCTGGGTGTCTAGTTGGTCATGCGTCGAAGTATCACTTGTTCCTGCAGCGGGGCGCCGTCGTCATTTGGGGGTGACAGGTTCGAATCCCGGTCGGTAACTATAGCTTACAATTGTTATTTCTAGTGCGTCCTCTAATCCCGCTCTCTGTATTCTACCTGTATGAGCGCCAAATAATGCATGTGTGTTTATTTATGGACTTGTTTACCAAGACAACAGTAGGCGTCAAATCCCTGGAAAAGATTGGCTTCATGCTTCAACAGCTACGGCCATGTGGTCAAACCGGTCTCCAAACATAAGTATGGGATCATTGCTAGAAGTTTCTAGGATAAAAAAGACATAACCTAGAACATGTGAGGACCGAACGTTTCACGACAGTATCTACAGTCAGACTGCCTTTATCTGTATCAATACAATCATCAATCAATCAATCATGTGCCATGCCGGAAAGCGTGGGCGGTCATGACTCGCCATTTCACTCGATCACCAGTACAATCATATTCTGCTAATATTCCAATCAGGAAATGCTGTAGCCCCATCTTTTCCAAATCATATTTATTGTGTTCGTTCGCTTTGAACTCAAGCTTAATACATTACACACGCTATTACTTCTAGTTCGCTGGGAAGATTTTTGCATGTGTATAGCTTTTCCTATGACCAGTGTCCCACACCATGAGGCAAACCCACTCCGACTTCAGAGGGACTTGTAATTTACGTCCCTAAAGTCAACATTTTATTCCACTGACCGGTATAGAGGTTGAACCCGCTACCTCGGCATCAGCACTCCGGAAGTTTAAGAGCAAGCGCTCTTACCCATCCAGATCATTATAATCTTAAATATCAACTGCGTCTGCCAAGAATGAATGCCGCGCGGTAAATCCGTTGCCAAGCAATAATAACATATGCGGTAGTTGTTAAAACAAAGGTTATACGTTTGGATTATGAGCCGAGTCATAAACCAAACTTCTCAACCTTGCATTCTCATAATGAGATCTAATCTGGCAATTGCTAAGATAGCTCACCGACGAGATGAGCCAACCATGTGGAATAATGCTGCAATCAAATTCGTAGCCGGCCGGATCTGCAGCTAATCAGGCGCAACAGCCGGAAATACATCAAAAATGTGAATTGCGCTTGCGTAGCGTCTCTTATGTATATTGCCAGCGAAATTTGTGATATTAGATTTGGAGGAAGTCGACACAAAGGACATAGTCTGAATAACAGAAAAACAGAAATAATGGTTATTAAAAAGAACAAAGTGCAACATCAAAGTATATGGAACACACCTGAAATAAGTAAATATATTTTTCTTCAGAATTATCCTACTAAATGACGTATTAGAGTGCTTTAATAACAGCAGATGGGAGATGTATTCAGGAAGTTACATGCACAATAGCCCTAGTAAAGGCAGCAATTCACAAAATGAAGAACATTTTGTGCAATTTATCTATGTCAATCTACATTTGGAATAGACTTCTTAAGGGCTATATTGAACCAGATCTGATGTACGGAAGCGAATAATGAGCAGACAAATTAGGAATTATGCCAAAGTGTCATGTCAAGTCATTTTCCCATTAGCTCTACTAAGCTCAACCTTATAAGTTAAGTTAGTTCCATATCCCTTCAGGACGTCGACATTTTTTGCTTTAGAAAATCATTTAGTCTATTAAACTATTGAATATTGATCAGAACTCTCCCATTCTTTTTGCTTCACCTCGACACCGCAAGGCACAAAAGGGACAAGGTGAGATCATGGTGAAATGAGAACTGACATGACAGGTCACGTTTGCCTATATCTTCAATGTGTCATCATTGCCTGGCGTGCTGTCTAATTTCCTTTTCCGTTCTCTATTCTGAATGTCAATCAATATATACTTAAATTATTAAAAAAAAAAAAAAAAAAAAACACCGCTCGACTGTCTGTCTCTGACAACAACGCCTTGTCAAATCGTTTTGATCTCATCAAAAAATAGTATTTGCTAACCGGAATCTTTAAACTATAAAAGTAGGTATTCCGTTGTTTGGTTTTAGGGTGTAGGTTTATTTTTCAAATGTTTTTGAATACAGAATCGATGGCATTATGTTAACCCAGTATGGACCCACGATCTTTCTATAGATTAAATCATGCTCACAGACTATGCTCAGTATCTCGTACTCAAACAAAGAGGTTCAACAAACTTTAACATCAAATGTCTCCATTCAAACCATTTACACACTGTGATAATGTCTCCGTCTTCAATCAAACCATTTACACACTTTAACAATGTCTACATCTTCAGTCAAACCATTTACATGAATTGATAATGTCTTTATCTCCAATCAAACCATTCACATACTTTGATAATGTATGCGTCTTCAGTCAAACCATAAACTTACTTTGATAATATCTCCATCTCCAGTCAAACCATTTACATACTTTGATAATGTCTCCATCTTCAGTCAAATCATTTACATACTTTGATAATGTCTCCATCTTCAGTCAAATCATTTACATACTTTGATAATGTCTCCATCTTCAATCAAACCTTTTACATACATTCATAATATCTTTATCTCCCATCACACTATTTACATACTTTGATAATGACTCCCGCTTCCGTCAAATCATTTACATACTTTGATAATATCTCAATCTCCAGTCAAACCATTTACATACTTTGATAATGTCTCCATCTTCAGTCAAACCGTTTACATACTTTGATAATATCTCAAATTTTCCCAGCAAACCATTTACATCCGTTGATAATATCTCCATCTTCATTGAAAACTTTACCTCACATCTGTCTTTATCTCACATCAAACTATTTACGTACTTTGATAATGTCTCCCTCTTCATTAAACAATTTACAAACTTTAATAATATATTTATCTCCCATCTAACCATTTACTGATTTTGACATTGTCTCCCTCTTCCATCAAACAATTTACATACTTTGATATGTCCATTTTCTGTCAAAGCATTTAATACTTTGATAAGATCTCAATTTTAAATCAAACCATTTACATTCTTTGATAAGATCTCTCACACACACACAAATAAAAAGTTGGTAAAAGTACCTATCAAACCAGTTACATACTTTTATGATGACTCCGGTCTACAAGGGGTGGACTGCGCCTGACCCTGCAGCCTGCAGGGTTAGGATTGGCTATCCTCTCCCAGGAGGGGTGACAAGTGAAAATCAGTAGCCTGCCGATGCTCCGCAGATTATACAAGTCAACGCTACTTCCACGTGGTGTAGACTTGGAAACCATGCCCGCAAGGTCATGGGCTAACGGAGCTCTGGCTCGCCATGGAAGACGGGCTTCTCTTCAGATTTTTCATCAGATTTTTGTCCTAAACCAGCGGCTGACCTAGCAAGCCGGCAGGGGATCTTCATACTGCTCGTAAAAAAACTAAGACGTATAAACGAAATGACCCAAATGGATATAGACCCCGTACTGTTAATGGACTGATGGGAAAAGCGGACACCAGAATAAAGGGTGAAGGATGTAAGGAGATCCACCACAGTTACACGTTTGTCTACTCTGGAGTGAAACAGCAAGAAAGGGCAAGACACGGTGTGGGAATAGTCATTGAACCACGGCTAGCAAGAGAAATACTAGAAATAAAATATATACACCTGGACACCGCAAGGTACAACAGGAACATGATGAGATGAGATGAGATAATGACTTCCTCTTCCATCAAACCATTTACATATGTTGATACTATGTCCATCTTCAGTCAAACCATTCACATACAAGGCTTAGGGCCTGGTCTGCTCTGCCATGACATTTAGTCTTTAAGGTGCATTTCCTCGCACCAGATTAAGGCTTGCACTCTCCCAATTACGCTCCTCCGCCCAAAGCCGCTGGCACAATAGTGGCGGGTTTGATGAGCGCCGCCAAGCATTCGGCGCTAACACGAAGCAGGTAGCACCGTCAAGCATCATATAGCTGACCAATTTTGAAATGTAGATGGTAGGTAGTCTTCTTCTTCTTCTTTCGTTCGCCTGAAATATGTTTATAACTGCAATGTTGTCTCTTGTATGAATCTAACAGTCTTTTTTAGTTCATTCAGCGGTCCATAGAGTTTATCTTCCACTGTTGTCTCTCTAGGCCAGAAGGTTCGCCTGGATATGTTGTAGTCTGGGCAATCCTGGAGTATGTGCTCTGCTGTCTGCGACGCCAAACCACATGTGCACATGGCTGAGTCACCAATCTTGAATTTTGAATACATGTGGTTGCGTAATCTATTGTGTCCTATTCTGAGGCGCAGAAGAATGACCTGTTCTGGTCTGTCCATAACGTGGTAGTCGTCTTGCGTAAGGTTTGGTGGCCTTCTGACTGATTTGATCATTCTTTTCTTTTGGTGGTATGTAATAGGCACATCTGGTTGTTCTTCTTGTGCTCCTTACTTAGCCAATCGATCAGCTCTGTCGTTTCCGGGGATTCCACAGTGGGATGGTATCCACTGTATGGTGATCTTACGCTGACTGCTAAGTTCAGAAAGTAGTGTCCTCAGAACTGGCAATTTCCCAGACAGGAGCGCCTCTATTACGGATTTTGCATCTGTCAATATCACCACAGGTTGTGTACCATGGCTGGTATTTTGTAATTTCTCTGTAGTCATTGCGGAAACATTGGTTACGATTGTTATACAGCTAACTATTGATAGTTACTGCCGAGTCATCAATTGCTATTGTTATGTTGCTATTGATAGCTACTGCCAAAACATTGATTGCTATTGTTATATTGCTAACTATTGATAGTTGTTGTCGATTCATTGATTGCTACTGTTATATTGTTAACTATTGATAGTTGTTGTCGATTCATTGATGGCTATTGTTATATTGCTAACTATTGATAGTTGTTGTCGATTCATTGATTGCTATTGTTATATTGCTAACTATTGATAGTTGTTGTCGATTCATTGATTGCTATTGTTATATTGCTAACTATTGATACTTGTTGTCGATACATTGATTGCTATTGTTATATTGCTAATTACTGACAGTTGTTGCTGATCCATCGGTTGCTACTGTTATATTGCTAACTATTGATAGTTACTGTCGAGTCATCAATTGCTATTGTTTTATTGCTAACTAATTATAGTTACTGTCGAGTCACCAATTGCTATTTTTATATTGCTAACTATTAATAGTTGTTGTCGATTCATTGGTTGCTATTGTTATATTGCTAACTATTGATAGTTGTTGCCAAGTCATTGACTGCTATTGTTATATTGCTAACTATTGATTGTTGTTGTCGATTCATTGATTGCTATTGTTATATTGCTAACTATTGATTGTTGTTGTCGATTCATTGATTGCTATTGTTATATTGCTAACTATTGATAGTTGTTGTCGATTCATTGATTGCTATTGTTATATTGCTAACTATTGATAGTTGTTGTCGATTCATTGATTGCTATTGTTATATTGCTAACTATTGATAGTTGTTGTCGATTCATTTATTGCTATTGTTATATTGCTAACTATTGATAGTTCTTGTCGATACATTGATTGCTATTGTTATATCGCTAACTATTGATAGTTGTTGCCTATTCATTGATTGCTATTGTTATATTGCTAACTATTGATAGTTGTTGTCGATTCATTGATTGCTATTGTTATATTGCTAACTATTGATAGTTGTTGCCGATTCATTGATTGCTATTGTTATATTGCTAACTATTGATAGTTGTTGCCAAGTCATTGATTGCTATTGTTATATTGCTAACTATTGATAGTTGTTGCCTATTCATTGATTGCTATTGTTATATTGCTAACTATTGATAGTTCTTGTCGATACATTGATTGCTATTGTTATATTGCTAACTATTGATAGTTGTTGTCGATTCATTGATTGCTATTGTTATATTGCTAACTATTGATAGTTCTTGTCGATACATTGATTGCTATTGTTATATTGCTAACTATTGATAGTTGTTGTCGATTCATTGATTGCTATTGTTATATTGCTAACTATTGATAGTTGTTGTCGATTCATTGATTGCTATTGTTATATTGCTAACTATTGATAGTTGTTGCCGATTCATTGATTGCTATTGTTATATTGCTAACTATTGATAGTTGTTACCAAGTCATTGATTGCTATTGTTATATTGCTAACTATTGATAGTTGTTGCCTATTCATTGATTGCTATTGTTATATTGCTAACTATTGATAGTTCTTGTCGATACATTGATTGCTATTGTTATATTGCTAACTATTGATAGTTGTTGTCGATTCATTGATTGCTATTGTTATATTGCTAACTATTGATAGTTCTTGTCGATACATTGATTGCTATTGTTATATTGCTAACTATTGATAGTTGTTGTCGATTCATTGATTGCTATTGTTATATTGCTAACTATTGATAGTTGTTGTCGGTTCATTGATTGCTATTGTTATATTGCTAACTATTGATAGTTGTTGCCTATTCATTTATTGCTATTGTTATATTGCTAACTATTGATAGTTGTTGCCGATTCATTGATTGCTATTGTTATATTGCTAACTATTGATAGTTGTTGCCGATTCATTGATGGCTATTGTTATATTGCTAACTATTGATAGTTGTTGTCGATTCATTGATTGCTATTGTTATATTGCTAACTATTGATAGTTGTTGTCGATTCATTGATTGCTATTGTTATATTGCTAACTATTGATAGCTGTTGCTGAGACACTGGTCATGCAATCATGTCCTAGAATCATTAACTGCGGGAACAGCACGAACAGGAATCCAGTTCCACACATCCCAGCCAGACGCGCCGAGCTTGTGAGATTAGGGAGACATTGTTATACCGCAGCACTAGTCTCAGGTGGAATATCTTTGGTTCATTGACTCTCACGGAATGATTAAAGTAAACTAAGATGACACGGATAGGGTGGGAGAATTGAGGCTGAGAGGTTTCCGCGTGACAGGGTATTTTCATATAATTATATCGCACATCCACGTGATCTGTTGAGTGTTGGGATCGAAGCCTAGCCTTCTCAGATTAGAGAAAGATATCATTATCACCAAGTACCATGCCAGCTGGCGTGGTCGCTCATGTCTCTCCACAGATCTCGGTTCTTGGTGTTCTTGATTAACTATGCTGATTATATTCCTCCATGCCACCGTCTCAATCCATCTAGCATCATTTCTCTTGGTCAGCCTCTGCCTGTCTTCCTCTTGATCTTTCCAGTTGTCACGATGCTCTCCAATGTCTCTCTTCTCATCACATGACCAAAGAAAGCTGTTTGTCTCTTTCTTATTGTTGTATATAATGTTCTAGTTTCATTAGCCACTTTCAGGCAGTCGTTGTTGGTTACTCTGGCAGTCCAAGGAATTCGCAACATTCGTCTCAGGAACATAATTTGTGTTGCTTCCAAGTTCTTCCTAATTTGTTCATTTACATTCCAAGATTCATTGTCACACATCAAAACTGGTTCTACATAGCATTTCAGCACTCTCGTTCTTACATTCAATGACAGTGACTTATCGCATAAGATACCTTTTATGTTCTGAAACGCAGCCTTTGCTTGCCCTATTCTGTTCTTAATCTCTGTTGTACATATTCCATCTGATGTTATAATTGCTCCTAGGTGTTTACAACTACCCATTTAGTTAAGAATATTACCTTCTATGTGCATTTCATATTTGGTGTCACTTTGTTTCTTTGATGTCACCAATGTTACAGTTTTCCAGATATTCAAGGAGAGAAAGATATGCAGGGTGTTTGTAAAGTCTCACTACACTTTGTATATAGAACAGTTGTTTGTTGGAGAGTATGTTTTCAGTCTTGTAAACGGAAAATATACTCTCTAACAAACAGCTGTTCTACATATAAAGTGTAGTGAGACTTTACAAACATCATGTACTTATTAAAATGCCCATGGCTGTTGAAATTCGCAACAGATAAAGCCGCCGTCCTGGCAAACAGTTGCTAGGAAAGAAAAGCTACCAACTGGCAGACTAGGTCTGTTACACGGGGTGGAATTGGTCTAAGAGAAGTTAAAAACAAACAACAAATTGCGTATCCTTTACAGGACGTCGAAGTCAACCACAGTATTTTTTTTGCTGTCTGCGATTTCTTGGCAAGTTTACGTTCAGTGGAAGTAAAACTTACGCAAATGCATGCCGAAGTCGGACACACTGACGTTTAAGATGTAAACCGGGTGTGAAACATGTTCCTGGAAGGAGGAAGGAAGAGGAAGACACAGGTAGGTTGATGTTGAGGGTTGGAAGTGAGGGTTGTCTGACTGAAATAAACTACTGTTGTCGACAGAGGAATACCGTGAAGACGAGATGTTTGTCTTGTTTGGTAAAAAGGTAATCAAGAGGAAAATAAAGAAAGGAGAGAGAGAGAGAGAGAGAGAGAGAGAGAGAGAGAGAGAGAGAGAGAGACAGACAGACAGACAGAGAGACAGAGAGACAGAGAGAGACAGACAGAGAGAGACGACAGACAGACAGAAAGTCAGATAAAGAAAGATATAAAGACAAAAAGAAAAGATGATAGAATGAAGGAAAACATTTAAAAAAGAAAGCAAACAAGCAAGCATGACAGACAAAAAGACAGACAGACAGACAGTCAGACAGAAAGAATGACAGGCAGATAGAACAACAGACAGAAAGCAGTAACGAAAGAAATAAAGACAGCAAGGGATAACGGGGGAAAGATAATGGAAAACAGATAATGGTAAACAGATAAAAGGAGAGAAATATAAAAATATTGATCTATAAATAGGTAAAGGAGGCGACAACTGTATATAGATAACGGGCAAGGGATAAATAAGAAAGATAAAGGGACAGAGTTACAGGGGACGGGAGATATAGGATTGGGTAGAGACAGAGATAAAAAAGATAGATAGATAAGGGAAATAAATCCAGCGGGCACGAAAGCACTAACGTAATTTGAAAATGAGGCAACATGGTTCCACCATCTTCCCTTCCTAAAACTCATCGTTCAGACATGAAATATAGTAAGCACATAGCCTGGTAATTGTGTTTACCGCTGATGGCAGTAATATGATAACTGAACACAGAAGTTGTATGGATTACGTGTGTTATGAGACATACATAAATATATGAATTTATACATGTATCACAACCACATATTCTCACAGACAGATATACCCACAGTCATAGACAGACACACTCACAGACAGACATGCCCATAGACATACTGTCACACAGACAGACAGACAAATACATCAATGTATACATGCATCACGACAACACAAATAGACACACCCACAGACAGACAAATCCACAGACAGGCATACCTACAGACAGACACAGATAAATGTATAAATGTATCACAACCATACAAATAGACACACCCACAGACATACATAACCACAGACAGACGTGCATAAATACATGGATGTATATATACATCATAACCACATAAACAGACACACCTGACCACAGACAGACATACCCACAGACACATCTACAGACAGACAGACAGACAGACAGACATTAATGTATACATGTATCACAACCACATGACATAGCCATTTACCCACAACCAGCCATGTTGGCAGACAGACAGATAGATACACAGACAGACACAGACAGAAAGACACAGACAGACAGACAGACAGACAGACAGACAGACAGGCAGGCAGGCATGCAGACAGGCAGAGAGATAGACACACAGACAGACAGACAGTCAGACAGACAGACAGACAGACAGACAGACAGACAGACAGACAGACAGACAGACAGACAGACAGACAGACAGACAGACAGACAGACAGACAGATAGATAGATAGATAGATAGATAGATAGATAGATAGATAGATAGATGGATAGATAGATAGTAGATAGATAGATAGATAGATAGATAGATAGATAGATAGATAGATAGATAGATAGATAGATAGATAGATAGATAGATAGATAGATAGATAGATAGATAGATAGATAGATAGAGTTATTATCAATGTAAATAATAGAAATGAGTTTTCATCAATCGCATTCAACAAACCATGCATAAACAAATTCGCGTCCCGCCTCAGACCCTTACCTCAACTAAATATCATACTTTAATAACATCAGCATATTTTGAAGAAAAAGAAAACAACACGTGTCTCTCGCTCTCTTCCCCCCCCCCCCCCCCACCACCCACCCACGTGCATAAGCGCATCGTTGCGACGGCAAATTAATATTCCACAGCACGAGTCCCTCCACTCCCAGCCTTGCCATTTTAGAACAGATTCGTAAGATGGATCTACTTGAGAGAGTTATTATTGATCGTTGTTCATTGGCTCATTACATGTGTGAAATCGATGTTGCAGTTTTGCGTTGCTTAAATCGTTCATATTTACTTTCCCTTCTCCTTGTGTATTTCATGTGTTTTTGATGTTTTATTTTTGCGTTCGCTCACCTGTAACTCGAGCGTAGTCCATGCACGATATATTATTTCTAGTCCTCTGGACTTATTTTTGCGTGTGGATTAGTTTTCTCTAATGCTAGTGTCGCACGCTATCAGGCGAACCCACTCCGACTTCTGAGATACTTGCAATTTACGTCCCGAAGTCAAGAACTAGAAATCAAAATATGAATCCAGGTGATCGGAGTAGGTGTTGACACCGTTACCACGGCATCAACACACTGGAAGTTTAAGATCTAGCGCTCTTATCCATTCGGCCAATCAGACCTCCACTTTGTATTTCATTATTTGACACTCTTTACTCCACTCAATCCTGCTACTACTTTAATTTTCCGTCATAATTATTTTCGTGAGTTATCACATGCACGATATGAGATATTGAGGTATCTTAGACACGATATGAGGTATTCAGGTATCTTAGATATCGATATGAGATATTGAGGTATCTTAGACACGATATGAGGTATTCAGGTATCTTAGATATCGACATGAGATATTGAGGTATCTTAGACACGATATGAGGAATTGATATATCTTAAACACGATAAGAGGTATTGAGGTATCTTAGACACGATATGAGGTATTGAGGTATCTTAGATACGATAAGAGACATTAGAGTATCGTGTACACTATATGATTTATTGGGGTATCTTATATACAATATGAGGTATTGGAGTATCTTAGACACGATAAGAGGTATTGGGATATCTTAGACACGATATGAGATATTGAGATATGATAGGCACGATATGAGGTATTGGGGTATCTTAGACACGATAAAAGGTATTGGGGTATCTTAGAAAATCTAGTCTCGTGCGTCCTCTAATCTCTACTTCCTTCTTCTCCTTCTGTGATCGCCAAATAATACTATGTGGGTTTATTTGGGGTATCTTAGACATGACATGAGGTATTGGGTAGCTTAGACGCAATATGATGTATTGGGGTATCTTAGACACGATATGAGGTATTGAGTTATCTTAGTAAAAATATGAATAAAATTGGGTGGAACTGCGGTAAAGCTGTGAACATGTAAACAATATAAAAGAACCCAAAGTAGTGCAGCTTTACATAACAGAATTACGACACATGCAGGACGTTGCGGCGATTAGCCTTCTTCAGCAAACAAACGCATTCACAAAACACAACATAAGTCAATGAGATCTCCTGTGACTACATCAAAACGTGACGACAGGACTAGAAGAACAAAAAGATGAAAAAAAATGAAAGCAATGAAGAGAAAATGAAAATTGGAAAAAATGTTCATACTTACCTCAGGATTCCGAGCTGTGTATAACCTCGAACTGTGTATAAATAACCTCGGTTATACACAGCTCGGAATCCTGAGGTAAGTATGAAAATTTTTTCCAATTTTCATTTTCTCTGCATTGTTTTAAATATTTTTCATCTTTTTGTTCTTCTCGTCCTGTCGTCACGTTTTGATGTAGTCACAGGAGATCTCCTTGACTATATGTTGTGTTTGTGAATGTGTTTGTTTGCTGATGAAGGCTAATCGCCGCAACGTCCTGTATGTGTCGTAATTCTGTTATGTAAAGCTGCACCACTTTGTGTCATTTTATATTGTTTGAGGTATCTTAGAGACGATATGAGGTGCTGAGGTATCTTAGACACGATATGAGATACTGAGGTATCTTAGACTCGATATGAGATACTGAGGTATCTTAGACACAGTATTGATACTGAGGTATCTTAGACACGATATGAGATACTGAGGTATTGTCAGCGACTTGTCCCACTTCTGACACCAATTCGAGGTCTAGCCTGTCAGCGACTTGTGCGCTGCAGCTTTTCAAGACTCCGCTACTTTCGCACTGCACGAAATAACAATTCATGAAATTTGCGAAAGGAATGCAATTTATTCAGAGCCGACATTTGAATGGCTCTACGAGCGTTAGGTTTCATCATTGTTACACAATATGAATACATCAACGTGATGATAGATGATGCTAGCATTACACAATCTAAATGAACAGCCCTATGTTTGCCTATAGCCTAGAAAGCTATCGTATTGGTCAAGGATACGTCTGCTCTCTCTACCGTCTCCAGTCAGTCTGTCCCGCAACATATTGCGTGGACAAGCACGGGCACTTTACTCTCCGTGCAATCGCTATTATTGCGTGCCTAGTCTTGCAAGCACGCCGGCTGGTGAGTTTGAGTAACCTGGCATATCACGGTTATTCGCAAGGACCAGCAACCCAATTGCTTGGGGAAAGCCCTCGCTCATCTGTACTCGTTGACCTCTGGTCTGACACAAATGTGTCTCCCTGTGAGGTTATTAATAGTACTCGGTGTCTTCCCTGTCTGGTGTCTCTCTACTAGACTAGTGTTAACTCCTTACTCCTGTAAGGTCTTATTGGGGATGCTGACAGGTATCTTAGACTCGATACGAGATACTGAGTTATCTTAGACACGATATGAGATATTGAGGTATCTTAGACACAATATGAGATACTGAGGTATCTTGGACACTATATGAGATACTGAGGTATCTTAGATACGATAAGAGATACTGAAGTATCTTAGACACGATATGAGGTATTGAGGTATCTTAGATACGATATAAATGTATTGAGGTACCCTAGACACGATATGAGATATTGAAGTATCTTAGGCACGATATAAGATACTGAGGTATCCTAGACATTATATGAGGATTGAGGTATCCTTGACACGTTATGAGATATTGAGGTATCTTAGACACGATTTAAGATATTGAGGCATCTTAGACACGATATGAGGCAGTGATTATCTTAGCAAAGATGTAAGATACTGAGGTATCTTAGACATGATATACGGTATTGAGGTATCCTCGACACCTGTGAGATACTGAGGTATCTTTGACACGATGTTAAGTATTGGGGTATCATAGACACGATATGAGAAATTGACACGATATGAGATAACAGCTGTCATAGACACGATATGAGATATTGATGTATTAGACACGATAAAAGAAACTGTGATTCCATAGACACGTTATAAGACATCAAGGTATCATAGACATGGGTGTATCATAGACACGATATGAGATATCGATATACCATTTAAAAAAGTTGCATATCCTTTACAGGACGTGGCAGAAAACCCCAACATTATTTGGCTGTTTGTGATTTCTGGTAAGTTTGCGTTCGGTAGTTTGCTATTGCTTTCTGAACGACCAGCACGCATACCATTGTATGAAACATCAACACAAGGTGGTCTGCTGCCTCAGCTGTGTTTCAAACGCGGGTATACGGGATTACGAACTGCGTCCATAACCGTTTGCTACAGAGCCGGCTCAAGATACCATAGCCCACAATAGTATTCTTCTTGGTTATGTGCCTTCAGATGTCAATACGAATAAATGCAAAGAAAGCAGCAGTCAACTTGAGCTTGTTGACATCCCCATAGTGTTTTTTTCTTCAAAGGAAGCGGGCGTAGGCCAACATACGTTGTCTCTGTTCTGCATATATTGGGCACTCCTGCAACACATGTTCAGCTGTCATTTTACCTGTTGCGCGGTTACATACATCAGTGTCTCCTGTCCTTAGTTGATTGAACACGTGGTATTTCAGTCTGTTGTGGCCAGTCTGTAGTCTGAAGACGGTAATGTGCTCTTTTCTGTTGTCAGCTTTCTAGTGATCTGGATGCTTATTGTCGCGAAAAGAGATATCGAGGTACTATAGACACAATATGAAACATGCTGGTATCATAGACACGAAATGAAACATGGATGTATCATAGACATAATATGAGACTTGGGGGTATCATAGACACAAATTAGATAATGAGGTATCATAGAGACAATATGAGACTTGGAGGTATAATAGACACAATATTGGACATGGAGTATTATTAACACAGTACATTGAGCTATATAATTGACATAATTGACACCGTATTAGCCATGGAGCTATCATTGATACAGTATTAGACATTGAGCTATCATTGACACAATATTAGACATGGAGGATTAGACAAGAAGGCTAGACGAAAAAGCTGGCAGGAGAAAACAGAGTCACCGAAATTTGAAAGAGACGCAATGATGATGTGGAAGCTAGTAAAAGAACTAAACGATGAGGGCACAGGGAGAAACTCGAAGATTTTACTACATAAAAGCGGAAACGATATAACAGGAAAGCAAGCAGCTGTCATTTTGCGGACTCATTTACACAAGATAACAAAATTTAAATCAGCCCATGGAAACAGCAAAAGATTCCAGGGAAACGACAACGTAGAAGACAGAAAGAAATAACACACGAGGTACCGGAGGCACCTATTACAATCGGTGACCTGCACTAACAATATCAAAACTGAAAATAAGAAACTCCCCAGGAGGAACTATCCAATAAAATTATCAAGAATCTATTAATAACAGCAAAATTAAAGCTCCTGCAATTCTTCATTAAATGTCGAATCTTAGACAGAGTTCCACAGACTTAGAGATGGCTCTTTGTTTCAACCTAAGCATCAATACGGCGGAAATACCCCATGATTGGCTGAATAGCTACCAGGTCCCAATCCCAAAGCCAGGTAAAGATCACTCCAGACTTAATGGATACCGAACCATAACCCTGCAAAACACGTATGGCAAAGTTCTCGATAAGATATTAGCACGCAGGCTCCAGCAACATTTGGAAAGTCGTAATCTGCTTCCTAAAGGGCTCGGGAGTTACCGGCCTGCGAAGGACACCTGGGCCATTGCTGTAACTTTTGCATTTGCTATCTACGAGGGCTTCCAGGATAAACAAGAGACAGTGGCGATAGTGCTTGAAATGGAATATGCGTATTATAGGGTCAGGTATGATCGGTTGATATACACACTATTGGACATGGAAATCTGCCCTTGTCTTGTCAGATGGGTTGCGGCGGTCCTTTATGAGCGTAAGGTTGCACTGCGCATGGGTTCCTGGACTTCTGACCCCTTACTATTACACCTGGGTTGCCGCAGGGATCTGCCATGTCGCCAGTGCTTTTTAATGTCTACACCAGCAAAATCGCAGCTATTGAGACAGCAGGTGTGGGTAGAATCTTAACATTTGCAGATGATGTGCTGATGTACAGACAGGACAGAGACAGGGCTAGTTTGGCGGAAGACTTACAGCTGGCAGTAAACTGAGTGGTAGAGTGGTACAGGGACGCAGGAGCCGTTATAAACCCAGACAAGGCATCAGTTGTGTGATATTCCCTGGATAACCGGATCGTCAAGGCAGATGTCCCAGGTATTACGTTGAATGGATATCCTCTTAGTAGAGAGAGTAAATTGACGTACTTGGGTATCACCTTTGACAGGTGTTTGTCTTTTAAGGATCATGTAGAGGCTTTGGTGGTGAAGGCTGGTAGGGGACTTAATGCACTGAGGGCGATGGCAGCAACCAGTTTAGATCAGAGGATGCTTTACAGGCTCTTTCAGCAGTTAATAATTTCTGTCATTGAGTATGGTTTGGGGCTGCTGATAGTATCAAAGAGCAAGCGTGAAAGGTTAGAGCGCATACAGAATGCTGCCATGCGGGTAATCCTGGGGTGCAGAAAGGACACACCAATTATATGCATGAAACATATCCTGACGATACCAACAATGACGGATAGGCATAGGGTATTTCAGGCCAAACGGTACCTGAGAGTTGCTGCAGATAGGGATCACTCCCTGTATGAAGCCATGGATATAGTCAAGGGTCATAGACTAAGACGAGGCAGGTCCTGGATGGCACAGACAGAAATATCTATACGTCAGTTTTGTGATCTGGAGATCATCAATCGTCAAAAACAAGTGGGTTGATGTTCCGGAAGACATGACGGACTGGCACAATGTAATAGTAACACTTGGTCGTGAGTGCAGAGAATGTTCAGCGGGCCGTACATAGTTTGAGGTGCAACAACTGATCCAGATTAATACACATCAAGGTGACATAGTCATCTACACCGATGGGTCAGTGATGAGAAACAGACGTAGTGGTTGGGGTTTTATTGCAACGGCTAATGGTGGAGTCTTGATAAAAGAGAGTCTGGCAAATGAGACTACCAACAAATGTCACGTGGAAAGTCCAACAACAAGAAACACGCTGCGGCCAAAATGTGCAGCGTGGGAGCCGGCAACAAGAAGAACAACGTGGAGAGCCTACCTGCTAGCTGCATCAAAGAGCCTGATACTACAGTTATTACTGAAGCTAACACGAGGGAGAAGATTGACAGCCCAACACAGCCAAGAACCAAGACAGCAGAGAAGAAGGAGGAGAAAGACACCAGAGTCGGAAGCACCGACTCAAAAACAGTCCGATGGGTCGTCAAGCGGATACCAGTGAAGCTGACAGACGAAGAAATCCTGAAGCAGCTACGAGAAGAGAATCTTCACATCCGATATTTGAAGGCGGAGCGGCTCCTCACCTACTCCAAGATACCTACAACCTTGGCAGTGGTGACATCGGAGGGCAGCGAAATGCCGACCACAGTATCATACAACAAGAGAATGCAGCAACCAGAGAGATTCATCCCAAGAATCACTCAATGTTCCAGATGTCAGAAGACCGGCCACAGCAGAGCTACGTGTGGCAATAAGATGGAAATCTGTCGATACTGCGCCGATCACCACGCCTTCAAGGAGTGTCCGCTGGCCAAGATGGACACGGACTTCCGAGCACCCAACAACAAAAGAAAGTGCGCCAACTGCCTGGGCAAACATGGAGCAAGATACCTGGGCTGTCCGTACCTGCAGAGACACAGAGACATCTTAACGATCGCCATCATCACAAAGACACCATTCAAGGTAGCAATGCAGAGGGGCGAGACAGCCACGGGTATAGCACACGCTGAAAGAGATCAACTTCAAAAGCAGATAGACGAGTTGAAGAAACAAGTCAAGGCACTGCTGACGACGACTCCGACCAGCGATAATGAGAAACTGCTGGCCGACATGAAAAAAAATCCAGCACAACATCAAACAAGAGATGGAGCGCATGGCCGAGATGAAGATGGAGAACGAAGAAATCCAACAAATGATCAAGGCCGAAAGAGAATTGCTTAAAGCTGAAATGGAACTCTTCCAAAGCAAACCAGCAGAATCCATACAAGAACTCACAGAGAAACCGCAAGATGAAAACCAAGATACCGAGCCTGAACCGCAAGCTACAGCCAGAAGCCCAATCGCGACACTGAATATGTAAAGAAACTATAAAAGTAGTGGTATCTCAATTGCGCTCGTGCTCCCACCTATGCTACAGCCTTCGTGTGTCTTCACAAAGTCGGACTAGAGTCAAGCTCAACAGCTGTTGAGAGTTGTTGAGCTTCTGATAATTATCCTATGAATAATTCAATAGGGTGGGTCGACTACACAGTTGCCAGCTGTTCAGACCAAATCTTGCTCGACCACACAGTTGCCAAACATAGCTGCGGGAGATATGGCAAAAGACCGCTTTGCGTTGTTTTATTACGAATTGGTACGGGTGCCGATCGTTTAAAAAGCAATGGAAACTACTGAACGTAAACTTGCCTAGAGGTCACAACAGCAAAAAATGCTGGTGTTGACTGCGACGTCCTGTAAAGGATATGCAACTAACTTTTTTAAAAAAAAACACAATTGCCAGTCGTTCAACCAAATTCTACCATGCTGGCGATTGAACCGGGATCACAGTCGTGAGATGCAAGTGTACAAACTAATATGCACTAGAATAGGCTAGGCCAATCCCTGGGCTTGTGACGTTGTTAACCTTTAGCCCATTGCCCCCCTCCCCCCCCCCCCCCCTTTAACCACACAACGGGTTCATTCACTTAATTGTAATCAATCGTGCTGATCATTTGAAAGACGTGTCAAACCCACAACAAGGATACCTATAAGTAACTGTTATATTTCTATTTTCATGTAGTGTTTTTCATGTAGTTGTGTCGGGTTGTGTTTGTTTATTCTGTGCTGAGGAAGGATTTGGCCACAAAGTCCATTTAAAAAAACAACAACAACAACAACAACTTATAATCGTGTTCTATGCACTCACCACTTCTTAGTCACCTTTTTTTTTCTTCCGAGGAGATACATACGAGAAACAACAGACATACCCTCTCTAGGTAAGAGAAACAACAGACATACCCTCTCTAGGTAAGAGAAACAACAGACATACCCTCTCTAGGTAAGAGAAACAACAGACATACCCTCTCTAGGTAAGAGAAACAACAGACATACCCTCTCTAGGTAAGAGAAACAACAGACATACCCTCTCTAGGTAAGAGAAACAACAGACATACCCTCTCTAGGTAAGAGAAACAACAGACATACCCTCTCTAGGTAAGAGAAACAACAGACATACCCTCTCTAGGTAAGAGAAACAACAGACATACCCTCTCTAGGTAAGAGAAACAACAGACATACCCTCTCTTGGAGGAGATAGGTAAGAGAAACAACAGACATACCCTCTCTTGGAGGAGATAGGTAAGAGAAACAACAGACATACCCTCTCTAGGTAAGAGAAACAACAGACATACCCTCTCTAGGTAAGAGAAACAACAGACATACCCTCTCTTGGAGGAGATAGGTAAGAGAAACAACAGACATACCCTCTCTTGGAGGAGATAGGTAAGAGAAACAACAGACATACCCTCTCTAGGTAAGAGAAACAACAGACATACCCTCTCTAGGTAAGAGAAACAACAGACATACCCTCTCTAGGTAAGAGAAACAACAGACATACCCTCTCTAGGTAAGAGAAACAACAGACATACCCTCTCTAGGTAAGAGAAACAACAGACATACCCTCTCTAGGTAAGAGAAACAACAGACATACCCTCTCTAGGTAAGAGAAACAACAGACATACCCTCTCTAGGTAAGAGAAACAACAGACATACCCTCTCTAGGTAAGAGAAACAACAGACATACCCTCTCTAGGTAAGAGAAACAACAGACATACCCTCACTAGGTAAGAGAAACAACAGACATACCCTCTCTAGGTAAGAGAAACAACAGACATACCCTCTCTAGGTAAGAGAAACAACAGACATACCCTCTCTAGGTAAGAGAAACAACAGACATACCCTCTCTAGGTAAGAGAAACAACAGACATACCCTCTCTAGGTAAGAGAAACAACAGACATACCCTCTCTAGGTAAGAGAAACAACAGACATACCCTCTCTAGGTGAGAGAAACAACAGACATACCCTCTCTAGGTAAGAGAAACAACAGACATACCCTCTCTAGGTGAGAGAAACAACAGACATACCCTCTCTAGGTAAGAGAAACAACAGACATACCCTCTCTAGGTAAGAGAAACAACAGACATACCCTCTCTAGGTAAGAGAAACAACAGACATACCCTCTCTAGGTAAGAGAAACACCAGACATACCCTCTCTAGGTAAGAGAAACAACAGACATACCCTCTCTAGGTAAGAGAAACAACAGACATACCCTCTCTAGGTAAGAGAAACAACAGACATACCCTCTCTAGGTAAGAGAAACAACAGACATACCCTCTCTAGGTAAGAGAAACAACAGACATACCCTCTCTAGGTGAGAGAAACAACAGACATACCCTCTCTAGGTAAGAGAAACAACAGACATACCCTCTCTAGGTAAGAGAAACAACAGACATACCCTCTCTAGGTGAGAGAAACAACAGACATACCCTCTCTAGGTAAGAGAAACAACAGACATACCCTCTCTAGGTGAGAGAAACAACAGACATACCCTCTCTTGGAGGAGATAGGTAAGAGAAACAACAGACATACCCTCTCTAGGTGAGAGAAACAACAGACATACCCTCTCTAGGTAAGAGAAACAACAGACATACCCTCTCTAGGTGAGAGAAACAACAGACATACCCTCTCTTGGAGGAGATAGGTAAGAGAAACAACAGACATACCCTCTCTTGGAGGAGATAGGTAAGAGAAACAACAGACATACCCTCTCTTGGAGGAGATAGGTAAGAGAAACAACAGACATACCCTCTCTTGGAGGAGATAGGTAAGAGAAACAACAGACATACCCTCTCTAGGTAAGAGAAACAACAGACATACCCTCTCTAGGTAAGAGAAACAACAGACATACCCTCTCTAGGTAAGAGAAACAACAGACATACCCTCTCTAGGTAAGAGAAACAACAGACATGCCCTCTCTAGGTAAGAGAAACAACAGACATACCCTCTCTAGGTAAGAGAAACAACAGACATACCCTCTCTAGGTAAGAGAAACAACAGACATACCCTCTCTAGGTAAGAGAAACAACAGACATACCCTCTCTAGGTAAGAGAAACAACAGACATACCCTCTCTAGGTAAGAGAAACAACAGACATACCCTCTCTAGGTAAGAGAAACAACAGACATACCCTCTCTAGGTAAGAGAAACAACAGACATACCCTCTCTAGGTAAGAGAAACAACAGACATACCCTCTCTAGGTAAGAGAAACAACAGACATACCCTCTCTAGGTAAGAGAAACAACAGACATACCCTCTCTAGGTAAGAGAAACAACAGACATACCCTCTCTTGGAGGAGATAGGTAAGAGAAACAACAGACATACCCTCTCTTGGAGGAGATAGGTAAGAGAAACAACAGACATACCCTCTCTAGGTAAGAGAAACAACAGACATACCCTCTCTTGGGGGAGATAGGTAAGAGAAACAACAGACATACCCTCTCTTGGAGGAGATGGGTAAGAGAAACAACAGACATACCCTCTCTTGGAGGAGATAAGTAAGAGAAACAACAGACATACCCTCTCTTGGAGGAGATAGGTAAGAGAAACAACAGACATACCCTCTCTTGGAGGAGATAGGTAAGAGAAACAACAGACATACCCTCTCTAGGTAAGAGAAACAACAGACATACCCTCTCTTGGGGGAGATAGGTAAGAGAAACAACAGACATACCCTCTCTTGGAGGAGATGGGTAAGAGAAACAACAGACATACCCTCTCTTGGAGGAGATAAGTAAGAGAAACAACAGACATACCCTCTCTTGGAGGAGATAGGTAAGAGAAACAACAGACATACCCTCTCTTGGAGGAGATGGGTAAGAGAAACAACAGACATACCCTCTCTTGGAGGAGATAGGTAAGAGAAACAACAGACATACCCTCTCTTGGAGGAGATAGGTAAGAGAAACAACAGACATACCCTCTCTAGGTAAGAGAAACAACAGACATACCCTCTCTAGGTAAGAGAAACAACAGACATACCCTCTCTTGGGGGAGATAGGTAAGAGAAACAACAGACATACCCTCTCTTGGAGGAGATAGGTAAGAGAAACAACAGACATACCCTCTCTTGGAGGAGATAGGTAAGAGAAACAACAGACATACCCTCTCTTGGAGGAGATAGGTAAGAGAAACAACAGACATACCCTCTCTTGGAGGAGATAGGTAAGAGAAGCAACAGACCCATCCTATCTTGGGAGAGATAGGTAAGAGAAAAAATAAAATAGACCTATCCTCTTTGGGGGAGACAGATACGAGAAACAACAGACCCTCCTCTCTTGGGGGAGATGGGTAAGAGAAGCAACAGACCCATCCTCTCTTGGGGGAAATAGGTAAGAGAAACAACAGACCCATCCTCTCTTGGAGAGATATGGGTAAGAGAAACAACAGACCCATCCTCTCTTGGAGAGATATGGGTAAGAGAAACAACAGACCTATCCTCTCTTGGAGAGATATGGGTAAGAGAAACAACAGACCCATCCTCTCTTGGAGAGATATGGGTAAGAGAAATAACAGACCTATCCTCCTTGGGGGAGATAGGTAATAGAAACAACATACCTATCCGCTCTTCGGGGTGACAGATAAGATAAACAACAGACCCATCATCTCTTTGGAGAGATAGGTAAGAGAAACAACAGACCCATCATCTCTTTGGAGAGATAGGTAAGAGAAACAACAGACCCATCATCTCTTTGGAGAGATAGGTAAGAGAAACAACAGACCCATAATCTCTTTGGAGAGATAGGTAAGAGAAACAACAGACCCATCATCTCTTTGGAGAGATAGGTAAGAGAAACAACAGACCCATCATCTCTTTGGAGAGATAGGTAAGAGAAACAACAGACACATCTTCTCTTGGGTGTGATAGGTAAGAGAAACAGCAGACATATCTTCTCTTGGGAGAGATAGGTAAGAGAAACAACAGACCCATCCTTTCTTGGAGGGGGGGGGGGGTGGATTGGTAAGAGAAACAATATATCTATCCTCTCGGGGGGGGGGGGGGGTAGACGGGTAAGAGAAACAACAGACCCAGCCTCCTTGGGGGAGACAGGAAAGAGAAACAACAAAGCTATCTTCTCTTGTACCTATCGCCCCTGCTTTCAAAGACTTTTATTAACACGATTCTCTTCAGGTACTTTTCCATCCTCTGTTTTTAACCTTGCACTCGAAGCCGTCTGTGAAGCACCACTTCTGACTTAACAGGCGCATAATCTCAAGAATTTATGAGTCAAGAGCAGATTACTTCAACCTCGTGATTCCTTGTCAAGTACTGAGGCGTGTCTTAGACCTCGGCGTAAGATCTGTCCGTGCATGCTTCAGACGTCCAGGGTGGCAATGCCATTTTCCACATTAGCAATGGGTTCTCTTGCACCCGCCGCAATTTAATCCATGCTATCATCTGCTAAAGCGCAGCATGAAACACATCAGCGAAATAGACTTACGCTTGGTAGACAGATTTAGGCAGAATCTTCCAGAATCACCTGGTGGTGTGTATAAGCCGGTGTTCACCAATTTCGATAGTGCGGATCATTAGCACATCTCACAAAAGAGCTCGAACAATTCTGGAAAACCGAGTCATTTTTTAATTGTGATCACTTTCACCATACAACCTTAATTTAAAACAGTTTAAACTCAAATACTTTTTACGTATGATCTCAAGCCTCTACCGTCTCTCATTCTCGTTTCTCTATCTTATTATCTCCCCTGTCCTGGCACTGTACCCATCCCACTTAGATCGTCACTATATATACAGTCCTGTCTCCACGCCTTGTGTTTTCGTCACTTCCATTCAGCTGATCTACATAGTTCGTGATCCTCAGTTGAGATTTTGTTCCTGAGGAGAATGTGTATTTTCTTAAGTCTGCGGGACCTCAGTTAAGCGACATTTTTAAATAAGAATTTTCAACTGTAACGTCTTTCTGTCACTTCTTGTTGTTCCTTTAAAGCTAAAATATACCACTTTTCGTTTTTATTAATTTACTCACTATATGAATACATCCGCATGAAATGAACCCGGCATGATCAACATCTAGTGCTACTTTCGTTAGATTTTAGCGCTCTACAGAGAGAAAGCGAACAAACATGAGCCTTAGCTTGAATGATAGAAAGAAAGAAGTCATGGTGATATCAAGGAAACAAATAGTGCCTAAATGTATCTTCTTCTTCTCTTCTTCTTCAGCGTTCCGAGCCATTGAGGTTCTTTGCTGCAAATACAATCCGTCTCCATTCGTCTCTCTGGTGGACCTTCTCTTGCCAGTCGTTGATTCCAAGTGCTTGTAGGTCTGTACATGTATTATCTCTCCACCGCCTTCTTGGTCTACCTCGGGGTCTACGGTCATTTATTTCCTGAGTGTAAGCGAGTTTTGTTTCCCTATTATCTTCCATTCTTTCTATATGCCCCAGCCATTGTAGTCTATTAGCCTTCATGATACCAGTGATTAGCGGGGACTTAAACAGATCATAAATGTCTTTGTTACTTCTAAATGTATAATTAAAGTAAATGACGTTATTTTGATGCAAGTGCAGAAATTCAGATATCTAGACACATGGATAACATCAGATGGAAGATGCATCACAGAGATAAAGAACATAATGGGACTTGCAAATACTACATTCTGTCAAATGAAGAACAGTATGTAAATTAAGTCCTCGTCCTTGACGGTTAGAAAAAGAGTTCTTGCATGTTACATAGAATCCTAGACAATTCGTGAACGGGCGAAGAAGCACATGGAAGCATTGGAGATGTGATTTATAGAATAATGTTGAAAATTCATTTGACAGCAATCTGGAAATTTTGAGAGAAGTCAAGTCGCAAAGACAACTTATAACAAACATCAGAAAGAAGGAGTTATCGTTTTTTGGCCACATTTTAAGAAGACAACAACTGGAACATATGACAATCAGGAAGATTTGTAGAAAGACAGATAGAGGAATACGGCGTGAGAAAATTCTTCACATTCTGTCATGACACGGAAGGGAGTCAAAACAGGACTTGATCCATGCCGTCGGAGATGGCAATCTATGGAGAGGCCATGCCAACCGGCACGGCACTGGCTGATGATTATAGAGATATCCACGGGCAATGAATGTGGTCTTTTAAAACTTCCATCCATCCATCCATCATTCAATCCATCCACCACCACCACCACCACCACCACCACCACCACCACCACCACCACCACCACCACCACCACCACCACCACCACCACCACCACCACCACCACCACCACCACCACCATCATCATAATCATCATCATCATCAATCATCACGATCATCAATCATCATTCATCATCAATCATCATCATCCACCATACATCATCATCAATCATGCACCATAATCCATTATCCATCATCCATAATCCAACCATCAATCATCCAATCATTATACAATCGTCATCATCCAATCATTATCCATTCATCTTCATCTAACCATTATCAATCACTCATCATCATCAATCAATCATTCTCATCAATCAATAATCATCACTAATCAATCATCATCATCAACCAATCAATCAATCATCATCAGTCAATCATAATCAATCAATCAATCAATCAATCAATCATCAGTCAATCAATCATCATCATCAATAAATCAATCATCATCATCAATCAATCATCATCATCATCATCAAACATCACCATCAATCAATCATCGTCATCAATCAATCAATCATCATCATCAATCAATCATCATCATTAATCAATCAGTCATCATCATATTCATCAATCATCAATCATCATCATCATCATCATCATCATCATCATCATCATCATCATCATCATCATCAAATCAATATATCATCATCATCATCATCATCATCATCATCATCATCATCATCATCATCATCATCATCATCATCATCATCATCATCATAATCATCATCATGAATCATCATCATCATCATCATCATCATCATCATCATCATCATCATCATCATCATCATCATCATCATATCAATCCATCCATCCATCCATCATCATCATCATCATCATCATCATCATCATCATCATCATCATCATCATCATCATCATCATCATGAATCATCATCATCATCATCATCATCAATCATCAATCATCACCATCATCAATCATCATCATCAATCATCATCATCCATCATCATCCATCATCATCCAGCATTCTTCATCATCCATCTTCCATCATCCAATCATCAATCATCCAATCATCCTCCAATCATCATCATCTAATCGTCATCAATCACTCATCATAATCAATCAATCATCATCATCAACCAATCAATCATCATCATCAATCAATCATCACCATCAATCATCATCATCATCATCATCATCATCATCATCATCATCATCATCATCATCATCATCATCAAATCAATATATCATCATCATCATCATCATCATCATCATCATCATCATCATCATCATCATCATCATCATCATCATCATGAATCATCATCATCATCATCATCATCATCATCATCATCATCATCATCATCATCATCATCATATCAATCCATCCATCCATCCATCATCATCATCCATCATCATCATCATCATCATCATCATGAATCATCATCATCATCATCATCAATCATCAATCATCACCATCATCAATCATCATCATCCATCATCATCCATCATCATCCAGCATTCATCATCATCCATCATCCATCATCCAATCATCAATCATCCAATCATCCTCCAATCATCATCATCTAATCGTCATCAATCACTCATCATAATCAATCAATCATCATCATCAACCAATCAATCATCATCATCAATCAATCATCACCATCAATCATCATCATCATCATCATCATCATCATCATCATCATCATCATCAATCATCATCATCAATCAATCATTCAATCATCATCAGTCATCATCATTATCAATCATCGTTGACATCATCATCATCATCATATCAGCCCATCCATCCATCCATCAATCAATCAATCAATCAATCAATCATCATCATCATCTTCAACATCGTCATCATTTACAACAGATTAGCTATGAAAACACAAGTTTTGAATATCGCTGGATATTTTTATATTCTTCTTTTATTATTTCTGTCTCCTTCTCGTTCTCTTCTCACAATTCTATTATTCCTCCTCCTCTTCTATCTTTCTTCACCCTCTTCTTCCCCTTCATCTACTACATTCTTCGCTTCGTCCTGTTGTTCTTCCTTTTCTCGTTTACCTACAAATCTCCACCCTGCATTCCTCCTTCCTTCTCATCTTCACCCTACTTTCCTTCTTCCTCCTCGTCTTCATTTCCCTTTCCTTCTTCCCCCTTGTCGTCATCCTAATTTCCTTCTTACTCCTCGTCTTGATCCTCATTTCCTTCTTCCTCCTCGTATTTCCTTCTCCCTCCGCGTTGTCACCCTAATTTCCTCCTTGCTCCTCGTCTTCACCCACATTTCCTTCTTTCCTTCTCGTCTTTATCCTCCTTTCCTCCGTTCTCATCGATATCATCTTTCTTCCTTCCCTTCTTCCCTTCTCTTCCTCCTTTTCCCCTCACCTACCACCTCGTCCCACCCTCTAAAATCCACTCCTCTTCAGTACCACCCCTTCCCTATTCCCATCGTCTTCGTTCACGTCCCAGCCTTCGTTTCCTCCCTTTTCCCCTGCTCTCCCCTTCCCCCGAGTGGGGGGAATAACTGAGAGTTTGTGTAAGTGATGTAAGTATGCATGCAGGTATGTATGTATGTGATTATTCGTACGCGTGTGTACGTGTTTCTGTCTGCCTGCCTGTCTCATAACGTGATACTATGCAATGTTTATGTTTACAACATATTTTTTCCTATATGAATGTAACATGCACAACAGATAATTAATAAACGAAATATGAGTGATTGTAAAGGCCGAATGAAAGACGGGCCTGTGTGCCCAATTTGTGACCCTTTGAAAATAAAGTCAGTTCGTTCATTCCTCCTTTCTGGTGCTCTCTTTTCTTTCTTTCTTTCTTTCCTTCTTTCTTTCTTCTTCCCTCTTTTTACCTTCTCCTGTCTTTTTCTTTTTCGTCTTCCTTCCCCATCCTCCTTCTCCTCTCTCTTCTTGTTCTTTAATTTAAGGGAGTGGTAGGGAAGGGTGGGTGGTAGTAACAGCTGAGGACTGTTTTGGTAACGGGATTCACTAACCGCCATGCCGAATGTTTACAACCGAAACAAGAACACACATGATTCGATAAAATACACCGATATAATAAAAACACATGCAGCAATAGCATTAATCAGCATCAGCCGCAGCGGGGACAAATCAGATCGGACCATCTAGACACGAGATGGATCGTTTTTCGATGACCCGTCACGATAACACAATAGATGTGACTGTCTGGTGCTCGGAGGTAATGATGACAAGCAAGAATACAAATCTATGTTTACAGAATGAAGATGATAGCAGACGCCAGAGATGTTTGTCACTTCCGATTGGGATATATTGCCAAACTAGGTTTTATTATGTCCATGAATGCGTTATTTCCAGCGATGTTGTCTCTCTTTGTTTCTGTTGTTGAGTAGCTTTGTGAAATATAAAACAGATAATAACAGTAACCTTGATTAATTAGTGATAGTGGTGGTTTTGTAGTAATAATTTCAAAATCAGTAGTAGTAGTAATAGCAGCAGCGGTAGTAGTAATAGCAGCAGCGGTAGTAGTAATAGCAGCAGCGGTAGTAGTAATAGCAGCAGCGGTAGTAGTAGTAGTAGCAGCAGCAGCAGCAGCAGCAGCAGCAGCAGCAGCAGCAGCAGCAGCAGCAGCAGCAGCAGCAGCAGCAGCAGCAGCAGCAGCAGCAGCAGCAGCAGCAGCAGCAGCAGCAGCAGCAGCAGCAGCAGCAGCAGCAGCAGCAGCAGCAGCAGCAGCAGCAGCAGCAGCAGCAGCAGCAGCAGCAGCAGCAGCAGCAGCAGCAGCAGCAGCAGCAGCAGCAGCAGCAGCAGCAGCAGCAGCAGCAGCAGCAGCAGCAGCAGCAGCAGCAGCAGCAGCAGCAGCAGTAGTAGTAGTAGTAGTAGTAGTAGTAGTAGTAGTAGTAGTAGTAGTAGTAGTAGTAGTAGTGGTAGTAGTAGTAGTAGTTGTAATAGTTGTTTATGATGCAGAAGTACAGATCTGTATTTACTTCTATAGCTCCTTCTAATAGTGTCCTGAGAATATATATATATATATATAGCGTTGTTTGTGCTCTTTCCCTCCACAAATCCACATTTTGCCTCACTAATTTCTGATTTAATTTTCTGATTCTTTTCATAATTATTCTCTGTAAAAGCTTTGTCGTGTGACTCATAAGACTTATTGTGCGATACTCTTCGCATTCTAAAGCGCCTGGCAGAGTTATAACGATGGATTTTACTAGATCACTAGTATTGTACCCACCAGTGTAGACGTTATTTAGAAATCTTGTCAATATTTCGATTCCAAAATCACCTAGAGCCTCAATTTCTTCCATCGTAATGTTGTCTGGACCGAGTGGCTTTCCTTTCTTCATGCGACGTAGAGCATCTTCAACTACAGTTACAAGTATTGGTGGACCCTCACCATTGTTTTGAATGTTTACATCCGGTCCCCCTTTTATCATACAGCTCTTCCAGATATTCGGTTAATCTATTGACTATATCATCTAGTCCCATCAATATTGGACTATTCCTCGATTTTAAACATCCAGTGTTAGTTCGTGTCTTCCTACTCGTTATTGTATTTGTTGATACATGAAATGCGAATCTTTTCTATAGTTTGTCCCATTCACATGCACTGTATATTCAGCCATATTTCTTTAGCCACTTTGCATTTATTTACTGTCTTTAAGTCAATCAATCAATCAATCATGTGCCACGCCGGAAAGCGTGGGCGGTAATGACTCGCCATTTTACTCGATCACCAGATCTTTAAGCATTCTATTATATTCTTCTTTATCTTGCTTTTTCTTTCTTCTTTCGTCCATCATCTGCAAATTTTCACCTGTCATCCATTTCTTTTTTTGCAATTGTATGTTTAGGTGGAATGATTTCTTTTGATGTCTATTGCCTATTGGATTGATTCCCGCAAATGTCCTATTGATCATCAATAGTCTGTATTATCTTCATGGCATTATATCTGTTCTTTACAACAGTATTGTACCTTTATCTAATTTCTTCGTCTGTTCTAAGTAATGTTAGATTTAATTTTATGTTCTTTTGGGGTTTTCTTTACGTTTTTAAGTCTTAACATAATCTTTCCTATAACTGCCACATGGTCACTATGCTTATCTGCTCCTGGTCTAGTTTTTGCTCCTACTAAACTGCTTCTGAATCTCTTTGGAATTAGTATGTTATCAATTTTATTGCGAATATTATCTCCAGGGCTTTCCCACGAGTATAATAGTCGATGATGTTATTTAAACGAGGGGTTTCCTATTACCATTTCGTGGTATTCTGTCCATGCTATTAATCTTTTTTTTTTTTTTTTTTTGCATATCCTTTACAGGACATCGCTGTCAACAGCAGCATCTTTCAGCTGTCTGTTGATTTCTTGGCAAGATTATGCTCAGTAGTTTGCCATTGCTTTCTGCGCAGCCGGCTCAGTTATCCCGCAAGTCACCAGCGGGGATCGAACCGCTCCAAGTTCTCGCCCGCTGGGACACTCTGCGTGATAAACGGGATTACGGAGAGAAAGTGGTGTAACCCCTCGGCCAGAGAGACATTAATATTTTACCTCTCTCATTCCTATCACCCAGACTATACCACTCACCTTTTCGCTGCCTACTTACATGCCTTAAATTTACATGCAAACCAAAAATCACAATCAACAATGAAGAAATTGAATGTGCCACAAACTTTGAATATGTTGGCTACGTAATCAGCAACAATAGGAACTGTTCACACAAAAACAGAAGATGCTGGCCAAGGTAATACAGAGATTTAACAGGATTAATAAACAGTGGAACAATAATGATGATGATGATGATAATAATAATAATAATAATAATAATAATAGCAATAATAATAATAATAATAATAATAATAATAATAGCAATTATAGCAATTATAACAATAACAATAATAATAATAATAATAATAATAATAATAATAATAATAATAATAATAATAATAGAAATAACAACAACAACAACAACAACAACAACAACAACAACAATAATAATAATAATAATAATAATAATAATAATAATAATAACAATAACATTAATAATAAATGGTCTCGAAGTAATTTCCTGCTATGGGTTTTTGGTGTGATAGCGCCATGACATCTTGTAGGCCTGAGAGTACGGAGGAATAGGTGACCAATATTTAACTCATGTTTGTAAGCGAGGAGTCCAGGCTTGAACCCGCGTCCGACAGTGTTTATGATGTTACCGACATGACATCACGTTCGCTTTACGCCATCCACAAAATTACAGTGAAATCTTCCCCACAGCAACATAAGGAACATTTTGTAATAGTTACAGAAGACGGTTTGGGGCTTTTGAGCTGAAATGTTGGAGAACAGTTCTAAGAATATCGTGGACTAAGAAGAAGAGAACACCACATCTCCAATTTACTAGTCTACAGGCGAGGTTACCACATCTCCAATTTACTACAGTCTACAGTGTGAGGTTACCACATCTCCAATTTACTACAGTCTATAAGTGAGGTTACTACATCTCCAATTTACTACAGCCTATAATTGAGGTTACCACATCTCCAATTTACTACAGCCTATAATTGAGGTTACCACATCTCCAATTTACTACAGCCTATAATTGAGGTTACTACATCTCCAATTTACTACAGTCTATAATTGAGGTTACCACATCTCCAATTTACTACAGTCTATGAGTGAGGTTACCACATCTCCAATTTACTACAGTCTATAAGTGAGGTTACCACATCTCCAATTTACTACAGTCTATAGGCGAGGTTACCACATCTCCAATTTACTATGGTCTGTAGGTGAGGTTACCACATCTTTAATTTACTATATTCTGTAGGTGATTTCACTATATCTCTAATTTACTATATTATATTGGTGAGGTCATCACATCTCTAATTTACTATATTATATTGGTGAGGTCACCACATCTTTAATGCACTATATTATATAGGTGAGGTAACCACATCTCAAATTTACTAGATTCTAGAAATGAGGTGACAAAATCTCTAATTTACTCCGACTTCCATGAGAGGGATAAAGGTTCGTGAGGCTGAGAACAGAAGTGCAAGCGATGACATATGCAGAATTATAAAACTTGTTGACTAGACTTACCGTAGGTTGCATTCAACAGCAGAACCAGGCTTCTATTGCTGGGCGCGATCGTCGCCACGTCCACTGATACCATGAAGGAACCGTCAGACAAAGAAGTCACTCAGGATATGTGGACTGGCTGCTCCTGTAGCTTCGCGGAAACCGACGTATTGTCTAACTGTGTATGTCTGAGCAAATGTCTGAGCGTGAAACGATGAGTTGTGGTACAGTTCCATGTATCCTTGTTGACAAATTCGTTTCATGTAAATGTTTACACGGCAGAACTTTACTTTAAGGCAAACATGACAGCGCCTTCTTTGAAGTTACAGTCTGTTCGCCTATTTGCAAGCAATAGTAGGGGATTCTTCTTGCAAGCTGTAGAGAAAGCCTCGTCTTGAAAGCTGTAGTGGAAAGCCTCGTCTTGAAAGCTGTAGGGAAATCCTCTTGCTGAAAGCTGTAAGGAAATCCTCTTCTTGCAAACAACAGTAAGGAATTGTTCTTGATAGCAGAAGGGAAATCCTCTTTTTGCAACCAACTGTAAAAGCGTATTATTACAACAACAGTAAGAGCGTATTCGTGCAAGCAACTGTTAGATCGTAATCTTGCAAACAACAGCAGGGTGTATTCTTGCAATCAACAGTAGGAGAATCTTCTTGAGAGCCTCAGGGAAATCCTCTTCTTGCAAGCAACGATAATAGCGTAATAGTGCAGGCAACATCAGGACGTATTCTTGCAACCAACTGTAAGAGTGTACTTTTGCAATCAACTGTAAGAGTGTATGTATTCTTGCAACAAACTATAAGAGTATTCTTGCAAGCACACCGGTATTGTCTGGAGGGCTGGCACCAAGAATTGCTGCCAATAACAGAGGCGCTAAGTTGCAAGGATCAACAGTGTAGAATGTCTTGCAGGAGAACTAAGATCGTTTATAAGTGCCCAACATCAGGCGGATCCTGTGATTTATTTGTTAAACGAAGCACCTGAGCTATGGACCCTCTGTCGCCACTACCATCGACCCTGTACCATAAATCCATCAGCTGTATTCGCTTCATCACCTAGTTTATCAGCATCTTTCACAGTAAATGTCTATTGCCAACTAAGAAAAGTTAAGAAAGCTATAAATATAATCAGCTGAACTCTGAATAATCACATCTAATATAACTAGAGCTCTTCAGGCAGGTCGAAGCGAAACACACGGACTTAACTAAACCGCAGACACCGAAATCCGCTGAATAGTGTGAGATCTACTTGACCGTACAGTGTCAGGTCTTATGCAGATATAACTAAGCTACCATATGACAGTAGACGGTACTACCTGCTTTCTGTTGTCGCCGAATGTTGGACCGCTCTCACCAAACACAATAACCCCACACTGTGCCAACGGCTTCGGGCGGAGGATCGCAATTGGGAAGTTACAAGCCTTATTCTAGGGTGAGGAAATGCAACCTATAGACTAAATGTTATGGAAGGGCAGACTAGGCAATACGATTTGGCTGGCAACTGGTCTAGGGACGAAGCTCCTACAGACGGACAGTAAGAGCATTGCTTTGCTCATCAAGCAGCCTCTGCAGCTTGTCTTATTCCAGATGTAGTAGTGTTACCTTTCCTCTGGAGTAAACTAGACAGACCGAGAGAAGGATCATGCCGCATGGGCAACACATGATCTCTGCAATTCCGCCAAGGATTTGTGCTATGGAGTGGTTATTAATAATGTTTTTTTTTTGGTGACATGTGTAAATGATCTACCACATAACCACATAATAAATCCATCTACATTGTTGTGTTCCTCTTCTTCACTTCTTCGGTTCGTTTCACTATATAATAATAAAAAGTTTTTAAAGTTGAGAGGATCGACTTAATTGCACCGGGTTTTATCCCATATGGCTTGGTCTCTTTCACAGGCGCCCTGCCGAAAGCGTCCCACAAAGCACGAACTCCGTAACTCCAGCGACGACCCCCAGGAGTCTCCGGGGAAAATGCACTCGGGAACCGAAAGATGCAGTCCAGAATCGAACTCACAACCTTCGGAGCGCGAGGTAGACGGCTAAGTGCTTCGCCACGGATATTCCCGAATATATAATACTATTTTCCCCTAACAAAGTTAGTTGCATATCCTTTACAGTACGTCGCAGTCCACCCCGGTTTTTTTTTTTTTACTGTTTGTAATCTTTTGGCAAGTTTACGTTCAGTAGTAGGCTATTGCTTTCTGAATGACTGGTACTCATAACATTTTATGAAAACCATCGCAAGGCAGTCTGCATCCAAATCGGCTGCAGCTGTGTCAGCAAGACGACAAGGTACCAATACACTAGTACTTGATCGTAACAACAGTATCTATTATATCGGAATTCTTCTTCAGTTATAACTTTTATGGGGAGCTATGGGTCAGAGGTTGGGGTGTCCAGCTCTGGTTCTGAAGGTATCGGGTTCGATCCCAGTATAGGGCTGGACATTTTTGTCAAAGATGCATTGGCATTTAATGATATCAATTAATCAGGGGACGTCTCTACAATGATGGTTTGCTGCAATGGATCCCTAACACTGTCTGTCTCTCGCCCTGACTGTACATTCTGTCAGATTGATTTTCTCCATCTCTTGGTGTTATCTTTCCACTTGTATCGTTGTCTATCTCTTGCTCGCCGGTCTCCAACCTTGCCCTCCAGTATAGCTTTTATAAGAGTGTTATGTCTTTTACCGTGGCCTCTTTTTTATTTCTGTCATCAACTCTCTTTTCATTCCCAGGTTTTCTAGAACCTCTGTATTTGACTGTTTTTGTTTCCATGAAATGCGACATAATCTTCCTTCATATCCACATCTCCAGGGCCTCTGACTTTCTAATTGTGTGTACAATGTCCAGTCTTCCGCGCCATACATTAGTGTTGAATATATGTAACATTTGACAATTCTCATGTTTTATAGGTTGTTAATCTCTTTAGATGTTAATACTGATTTCATGTTATTTAAAGCATTTTTGGCCATGTTATTCTCTTTGTGATTTCTGTATCACATCTGCCATTATCTGTTATTAATGATATCATACGCCACCTGACCTCTTGGACAGTGATATCGAGTTCCTAACCTTATCGAATACTGGCGAAAAAAAGCCCAACAACAATAGGTGGTCCTGTGCAAGTTGTACGCGTTAATACATTCCCACGACAGTTGAAAATTGCAAAGAGCAGACCATAAGGCCACTCCTCTGGCAAAATTGTTTGGGAAAGAAAATGTACCAACAGTTAGATTGAGGCCGTTACCGTGAATTTGGTAGCAGATCGCCTTGAGTTGGTTTGTATAAAATAGTATGAATGTCGGTCGTTTAGAAAGCCATGCAAACAACTAAACGTAAACTTGCCCAGAAATTACAGCCAGCCAAAAATGCTGGGGTTGACTGCGACGTCCTGTAAAGAATATGCAACTAACTTAACAATGAGTCTGTCTGGAGGAAGAAACCCCGACGCAAATGCATGCCGAATCAGGTAAGAGGAATAGACAGAACAAAATCAAAGAAAACCGTTAGCCGTCAAATCGTAGGGATCTACGTGCACATATTTATAATATCCATTAAGTTAGACATGTTCATGCGCCATAAGTTTGTAAGTTACTTCATGAAATTAAAAATTCAAGACTGGATTATCTCAAATCCAAACTTTAACCCACATCACACAGGATCATACGCGATGTATGATCCCGTGTGATGCTGGTTAAAGACTCGGGGTAAGAGAACATCCATTACTTTACAACTCTTGCGTTTGAAAATCACTTCCAGAAATGAAATAACGTGACGTGATGTATAATCCCGTGTCTTATTGTATGAAGGCAGTACGCCAGGGATAGTCAAGCACGCTACCTTCTTGTGAATTCTTCTTTTGCCTTTGAGATTCCTGTTCGCGTATAGTCCCACAACCCCGCATGCCATATGGTCCCACAACCCCGCATGCCATATAGTCCCACAACCCCGCATGCCATATGGTCCCACAACCCCGCATGCCATATAGTCCCACAACCCCGCATGCCATATAGTCCCACAACCACGCATGCCATATGGTCCCACAACCCCGCATGCCATATAGTCCCACAACCCCGCATGCCATATGGTCCCACAACCCCGCATGCCATATAGTCCCACAACCCCGCATGCCATATGGTCCCACAACCACGCATGCCATATAGTCCCACAACCCCGAATGCCATATGGTCCCACAACCACGCATGCCATATAGTCCCACAACCCCGCATGCCATATAGTCCCACAACCACGCATGCCAACCCTTCGTAGGTCAGTTCATGGTTCCAGTGTTAGATAGCCAGTCTCGGACCAACCCTCTTTAGTCGTAGCTTGATGCCTAGAGTATTACTATTGGTTACTTCTACATTGGAACTTCGGTGAAACAAGGGCGATCAGCGTGTTAAGTTTGGTAACACTGTAGTAACTACGTTATACATGGTAGCATTGTAGCATGTTTACGTTATACTTGGTAACATAGTAGCATGTGTATGTTGTGTTTGGTAGCATTGTAACATCTCTACACTATGGTTGGTAACATTGTAGCATATGTACGTTCTGTTTGGTAACATCGTAGCATGTGTACGATATGTTTGGTAACATTTCAGTATGTATACGTTATGTTTGGTAACATTGTAGCATGTGTACGTTATGTTTGGTAACATTGTAGCATCAGAGTTAACGCAAACACACAACATCCACTGCATAATGAAATTATGAAGGTGAAGGGCAGCAGGCTAAAAAGAGGAAGGTCGTGGATGGGCCAAGCCGAAGACATTCTTCAACAGGTGTGTTCACTCGAGGACTTAGAACCTGGCGAGGAGTGGGTACAAGTGCCAACAGATTTCTGAACGTCCTTTTCAGTTTACAACCAACTAGACAGAAAATGCAGACAAGAAAATCCGGCTGCTGTGGTGGCGGAAGTACAAGCGTTTATTTTCGAGATTTCGTTAGACGGTAATGCTGTCATCTACACAGATGGGCCGGTCGTCCGACATGTGAAAAGCTCATGGGCCTTCACAGCGCGGGCCGGAGGGAGAATTGTGAAGGAGGATTCTGGTGCTTTTGTTGAGACCACAAGTAGCCTAACTATGGAAGTTATGGCAGTAGGTAAAGCAATAACATGGCTCGAGAGACAGACATTCAATAGGGCATGTTTCCTTAGCGACTCAATGAGCATGCTCAAGAGAATAGAGATAGGGTGGATCCGAAGAGAGTGGTTGCTGTCTCTGGAGCGGTCTCGGCTGGCAAAGATTAGTTTCATCTTCGTGCCAGGGCATGCAGAGGAGTACAAGGAAATGCGCGGGCTGACAAGCTCGCAGGTGAGGCTAAGGTAACATCTGTAAGTTATGCTTGGTAACATTGTAACATCTGTAAGTTATGTTTGGTAGCATTGTAACTTGTGTAAGTTATGTTTGGTAACATTGTAACATCTGTAAGTTATGCTTGGTAACATTGTAGCATGTTTAAGTTATGTTTGGTAGCATTGTAACATATGTACGTTATGTTTGGTAGCATTGTAGCATGTGTACGTTGTTTGGCAGCATTGTAGCATGTATAGGTTATGTTTGGTAACATTGTAGTATGTGTAAGTTATGTTTTATAACATTATAGCATGTGTAAGTTATGTTTGATAACATTGTAGCATGTGTACATTATTTTTGTTAGCATTGTAGCATGTGTACGTTGTTCTGTAGCATTGTAGCATGTGTACGTTGTTCTGTAGCATTGTAGCATGTATACGTTATGTTTGGTAGCATTGTAATTTGTAGCATGTGCACATTACTTTTGTTAGCATTGTAGCTTGTGTACGTTGTTCTGTAGCACTGTAGCATGTATACGCTATGTTTGGTAGCATTGTAGCATGTGTACGTTATGTTTGGTAGCATTGTAGCATGTGTACTACTCTGTGATTATGTGACACGCATGACTCTGTGACAGTGACACGCGTGACCGTTTGACGGTGTGACGCGCGTGACTGTTTGAATGTGTGACACGCGTGACTTTTTGATTGTGTGACACGGGTGACCCTGTGACTGTGTGACACACGTGACCCTGTGACTGTGACACGCGTGACTCTGTGACTGTGTGACAAGCGTGACTGTTTGACACGAAGAACTATGGAACATGATAAGAGAAATGGGCATCACATGAAACTGAATACAGATCATAAAAGCACTCTTCGTTGAACAATAGGCAGCCGTCACAATTTAAGCTGAGTGTAACAATATAAGCTGAGTTGAGTCAAGAACCGACACTTGGGACATTCCCATACGCGTCCCGTCCTCATCTTCAACAACCAGCGAAGAGTCCCAATACTAATGGTACCAGCTGCAATCTGATTATGTGTCCGTCTGGCTTTTCCTCAGAGAACTGAATGTCAGTCAGACCCTCTGAACGCCTCCTGCCACACAATCCTTTCCAAGCACTGAATTTTAAAAAGGGTTTAAAAGGCAAGATGATCAACTTCATTGCAACGGGTTTTTATTCCATAAGGCTCCGTCTTTTTACACAAGGCGTCGCAAACAGCACGAACTCCTTAGCTCTAGCGACGAAACCCAGGAGTCTCGGAGAAAAATGCACTTGTGGACTAAACGACAGAGACTGGAATCGAATTCACAACTTTCGGAGTGCGAGGCAGATTGCGTAAACATGTAGCAACAGAGTAATCCAAGCAATGATGGTCCATCTACGAGGGGGCTTTAAATGAAAACCTTAAAAGTTGTTTTAATAAATATATTCTGAAAAAGTAAACAGCAAATGTATCATTTTTCGATAATTTCTATAGGATTCACGCTTACACTGATTTAAAACAAACAAATAAGAAACGGATAACAGACAGCTGCTCCTCTTTGGTGCATGCCAAAAGTTGCACGGCCATTTTTAAACAGTCTTTATGACGTCATCGTGTTTCGCTTGCACCATTATGTCACGTGCATAACACTCTTGAAATGCTTAACAACAATATTGACAGGTTACAAGACAATGGTATGGTTATTGTAATTTCTATCACACTCTTAAGGTTTTCATTTGAAATCCCATCGTATGATACTTATTGTGAGATCTGGGACGTTAACCTTAGCAATCCTGTTGTACAGAGAGCAGCATAACATAGAAGCCTTATATGGGTTAACGACACAACCCTTCGCGGATGTCTAGAGAGCACCATGACAGAGACGCCTTATATGGGTTAACGACACTACTGATCTCTCTACACCAGTCGATCACTTTGTTTACTGTCTTCTGAAACTCTTGCGCAATTTGCGTCCTGTCTCTTCCCTGATAATACGCAAGGATATCATCTGCAAATGTCAGGAATGCTTCCAGGAATTTAATACTTGTAATCTGGCTTGTGTAAACAATGAACAGCTATGAGATTATGTGATAAAACAACATATCTGTTTCATATAGAACAGGGAGTCAGATAACGTTGCATTTAACTTAAGGAATGTTACGAACGTATGGAAACAGAGCAATATGATCAATTTGTAATCGGATAACTGTATTTCGAAAAGCTGACGACACCGTATTGATATCAACAATATAATAAGAAATAACAGAGTTTAAAGTCAAGATGATCGACTTCATTGCACCAGGTTTATCCCATATGGCTCAGTCTCTTTCCTTAGAGCGGCCTTCCGAAAGCGACGCTCAAAGCACGAAATCCGTACCTCTAGTGACGACCTCAGGAGTCTCCGAGGAAGCTGCACTCGTGAACCGATCGACGTAGCCTGGAATCGAATGTACGACCCTCGGAACGCGAAGTACGTTATGAGAAGAAATTAACTATAGTATTTGGTGGCAACTGGCAAGATTGAGGGGGAAAGAACAAGGGGAGGGCAGAGAAGTAACTATCTGGATGTCTTGACCACGTGGCATGGTCGAGACAAGAACACAGAGCTAGTCTACGTCCCTGGTGATCGTGTGAGATGGTGAAATAAGACCGCCTACGCTTATCGAAATGTCACATGATGATGGTGAACCGGATCACATAGAACGACAAAGAAGAGACTAAGAGAACACCAACAGCATGCACATGTCCTGCGCAAACATACGAATGAGAAACTTGGTCATGTAACAAATGAGCTGAACACTGAGAGTTTTACAAATAATTCCACGAAAAAAAGAACCAACAGGTTTATCTAACAAGAACTGAACGCCGAAAAAGACTGGTTATTACAACAAATAACACCGAGCAATTTTATATATTTTTGGGCGTGTGAAAATAACGAACGCTTGGGAAAGATACGAACACAATTCGCAATTCCCCATATCGCGTTCTAAACACGGCTGCTGGCGATATTACAACAGACCGCCTTTCGCTAGTTTTCAAATAATGGTATCAGTGTCGGTCGTGCAGAAAGTAATGGCAAACTACTCTTGCCAAGAAATCACAAACATCCAAAACATGCAGGCGTTGACTGCGACGTCCTGTAAAGGATATGCAACTAAATTGTTTTTTGGGGAAAATAATTATGTAGGAAAACGCACCGAAGAAGCGAAGACGAGGCACACTACAACGTAGATGGGTTTATTACACGTATGTGGTAGATCATTTACATACGACTGCAATGGAGGCAGGGCCTTTGCCTTATTCAAGAGAGACATTTTTAAATAATATTATAGGGGGAAAGTTCTGCTAGGGACAAGCAACTGGGCCATGACCATACATACAGTGGTATTCCATGACAATTAACTGTAATCTAGTAGCAGATTGTTGTGTTGGTATTCTGAGACCGGCCTTATGCATGTATGCCTGTGCGTGCTGTTGGTATGACAGGACTGATGTCTGATAAACTTGTCACAAGGGACGGTGAGGAATATTTTGTGTGATATTCACTGACACAGGAAGGAAGCATTACGGGGTGACCTCTTGTCGTGAAGCTGGAACCACAAGTAACTAATAGTGGTATTTTACATCCTCAGACACTATGTAATGACGTTAGCAATTCCCAAGACAATGTGACGACGTCATCACTTCCCATATACAATGTAATGACGTACATTCCCAGGCACAGTGTAAAGACGTTATAATTACTCCGACACAGCGTAAAGACGTTATAGTTACTCCGGAACAGCATAAAGACGTTATGAATTTCCAGGCACAATGTAATGACGTTTTAAATCCATGACACAAAGTCATTCCGTTATACGTTTACAGATAGGTTAATGACTTCATAAATTCACAACAATGTAATGGCATAATACACACATAGAGACAATGTAATGGCGTTATACACACATAGACACACCATAATCACCTTATACATATATATACACAATATAATGACTTTATACATACATATACACAAAGTAATTACGCTATAAATTTATAGACACAATGTAATGAGCTATACATCCATGACGCAATGACATTATGTTATAAGTTTACAGACATACTTTAATGAAGTTATATATTCTCAGACATAATGTACTGACGTTATAAATTCGACATACGTAACAATGTTATAAATTCCCAGACATAACGCAATAACGTTATAACGTAGCTTTGCATCAAACAAAATTCGATGGCGGAAAATGGGAAGTAGGGGTGTGTGTCACAGTTATGATCTAAAGGTTGTTAGTATGTAGCAGATATGATGTATTACATATTATATCAATGGAGGTGCTTAGGGAACAGTATTGTATTTTTATTTTTATTGTATAAGCCGATGGCAGATACAGGAAGCTGCTTAGGATGATTAATCATCCCATGGCAACTGATTCAGTTCACTGACGCTCAAAGACTCCTTGCCGTACAGTAAAACGACTTATGACAAGAAAAGACGTCCTTTAACATCATAAAGCCACGGTGGTGAAGTGACTAGCATACCTGCCTGCTGGCCCGATGGTCGTGTATTCGAATCCACATCAAAGCGGGGATTTTGTCAAGAAAACACAAATTGACCAGGGCTGTCAGAATGACCAGCTTAACTTGGGTCCATGAAATGTTATGGGAAGAAAATGCGGCCAACATAATTTTGGCAAGAACTGAAATTCGTTGAGCCGAATCCCGACAGCCAAAACTGGACAATTGGCGCATCGCTTGCTCAGGGACAAACGTGTACGTGTAACTGAGAATCTGCAGCTTGAAATGTCGACCGGACTTAACTGATTAATCGCCATGGGATGATAAATCGTCTTATTCGAATTCCCATAACTGCCATAGGCTTATAAATCAAACTATACTTAAAATAACAATACAGTAGTTTTCCCTATGCAACTCCCTTTAATTTGATATACAAATATAATGCAACATGCCTGTTACCATATTAACAACGTTTAGGTAATAACTGTGACACACTCCTACTTCCAGTTTTTCGCTACCCATGTTTGTCCGGCCCAGATCTATTTTTTGTTGTTGTTTGGCACTGAATCTATTAATGTAGCTGTAATTCACCCAGTGTATACGTAATTGGAATAATCTTTCAACACCTGTGGATGAATGGAAGACGGAACAATAGATTCATTCAACTTATCATGGCCAGCTGAAGGAGACTACTAACACGAATATAATGACAACATAATTTCCAAATGAGAATTGTCATATGTTATATATATTCAACACTACATATGGTACGGAAGCCTGGAGAATGAACAAGCAATTATAAAGTCGAACAGAGGCCATGGAGATGTGAATATCGTCTTAGACGATAGTTTGTAAAATTGAGTTACGCCTCTCCATAGCATAAAGTTTGGGATGAATGTCGAGGCCAGGTGTTGCATGCGTTGTATGGCCACAACACGTTGGCATTTAACAGAGTCGTGTCAAACAGAAGGTAGGGTTGGACTAAATAAACACGGGAAGTATGGGTGTCACAGTTGTGACTTTAAAGTTGTCAAAATGGTAGCAGACATGTTGAATTGTAAGGCAATGACAACATTTCGGTGATATGTAAGCGCATGGCAGATACGGGAAGTCGCTTAAGAGGATTAATAATCCCGTAGCTCAGTAATGTGGAGAAAGGAATATTTAGTGTAGAATGGCTATCCTCGCTTCAGCGGTCTCAGATTGTGAGAACTGTTTGGATTTTTTGCCCTGGCCATACGGGAGTGCTGGGGAATGAACAGGTTGACAGGCTGGCAGGGAATGCACCTCTTGGTGGTAGATTGCCTATGGACAAGGGAGAGGTGGTCGTGCGCCTGTGGGACCAGGTGGAGAAGGTGCAGGAACAGATTAAGAATCCGGAGACCAGGAGAACTTTCAATCAGATGGTAGTTGGAATGATTAGCAGTATGACTTTTCGCTGGCTGTTGAACGAGGGGACGGAGCGCGTGCAGGAATACCCTGAGTGCAGTGGTATCAGTTCTTAGCTCAACGCAACTCAACTCAACTCAACTCAACTCAATTATGGCGAAAGTATTTCTGTTTTCAAGACACCATGATGTTTATAAGTCATTTTCCTTCCTTGTCCAGATTTCGCAGACTGTCATAAATTTTCTTGTTATTGATCCGCGGTGTTATATGGATTTTCTGTAACCTTTTAAGCTGAAAAGCCCTGGTTTTCTTCTTTAGTGATTGCGAAACTACAAAATTTTTCATCCCAAGACACCCTGGGTAGCTGATGAAAACAATATAACGACATTATGTTTCTAACATCATACAGTAACATTATCAACTCCGAGACGTAACATAATAACGTTATGTTTCCAGACAGGTATAAAAACGATACCGGCACACAATCACGTTATGAAAGATGAGATGCATTAGAAACGCTGCTGGAAAAAGCAAGAAGAAATAGAGAGACAAATTAGAAACTAAGAACAAATGTAGGGATACTAACGATTACTGGCTTTATAGAACACCAACAAGTTAAATGGTTCAGCTAGAATGGAACAAGCTGAACCAGCGGCTAGAGAGTTCTATATGAGAACATTGGGATACAAGGTGAGAGGACGACCCAGGAAGAGTTGGCTAGATGGAGTAAAAGAGACACTGAATAAATTTAATACGATGTTAATACAAGCAACAAAACAAGCAAAACTTAGACAATTAAATCTACCTCGACTCTGCGACGATTCTTTACAAAGGCAGTAGACACAGAAAGAAGCTAAACCCGTTATTAACTCTGAGATGTAATATAATGTAATAATATTGTAATATAATGTAATCACAGTGGATAGAAATTCAATCATTTAGTCGTATTGGGTATATGGTGTTCTCCCCATATTGTGGAACCCATTGTTAAGCGATGGGTTAAGTGGTCAATATTACACCGGCTGTATTTACTTCCACATAAATTCCCTGGTGCTTAATTTAGGGTGGATGGATCTGGACGGTGAAACAAATGTCCACCTCCATGGGAATTCAAACAGAAGACAACCGGACCAACAAGCCAGTGTGATGACTACTGTACCACCAAGCTAGTGTGATGACTACTGTACCAACAATCTAGTGTGATGACTACTCCGCCACGCTATCTTAGAGAGATACAAACCGATAGATAAGTCCTACAGGAAGCAAACGAAAACCGTAAAATGATTAGAGAAATTAAACATAGTGTCACGATTTTTTGGGCCCGTTATGAGAAGAAATAAACTAGAGAACTTGGCGACAACTGGCAAGATTGAGGGGAAAAGAACAAAGGGAAGGCAGAGAAGTAGATGTCTGGATTGTTTGGTCACATGGCATGGTCCAGGCACAAACACACAGCTGATCAGGACTTTGGTGATCGTGTGAGATTACTGTCCACGATTATTGGCATAGCAAATGTTGATAATGCCGATGATTCACTTCACATGATGTATAACTCTGCAGTATACACCTGACGAGATGCAGCAAAATATGCGAGGCAATAAATTGTGCAACTTCTCGTTTGGGGCTTCTCTGTTTAAATATATTATCTACACAAAGCACAATGTCTCCAATAAATCACTTTCACAAACACATGTGCAGGACGTGACGATTCCTTGGGTGAGCCCAGTACCAGAGCACTATGTGTCTACTCTGTAATTATGGAAGCCTCCTTGGATGGCGGGGAATGCCCATGGCCTTCCCCTGCCTTCCCTTGAGTGCTGACCGGGATGTCTTCAACTGTTCTAAATGGCCCAGCTGGGATGGGGATAACACCATAACAGTGAGAGTGGAACGTCCTACGTAACACCCAAGAAGGTAGCCCAGTCAACAAATTCCTGAAGATGTCGCATGTGTCGGCCGAAAGGTACAAATATCGCAGCTCCGCTGAAAACAGGCACAACGCATTTACGTCTACAACAACATTCCGGACGAACGCAGAAAAAGAAACAGAAGACTTGCCCAAAAATATCACTTTTAACAAAATCCCAAATGACAGTAACAGTAAAGGAACTATCTATACTATACTACATTGCAACACAACTGGACTCCTCTACAAGGTACACTTCTAAAAGCACAACTTCTCCGAGAAATCACTCATGAAAACATACATCCACAACGTCTACGACTGTCAGACTGCATTAATATTCTCTCAGCCTGATTTAGCGCGTATTTGAGTTTTTTAATGCAGAAATCGAGGCCTGTCGCGAAAACAAGTAAGTGCAGATAATTTCTAATCTTCTTAGAGTGCATCAATAGGTGAGTTCATTTCTAAGGGGCAGCATAGGCCGGGGGTGGTAGCATGTATGCAGGAGAGTCCATAAAGCAGGGATCCATCGAATTCTGTTTCCGGCCGGATTGACTGGTAGTTTGTTCTGGACTTCATTTTGTTTTTCAAATAAGTTCTTGCAGTCTTTTTTTTTTTTTTTTTATACTTTACTTTTTGAGGTAATTGAGTGAAATGGCAACTGAAAATAACCATAATTAAATTGTGTCAGGCCTGTGTCAGATATGACTGAGATACCGTATGACAGTAGACGGTACTACCTGCTTTCTGTCAGCGCCGAATGTTGGGCGGCGCTTACCAAACCCGATACCCCACATTGGGTCAACGGCTTCGGGCGGCAGAGCGCAATTTGGAGGATACAAGCCTTGCCCTGGTGCGAGGAAATGCAACCTGACGACAAAATGTCATGGCAGGGCAGACCAGGCCCTAAGCCTTGGTTGGCAGCTGGTCTAGGATCGAATCTCCGACAGGCGGGCAGTTAGAGCATTGCTTTGCTGATCCGGCAGCTTCTGCAGCTTGTCCTGTTGCAGATTTATTGGTGTTACCATTCCTCTGGAGTGAACTAGGCAGGCCGAGAGAGGGATCATGTGGCATCCTAACGTCCACTGCATCTGTGTCCGTCTCCAGTCGTCTTTGCCATGCTCGCCACTGGAACCAGATGGACGCAGACGAGAAAGTGAGGTCGACGGAGTTGCGTAACCACTTCCTCACTATAATCCAAACTAAAGCGCAAGTCATTCGTTCTTCATCAAATCAAAAGATGCAATTAATGAATAGTCCTCATCATTTGTGATGGACGAACATCCATTGTTGGTAAAGTATTTGCCAGAATAGTTCCGCGCAGACTTCAAGTCCTGGGTGATCAAGTTTACCCCGAATCACAGTGTGGCTTTCAACACAACAGGTCTAACCATTGATATGATATTCTCATTGCGACAAATGCAAGAAAAATGCCGTGAACAGAATCAGCCACTGTTTATTGCCTTCTTCGACCTCACAAAGGCATTTGATTTGGTCAGTCGTGAGGGTCTGTTCAAGGCACTAAAGAAGATTGGCTGCCCACCAACTCTTCTGTCCATTGTGGAATCGTTCCACACAGGCATTAAGGGTATAATCAAGTTTGATAGTGCAACTTCAGAAGAGTTTGCAATCAAGAGTGGAGTTAAGCAATGTTGTGTACTAGCTCCCACCCTCTTTGGAATATACTTTTCACTTCTACTGAAATATGCCTTTCGTGATCAGAATGGTGGTATATACATTCACTCACGCTCTGATGGCGGCCTCTACAATGCTCATAGATTGAAGGCCAAGACCAAAATTAAGAGCGTACCGATCAGAGAGTTGCTTTTTGCAGATGCTGCTGCAATTAGTTTCACAATTGGCAAAAAGAAGACACAGATTATGTGTCAAAGACTCGACCGCATCCCCTCCGCCAGGAAGAGCAGTCAATCTGGAAGAGGCCAGGAGGTGATACGGTGCCCGAGGTAAGGGCAGGGGAGATGAGGTAATGGGAGATGGTTATCAATTCCCTCATGAGACACGCAGGCGTTGTTCAGAGAGTTAGCACTCTAATCACGATAGCATCACACCTTGTGGTAGCCACGGAGAAGTTGAGTATCCACTCAACATACCACGTCTGCGATCAGCATGCCATGTGAGGCAACACGCACCAAGGTCAAGGTCGATCCGCGTGGTGTGTGACGAGGGGATGAAAGATTGTGAGACGGGAGGACAGGACTTGTAGTGTGCACTTCGTTAGAGTAGCGATGGGGTTTCTTGTGTTTATTTGTGTAGAGGGTTAGCATAGGGGTTAGCAGCTCGTGATAGATAATACTGTGGCTTTATGTTGTGTGTTTCAATAGCGACTGTTCACTGATGGTAGCGAGCCAACGGCAATAAAATGTACCATTTATTTTCCTCGCACACGACTTGCAAGTTGTCTTGTATGGTGTGCCAGAAGTACCCGATGATGCCTGTCAGTTGAGTTGTTGACAGGCAAGGGTAATTGTGGTGTCAAGAAGTGAAGCTTGAACGAAAAGTTCAAGCTAATCCACTCATCCACGGGCTCCAGACTAGGGTTTAATTTTTGTAGTAACGGTAATTTGTGCAGACAAGAGCAATTTGCAGGCTAGAAATGTGCCTATCGTGACAAAATAGTGTTTAATTGTGTTTATAAAATGTTTATTTACTGAAATCATGTATTCTTCAAAGCTGTAAGTATTAATATTCTTATTTTCTTATATTTATTTATGTATTTACCAATTTATTCTTGAATAAGCACCAAACATGATTCAGGGCGGAGCAATACACAAGCAGCCGACAATATCGATTTTTGAAAACTAAAAATAGCGCTGCGCTTGTGACGTAGAGTGATTGACACACAGTTGTTCTGCGTCATTAGCATAAAGCAGTCGAGTGTTTACAAGATCGCTTAGCGGCGTCTCGCCTGAATCTGTGCTTGATATTATTTATTATTTGTTTATTTGAATTACTAAATAAATATATTTATTTATTTAAACATCATTATGTTATTCATATTTATTTAAAATCAGTTATTCATATTTTTGGTTCTATTTTCTCTTTGTTAATCGTCACGATGGAACTATTTTCGGCCTAGCATACGAGACTTGGCTGCACAACGCTTACAGAAATTAACTAGGTTAGTAACGAAAGGCAATTACTGTTTAGAACAAAGACAGGACAGTGACATTAAATTTAATTAATACATGTTCTAGTTGTTCGTGAGTCTGTCATTGTCTAAGTCATTGTCCTTAGTTGTCGAGTAAATCATGTCGTGCAGTGAGCGGGTTTACTACTGCCCTGCATATCAGAGGGCTGACAACAGCTGAGTACATACGCCGGTGTGCAAAATATAGTGTCCTACGTACGAAACGTGTCTCCACCCCAAAGTACCAAACGAGGTGACCTGTGTCAACGGAGTTCCGTTCCCTGAGTCTCGGGAACATTAAGTTGAGTATACCTATATTTTTGGCATGCATTGTGATTAATAGTGCATCTCTTTTTCAGCTTGTGATACACTATCATATATTTGTGCTCTGATTTTCCAACATTGAAATTTTGTGCAGCATATAAACTGGAAATAAAATTAATATTCCGTAACAAGGAACAAATATAAAACATCATAGAGACATAGCTAAATAAACAAAGTAGTCCAGATCAACGCTAGCTAAAGTACTAAACAGCATGGCTACTTTATCTGATTTTATAAAAGCAGGTAAAGATCTAGAATACACAGGAAAAGAGCTAGAAGAATATGCTGATAAGAAATTTAAAGAAGCAAAGGATGCAGAAAGAGATGAACGCACTCGAGAAAGAGAGCATCAAAAAGAATTAACACAACTAGCTGAGATAACAAAACAAAAACAACTAGAACATGATAAGGAAATTAAGCAACAACAGTTAGAACATGATAAGGAAATTAAGCAACAACAGTTACAACAAGATAAGGAAATTAAACAGAAAGAATTAGAATTAAAACAGAAGACATTAGATCAGGAGAGAGAAATAAAGCAAAGAGAATTAGATCTAAAGCAAAAGGAGATAGATGAAATGGCAAGAGTTAAGGAAAAACAAATACAAGTAGAATCAGAGACACAGTTGAAGATGAAAGAGATGGATGTAGACTCACACGCAGAAATCTCTGCCACTAAACTAAGAAGTCAACAAGAGGAAAATAAGTTCAACAAATACAAAAATATTATCAAACCATATTGTAAAGAGGACTCCATATCTGCCTGGACAGAGAATGTAGAGTATCAATTTAAATATCACCAAGTGCCTTTAGAGATGTGGGCTCCTATTTATATGAAGAATCTGAGTGGTGAGCCCCTTAAAGTAATAGAATCTATACCAATTGACCTTAAATCTAACTATCAATACATCCATGATAGGATTATGCAGCACTTTTTACTTGATGCCCCTGGTTATCAAGTTCAGTTCTCAAATCTAAAACCTAAACCTAGTGAAACCTTCATTGATTATGTTTCAAATGTACAGAGTGTACTAGGCAGGTGGCTTAAAGCAGCTAACATAGGAAAAGACTTTGATAGATTAAAAAACTTAATAGCTATGGATAAGGTAATATCCACCATACCTTCTCCTTTTGCTAAATTTTTGCAACAGTCAGACATTGAGAACATCCAGCAATTTGAGAAAAAAGGCTCAGCATATTTTTCTTCCAACAGAGATATTTTCAAAACGTCAAATGACTCTGAGATAGTTGCCTTTGTGAAAGACCAACCAAAAAACTATCAGAGTAACAGAAAACCTTTTCAGAAGTATGACAAGAAAGACAGGAAAGTGTCCAAATGCATGTATTGTCAACTTATGCACGACACTTATTCGATGTGCGACAAATCGCCGAATTATCCGGCGCATCTTGAAAATGTTATCAAGAAGCAGCAAAGCAAAAGATCTGCATACAGGCGTGCAATCAAATGTTTTTTTTGTTCCAGCTTTGGCCATTATTCTAATAAGTGCCTTGGCCGCCAACGTTTGAAAGCCAATAATGCTATTTTGATTGACACCTCGTCAGATAGTGGTAGTGAGAATGAGTGTGAGGTTGAAAATGACTTACCTACTAACCAAGCAGAAGATGTGTGTGGTGCAAACGATATGTTAAGCTTCGACAGCTGTGAACGATGTCACCAATTCCATGCAGACGGAAAACTAGAATGTGGACATACAGTACCATTCTCATCTGAGAATGTAAATGCAGCATTAGCCTCCAGAGGCAGTTTGGTGTTCCACAATGCAATGGTCAATGATGTACCATGCCAATGTTTGCTGGATAGCGGCAGCACCCTTATTGGTCTTCGAAAAGAACTAGTGAGTCCGGGTGATTACACAGGTGACACTGTGAAATGCCGAACCTTTTCGGGTAACGTTGAAATTTACCCTTTGGCAAAAGCCCGTATTGATTCTCCTTTTCTTTCCGGTACCTTTACTTGTGCAATACTTAACAACCCTTGTACTGATTTAATTTTGGGGTGCTTACCTCAATTGAAACAATTTACTAGTGAGGAAATAGTTGCATGGGAGAAATTGAATGCAGCTAATGCAACAACAAGAGCAGACAGTGTGAAACATCAAGACACACTACAAGATGAGAGACTACTGTTGCTTTCTCCAACTAGCACAGATGAAACCAACAGACATAAATCTATAGAACAGCAAAAAGCTGATTCTAGTGTGTCTCCATATTTAAAATTATTGAAAGAAAGGGCCAAAGTGACCAAAAATGCCTCATGGTTCCTTAAACCTAATAATGGCTTTCTTACGAGATATTTTACATCTGAGAACCATGAGAATCAGCAAACGGTGAAACCTGTACAACACAGCTTAACTGTGCAAAAACCTGCACATGAGTCACCGCTTGCTGGGCACCTGGCAAAAGACAAAACCAGGCCTAGATTCCAGGCTCATGTTCATTGGCCAGAGTTTTGGAATGATATAAAATTATTTTGTCGTAATGTATTTTCTTGTAATGTCTGTCAACAATTAGTACATAAGTTTAAGGGTAGACATCCTACAGTTGAAGTACTACCTTCTACTCTGGCTTCTAGACCTGTGAGAGGGAGGGTCAAATTTACCAATACACAAACAAGGGTGCTTGAACAATCGATGGAAAACCAGATCAAAACATGCGTCGGTTACTTCCAGACAAGCAAAATGGCAAGGACCATTCAAGGTGTTACGTGACATTTCCAATGTTGACTATGGAATGTCGATAAACAGACACTTAAAGATATTCCATGTCAACATGTTAAAACTTTACTTTTCACAACAAGACACATAAGTAGAGACAGACGAACATAGTGCATCCACACCTAGTAATCAGACGACAGACATACACAACGCAACTACACTAGTTAGCGAGACTGGCAAATCCGACAATGTACATACATTTAGTGAACTTATAGAATACGCATAAATATATCAGAAAACTGATGACTGGACAACACACTGACTGAAACTAAGACATGTTTTTCATAGGTTGCGACTCTTCGGTCTCACTGTCAAACCGAGCAACGCCGAATTAGGCCTAAAAGAAATTCATTTTTGGGTCATGTCATTTCTCAAGGTCAACTGAAGACTGACAATAGGATTATTACAAAAATTATGAATCTGACCATTCCTACCACTAAAAAACAGGTCAGAAGCCTTTTGGGATTAGTAAATTACTCAGAAATTATAATTCTATATTCCAATGTTTTAAAAGCATCTGTAAAAATGAAATGTCAAAGATGCATTATTAATTTCTGCACTGTCAAAAATGAAAATCCTTTTTTGTAATATTCCAATCCTCCGCTTGCCTAATCCTAGGCTCGTTTATTATTCTAGGACAGATGCCATCAGTACTTGGCCAAATTTTTGAGAGCATCTTCCACCCGATTTGCTACGTGAGCCGTAAGATCACACCTGCTGAGTCCAGAGATTCCATATCACAGTTGCAACCCTAAGCGTCATCTATACGGTGAGAGAGCTCCATCTAATTCTGACGGATGTTCACTGCATTGTCCAGACCGACAACTCCCCGATCACGGTCATACAGAGTGGTATGCATCGAAATGACCGGATATACAGGTGGTCACTAATTTTACCATCTGGGGTAGAAATACCTGAAATCCCACATATAAATGTAGAGTGATAGGTAGTACATGAATATATTATATTATTCTATGTAAAATAGGTTACATATACATAGACATGATGTGCTTAATCATGTACCAAGAACAATGAACTATCATGTGTCCGTAGACATCAAGTGAAGAACTGTGCTGCAAAACGTAGATATCACCGTGTGAAATAGGACAGCTCATTACCAACTAAGCTCCATTCCGGTGTATCATTTGTGTGAAGCGCAAAAAACAGTGTCAGAACAGTGCTTAATTACAGACACGAAAAGACTGAGCGACGACACCAGCGATCTCTACACGTGCACTACCAATAGAACACTATGATGACTGTGCAAGGTATTTCAGAGACCCAGGCAAAGTGTGTAGATAGATTATGCCTATACAACCATGATACATACATGAAGGCAACTACTAACCTGTGGAAACTGAATACCATGTATATAAACTTATTGTGATATGTAATATAATATTTTAAGATATTGATATATTAGATGTAAGTTAGGAAATATAATAGTTCTCACTTATTTTAAGTGTAGTTAGTACAGTAATTAACCCATTAGAATTAAATTAGAATATTAATTTAGACGTAAAAATAGGTAATTATAAGCTAAATTAAAGTATTGATAGCATTAGTACCATTTAGGTTGTTATATTTCACTTAGCTTCATTTCGGTTCAGTTCATTCCATCTTAATGAAACCATACCACCCATCAAATATTACCATTTAGTAATATCATCATTTTACATCAGAATAGGATAAAAAGATTAGATAAGTGAACATACATCAGTTACACCATTTAGATTAAGAATATCACTCATATAATTCCTTTGTGCATTTAAAAACATTAGTTAGTAGAGTGTTAGAAAATTACATAATTTGTGTTCACATCATCCATATAATTAAGGTACATAACTCACGTCACATTAATTACATTTAAATAGTTACATTACATCCCTTAGATTAGACAAACATAACGAATAATATAAACATATCATATAATTAACATGACAAAATTTAGTTAACACATTAAATACATATTTACAGAATTAATATTATTATGTTAGGATTTAGAGTTGTAGTTAGTATAGTATAATATAATGGATGATGAGACCAAGGGGATACACCACCAACCCTTTCTCGTCCATGTAAATATATTGTAAATACATGACTCGTGCAGCGATTTTCGCACAGTCATTGGGCTCAACTATCTCAAACTGAGCCAAACCTGTACAGTGTCACTCCAAGGTTTTTAATTAATCGGAAGAATTAGTGTGGAAGGATAAAAGATGGGTGACAGAATTAAGGGTGAAAGGAGTGTGACAGAAGTGTGAAAGCGAGAGCGAAGGGAAAATAGACGGGAGAGAGTGAAATCAGTCAGCGAATTCTTCTGCTGCCTGGCGCAAATTTTAGTATTTCTCTGTGTTAATGTTGGTTTTCGTTAGTAAAAATGTGCTAGTGTGAATGTGTTGTCTGTAATATAGTTTAGAACGTAGATTACAGTATTTTGGGTTTCATAACAAGGGAATGTAGTCACGAATTAGTGTTATACACCTGTTTGTGGCCGCATGTAACCAAATTATGACACTTAAAAAACTAACATACATACACATAGGAGTTAGAAACATAGATTAGAAGGTAGATTAGTAGATTGCTTACATCCAAACACGCAAACAACCAGAAAAACAAACAGATAAATTACATACACTTTTTCTAGATCAAAGGGAGATAACTTCGAGTCAGGGGACATAATAGACAACGAAAAACTAACTTAACAGTGAAATATTACTTTACACGCGGAAGCGAAGTAGGTAAAGCCTGTCGCACACACTCTTGTATAATGGTTGTTAAATATTATATGGGGGACATGAAGCAATTCATGTGTTGACCCTAACAAAGTCAACTTTGTATGGGTAGTAAGTTAATTTACTATGTGAGGGCAGGTCTTATAAGACAACGGTCCGGTTCAGACATACCTCTAATAAATATAATATAGCATGTGAGAAGAGGGCTCACGCCAACCAGTCAAGTTTGTGGCGATTGCCAGTAACCGAGTAAAGTTTTACTACATTGTGACAATAGTCAGTAGAAGTCTATTAGGATGCCCAAAGCCAGGTTATCTAGAGTCTTTGACAAAAATTAGAGACACTAATTTTTTAGGAACCTCTTGCGTCACAACCAATGAGTGAAAGTTGATGACGCAACACAGGAGGGGTGGGTGTGTGTCAAAGACTCGACCGCATCCCCTCCGCCAGGAAGAGCAGTCAATCTGGAAGAGGCCAGGAGGTGATACGGTGCCCGAGGTAAGGGCAGGGGAGATGAGGTAATGGGAGATGGTTATCAATTCCCTCATGAGACACGCAGGCGTTGTTCAGAGAGTTAGCACTCTAATCACGATAGCATCACGCCTTGTGGTAGCCACGGAGAAGTTGAGTATCCACTCAACATACCACGTCTGCGATCAGCATGCCATGTGAGGCAACACGCACCAAGGTCAAGGTCGATCCGCGTGGTGTGTGACGAGGGGATGAAAGATTGTGAGACGGGAGGACAGGACTTGTAGTGTGCACTTCGTTAGAGTAGCGATGGGGTTTCTTGTGTTTATTTGTGTAGAGGGTTAGCATAGGGGTTAGCAGCTCGTGATAGATAATACTGTGGCTTTATGTTGTGTGTTTCAATAGCGACTGTTCACTGATGGTAGCGAGCCAACGGCAATAAAATGTACCATTTATTTTCCTCGCACACGACTTGCAAGTTGTCTTGTATGGTGTGCCAGAAGTACCCGATGATGCCTGTCAGTTGAGTTGTTGACATTATGTCACAAGGTGCACACGGGGTACCATCAATCTTTATTGATGACGCCGAACTAGAGATAGTAGACCATTTTACATATATAGGATCAGTGGTAAATAGCAAATTATCCCTAGATCAGGAAATCAACACCCGGATTGGTAAGGCAGCAACAACAATGAACAGGTTAAGAAAAAGAGTCTGGGAGAAAGGAAGCTTACTGCCAAAACAAAAGTCCTTGTCTATCAAGCCTGTGTCCTTAGTACTCTTCTTTATGGCAGTAAAGCCCGGACAACTTACTCATACCAAGAGAAACGTTTAAACAGCTTTCATATGCGGTGTCTGGGAAGAATACTTGGTATTAAGTTGCAAGACAAAATCACAAATAAGGAAGTATTGGAAATATCAAGTTGTGTGACTGTATATTCCATGCTCAGTCTTCGTAGACTTTGATGGATAGGACACGTTAGGAGGATGGATGATGGTAGAATACCAAAGGACATTTTTTTAAATGAAATACAGATGGCTAAGAGATCTCAGGGTCGGTCTCTACTACGATACAAAGATGTGTGTAAGCGGCACATGATTGATTCAGGCATTGATAATGTACATTGGGAGCAGGTCGCCGATGAACGTGTTGCATGGAGGGCAAATATCAGAAATGGAATAAAGACGAAGCATAAAATTATTGCAGATAAGTCACAAACCGAGCGTGTGCGACGTAAAATGGTGCATATGGTGAAAATGATCATGAGTTCACATGTATCCACTGTGGACGAATATTTACAGCGCGAATTGGCCGTATCAGTCACATTCGCCACCGCCATGCGTTGTAGTTATTAAGCCTTTTTGAAGCACAATGTAACAAACTATCGTCTGTCAAAGACGGAAAGGTGCCAATGAATGAATGATTTTCCTATATACTTAAACACAGAAGACACAAACAATATGACGCACGATTTATTGCCTTGCATCTCGTCGGGTGCATACTGCAGAGTTACATATCGAATGAAGTGAGGAAATGAATAATACTTAAGCTGAAATAATACAAACACATAGTCACAGGTATTGTTCATGCTTTGGGTTGGTGAGTTTTGTACTTTAGGTTAGTGAGTTTTGTAACTGATACTTTTTTGTTAACTTATAGCACAGAGTTGACACACATGATTTGGGACAGGAAGTCTCTGTGGCAAAGTGGTCAAGCCGTTTGACTCGGGCTCCGAAAATTGTGGGTTTGATTCCGGGCCACGTCCTTCGGTTCACGGGTGAGTGTTTTCGAAGTCGTCGCTGGAGCTACGGAGTTCGTGCTTTGTGTGACGCTTTCCGCGCTGTGGAAGGAGGCTGAGCCATATGGGATAAAACCCGGTGCAATGAAGTCGACCCTATTGACTTTAAGCGACTGTTTAAGGTTTGGGAAAACAACTAACGAACGATCTGATAAATGTTATTCTCAAAAGGTTTAAGAATTGGGCACGCAGGCCCGTTTAACATTCTGCCCTTCTATTACTCTCATAAATTATTTCATTCACACATGAATTGATGCTAACCGAGAACAACAACAATATAAAAGATATGCATTATAAAAGCTTGGGGGAAAATGCAAAAATCAATACTACATGACTCACTAAAATGAATGAATGATGTGCAATTGTTATTAGCTAAGGGGAACATATTGGTTTTATTTCTTGCATGTTACATAGAACTAATATTAACATACGGCTGCGAATCCGGGACAATTCATAAACAGGCAAAAAATAATGCATAGAAACCTTAGAGATATGGTTTTATAGAAGAATGCTGAAAATTAATTGGACAGCCAACATGAGCAATCTGAGTATTTTGAGTGAAGCTGAGTGGCAAAGACAACTTATCACAAACATCGGAAAGAAGCAGTCATAATTTGTTGGCCACATTATGAGAAGACAAAAACTGGAACATGTTGTGACAACCGGAAAGATTTGTGAAAACTGATATAGAGGAAGTCAGTGGGAGAAGATTCTTGACAGTCTTATGTCATGGCTCGGAAGAGGGTCAAAACACGAAATGATCCATGACGTCGGAGATCGTAATTTCTGGAGAAGCATGATCGCCCACGTCAGCCGGCAAAGCACTGGATGATGATGATGCTAAGAAGCATTGTAGTGCGAATAGAACAACTGATAGGCAACATTAGAGAGTTGTATAAAATAAGAAGTATTACAGTGCGAATAAACAATTGATAAGCTCATGAACACAAGTAAAACAACAACAGGCGTATGTGAGGACGGTGTGATCCCATCTCTACTTTTCAATGTGTACACAAACAGGGAAATCAACGAAGCCCGACATTGACAGGAATCAGATGGCTACCAACAACTAAATAACTTATCAAGCAATCTGCTTTTCGTAGATGACCATCATTTTATCGGCAAATGAAGAATTATTCCAAAAATATATCAATTTACTTTCAGCAACGTGTGAATTTATATCCTGAAACTCAACAAACACAAGATAGAAGCGATGAAAATCAGCAAGACCGAATTCTTTATTACATTTATACAGATGTTATGTATATTCCATACTATTATATGGCGTTGAAGCATAGGCAGTGAACAAGCAATTAGAAAGTCAAATAGAGGCCCCGGAAATGTAAATATACAGACGAATGTGTCGTATTTCATGGAAACAAAACAATCAAATACAGAGATCCTATAAAATCGGGGAATGAAAAGGGAATTGAAGAAATAGATAAAAAAAGAGGAGAGTGACATATTTCGGCCACGTTAAACGGTCTACCACTCTTATAAAAACAATTCTGGAGGGTAAGGTTGGAGGCAAGCGAGCAAGATACAAGTGGGAAGATACAATCAAGAGATGGACGAACAACAGTCTTACAGAATGTACAATGAAGTTGAGAGACAGACAGTGTTGGAGATCCATTGCAGCCAACCTTCATTGTGGAGTCGGCACCTAATTGATTTAAAACACCAAAGTAATTACACTACCTTATGCAATAAGTCACTATCATTGAATGTAAACAGCACAGAAATCTTGGAAAAACAAGGAAGGGCTTGGAGGTGACAGAGATGTGGTTTCTGGAACGTATGTTGCTCATGTTTTGGACTACCAGAGTGACTATGACGTGCCAGTCACGACCAGGTGTCTAGTTAAACTATTACGAACATACGGTCCCCAATAATTAAACATGAAAGATCTCCAACTGAGACTGTCCAACGATATTGTTCAACACAGCAGTCACGTAACAATCCATCGGCTAGGCTTTAAAATAAGACATTTATTGGGCATATATAGCCATAAGATAAAGCCCATACCTTGCTACCAGCACCTAAGTGCTTACACATTGGCACCTTGCCGTCTTGGCAGACGATAGTTTGTGCTTTAAAAAGGCATAATAACTTTTAACTATGGCGGTAGCGAGTGTGACTGATAAGGCCAATTTGCGCTGTAAATGTCCGTTCACAGTGGGTGCATGTGAACACGTGGTCATTTCCACCATCATGCACCATCTTACGTCTCAAACGCTTGGTGTGTGACTTTTCTGCAATAATGTTCTCCTTTGACTTTATTCCATTTCTGATATTTGCCCTCCATGCAACACGTTCAGCGGCGACTTGCTCCCAATGTGCATTATCAATGCCTGTATCAATCATGTCACGCTTACACACATCTTTGTATCGTAGTAGAGGCCGACCCTGAGATCTCTTACCCATCTGTAATTCACCAAAAAAGATATCCTTTGGTATTCTACCATCATCCATCCTCCTAAGATGTCCTATCCATCTAAGTCTACGAAGACTGAGCATGGAATAAACTGTCACACAACCTGATCTTTCCCATACTTCAGTATTTGTGATTTTGTCTTGCCACTTAATACCAAGAATTCTTCGCAGACACCGCATATGAAAGCTGTTTAAATTGTTCTCTTGGTGTGAGTAAGTTGTCCAGGTTTCACTGCCATAGAGAAGAGTACTAAGGACACAGGCTTGATAGACAAGGACTTTTGTTTTGGCAGTAAGCTTCCTGTTCTCCCAGACTCTTTTTCTTAACCTGTTCATTGTTGTTGCTGCCTTACCAATCCGGATGTTGATTTCCTGATCTAGGGATAATTTGCTATTTACCACTGATCCTAGATATGTAAAATGGTCTACTATCTCTAGTTCGGCGTCGTCAATAAAGATTGATGGTACCCCATGTGCACCTTGTGACATAATCTGTGTCTTCTTTTTGCTAATTGTTAAACCAAATTCAGAACAAGCATTGGAGAATGCAGATAGTAGACATTGCAATTCTTCCTCAGAGTGGGTCGTAACTGCAGCATCATCTGCAAAAAGCAACTCTCTGATCAGTACCCTCCTAATTTTGGTCTTAGCCTTCAATCTCTGAGCATTGTAGAGGCCGCCATCTGAGCGTGAGTGAATGTATATACCACCATCCTGATCACGAAATGCATATTTCAGTAGAAGTGAAAAGTATATTCCAAAGAGGGTGGGAGCTAGTACACAACCTTGCTTAACTCCACTCTTGATTTCAAATTCTTCAGAAGTTGCACCATCAAACTTGATTATACCCTTCATGCCTGTGTGGAACGATTCCACAATGGACAGAAGAGTTGGTGGGCAGCCAATCTTCTTTAGTGCCTTGAACAGACCCTCACGACTGACCAAATCAAATGCCTTTGTGAGGTCGATGAAGGCAATAAACAGTGGTTGATTCTGTTCACGGCATTTTTCTTGCATTTGTCGCAATGAGAATATCATATCAGTGGTAGACCGGTTCTGTCGAAAGCCACACTGTGATTCAGGGTAGACTTGATCTCCTAGGACTTGAAGTCTGCGCAGAACAATTCTGGCAAATACTTTTCCAACAATACACAGAAGTGAGATACCCCTATAGTTGTTGCAGTCGCTCCGATCGCCCTTGTTCTTGTACAGTGTTATGATGCTTGAATCTTTGAAATCCTGTGGGACTTGTCCTTCACGCCAGCATAGCTCTATTAGCTGGTGGATCTGTATAGTGAGTGTGTCTTGCCCACTCCTGATAACCTCTATTGGAATCCCATCCTTACCTGGAGCCTTGCCAGATGCAAGTTCATTTATAGCACACTTAACTTCTGTTATGGTGGGAAGTGTGTCCAGGTGGTCAAGAGTTGGTAGAGCCTCTATGGCATTGAGGGCATTATCCGCTAGTTTGGTCTCACTTGAGTAAAGCTCCAAATAGTGCTCTACCCATCTGTCCATCTGCTGTTTCTTATCAGTGATGACTTCTCCAGTCAAGGTTTTCAATGGTGCACTTCTTTTGATCACTGGACCACAGGCTTTCTTTATTCCTTCATACATGCTTCTTATGTCTCCCTTATCACTTGCGATTTGAATGGACTCACATAACTTGATCCAATAATCATTTGCACACTGCCTGGCAGCCTTTTGCACATCCTTCCTAGCTTGCCTTAGCTCACTCAGAGTGTTACGCGTTGGTCTTTCCTTGTTTCTTAAGAGAGCTTTCTTCTTCTTATCAATCAAGGGCTGCAGAGTCTCGCTGTTGGCCGCAAACCAGTCCTGCCTCTTATGATCCACAGTGCCGTAAACCCTTACGGCAGTTTTACAAAGAGTTTCCTTAATTTGACCCCACTTTTCATTTACTGTACAATTTTCTGGTGTATCAGTGAAAGCGTCTTCAAGTTGCTGTTGAAACTGAAAGCACTTTTCAGGATCATGAGTGTTAATAATATTAATCCTGGGGCTAGATTTGTGTTTAGCTGTGTAGATTCTCTTTGGTCTCAGTCTAACCCTTGCAACAACCAAAGAATGATCCGTATCACAGTCAGCACTGTGGTAACTACGAGTCAATGATATATGGTTCAGATGTTGTCTCCGTGTGATGATGAAGTCCAGCTGGTGCCAATGGCCGGATCTTGGATGTTTCCATGTGACCTTATGCATCTCTTTTGTTTTAAAAAAAGAGTTTGTAATACATAGGTCATTACTGGTGCAATGCTCCAGCAGCCTTTGCCCATTTTCATTCATGCGACCGATGTTGTATTTTCCAAGGCACACTGGCCATGAACTCGAGTCCTTGCCCACACGAGCATTGAAATCACCGAGCATATAAATGTAGTCGGATTTTGGAACTGCCTTAATCACAGAGTCTAACTCCTCATAGAACAAATCCTTCACATCATCAGAGGAATCGAGTGTCGGTGCATATGCAGTAATAATGGTGGCAAACCCACAAGAGGTTGCCAAGCGCAGGGATAATAGTCTTTCATTTCCTCCTGCTGGAATTTCAATCATTCCCAGTAGCGAATTCTTCACTGCAAAGCCCACACCGTGTTGCCTTTTTTCTGCCTGCCCTTTACCCTTCCAGAAAAAGGTGTAGTTGTTTTCCCTGAGTGACCCTTCCTCAGCGAGGCGAGTAAGTGCTTACACACAGCGGACTTAACTTTCTAAGAAAGCAGGTTAATTGGAAATGTCGCTTCTCGGCCTTTTACCTAAAATCAAAGTGTAGATTCATCAGCACTTGAACTTGCCAGGGCCACTAGCAGAGGCGGTCTTCCAAATGACACACGGGCAGGGTCTCCGTGGCGGCGTGGTCAAGCCGTCTGCCTCAATCTCCGAAAGTTGTGGGTTGATTCCGGTCTACGTCTTTCGGTTCACGAGTGCATTTTTCTCGGAGACTCCTGTGGGTCGTCGCTGGAGCTACGGAGTTCGTGCTTTGTGCAACGTTTTCAGCAGGCCGCCTTGCGGAAAGAGATCGAGCCATATGGGATCAAACCCGGTGCAATCAAGTGGATCCTCTCGACTTTTAAGACTACTTTTAGGGGCGAGGAACTGCAAGCACTGAGAGGAAACACACCATGTCTGCTGGCTCTCTTCTCTCTCTCTCTCTCTCTCTCTCTCTCTCTCTCTCTCTCTCTCTCTCTCTCTCTCTCGCGCTCTCTCTCTCTCTCTCTCTCTCTCTCTCTCTCTCTCTCTCTCTCTCTCTCTCTCTCTCTCACACACACACATAAGTACATAAGTGGAAATGGTGGATCCAGTCAGTCTATGATATCGGGATAAGAGAAATCACGGCTGCAGCAGGATGTAACAACAGAAACTAACAACAGTTAGGTACGGTGTTTCCCCTAAAATAATACCGGGTCTTATATTAATATCATCATCATCATCAAGTGCCGTGCCGGCTGGCGTAGGCGTTCATGGCTCTCCATAGATCTCGGTCTTTGGTTTTCTGGATCAACTCTGCTGCTGATATTCCTCCATGCCACCGTCTCAATCCATCCAGCATCACTTCTCTTGGTCTACCTCTGCCTCTCTTCCCCTCGATCTTTCCAGTTGTTACGATGTTCTCCAATGCCTCTCTTCTCATCACATGACCGAGGAAAGCTGTTTGTCTCTGTCTTATTGTTGTATATAATGTTCTAGTTTCGTTTGCCTGTTTCAGGCAGTCGTCGTTAGTTACTCTGGCAGTCCAAGGAATTCGCAACATTCGTCTCAGGAACCACATCTCTGTTGCTTCTAATTTCTTCTTAATTTGTTCATTTACATTCCAAGATTCACTGCCATACAGCAAAACTGGTTCTACATAGCATTTCAGCACTCTCTTTCTTACATTCAGTGATAGTGACTTATTGCATAAGATACTCTTCATTTTCTGAAATGCGGCTTTTGCCTGCCCTATTCTGCTCCTAATCTCTGTTGTACATCTTCCATCTGATGTTATAAATGCCCCTAGGTATCTAAAATTATCCACTTGGTTAAGGATTTTCCCTTCTATTTCTATGTCACATTTTGGTGTCACCATTTTCTTTGATATTACCATTGTTACTGTTTTCTTGATATTCAAGGAGAGTCCTTTCCTTGCACTCTCTGTTACTACAACGTCTAATAATTGTTGTAGGTCTGTTGAATTATCCGCCACCAATACTGTGTCATCTGCATAGCGTATATTATTTATATTATAACCTCCAACTAGTATTCCTGGCATCTCTTTGATCTCTCTCATTATTACTTCGCTATACAGGGAGAAAAGATCTGGTTACAAGACACACCCTTGTCGTACTCCTAGCTTTATCTGTTCGTAACTACCCTCTTTATTTCCCATTTTAATTGCTGCTACTTGGTTCCAGTAAATATTCTTTATTATTCTTAAATCTTTTCCATCAGTGTTGATATCTTCCAACATTTTAATCAGTTCATCATGTTTTACTTTATCAAATGCCTTAGTATAATCTATGAAGCACAAATATATGTCTCTCTGTTTCTCTATTGACCTTTCTATTAGTGTCCGTAATATATAAATTGCTTTGTTTGTGCCCTTTCCTTCCACAAATCCATACTGTTCTTCACTAATTTCCATTTTTATTTTCTTTTTGGTTCTTCTCATTATGATTCTGAGTAGAAGCTTAGTGATATGGTTTATAAGGTTAATTGTACGAAAATCTTCACAATCAATTGCTCCTGGTCTTTTTGGTATAGCTATAAATACAGATTTCAGCATATCACTGGGTAAATATCCACTGCTGTAAATATCATTCAACATTTTGGTTAATATATCTACTCCAAATTCTCCCAATACTTCTAATTCTTCTATTGTGATTTCATCTGGCCCAGCTGTTTTTCCTTTCTTCATACGTTTTATAGCGTCAGCGACTTCTTCTTTCAGAATAGGTGGACCTTCTAAGTTACTATCTTCTGTTAATTCTTCCCTTTCTCCTTCATATAATTCTCTTATATACTCATTCCACCTCTTCATTATAGCATCTTCCTCTAATATTATCTTTCCTGTTTTTGATTTCAAACACCCTGTATTTATTCTTATTTTTCTTCCTGTAAGCTCACTGATTTGTCTGTGCATATTTTTTGTATCTTTAATGGAATTTAATTCAATTTTTTTGCATTGCTCGTTTAACCAACTTTCTTTAGCCTTCCCACATTTATCTTTTATTTCTTTATTTATCTTAGCGTATTCTTGTTTGTCATTTTTACTCTGTTTTCTTTTGTCCATCAGTTTTAAGATATCTTCATTCATCCATTTTTTCTTAGCTATTTTGCCTCTCTCCGGTAATACTTCTTTGCTAGTTTGATGAATGGAGTCCCTTAACATTTCCCATTGTTCATCTATACTCTGTATTTTAGTTATTGCATTGTACCTATTTTTCACAGTCACTCTGTATTGTTCTTGCATTTCTTTATCTATTTTCAGAACCTCTTTATTAAGTCTCATGTTCTTAACCATTTTTTCCCCTCTCTTTAATCTTACTTTTATTTGTCCACATAGTGGTACATGATCACTATTATTACAGTCAGCACCAGGCATTGTCTTTACATTAATTAAAGCATTTCTAAATCTTTTATTAATTAGTATGTAGTCAATTTGGTTGCGTCTTTTCTTATCAGGGCTTATCCATGTGTACAGTCGTCTTTTATGGTGTTTAAACCATGTGTTTCCAATTATCATATCATTGATATTTGCCCATTCTATTTGCTTTTTCCCTCTTTCATTTCTTGTACCTAAACCATAATTCCGACTAGGCTTCCGGTTTCAAGATGGCGACGGACGGTCGTGTTGTTTTGTGTTCGTTAACTTTTTCGCGTAGGGGATGGATTTATTCATCTCTTGCGTGTAATTGGTGTGCCAGGATGTAAAACCAGGAGTTTATACTCAAGATCTGCGCGGGTGCTACGGAGTTCGTGCATCGAGCGAAGCCTTCCTTGAGTGAATTTTCAGCAGCGTGTGTGGTTCTCAGCAGTCTGTGTTTACGTTTTTTCAACATGGCGGAACAACGTGTGTTTTCCGAGGGTTCAGCAGTCAACATAACGAAGCGGCGTGGTAGCCGCGCAGGGAGGAAGAAACAAGGTAAGCGCGGTGGTTTGAGGCGTTTTAGACTCAAGTGTCACCGTCTAGGACTCAGGAACATCCGTATTCTATATTGGAACTGTGCCAGTGTAAAACAACGGGGCTCTATTTTAGAAACCCTAGTTTACAGGAACGACATTGTAGCACTCCAGGAGACGAGACTGGGCGATCAGCCACTCCGAATTGCCGGCTTCAAATGTTTCTACAACAGACGACATCTGGGAACGGCGATTCTCGTTCGCGACAGCATGGTGGCGTCAGAGCTAGACATGTCCAGTTGGGACAGTGACGATATACAAATACAGGCGTTGAGAGTTCATTCCAGTGTACCATTCGTGTTGGTGAATGTTTATGCCCGCAATGGGAGTATGGACGCCCAGAAGTGGCAGTGCTTAAGTGGCATATTAGGCCACGAGAGGAATGTTATTTTCTGTGGTGACTTCAACGCTAAAGGCAGATCATGGGGAAACACTTCCTCCAATACACAAGGGGAGGAGCTCGAGACTGCACTGGAAACCATCGACCTGGTTTGTATCAACAGTGGCTGTGTCACCAGGACAGCAAGCCGTCCAGGCGATGAGGACAGTGCTATTGATCTGGCGCTAGTTTCACCTTTATTCACTACAGTGTGTAGATGGGGTGTCCTAGGACACCATGGCAGCGACCACCACCCTTGCAGCATATTGGTGGAGAAAGGCAGAACCAGGCAGCACAAGCTAAAGGTAAAGACGTTCCAGTATGACAGTACAGGGCAAGATGTGGTGAGTAAAATAAGACGTGACAAGCGCAGAACGTTTCAGGGCAGGAAAAAAAGCTGGGAGCAGCCACCGTGGTGGAGTTTCGAGGTGGATAAGGCGTGGGTGGATAAGCGTAGTGCTGTAAGGAGATGGCAAAATGCCAAGAAGAACAGAGCTGGTCATCCTAGTCCCTGCTTGCACTTAGAAAGAGAGATGCACACAAAAGTAAGCTATTTCAAAAAACTGGTCACGGTGGTTAAAAGGGAAAAATGGGCAGAGGTGTGTCAAAGGGTAAGCACAGACAAGTCACTGAAATTGTTCTGGCGACTACATAAAAGCATGAGTGGTGTAGTCAAGAATAAGAGCATTTCTGACTTCCAAGGTGCTGACCTCATCTGGCAGAGGACTGACGAAGACAAGGGCAAAGCCCTCTTTGAACGCTACCTTGAGCAGGGCAACCAGACAGACATGGGAGGTCGAAATCTGGCCAAGGAGGTCACCTCAGACAGATGCAAGGCCCAGAACACTCCGGATGAAGACACAGTGACAGTGAAAGAAATCAAGGCTGTGCTTCGACGATCAAAAAACAGTGCTCCAGGTCCTGATGGCATAAGATACGACGTCATAAATAGGTGTACCGACAATGAGCTAGAGAAACTAGCAGACATGTACAACAACAGTATAGGGAGTGCTAGCATCAAGGAGGAATGGTTACACAGCTATCTGATTCCCTTGCCGAAGCCTGACAAAGACCACAAAAAAATTCAGGGATATCGAATTATAACCATGCAGAATACAATAGGCAAGCTGCTGGAGAAGGTAATTGCCAGGAAAATATCAAGCCAACTAGAGAGGCAAGGTGTTTTCCCACCTACCCTGGGTGGGTACCGTCCAAAAAGAGAAACCTGGACCAATGCAGCAGTCTTTGCCCAGGATGTCTATGAAGGTTTCCACTCAGGCACTGAAACCGTTGCTGCAGCGATTGATCTTGAGGACGCATACAACAGAGTACCACTGGATTTTTTAATGTTTCAGCTTCTTGAACTAAACGTAAGTCCATTCCTCCTTAGTTGGATCGCTGCAGCCCTCTTCCAACGGAAAGTAGTTTTTAGATGTGGCAGTTGGACTTCGGAACCAACAACAATATATCCTGGCCTACCACAGGGATCACCATTATCTCCGGTACTGTTCAACGCCTACACAGTGAGAATCACCAGTGAGCAGATAATTGGACCTGGCAGGACATTGTCATATGCCGATGATGTTTTAGTGTATCGTCAGGGTAAGGATAGAGAGGAGGTTGCTGGGGAACTACAAACCGAACTCAATCGCATAAGTACTTGGTGTGATGAAGCTGGGGCAATGGTTAACCCAACAAAGGCAACAGTGACTTGGTTCTCGTTGAATAATCATATTGTCAACAATCCAACACCAACTGTAATGCTGTGTTCAGAGACGGTGGAAAGAACGCAGGCAATGAATTACCTGGGGATACGGTTTGATCGAAGCCTTGCTTATAATGTGCACATAGACCAGGTGATAACAAAGGCCAAGCGGGGTTTGGCAGCGATGCGGGTGATGGCGGCAGCAAACTGTGAGCAGCGCCATCTATGTCTTCTGTATGAGGGGCTGGTCATGTCTGTTTTGGAGTATGCAATGGCAATCTTGACTCTCAGCCATAAGCAGATAGAAAGGATGGAAAGGATACAGAATGAAGCTATGCGCATTATTCTTGGATGTACAAGAGATACAGCATGCAGGGCGATGCGCTACCTTCTTGATTTTCCAACCATTGAAGAGAGAATACAAGTTTGCAGGGCACGCGCCTACCTCAGAATTAACGCAAACACACAACATCCACTGCATAGTGAAATTAGGAAGGTGAAGGGCAGCAGGTTAAAAAGAGGACGGTCGTGGATGGGTCAAGCCGAAGACATTCTTCAACAGGTGTGTTCACTTGAGGACTTAGAACCTGGCGAGGAGTGGGTGCAAGTGCCAACAGACTTCTGCACATCCTTTTCAGTTTGCATCCAATTAGATAGAAAATGCAGACAAGAAAATCCGGCTGCTGTTGAGGCTGAAGTACAAGCGTTGATTTTCGAGAATTCGCTAGACGGTGACGCGGTCATCTACACAGATGGGTCGGTCGTCCGACATGTGAGAAGCTCATGGGCCTTTACAGCTCGGGCCGGAGGGAGAATTGTGAAGGAGGACTCTGGTGCTTTCACTGAAACCACAAGTAGCCTGACCATGGAAGTCATGGCAGTAAGTAAAGCAATAACATGGCTCGAGACACAGACATTCACCAGGGCTTGTTTCCTTAGCGACTCAATGAACATGATCAAGAGGATAGAGGAGGGGTCGATCCGAAGAGAATGGTTGCTGCCTCTGAAGCGGTCTCGGCTGGCAAAGATTAGTTTCATCTTCGTGCCAGGGCATGCGGGAGTACAAGGAAATGAGCGGGCTGACAAGCTCGCAGGTGAGGCTACTGTGGAGGGCGGACGCGCCATGGACCAGGCTGACATTCTGAATGCTCTACGTGATGTGAGACTTTTGCGAGAACCAAGTGATGACTGTGAATCTACAACAATGGCCAGACTGCTAGAGCATCAAATTAAAAGAGGTGTGGCCAAACAAGAACACTACG
>OY992876.1:249223445-249268445 GCA_963921405.1 Cepaea hortensis | reverse complement strand
AATGAAACTAGAACACTATATACAACAATAAGAAAGAGACAAATAGCTTTCTTTGGTCATGTGATGAGAAGAGAGGCATCGGAGAACATCGTGACAACTGGAAAGATCGAGGGGAAGAGAGGCTGAGGTAGACCAAGAGAAATGATGCTGGGCGGATTTAGACGGTGGCATGGAGGAATATCATCAGCAGAGTTGATCCAGAACACCAAAGACGGAGATCTATGGAGAGCCATGAACGCCTACGCCAGCCGGCAGGGCACTTGATGATATATATATAATTAAATTGTAAAAAGACACAGATTATGGTCGTCACTGGGAAGAACGAAATACCACAATGTAATATACAAGTAAATGGGAATATTCTTCAACAAGTGAATAGGTACAATTATCTTGGAACAGTAATAACATCTGATGGGAGATGCCTTGAAGAGATTAGAACAAGAATCGCCATGGCAAAAGTAGCCTTTAGCAAGATGAAAAACATACTGACCAATAAAAAGATGTCAATTGAAACGAGAAAAAGAGTGTTGAGATGCTACATAGAATCTGTACTCTTATATGGATGTGAAGCTTGGACAATGAGCAGTCAGGCTGAAAAACATCTGATGGCTGTAGAAATGTGGTTTCTGAGGAAAATGCAAAGAATACCATGGACAGCCAGAAAGACCAATGAACAAGTTCTTCAAGAAACAAATGACAATCGTAAACTGATTAGAGACATTAGACGTAGACAGTCACAATTTTTTGGGCATGTTATGAGAAGAAATGATCTGGAGAACTTGGTGACAACTGGTAAGATCGAGGGGAACAGACCAAGGGGAAGACCTAGAAGCAAGCACCTGGATGGCTTGGCCTTGTGGCATGGTCGAGACAGAAACACGGAGCTGATCCACGACTCTGGTGATCGAGTGAGATGGCAGAACATGACCGCCCACCGGCATGGCACATGATGGATGGATATATGTGTATATATATATATATATATATATATATATATATATATATATATGTGTGTGTGTGTGTGTGTGTGTGTATGTCTGTGTCTGTGCGTGTGTGTGTGTGTGTGTGTGTTCATGTAGTGTTTTCATGTAGTTGTATCGGTGTGTGTCTGTTGTGTGTGTGCTGACGAAGGCTTTAGTCGCAACGTTTAATTTGTTACTTGTGGTCGTATTCTATTAAGTAACGTGCTGTTTCTTAAGAGATAGAACAATCTGTGAACACATGTCGGGGGTTTACAACTAGCTAAGTTCCGAATTCACGACCCAAGAGATCGAGGACGAGTGATTACCTTAGTTGCCAACGTGTTTTTGTTTTTGTTGACAAATTGTAAACCTTGTGTAGTGATCGAACGCGATACCTTCTGGTCCTGAGGCGGGCCCCGTTTCCTCTCAACCAAAGCTCCCGTGTCTTTACATTCAGTTGTAAATGAGATTTACAATTTACGACAACAATCTGTCATTAGATATTTTGCCGGATAAAACCATTAATATTGTGACCACGTAGATAGTGAGTCTTCGGTGGGTGGACGTTTTCCTAGTCAAGAATGATTCAAGTCAAGTCTCTGAACGGCAGAGGAGGTCTGGTCGAGTGACTACAACGCTGAGCTCCCGTTTGGAATACCCGGGTTCGAATCCTCAGTAAGATCATTGATTTTTTTTTATCGAGGCAAGAAGAAAACCATAACCTGCACAGTTCGAGACGAATGCACTAGCCAGGTCACCGTAATTCTTTGGAAACTCACGACCCTTCCCCCCCCCCTGTCCTACACCACAAGATACTATGGGCAGAAATGATAGTTTTTTTAATATTGTTGTTATTGAACGGCTGGGAAGCATATCAACTGAGGGACCTTTTGAGGCCATTACAACAGTTCATAAATACACACACGTAGGGTAAAGAAATAGAGACTAGAAGACGCACTAGACAACATACAAATTGAAAGCTGTAGTTACCGACCGGGATTCGAACCTGTCTCCGCCAAATGACGATGGCGACTCGACGCATGACCATCTAGACACCCCTAGAAAAGGGTCTTCATTAGCCAAGTCTATCGCCCACATGAACCCACAAGTAAAGAATACGGAGATAATGCGTATTTTACCATTGAAATAAAACCGTAGGTCTCAGAATTTATATAAAACCAGCATAGGCCAAATAACAAACATACAAGGCTGTCGTCATTTGGTGGTGACAGGTTTGAATTCTGGTTGGTAACTAGCTTTCAATATGTATGTTGTCTAGTGCGTCCTCTATTGTCTAATTCTTACCCCTACTTCTATGAGCGCCAAAATATACATGTGTATGTATTGATGAGCAATAACAATAGACAGACTAGACAGAAATAGTGACGTAATCTATGACCATTAAGCCTCGAGAAACTCCAGTGAAGATATCAATGGAACAGACAAGCGGATCTGTCTGTACAGATAATGTGGAAACTGGGGGGAACTACTAATTACAGCTTACCTGGGCTGGACGGGGAATTTGGAACATAATGAAATTTAAATCTGTTTGAGGAATCAAGTGTAAAGTAATGCCGTGGCATTAAGCGAAGCTGGCTTTTAACTAAATTAAATAGTGGTTAGTAGATTTAGATGGCGAGGGATTACAGAGAGGGGTTTTACAGCGTAATGTAATGTTTTACCAAACGATTTATAGAATAAAGCAAAAGAGATTGAGAGAAAGAGAGAGAGAGAGAGAGAGAGAGAGAGAGAGAGAGAGAGAGAGGTGCGAGAGGGTGAGAAGAGAGACAGACAAAAACACGGACTGACGGACGTATAGACAGACAGAGAGAGAGACAGGGAGAGAGAGAGAGAGAGAGAGAGAGAGAGAAGAGGAGGGGCGAGAGATAGACAGAAAGACACAACACGGATGGACGGACGGACATACATCTATGTATCTCTATCCCCGTCTATTTATCACTATACCTGTCTGTGTATCTCTATCCCCGTCTGTGTATCTCTATCCCCGTCTATGTATCTCTATCCCCGTCTATGTATCTCTATCCCCGTCTATGCATATGTATCCCCGTCTATGCATCTCTATCCCCGTCTGTTATCTCTATCCCTGTCTATGTATCTCTATCCCCGTCCGAGTATCTCTATATCTGTCTGTGTATTTCTATCCCCGTCTGTGTATCTCTATCCCCATCTATGTATCTCTGTCCCCATCTATGTATCTCTGTCCCCGTCTATGTATCTCTATCCCCGTCTATGTATCTCTATACCTGTCTGTGTATTTCTATTCCCGTTTGTGTATGTCTATCCCCATAGTGTATCTCTATCCCCGTAGTGTATATCTTTCCCCGTCTGTGTATCTCTATCCCCGACTGTGTATCTCTATCCCCGTCTGTGTATCTCTATCCCCGTAGTGTATCTCTATCCCCGTATGTGTATCCTAATCCCTGTCTGTGTATCTCTATCCCCGTCTGTGTATCTCTATCCCCGTCTGTGTATCTCTATCCCCGTAGTGTATCTCTATCCCCGTCTATGTATCTCTATCCCCGTCTATGTATCTCTATCCCCGTCTGTGTATTTCTATCCCCGTCTGTGTATCTCTATCCCCGTAGTGTATCTCTATCCCCGTCTATGTATCTCTATCCCCGCCTATGTATCTCTATCCCCGTCTGTGTATCTCTATCCCCGTCTGTGTATCTCTATCCCCGTCTATGTATCTCTATCCCCGTAGTGTATCTCTTTACCTGTCTGTGTATATCTATCCCCGTCTATTTATCTCTATCCCAGTCTATGTATCTCTATACCTGTCTGTGTATCTCTATCCCCGTCTGTGTTATCTCTATCCCCGTCTATGTATCTCTATCCCCGTCTATGTATCTCTATCCCCGTCTATGCATCTCTATCCCCGTCTCTTTATCTCTATACATGTGTATGTATCTCAATCCCCGTCTATGTATCTCTATCCCCGTCTATGTATCTCTATCCCCGTCTCTTTATCTCTATATCTGTCTGTGTATCTCTATCCGCGTCTATGTATCTCTATCCCCGTCTATGTATCTCTTTACCTGTCTGTATATCTCTATCGCCGTCTGTGTATCTCTGTCTTCGTCTGTGTATATCTATACTCGTCTGTGTATCTCTATCCACGTTTGTGTATTTCTATACCAGTCTATATTTTCCTCACCTCTCATTTCCTGGGATTCGAGTAGTTCTCTCCGTGGGCTCTTCTACATTGGTGAGGCTGGCATATGTGTCTGTCCATAATGGATGGAGGGAACGAGGGACATTAACGAAGGAAAGAACACGTTACAGACACAGAGAGACAGAGGCAGACACACATCGACAAACTAGCAGATAGAATACACAATATACACAAACAGTCAAGTTTGTGTGACTCCTGCGAATAAGTGAGAGATAATAAACACAGACACAATGCACATACATACCTTACAATCAATCAATCAATCATGTGCCATGCCGGAAAGCGTGGGCGGTAATGATTCGCCATTTCACTCGATCACCAGAGTCGTGGATCAGCTCAGTGTTCCTGTCTCGTCCATGCCATGTGGCCAAGCCATCCAGGTATTTTCCTCTCGGTCTTCCTCTTGGTCTGTTCCCTTCTATCTTGCCAGCTGTCACTAAGTTCTCCAGTCCATTTCTTCTCATAACATGTCCAAAAAATTTTGACTGTCTACGTCTAATTTCTCTAATCAATCTACGATTTTCATTTGTCTCTTGTAGTACTTGGTCATTGGTTTTTCTATCTGTCCATGGTATTCTTTGCATTTTCCTCAGAAACCACATTTCTGCAGCCATCAGATGTTTTTCAGCTTGACTGCACATTGTCCAAGTTTCACATCCATACAAAAGAACAGGCTCTATGTATCCCCTCAACACTCTTTTTCTCGTTTCAATTGACATCATTTTATTGGTCAGAATGTTTTTCATCTTGCTAAAGGCTACTTTCGCAATGGCGATTCTTGTTCTAATCTCTTCAAGGCATCTGCCATCAGATGTTATGACTGTTCCAAGATAATTGAACCGATTCACTTGTTGAAGAATATTCCCATTTACTTGTATATTACATTGTGGTACTTCGTTCTTCCTAGTGACGACCATAACCTGTGTCTTCCTACAATTTAATTCCAACCCCAGCTGCTCACTGTGTACAACCACAGCGTCTACTAATTGTTGCAGATCCTGTGCATTGTCTGCAATCAATACTGTATCATCTGCATATCTTATGTTATTGATGTTTCGTCCTCCAATGCTGATTTCATTTATAACCTCTACATTTCTGAAAATATTTTCACATCACACATCCCTGCCTAACACCTCTTTTAATTGGCTGATACTGTCCCACTTCATTATCAATCCTTATTGCAGCTTGTTGTTTCAAATATAAGTTTTTTATAAGTCTAATGCCTTTCCCATCAATTTGTAGATCTGCAAGCATATCCACAATGTTGACATGTCTAACTCTATCAAAAGCCTTTGTGTAGTCAATAAAGCAAAGATGTATATCCTTGTTTACTTCTAAAGCACGTTCAATAACTGTTCGCAGCATATACACAGCATTTACTGTACCCTTTCCTTCTACAAACCCACATTGTTCTTCCCCTATTTCAGGTTGTATTTTCTTCCTCACTCTTTGCATGATAATTCGTAACAAAATCTTTGTGATGTGACTCATTATACTAATTGTTCTATGTTGATCACATTCTAACGTTCCTGATTTCTTTGGGATAGCAATAAATACAGAATTACATAATTCAGAAGGTATATCTCCAGTATCATATAACGTGTTCAGCAGTCTAGTGACTTGCTCTAGTCCAAATTCTTCTAAAGCTTTAATCATTTCTGTTGTGATGTTATCTGCACCTGGGGCCTTGCCAGCTTTCATATGCTTAAGAACATTTTGAACCTCCATCTTTAAAATTTCTGGTCCTTCATTATTAAATCTAATAGCATACTGTTCCTCTCTGTTATCATTATACAGGTCTTTCACATAATCTGTCCATACATGTAGAATCTGATCTTTTTCTATTATGATTTTGCCATCTTTAGTTTTTAGACAGCCTGTTGATGTACTTGTTCTTTTATTAGTAAGTTCCTGAATTCTCTTGTGCACTAATTTGGTATTTTGACTGTTGTGTTGTTTTTCAATTTCTAAGCACTTTTCCTCAAGCCATGATTCTTTTGCCTTCCTACATAATACTCTGACTTGTCTGTGAATTTCTTCATATTTGGCAGGATTATTTTTGTTGAGTCTTCTTGTTTCCATTAAGTGTAAAATTTCCCCAGTCATCCATTTCTTACGACCCACCTTCTTTAATTTTGGAATAGTTGTTTCTGCAGCCACATTGATTGAATTCTTTAACATTTCCCATTGATCATCCACATCCTGGAATAGGATCTCAAGATCAGACAATATTTCAAATCTGTTCTGTACTTCTACGTTGAATTTGTTTTGTATTTCCTTGTCATTACTCAATGTACACAAGTCATATTTAGTGTTTCCTGATATATACTTGACTTTCTTCAACTTTATCCTCAATGTTTCTGTGAGTAATCTGTGGTCACTATAACAATCAGCACTGGGAACTGTTTTTGCTACTTTTAGTGCGTTTCTAAATCTTCTGCTAATGAGAATGTAGTCAATCTGGTTTCTAATCCTGCTATCAGGACTCCTCCAGGTCCATAATCTTCTAGGGTGTTGCTTGAACCAGGTATTTCCTACAATCATTTCCTGTTCTTTTGCCCACTCTACTAGTCTGTATCCTCTTTCATTTCTCTCTCCTAAACCATAGTTTCCTACTGTGTATCTATCCCCTTGATTTCCTACTTTTGCATTGAAGTCCCCTATTATGATGTTTATTTCTGAATTTTTACATTTCTTTAAGGCAGACTCTATGTCATTATAAAATTCCTCTACACTATCTTCACTGGACTCTCCTGTTGGGGCATATACCTGAATAACATTTATGTTAAAAGGTCTGCCACTCAATTTAACTAGAAGAACTCTGTCCGACACGGCCCGATATCCCTGAACAGACGTTGATGTTTTCTGGTCCAAAATTATTGCAACTCCCCTATGTCGATCTTCACCTCCAGAATAAATAATCTTAAAATCTTTATGTATCTTGATACCTTACAACGAACATAAATCTGGCAAGCGTAAATCACAGGGTAAAAATATCAATGATAATATCAAAAACAAAAACAATAGGACAAACATAAGTTATATTACGACAAAACGAATCGACCTTTTGATCTTATAGTAATATTCGTCAGGAACAACACAAAGAGATTTAAAGAAACTCATGAAATTAGAAAATGTTATTAAAAATTATAATGTAAACAGACAAAGCTTATGCATGAAACGTTGTTCCATCCATCCATCATGTGCCATGCCGATAAGCGTGGGAGGTCATGTTCTGCCATCTCACTCGATCACCCGAGTCGTGGATCAGCTCTGTGTTCCTGTCTCGACCATGCCACGTGGCCAAGCCATCCGGGCATTTACTTTTCGGTCTTCCCCTTGGTCTCTTCCCTTCGATCTTGCCAGTTGTCATCAAGTTCTCCAAGTCATTTCTTCGCATAACATGCCCAAAAAATTTTGACTGTCAACGTCTAATGTCTCTAATCAGTTTACGATTTTCATTTGTTTCATGAAGGACTTGTTCAATCTGTAACCACACTCCTAACATAAATGTTATTCAGGTTTTTCTGTCTGTCCATGGTATTCTTTGCATTTTCCACAGACGCCACATTTCCACAGCCATCAGCTGTTTTTCAGCTTGACTGCTTATTGTCCACACTTCACATCCATACAAAAGTACAGGTTCTATTTAGCACTTCAACACTCATTTTCTCCTTTCAATTGATATCATTTTATTGGTCAGTATGTTTTTCATCTTGCAAAAGGCAACCTTCGCAATGGCAATTCTTCTTCTTATCTCTTCAAGGCATCTCCCATCAAATGTTATGACTGTGCCGAGATAACTGTATCGATTCACTTGCTTAAGAATATGCCTATTTACTCGTATATCACCACATTGTGGTCTTTCCTTCCTCCCAGTGACTACCATAATATTTATCTTCTTAATATTCAGTTATTCTTCTTCTTCTTTTCGTTCATCCGGAGTGTTTTTTCAGATGTGATTGCGGTGTGTCTGTTATGCGCCCTTGGACTGAAACCCGTAGGCCAACACATCGACTTTAGCGTGCTTTTTTGACCAGGTAGCATTCCTGGGAGACTCTCACTTTTATGGTGCCGTCTACATCCATGCTGACCAAGTTAGAACGGTCGAAGACAACGGTCATCCCTCAAAGGAAGGCAGGGACAGTCCATAGCATTTTCCGCCATCCAAGGTTGCTTCCATAGTTGCAGGGCCGACACATAACGCCCTGGTTCTGGGCTAACCGAGGGAATCGTCACGTCCTGCTCATGGCTGCTTTAAATCCTCACTTCAATATATTGGTCATTTCGTTTGCCCCGGGCCATTCCCGCACAAACCAGACAGGTTTGCAGACGGCATCCACTCAGCGAGTTTTCGGACATGTGCTTGTCGTTGCGCCCGTCAGAGCTGTTCCAGGCACGACAGACATTCGGAAAACTACCTAGTCAGAGCTGTTCCGAACAAGAGCGGCATTCGGAAACTAGGTAGTCAGAGCTGTTCCTAGCACGAGAGACATTCGGACGAGACATTTCACTCGGACGTAAATGCGTAGTGTCAATTTTTAGTTTGCCACCCGTAGGACGACACTTCCGGCTTCCGGCGGGCATTTTTTAATGAGGTTAGCCTTCCTCGGGTTTCGCGACTCTTGTTTCGGCTTCCACACAGCAAGCTTTCGCTTCGGGCTGCCATGTAATGGATTCGCAAGACAGGCGTTCCATTTCGTGTCAACGAGACAATTTTCCACCTTTGACTACACTCACTCCATGAGTGTGGTTACAGACTATCGGACGTCTGCGAGACGTGCGACCGAGGTGTATTTCCACCTTTTGTACTCACTCACGAGGTAGGCTACATGTGCTGCCGGCTCAGCACCTTACCTCCGTGCGTCTGTGGGCGAGTAACGGTCAGGCCCTTTCATCCGGGGATACCTCATATCCCCCAGCCTAGAGCCATCTAACGAATCTGCGCCGAGCATGTAGCGTTCTCAGCACATCATCACAATTTTGATGTAGGTTTGTGTCGGCCAGGCTCTCACTTCCGAGAGTTTATGGCTTAGAGACGTTCAGCCATACACCTCGGATGGGAGCCTTAGAGGTTATGCCCGGACTGAGATTTAGGGATTGTTTGCCTGATTTTGACTGCTATCCTCAGTCTTACCTGCAGAGCAGCAGGTTGTGTCTCTCTTAGTCTGGTCCCTATCCCACGAGCCGTCCGATATGTAGTTTTCACTCATCGGCAAGCACATGGGGTCGATGGGACACGCAAGCTCCCCCACCACGGCAAGGTGGAGACACATCGGGGGAGATATTCAGTTCTATAGTGTGTTTATTTTTGTCTGCCCCAATATAAAATTCCATATCTCAGTAACCAACTGAAGGAAAATGATGAGATTTAGCATATAAACTTATAATTATGTCCACACAACAAAACAATTTTTGTTCTGGAGATTTTACAGCAGATTTCAAAGTTTGTTTATATGCGGTATATAATTTACGGGTCAGAGATGAAGTTCATAATTTTTAATGTATTACAGCGTAGCCAGACAATCAGCGTTCAATGTTGAATATTTTACGTTTTTCACGGGATTGGCCTTATGCCAAGAACCTCACGCAGTTTAAACTGGGACTGTTCAGCGGTGTCGTCAAACTGTGGGTTATTTCATGAAACCTGATGATGATGATTATTATTTTTTTTTTAAATCTTACCACTTATCGCTAACATTGAAATGTGTGAATATTTTTCAATGGGATTGAATGCGAAATTGTGTATGCACTTCAAAGCATTGCTATGAAGTTGTACACACATTTTTGTATAGAAGCTGATCGCAGAAAACTGTTTTATATACTATTACAAATTCCGAAAAAAGAACAGTGCATGCATTGGGTTTGAGAAAACGGTCATTTCGTCGATGTGTGCAAGAATCTGGAATTAAACCACCACGCAATAACCAAACGGTAGTTAGAAAGGTTATTGTAGACAGCTTTGACAAAGATGTTATAAGTCGAGCTATTATAAAAATGAATTTAAAAGTCGCTTAAAAGTCGACAGGGTCGATTTCATATGACCGGGTTCTATCCCATATGGTTCGGTTTTCGCAGAAAACACGAACTCCGCAGCTTTAGCGACGACCCACAGAAGTCTCCGAAAAATTTAACTCGTGAACCGAAGGATGCGGCCCGGAATCGAACCCACAACCTTTGGAGCCCGAGTCAAAAGGCTTGACCACTTCGCTACGGAGACTCCTAAAATTATAAAAATTTTGGATTTTATATCCAGGATTATCCAGCATTATAAAAATGCTGGATGCCAAAGAAACAGTGACTGTAAGAAAACTTAGGGTTTGGTTGAGAAAGAACAATAACATACACCTATCCAAAACAACTTTGTGGAAAATTATAAAGACATTATCTTCACGTTTAGAACGTACAAGGGAGGTAGATATATTCTTTGCGAGCAACCGCATTTAGGAGCCATGAGACGCAGATACCTACGTGAAATAAGGGAAATGCGCAAAGAAAATTATGGCATAGTGTATTCGGATGAAATGTGGATCAATGCGCACCACACAAGTGATAAGGGATGGCAATCAGTGGATGGACAGATAAAGCGATATGTGCCCAGTAGTATAGGACAGCTTTTGGTCATGGCCCATGCTGGTAATACGCATAATGGCTTTCAACAGAATGCTGGGCTCGTGTTCGTATCAAAGCATACAGACAATAGGGATTATCATAATAAAATGAATGGTAATGTATTTAGAGATTGGCTCGAGAATACTGTGATTCCATCCCTAGATAGACCGTCGTGTCCAATTACGGACAATGCATGATATCAATGTTGTTGCCCAAGAAGACAAAAGACCTACATCATCGAGCACAAAGGGAGCAATAAAGATATGTCTCCGAATGGAAAACATACCATTTCCAGAAAGGTATTTCTAGCTAGAATTGTTGGCCCTTGTAAAACAGACGCCAAAAAAGCAAGAAATATCAAATCGACAAGTTGATAGAAAAGCATCGTCATTGTTGCTTGAGACTTCCGCCGTACCACTCTCAATTTAACCCTATAGAACTTGTGTGGGCTAAAATTAAAGGACAGGTGGCAGCTGACAATACTATATTCAAATTGTCAGACGTCAAGATACTAATCCAGTCCGCGCTATTAAATTTTGATTAAAGTTACTGGGAAAATGTGAGGACCACGTGTTGAAAGAGGAAGAGGACTATTGGAGAAAGGGTGGATTGAATTTTATGCAACCGAGAGCAGTCATCAACCTACTGGAATCGTCCGACACAGATTAAAGTCTGAGCAGATCGCAGACCTTAATCCGCGTGCACGCTTACTGGGATATTTTGCTAAAACCATTCAGACGAATTGAAGGCCCTAAACATTACAACATCAGCACAATGTCAATGACAACAGTTTGTATTCCATGGTGATGAATTTTCAATTCCGCAAGCCCTCAGCGGTGACAAACAACTGGTATTAAAAACAAAAACAAACAAACACACTAAGCGCATTGAATACCAACAGAAGAGTAATATTGCGGTGGAAACTGACATATTGTGGCGTAACAAGAAACGTGAGAGCAAACACGTTGTCAAATTAGGGAACAACACACGTGTATATGAATCAATCTATAAACTTCAATGAAAAGAGGACCAACATCTTGGTCGTTAAGAAGGAAGCCCACTACAGAGACACTGACAACTATTTTCATAGTGCAAAATAGGTATTCATGTTCCGTCTCTGAACGGTAAACAGCAGAGTAGACAATCTTTCACGAAGACTCAAAGCGGGTCTATCATACATGTGTACGTGTGAACAAACTACACAGACAGCTGAACAGATCCTTAAAAATAGGCAAATGATGACGAGGGGCTGAGTGGTCTCGAGGTATGGTGTCTGCCTCGAGTGCTGGAGGTCCCGGGTTCAGGCCCGGTGAGGACCAGGATTTATTTAAAAAATCCACCTGGACTTCCAGTAATAAAATTTCCCCTGTTCTCTGGGTAGTGAGATCGGACGCCCGTGTGTATTGCTGCGCACGTAAAAAAAATCCCTTGGCAGTTGGAAATAGAAAAAGAGTAGCCTAACGGCGCCGCCCGGGCAAAATTTCGAGTTAAATCCTACCCAACGTATTTCAGGATCCTCGCCGATGAAACGGAGTTCGTGCATTGAGCTGAGTTTCTACAGACTCAGGTTTGAGTTAGGAGGACAACGGAGCACTTATGGGTTAAACCGTGTGCCGTGATGTTGATCCAACGACTAAACTAAACTAAACTAAACATGATGACTAAATTGCGGTATCATTTCTGGTCACTCCATACGCACATTAACGCACAGCTATTTGGAAGCTTTCACTAACTCAATAGAAAAAGCTAAATGCATCCTTTTAACATGAATACTTGTGTACAATTATTAACCAGCAGCTGAAGAAACAAGAAGGAAATGAAAAATAAGGTAAGAAATATATTCCTTCTACTTTCCTGTCAATTTACACATTATTTACCCCATACCTCTGTAAATTCTCTGTCTTTACTAATATTACACATTGCACCCCTCTCGGGAGTCTCCGTGGTGAAGTAGTCAAGCCGTCTGACTCGGGATCCGAAGGTTGTATGTTCGATTCCTTCATTTCACGAGTGCATTCCGAGGGTCGTCGCTGGAGCTACGGAGTTCGTGCTTTGTGCGACGCTTTCCGCCCTGCGGAAAGAGACTGGGCCATATGGGATAAAAACCCGGTGCAATGCAGTCGACTCTGTCGACTTTTAAGCTACTTTTTTTGTATTGCACCCACTCCCATACGAATCTTGCGTCCTTACCAGAAATAACGTGGTTTACTGTAAGACTAGTTTGTTAGCGTGAATTCACTACATTTTCCCCAAAACATCAAAGAAATGTCGCTGCTTTCGATGATTTAAGTTACTTTTGGACCTATCAAAGACATATTCCTTCGATGGGGGTAAATATAAGACGGCAGGAAAAATTTCATAACGATGCAACAGACAGTTTTCAAAATAATTGATCGTGAATGACGGCATTCATTCGTGGACATAATATAACCCTAGTTGTTCACTGTCTGCAAACAACCGCATCTACTAAATTTTGCAGGTCCTGTTCATTGTCTGCAATCAAGACTGTATCATCTGCATATCTAATTGATGTATCGTCCCCCAATGTTGATTCCTTTCATATCTTCTATACTTCTGAAAAATTTTTCACTGTACAGGGAAAAAAGATCTGGAGATATTCATCGCTGTCTCACACCACTTTTAATAGGCTGAAACGTTGCTAGACCATTACAAATACTTCGTTGCCAGGAAGGCGGCGCGAAAGTTCAGTTGTGAAAGGTGCCAAATAAGAAAATGTGGAAAAATTGTACCTGCGCAAACAGTTAGATATAGATATATAGAGTGATGTCAGCAGAGTTATAGAATGGCAGAGATATAGAGCAAACAGCACATGCATGTCGTGATTTAACGGACTCACAAAGAATGATGAGAAAGATGAAGCCAGGCATGTTTCGGGCAGAGTGGCAGGCTTCAATTCAACAATCAAACATTGAGAGTGTTTGTTGGATTTTTCCATCGGGATATGCTGGTGTGGTGGGAAATGAGCAGACAGACAGATTGGCTGGGTTTACACCACTTGATGGGATATTGGAGCATGATTAAGTAGTTGTCGTCGGGGTTCTTTGGAATCGTATATATAATGCAAAAGAGCGGCCTTGAGAGAATGGTACTGCAGGGATCACAAAAGGATCTGACCGGCACTCAAAACTCCGTAGGAGGACATATAATCAAACTGCTACTGGTACCATTGGCACTCTTCGCTGGCTGTTGCAGATGTGGTTGTAGCACGTATTGAAATGCCCCGAGTGCTGTGATATCGTTACTTGACTCAACTCAACCTTTACCAAATGAGGTCAGAAAATTTGAATTTCTGAGGACGCATTTTCCTATGATGCCAAATAAAATATAGGAGGCGAGGAAACTATGACAGGTCTAGCAAACCAGTAGGGGGTTTACTTGATCCTAGACAAGACTGTTTACGAAAATGTGGAGGCCATTGAAGAGAAGGCGCTAGTGACTGGAGCTGGAACTATAATCATTCCTCCCCACGGTAGCTACCGGCACAACTGGAAGACATCAACATCAACAACAACAACAACAACAACAACAACAACAACAACAACAACAACAACAACAACAACAACAACAATAACAACAATCAAAACATATTCGTTAGATTTCTAATGGTCTGTTGAAGAAGTCCTTCCACCTTATATTCAGTTTGTCAAAATAATTATGACTTATGATAATAACAGATTCACTGGTACACATTAAGCGCCGAATGTTGGGCGGCGTTCGCCAAACCCGACACCCCACATTGTACCAACGGCTTAGGGGGAGGGGTGCAATTGGGAGGTACAAGCCTTATACTGGTTAGGGGAAATGCAACCTAAAGAGTAAATGTTGTGGCAGGACAGACCAGACCCTAAGCCTTGCACAGCAATTGGTCTAGGATAGAAGCACTGACAAGCGGACAGTTAGAATATTGCTTTGCTAATCCGGCAGCTTCTGCAGCTGGTCTTGTTCCAGACGTATTTACTCTGGAATAAACTAGGCAGGCCGAGAGAGGGATCATGCTGCATGGGTAACACATGGTCTCTAAATTCAGTCCAGGTTTTGTGCTATGTCGAGGTTTAACTCCATTTTACAAAATATCGTGTACCAAGACGGCAAGGTGCCACTCTTGATATTATAGTAACAACACGGTCAGTGACAAACGAATCAATCCGAAAATAACTTATTTGGACATCTAAGATTTCTAAATGGAACTGCGTTCACTCTTACCATTCTTATCTGGATTCAGAAATGCCTTAATCCTGAAAAAAAATAAGATACGTGAAAGAGTTACGTGTCGGTATGAATAAATCTCCGTGGCGAAGCGGTTAAGCCATCTGCCTCGCGTTCCGAAGGTTGTGGGTTCGGTTCTGGGCCATGTCGTTCATTCACGAGTGCATTTTTCTTGTAGACTACTGGGGGTCGTCGCTGGAGCTACGGAGTTTGTGCTTTGTACCACGCTATCGGCAGGACGCACTGCTGAAAGAGATTGAGCCGTATGGGATACACCCGGTGCAATGAAGTCGATCCTTTTGACTTTTAAGACATTTTTTATACCAAAATAAACCTGTCTTTGAAAGTAAAGGCGGCCGGCGTGATACAGACCCCATCACCATTAGAGTGTCGATCACATCATGACATAGCACCATTTGCCCAGTGCGTCTTCAGGAGGTATTATTCTTTTACTCAAGCGTAGTCCATACACGTGCTACTACTGTAACCGCATTGGGCTGATCTTTGCGTGTGGATTACCTTTCCATGTTACCAGTGTCCGACTTCTAAGGTACTGGTAATTTACGTCCCTAAGACAAGGACGAGAAGTCAACATTGTCCTGTACTTTATATGAATAAAGGATACTGTAATTTTTCTCAGTGTAGGTTATCTTTATTTGTCTCCATTCGTTCACATTTGTCCACCGATGCAGTTCTATTGTATTTAAATCTGGATTTTTTGATCAATATGAATGGGAATCTCTAGATAGAATACCAGTGAAAAGTGGTATTTGTGAATGTTTCTCCACTCATTGAATCAACAGTAAGAGAATTTCTATCTTAAGACCACTGAATCTCATTCATTGATATAGTTTACATGTATAAATACGTTCAAAAGTTAGTAGTGTGTCCTTTACCGGACGTCACATTTAAATCCAATATTTTGTGGACTGTTTGTGATTTACTTGGCAATTTTTACGTTAGTAGTTTGCCATTATTTTCTGAACGACCGACACCTCACAATATCTAAAACAACGCAAATAATACAGCCTCCAAACCGAAGCCTCAACTCACTATGCCAGGGAATTGTAAAAAGCATTCACGTCCCCTAACACCACAGCCCAGGCATTAATAAGTTGTTGTTTGTTTTTTTTTTTGGGGGGGGGGGGGGGGCATATCCTTTATAGGACATCGCAGTCAGCACCAGTATTTCTGCCGTTGTGATCTCTTGATAAGTTTACTTTCAGTAGTTTGCCATTGCTTTTTGAACGACTGGCACCCATACCAACGCAAAACCAACGAAACGCGGTCTGCTGTCAAATCGCGCGCAGCTGTGTTTCATACGCCGTATACGGGATTACGAACCGTGTCCGTAATCGCTTCGCCACGGAGACGGCATAAATAAGTTAGGAAAGCACTAACATTCATTTTGAAATGTCTACTCACGAAGAAGAAAACAATGGAATTTAACAGATTGATTGAAAATGTCAAACTGCAAGAAAATCCAAGAACTTGGAAAGTCTTTCAAAACTTCTCGATAACTGCGATGTAAACAACCGGAAGTGAAGCGTCTTCTGGGAGACGCGTGCGCACAACTTCCGGGAATGCTGATTAGAGGAGGTCTCGCACATGTTTTTACCACTAATAAGGATTAGGAGATTTTCAAATTTTAAGAGCCGAAAATTCAGGGTATTATCAACATTTAATAAATTCTACAGGGACAGTACGAGGCGTGTAAGAAATAAGGACAAGTTTCGTCAAATAATGACGCAAGAACGCCACAGAACGCAAACAACATCAGTTATTAAATAGCACTTATCCTAAAACACACTTTAAAAAAAAAATAAAAACGCTGACAGACGCTTTATTAGTCTCTACGCTGTGTTACCAATGCCAATCATGGGCAGTGCTAGAAACTTAAAGGGCTTATAATCACATCAATTGAGATGAGACGCATACGAAACACAGCTGGAAAAAACAAAAGAAGGGACAGAGAGACAAATGTGAAATTAAGATCAATGTAGGGATAACATATATGTTACTGACTTTATAGAACAACAAAGGATTAAACGGTTCGGACATTTTAGTTAGAATGGAACAAGATCAACAGCGGCTATAGCGTACTACGTGAGAACATAGGGAAACAAGGCGAAAGGACGACCCAGAAAGAGTTGGCTAAATAGAGTTGAAGAGGCATTGCAGAAATCAATGTGACGTTAGTACAAGCAACAAGACAAGCGAAACACAGACAATTACACCTGCCGCCTCTCTGAGACACGTCACGCAAAAGCAATTGAAAAGTAAAAAAAAAAGAAGAAGGTTAGCCAGCTCTCGGAAAACGACATAAAGACAGAAACGAATAGACAGAGAGTGGCGGAAAAAAAGGACACGTTCTGGCAAAGACAGAAAGAGAGATAACACAGAAATCACGCGTCGTTATCTGTAATGCTCATTTGCTTCAGCCGATCCTGGCCACGTAAAAATGGCTGTGGCAACATTACGGCATAATTCCAGGAAACGTGTGAAAGAGGAAATGACGTCAAGAAATAGTCCGCTGAAAAGCAGGCTTAAAATAGAAATTGCCTGCCGGAAATTAATTTGGGTTTAAATTTTAAAGATGGTGTCAAGACATTCGAAGCAACCGCAGTTAACACTGGATTTAGTTCTCTTTTGGATTTATTTTATCGAGGATTTTCCTCGTGTGAACTTTCATACGTCAGGGGAAATTATCTTCACCATGAGATAGCAAATTAACAGGTCATGATTTCGGGCATGTGTGGCCAGGGGTCACCAACTGCTGGAGAGAAATAAGAGGCCATTGGCAGCTTCTCATTAGAATGAAGATAATTGTATGGAAAGTTAAAACGACCAATAGATCGCCAAAATGTAGAATATCTGCACTTTGGTCTAGCCGTGGCCACCAGCAGAGAATGACACGCAGGGACGTGGAACTTCATGGAGCGGCTACTGCCCCTGGGGAACCTTTAGCCCTAAAATGTAGTAAAACATTGCCATCATTATCATGTTTTGCCAAATCGATACTAGTGGGCGGTCAAGGGTCATCATCTCACATGATCACCAGAGTCATGGATCAGCTCTGTGTTCTTGTCTCGATTATACAATCGTAAAGTCTTAAAAGTCGAGATGATCGACTTCATAGCCCCGGGTTTTTATCCCATATGGCTCTGTCTCTTTCGACAGGATGACCTGCAAAAAGCATCGCACAAAGCACGAACTCCGTAGCAAGGGCGACGACCCACAGGAGTCTCCGGGAAAAATGCACTCGTGAACCGAAAGACATAGCCCGCAATCGAACCCACAACCTTTGGGGAGCAAGGCAGACGGATTGACCACTTCGCCACGGAGGCTCCATCATATTATACCATATGACTAAGTCATCCAGGTATTTATCTCTCTGCCTTCCTCTAGCTATTTACCCATCAATTTTGCCATTTGTCGCTACGTTTTAATGTCTATTTCGCAGCATAACGTGCCTGGCGTGGAGCGTCTCATTTAATTCATATTCGGCCCCTACCCCCGTTCCCGTTCCCAAAAATGACGACGCCCGGCTTCGCCCAGCCCCTGCCAATTCCAATTCCAATTTTCAAAAACAAAAATTCCAAATTCGTCGTCGTCTAACCTGCTTCATCAGCTGTGGTTATTGTTGAGGATCGTGGTTTTTGTGGGTTTATTCACCCTAATTCTTGTCTTGTGAGTCCTATCTCGGACTGGTTATGTAGCGTTTGTGTCTGTGACGTCAGCGGTGGGAATCGGTCGGCGGCTATCCTTTGTGCTCTTCTGTTGTTGTGGTTTTCTTTGTTGGTGTAGGCTCCTGGCTCGTCTGGCTTGCCTGGCTGCAGTCCTTATAAGGACTTTTCGTTATCCCACTCCAGCTGGGGGATCGGTCGGCGGCTGTCCTTTGTGCATGTTTCCATTTGTTTTCTTTGTTGGTGCAGGCTCCTGGCTTGATTGGTTGCAGTCCTTAAAATGACTTTTTATTTGGTCTTTTTGTCTCCTTTATTGTGTATTTTCTGTAGGAGCTTACCGACGTTTTCATTATCCTCCTTGTGCCTGTTTTCACTGTTGCGATTGCGATACTGCTGCCTAAAGTTTTCTTCCTCCGTAGTCAGCCATGGGATGATTTTACCGTCATCTATATAGTACTCGAAGTCGTTCTCACAGTCGTAGTGTAGGACTGGGTATACCATCGGTTTCCCCCGGAGTTTCTTAGGCTTCTTCTTTTCTTTTTCTTCCCAGCGCCTTCTGAATTCCTCGCGCTTGAGTTCCTCCTTGTCGACTGGGTATTCTGTGCCTCCTTCAGAGATCCGACGGTATAATAGTTACCTCTTGGGCGTTGTGGTTGGGCTGCAGGCTTCAGCTTGCGGTTCAAGCTCGGTCTCTTGGTTTTCTTCTTGCGGTTTCTCTGTGAGTCCTTGTGTGGCTTCTGTTAATTTGTTTTGAAAGAGTTCCATTTCAGCTCTATGCAATTCTCTTTCGGTCTTGATCATTTGTAGGATTTCTTCGTTCTCCTTCTTCATCTCAGCCATGCGGTGAATCTCTTGTTTGATGTCGAGCTGGATTTCTTTCATGTCGGCCAGCAGCTTCTCATTATCGCTGGTCGGAGTCGTCGTCAGCAGTGCCGTGACTTGCTTCTTCAACTCGTCTATCTGCTTTTGAAGTTGATCTCTTTCAGCGTGTGCTATACCCGTGGCTGTCTCGCCCCTCTGCATTGCTTCCTTGAATGATGTCTTTGTGATGATGGCGATTTTAAGACGTCTCTGTGTCTCTGCAGGTACGGACAGCCCAGGTATCTTGCTCCATGTTTGCCCAGATAGTTGGCGCACTTTCTTTTGTTGTTGGGTGCTCGGAAGTCCGTGTCCAGCTTGGCCAGCGGACACTCCTTGAAGACGTGGTGATCGGCGCAGTATCGGCATATTTCCGTCTTACTGCGACACGTAGCTCTACTGTGGCCGGCCTTCTGACATCTGGAACATTGTGTGATTCTTGGGATGAATCTCTCTGGTTGCTGCATTCTCTTGTTGAATGATACTGTGGTCGGCATCTCGCTGCCCTCCGATGTCACCACTGCCAAGGTTGTAGGTGTCTTGGAGTAGGTGAGGAGCCGCTCCGCCTTCAAGAATCGGATGTGAAGATTCTCTTCACGTAGCTGCTTCAGGATTTCTTCATCTGTCAGCTCCACAGGAATCCGCTTGACAACCCATCGGACTGTTTTTGAGTCGGTGTTTCCGACTCTGGTGTCTTTCTCCTCCTTCTTCTCTGCTGTCTTGGTTCTTGACTGTGTTGGGCTGTCAATCTTCTCCCTCGTAGTAGCTTCAGTAATAGCTGTAGTATCAGGCTCTTTGATGCAGCTAGCAGGTTGGCTCTCCACGTTCTTCTTCTTGTTGTCGGCTCCCACGCTGCACATCTTGGCCATCCGGACCTGGAGCGCTGTTTTTTGATCGTCGAAGTACTGCCTTGATTTCTTTCACTGTCACTGTGTCTTTATTCGAAGTGTTCTGGGCCTTGCATCTGTCTGAGATGACCTCCTTGGCCAGATTTCGGCCTCCCATGTCTGTCTGGTTGCTATGCTCAAGATAGCGTTCAAAGAGGGCTTTGCCCTTGTCCTCGTCAGTCCTCTGCCAGATGAGGTCAGCACCTTGTAAGTCAGAAATGCTCTTATTCTTGACTACACCACTCATGCTTTTATGTAGTTGCCAGAACAATTTTAGTGACTTGTCTGTGCTTACTCTTTGACACACCTCTGCCCATTTTTCGCTAACTGATTCAGTTAACTTATTGTGGTACACAAAAACGTCTCTACTAACATCCTTCTAGGGACGCTTTAAAAATACCAATCCCTAACAATTACTGTTTAAGTATCTTACTTAATGTAGGAGAAGAAAAGAGTAGGGCAGCCACAATTTATTTGGTATTAAGTAAAGTTAGGCTGGTGATTGAGCAAAATACCTGGCCAACCGTTGTCTATTTTTTATCACAAAGGCAAGAGTGTCAATTTTGGTCAGTACAGCACAAAGAGAAGACGCGTGAAGCCTCTCCCCGGCTGGGGCGGGCGATATTGCCCTAAAAATATGTCATTCTCTGCGACAACGGTACGTTAAATCTACATTATTAATATGTATTCATGTATTTTGATAAGGTACATATACCATTGTGTTTAATTAAAAATTAGTTAGAATGATAAATCAATAATTCTTGTAAACTAGAGTCTGATTGATTTTTAGACTGAGCGCCATGTGTACGCTGAAATTTTTCCTTTGCTTTTACAATTTCATATTCCTATGTTAAAATCTCTTATAGGCATTGTGAACTTATATCTAACTAGCAGTGCTTATTACCTATAAATATTATGTGTACTGTAGAGTATCAAACTCATATCAGAAACACATTCTAGGAACTTTTCTCAATGGGGGAGGGGGGGGGGAGCAGACTCCTGATTCATACTTCACAGTAGAGAACTCGTTTCTGCCAATTTCATATTCTTATGTTTAAATAACTTCTATGAATTGGAGACTATATCTCACTATCTATGCTTAGAAATCTGCAAATAATCTATGTACTATAGAGTATTGAACTCTAAAGAACATTTTCAAAGAAATTTTCTCTTCATACGGAAGCAGAATATTGATAACGCATATTACCTGATAGACATGGTTTCAGGTTGGAGAAATGGTTTTCCTAATTCTAATCTGTAACTTGAAACTATCGTGCCAAATTTGGTACAAATCTTCTTGTTAACATATTAGTAACCACTCAATATGAGTGATGGACATGTAATCATTTCAGAAAATAGTGCTAGGGAATTGCCATGTTTGAGAACATACATTCAAGAACAAAGAAAGCAAACGCATGATATAAATGAATGGTCGGATAGGATGTGCCTTCAATCCGCATCACCTCACTGTGGTAGGAACAGAAGCGAAGATTGATGTTCATAAATTGCTTGCAATATTCAGAAGACTGGACCATGCGGCATAAGTTATTCCGTCAAAGAACACTCCGAATACTAGCAGTAATTGGCAAAATATATCACACCGTTCACTAACCTCATGCTGCTGTAAGCAGTGGGGAAAAATAGTTTAGGTTTAGTTCTATGGATTATACCATGAGGAAATCCAAAAATAAAGGCTCCTGTATATTATTATGATTAATTAGCATGTATGATTCTCAGGTTAATTCATAGGTGAGAAAATGTACATGTTGGGTTTCTCTGTTAGGAGATTCAATTATTTATATTCTGTCATAATTGTTACTTTACTGTTGGGAATTTACATTTTAATGTTAGCCCTGGGGACATGAGGATGTTGATGTAAGAATCCTTGAGTATGTCAGTACACAAGAAGACAATGTTGAATAGCCTTGGCCTAATGCTGATTATAGTGAAGGAAAGGAAACATAGGTTATGTATGGGTTATTCTCTTCAAGAATGAGAGATACAATATCTACATGTTTGGATGAAAAGAATGGCTTCACTGATCTAATAATCCCAGTAACAACAGAACATAATATAGAATGAGAAAATACCTTACTCACATTTAGAGTCACAAGGGCTCTACAACAAGCAAGGAGGGACAGGGAACTTGGAAACCCACTCCTATCTCCTTCCCCTTTTTTGTTTGTAAATGTGTTGTGAAAATGTTAGCACATCACAAAGTATTAATGCCTGTGTTGTATTCTTTTGTCATCCATTTCTATAGCGAGTGGTGGTTTGTTGGACATTTCACCCATCAGGATCCTGGGTTAACAGCCTGGTGAAGGTGAGGCAGAACTAAATGGCTTAATCATAGTCTGGATCTAGAAAAACATCAACGTCGACTGCTACGCTTATCCGCGGCTTAGCCAGCGAAAGACCTGTTGAAGAGAGACACTTAGCGATTCATAGTCCTACTTCTGTCAGGATATCCAGGATGGATCTCTCTATTTAATTGTCCATCAAGATAAATGGATATTCAAAATACACCGACAACAGAGTACCGTCTACTTTAACGTCTGGGAGATGCCGCCTGGTACGCCATCAATCAACGAAACCATGGGACATTCCCAGTTTCCTGTTCAGAATTGAATAGTCCTTCAATCAGTCATACAGCAGCAGACTCAACACCAAGTTCTAGGTGCGAACACCAACTCAAATAAATGGGAAGAGACACTGAAACAACATAAGCCAGTACAACCAAGGTACCAACTTAAGATCCTCTGAAACATAACTACACCAGATTACCCCAAGGTTCCAAAATCTGAAACACCCTAAAAAAAAGCAAGATCCACTTGAGATCTCAGACCTGATCATCATGAATAAGACCAAATGAAAGCAGCTAGCGGAGTACATGCCACTACGCCGGCAAAAAAAAAAAGAATCCTCTGATTGTTTGCAACCCTGTTTCTGTGCTGGAATTATTCATCTTTGGATACATGTAGGTATAGATCAATTCTGGACATAGTCACAGATAATACCATGAGATGCCTCTCAGCCATATATGTTCCTACACTGGACTAGATAGTAACGACTACCTCTTGCTGGTCCAATGTCAGCCTAAATGCCATGGGTTATAGACTCAAGACTGGGTGGGTGAAACCTCTTTGTGAGCCCAATTTGGGATTCGGATAGTTAAAGCCGAAAAGCTGAACGGACGTCGACTTTTCATCAGACCTGATGATAAAAGGAATTACCTTCTGCAGAGCTTAAGTGGAACTCCTGAAGTATGACCAACCTGAGGCCCCAAATTTCACAAAGGCACCGAGCCCCTGGCAACAGAATATTCGTGATTCTAGCCCCGCGGAGGGGATATGTGGTGTGTGATATTTCAATTCCTGGAGTATGGATTATAAAATATTAACCAGCCAATTACCAGTGGATACATATTAGGAACACAACTGAGTGCATTAATTCGGTACCCAGATAATGGGAGTAGGATCTAATATACATAGGACATGAACACTGAACCACACACCAGGAGATAAAGGACTCTATTAATTAGTTTAATTGAGTACCAACTGCTTTTTATATGTGTTTTTCTATGCCATGGATTTATAAGGTCAGTAGCGTTTTCTATAATGAGGTATACCCAAATGGTGGTTATGGTAAAGTTGAGTATTTTGACACCATCTCATTAATAAATTTAAATATGAGAATTGTAACTGGTGCCAGAAACAGATGTTTTATATGTCTGGTTTTTATGAACTCATACCATGGTTTCTTTTTGTGTAAAAACCAATGGATGGTTCAATGGTGGTATAACCAATTATTGGGTGTTTGGGGTGAGTACATGAATATGATTAGACTGATTTTTGGGACAATGGGGTTGGCATATGGGATTGTACACCTATGTCATAATTCATGTGATTTATACCTATGTCCTATGTCATGTCATGCAAAGCCCAGAATTTAATATGGCCATTACATGTTTGTATGTTACCTCTGAATTGAGTTTATTCTTGAACAGTTAGTCCAAATGTTGATGTCTCCATCAATTGTGTTGATGTTTGTTCAATCAATATCCTCTAACACTATAGTAAATTTAAAGGTTGATGAAGTGGGAATGGAAACCTACACACAGATGCCATTGTTGCAAGGATTGTAGTGTTTTCTCCTGGTGTTTGTGGTAAATATCCCTGACCACCTTGCATTCTTGAAGTGACCAGAGACTCAACTAAATCCCCTAGACAACTTAATGAAATATTCTCATAGAATAAAATCCACATCTCACACTTATTAAGTGTCATGGGATGATTAATAGTCTTAAGCTTATCTGCCATGGGTTTATGTATCGTCGCAAGGCTGTAATTGCATTTATTACGACATATCTGCTACCATATTAACAATTTTAAATCATAACTCTGATACATTCCTACTTCCTATTTTCAGCCAACCGTTATTGTTTGGTGCAAACGTACTTTCTATTTGGCACAGAATAGGTTAGAGAATCACTAGAAGACCATCCGTCAGATGGGATGACTGCTCCGAGACAGCTGTACCGATTCACTTGTTTAACATCCCCATGACCTTGGATGTCATCTCTGGTTTAGAAATACTTAATGCAGATTCGCAATTTGCCCAGATCATCGTCATCATCATCATCAAGTGCCCTGCCAGCTCGCGAAGGTGTTCATGTCTCTCCCCATATCTCGGTCTTTGGTGTTCTGAATCAACTCCGCTGCTGATATCCCTCAATGCCACCATCTCAATCCACCCAGCATCATTTCTCTTGGTCTGCCTCTGCCTCTCTTCCCCTCGATCTTACCAGTCGTCACGATGTACACCAATGTCTCTCTTCTTATCATATGAGCAAAGAATGGTGTTTGTCTCTTTCTTATTGTGGTATATAATGTTCTAGTTTCAATAGCCTCTTTCATGCAATCGTCGTTATTTACTCTTGGCAGTCCAAGGAATTCGTAACATTCGACTTAAGAACAACATCTCTGTTGCTTTAAAGTTCTTCCTAATTCTTTCATTTCCCACATAACGGATTCAAAATCAATCGCGGGTGATTTGGAAACAGAACCACATTGTTTTGGTTTTTACAGTGGTATGAATGTTGGTCTTACAGAAAGCAATAGTAAACTACCAAAAATAAAAATTCCCATAAGATCACCAACAGGCAAAATATTGGGATTGATTGCGATTTTTTGTAAAGGGCACGCAATTGACTGACTTGGATATTACTTTGATCTTAACTGATTCATGCCGACGGATAATATATCGCCAAATGTGACCTACCGTTTGGACAGAAGGACGATATATCGCCGTTGTAGGGTCATCGTGTTATATTTTTCTTTCTTTTCTTGGTATCTCAGTTCAAGGAAATTTACATGATAAAACCTGTTGTTTGATTGTGTGTACCTTGGTCCAAACCTACTCTGTTTTGTTGCGTTTGTAATCAGTTAACAAGATTCTGGTTTTTGTTGAGATAGTTAACTGCCAATTAAATTTAACACTGATCTAGTGTTAAATGTAATCTCTATTATAGTATAGAGCAGAAACACAGGAAGTAAATAATGTGAGAACGAACGATGAACGAACTTTAAATGGTTAAGAATGGGGCAGCAGACCAATCTGACATTCTGTCCTTCTTATCTCTGTGCTCTCATACATTATTTAATTCATACATCACTTATAATGCTAATCTTAGACAACCACGACAACCCCATAAATAATATGCGTCATAAACGTATGGAAAATGTGAAATAATCAATAATACATGATTCACTAAAACTGATTCTTGACATAATTATTATTATAAGTATGTACGGCGATTAGGGTGTCACCGTCATGGGAATGTTTATAATACTAGTTGTGAGAGTAAAACTGAGGCCTTAGAAATATGGTTATAAAGACAGGTGGGAAAAACTTAAGCATAAACACATCTTCGTGTACCATCCAGTAAAAATAAAGGCCCAGCTGAACGTATTTCTGTTTGTTCCAAAAATATATAAGAATAGAACGGCTGCAGTAGGATATAACAATACGAGATGAAAACAGTTCAGTATGTGTAACTCGCGCGAAAACGTGAGATATACTAAACACAGACACAGTGTACTTACATCACAACGAACGTTAATCCGGCAAACGGAAATCACAGTGTGAAAAATAACAATGTTAATAATAACGTAACAATAAGCTAAACCACAACACAACGAATCGACGTTTCGATCTTAGTGATTTTCATCAGGAACAACAGAAACAGATTTAAAGGGGGGAAATGGAATTAGAAAATATAAGATATAATTAAACATTAAAACGGAAACATGAAGGTTTTCCAAAGATTCAGACAAGACACAGATCATTAGTCGTTAGTCGTTAGTCGCGGTTGCAACATCACGGCAAAGGGCCACCCCCCCCCCCCCCCATAATGCTCCGTTCCTATGCCAGTGAATATCACGCAAAATGTTCATCACTGCCCCATGTGAAAAGTGGAACAAATAGCAGTACCAACAAACCAACAGCAAGCATAGGCATACATGCGTAAGGCCGCTGCCAGAATGCCAAAACAATAGTCCGCCACTAAAATTACAGCTCATCGTCGATGGAAGCGGCAGTGACTAGAAAACCTGCAGTTTCACACACATCACTGCATAATGCTGTAAAAAGTCTCTTAAAAGTCTACAGGGTCGACTTCATTGCATGGGGATTTTATCCCATGTGGCTCAGTCTCTTTCCGCAGCGAACTGCGCAATCGTCGCGCAAAGCACGAACTTTGTAGCTCCAGCGACGACCCCCAGGAGTCTCATTAAAACATGCACTCGTGAACCGAAGGACGCGGTCTGGAAACGAACCTACAACTAGTTCAGCACCAGGCCGTCAGCTATTTTTCTCAACATGCAGTTCACAATATAAATCAACGCAGACTGTAAAATCATTCCACACGAAATCCATACCTCACATCGTCGCTCCACGCACTTAACTCAGTAGCTGGACGACGGAACCATTTAGTACCAGTCCAACATGAGCAAAATGCATACGCAAACCGTAACCAGAAAACAAAACCACTCCAGAGCCTTAACAGCTCAACAGCCTACCCACCATGTTGGACCGGAACTCAGACACAAACAACATGTGTCTAACCGCCATGAAAGAAGAGCAGCGTTGAAAATATATGGATAGTAAAGGAGCAGGCTAGTACGGTATGGTAGAAAGTGTGGAAAAAACGACCATAAAATGAGGATGCGATGGAGGAACGTCACCATGCTGTATAAAGAAGCAGCAATATGCTCTCGTCCGTTGCTAGAGACACCAGGAGAAGATTATGAGGTGTTTGTGTTACTGGTATGTCTGGTGAGAAACATCGATGTGGTGAAAAGGAAGAGAGCGCTGGCTTGCTTTAAAACTTCCAGTGCAATGATGGCGGGGTAGGCGGTTCAGCCCCTACACCAGCATTAAATTGGATTTAAACTTAACTTCTCGTTCAGAAATCAACGGTAAAGCGTTGAGCGTACAACTGCACAGAAAATCAACCTGGGGTTGATGGCAACGTCATACAATGGACATGCAACAGTTTGATACTGTCTGGGGAGTAGGTTACTGTCTGGGGAGTAGGTTACTGTCTGGGGAGTAGGTTATTGTCTGGGGAGTAGGATATTGTCTGGGGAGTAGATTACTGTCTGGGGAGTAGGTCATTGTCTGGGGAGTAGGTTACTGCCTGGAGAGTAGGTTACTGCTTGAAGAGTAGGTCACTGTCTGGGGAGTAGGCTACTGTCTGGAGAGTAGGATACTGTCTGGATAGTAGGATACTGCTTGGGGAGTAGGTTACTGTCTGGAGAGTAGGTTAGTTTCTGAAGAGTACGTCACTTTCTGGAGAGTAGGCCACTTTCTGGGGTGTAGGTTAATGTCTGGGGAGTAGGTTAATGTCGGGGAGTAGGTTAAATTCTGGGGAGTAGGTTAAAGTCTGGGGAGTAAGTTAATATCTGGTGAGTAGGTTACGGTCTGGTGAGTAAGTTACGCTCTGGTGAGTAGGTTACTATTCGGGGAGTAGTTTACTATCTGGAGAGTAGGTTATTGTCTGGGGAGTAGGTTACAGTCTGGGTAGTAGCTTAAATTCTGGGTGTAAGTTAAATTCTGGGGAGCATGTTATTGTCTGGAAAGCATGTTACTGTCTGGGGAGTAGGTTACTGTCTGGGGAGTAGGTTACTGTCTGGGGAGTAGATTACTGTCTGGGGAGTAGGTTAAATTCTTGGGAGTATGTTAAATTATGTGGAGTAGTTTAATGTCTGGTAGTAAGTTGCTCTCTGGGGAGTAGGTTACTGTCTGGGGAGTAGGTTATTGTCTGGAGAGTAGGTTATTGTCTGGGGAGTAGGATACCGTCTGGAGAGTATGTTACTGTCTGGGTAGTAGCTTACTGTCTGGGGAGTAGGTTACTTTCTGGAGAGTAGGTTACTGTCTGTGGAGTGGGTTGCTGTCTGGGGAATAGATTTCTGTCTGGGGAATAGGTTATTGTCTGGGGAGTAGGTTGCTCTCTGGCAAGTAGGTTGCTGTCTGGGGAGTAGGTTAAATTCTTGGGAATATGTTAATGTCTTGGGAGTAGGTTAAATTATGAGGAGTAGGTTCAATTCTGGGGAGTATTTTAATGTCTGGGGAATAGGTTACTGTCTGGGGAATAGGTTACTGTCTGGGTAGCAGCTTAAATTCTGGGTGTAGGTTAAATTCTGGGGAGCAGGTTACTGTCTGGGGAGTAGGTTACTGTCTGGGGTATAGGTTAAATTCTTGGGAATATGTTAAATCAAAATCAAAATCAACTCAAATCAAATTTATTTTAAAAGGGTCACAAATTAATGTTTGGGGAGTAGGTTAAATTATGGAGAGTAGGTTAAATTATGTGGAGTAGTTTAATGGCTGGTAGTAAGTTGCTCTCTGGGGAGTAGGTTACTGTCTGGGGAGTAGGTTATTGTCTGGGGAGTAGGTTACTTTCTGGAAAGTAGGTTACTGTCTGGAGAGTAGGATACTGTCTGGGGAGTAGGTTACTGTCTGGGGAGTAGGTTATTGTTTGGGTAGTAACTTACTATCTGGGTAGTAAGTTGCTGTCTGGGGAGTAGGTTGCTACCTGGGGAGTAGGTTGCTGTTTTGGGAGTAGGTTATTGTCTGGGGAGTAGGTTGCTCTCTGACAAGTAGCTTGCTATCTGGGGAGTAGGTTACATTCTTGGGAATATGTTAATGTCTTGGGAGTAGGTTAAATTATGAGGAGTAGGTTCAATTCTGGGGAGTAGTTTAATGTCTGGGGTATAGGTTACTGTCTGGGGAATAGGTTACTGTATGGGTAGTAGCTTAAATTCTGGGTGTAGGTTAAATTCTGGGGAGCAGGTTACTGTCTGGGGAGAAGGTTACTGTCTGGGGTGTAGGTTAAATTCTTGGGAATATGTTAAATCAAAATCAAAATCAAATCAAATCAACTTTATTATACAAGGGTCACAAATTAATGTTTGGGGAGTAGGTTAAATTATGGGGAGTAGGTTAAATTATGTGGAGTAGTTTAATGGCTGGTAGTAAGTTGCTCTCTGGGGAGTAGGTTACTGTCTTGGGAGTAGGTTATTGTCTGGGGAGTAGGTTACTTTCTGGAAAGTAGGTTACTGTCTGGAGAGTAGGATACTGTCTGGGGAGTAGGTTACTGTCTGGGAGTAGGTTACTGTTTGGGTAGTAACTTACTATCTGGGTAGTAGGTTGCTGTCTGGGGAGTAGGTTGCTATCTGGGGAGTAGGTTGCTGTTTTGGGAGTAGGTTATTGTCTGGGGAGTAGGTTGCTCTCTGGCAAGTAGCTTGCTATCTGGGGAGTAGGTTACTGTCTGGGGAGTAGGTTATTGTCTGGGGAGTAGGTTACTTTCTGGAAAGTAGGTTACTGTCTGGAGAGTAGGATACTGTCTGGGGAGTAGGTTACTGTCTGGGAGTAGGTTGCTGTCTTGGGAGTAGGTTAATATCTGGGGAGTAAGTTACTGTCTGGAGAATATGTCACTGTCTGGTGAGTAGGTCACTGTCTGGGGAGTAGGTTAATGTCTGGGGAGTAGGTTACTTTATGGAGAGTAGGTCACTGTCTGGAGAATATGTCACTGTCTGGTGAGTAGGTCACTGTCTGTGGAGTAGGTTAATGTCTGGGGAGTAGGTTGCTGTCTGGAGAATATTTCACTGTCTGGTGAGTAGGTCACTGTCTGGAGAGTAGGTTAATGTCTGGGGAGTAGGTTACTGTCTGGAGAATATGTCACTGTCTTGGGAGTAGGTCACTGTCTGGAGAATATGTCAATGTCTGGTGAGTAGGTCACTGTCTGTGGAGTAGGTTACTTTGTGGAGTGCAGGTCACTGTCTGGAGAATATGTCACTGTCTGGTGAGTAGGTCGCTGTCTGGGGAGTAGGTTAATGTCTGGGGAGTAGGTGAATGTCTGGGGAGTAGGTTGATGTCTGGGGAGTAAGTTAATGTCTTGGGCATAGGGTAAAGTCTAGGGAGTAGGTTAAAGTAGGAGCTCCATGTCCTGCTCATGACGACGCAATCAACCTCACCATGTTTGACTATTTGTAATGTCTTATGCAAATTAACGCTCAGTAGCTTGTCACTTTTCGCAGTGAAAACCAAAGCCAGGCGACCAGCTTTCAAATCGTTTATGTCTGATTTCGGACCCAGTATTTGGGGTGTGACACTGCATTCACTGCCCCTGAGTCGCAGATTCAGAAACAACCAATTAGATACTCCCAAATCTATCACCCACCTGAACCCACGACAGTGGGTTATATCCGTGGCTGGTGGCTCTAGGGCGGTCACGGCTGGCAAAGATTAGTTTCATTTTCGTGCCAGGACACGCGGGTGTACAAGACAATAAGCAGGCCGACAAGCTTGCAGGTAAGGCTATTGTGGAGGGCGGACGAGCCATGGACAAGGCTGATCTACTGAATGCTCTACGAGAAGTAAGACTTTTGCGAGAACCAAGTGATGACTGTGAGTCTACAACCATGGTCAGGCTGCAAGAACAGCAAGTTAAAATAAGTGTGGCCAGACAATAACACTATGCAGGAAGCCAAAGAAGGTTAATAAACCACCACAGAAGTGGTGTCTTGAACCGCTACACGTTGCGGGATTTACTGAGGAGGGAATCCGAACACTTATGTACTGAATGGTTTGATGTGCAATGATGATCTGTCAACTGACTGACTGACTGACTGTGACTGACTGTGACTTAGCGACTGTGACTGACTGACTGTGACTGACTGTGACTGACTGTGACTGACTGTGACTGAGTGACTGAGTGACTGTGACTGAGTGACTGTGACTGACTGTGACTGAGTGACTGTGACTGAGTGACTGTGACTGACTGTGACTGACTGACTGTGACTGACTGACTAACTGAATGATGACTGACTGACTAACTAACTAACTAGTAGTAGTAGGCCTCCTTCAGTCCTGATTGACTACAGTGTGTGCCACTGGGGAGGTACCTGACAGCACCGCACATTGGTATAGTCCAATGCGAGAGTGATAATCTCTATCAAAGTTTCCGCATCTGTAAGACGAGGCAGGTCCCGCAGTAAGTGACTTGTGTCATCACTGCTACGCTGTGCTGAAGTGACCTCTTCAGTGCACAAGCATGGGCAATGGAAATCGGAGAACCAGCTGTTGCCCAGTAGCAAGTTCCCCCTCTCCACGTCGCCGATGATGACCAAGGGAAAGTCAGTAGCCATTGCAACTTGACATCGGTGCCGTCGCAGGAGTTGCCAGAACTATGTTGTTTACAACATAGAACTGCCTTAGGGACTCCATCTCCGGATTTGTCCTCATGGTTTACTCCCGAAGCCTTTCCCATATGGGTATACCCGCAAGGCAGCGGAGGTTTGAGATTTAGAGTTCCCTGTCTTAGAAGAGATACCAGCCAAGGCTGACGAGCCTCCTCTGCCCGGGAATCAATAATGAGGGAAGTCTACCATTCTTCCTGCCTGGCAGTGACCATACTGATCAGATGACCGTCTCCATTGTCTCTATAGAGAGATCCTCTGCCCACCGGCACTGACTTGAAACCATAACCAACAGCTATCTTTCGGCTGCTCCCAATCCACCACCTGCTCACATGTCTTCAAGTTACCTTGTTTGTGGGGCTTAACAAGCACTCCACCTTGCCCAAGGGTGTCCCGTAGGCTGGCGGAGAGAAGGAAGCGAATTACTTCTCCTTTGATAGGGGATCTCCCTATGCCGCCATCCTAGTTACTAACTAACTAACTAACTAACTAACTAACTAACTAACTAACTAACTAACTACCTAACTAACTATCTAACTAACTAACTAACTAACTAACTACCTACCTAACTAACTATCTAACTAACTAACTAACCCACAACTATGTCTTAATTAGCCGGATCTATCACCCACCTGAACCAACAAGTATGTCGTCATTAGCCGGGTCTATCACTCACCTGAACCCACAACCGTGTCTTCATTAGCAGGATCTTTCACACACCTGAACCCACATCTATGTCTTCATTAGCCGGATCTATCACCCATCTGAACCAACAACTATGGGATATGGACTTATCTTGTATCTAATCATTGAAATAGCAGCATGTGTTTCTGAAATGTATATTAATTAAGCACAGATCAAATAACAAACGCACAAACACATCTGACAGCAGTTTCGTATTACGAACATCTAAAGATGAGATCTGATTGGGTGGCTGAATTGTGTTATAAGTAATACACAAAAATACGAGTGGGCTTCAAGTAAAAACCTTTAATATGTGTGTGTGTGTGTGTGTGTGGTGTGTGTGGATGTGGTGTGGTGGTTGGGTGTAGTGTGGCGTGTGGTGTGGTGTGGTGTGTGGGTGTGGTGTGTGGATGTGGTGTGTGGGTATGGTGTGTGGGTGTGGTGTGGTGTGTGGTTGTGGTTTGGTGTAGTGTGTGGGTGTGGTGTGTGGGTGTGGTGTGTGGGGTGTGGGTGTGGTGTGTGAGTGTGGGTGTGGTGTGTGGGTGTGGTGTGGGTGTGGGTGTGGTGTGAGTGGGTGTGTGTGGTGTGGGTGGGTGGGTGTGGGGTGGGTGTGTGTGGTGTGGGGTGGTGGGTGTGGGGTGGGTGGGGTGTGCGGGCGGGCGGTCGGTCGTGTGCGTGCGTGCGTGCGTGCGCGCGCGCGCGCGCGCGTGTGTGTGTGTGTGTGTGTGTGTGTGTGTGTGTGTGTGTGTGTGTGTGTGTGTGAAAATATATTCTGAAACAGTAAAGAACAAATGTATCATTTTTCGATGTAGTCACCGCTGCATTCAACGCAAGTTCTCCAGCGCCGATAAAGTGCTTGGATTCCTGTAGAAAACAACATTCTCTTGGTCGCGTCTGTAACTACTCTGGGGTCACTACTCGGTGTGACTGACAGAAGTCACGCCGGTTTGAAATGCCCTACTCCACTCATAAACTTGCTGAACTGATAGGTATGCATCGCCATACTGGATATACATTAGCCGATGAATTTCAATAGGTTTCACCCCAAGACTTAAAAACAAAGACGGATAACAGAACGCCGCTCCTCTTTTGTACATGACGTCACCGTGGTTGTCTGCACTGTGATGTCACCTGTTTAACACTCTTGGCATCCTTAACAGCAATATTGACAGGTTATAAACATAGTTTGTATGGTTATTGTAATTGATATCACACTTTTAAGATCTTCATTTGAAGACCCCTTGTATCAGTTTTTAGGGGACCCTTACGGACATTTCAAATACTATTAGAAGTTACTTCAGAGGTATTGATTAGCATTCATATAAGTAGACAAAACAAGTATAGACTTCAGAAAGCAATGGATAATGCGAGGGGGCTTCAAATTAAAACCTTAAATGTGTGATAGACATTACAATAACCATGCCATTGTCTTGTATATCAATATTGTTGTTAAGGATGTCAAGAGGGTTAAGCACTTGACATCATGGTGCAGACGAACACGGTCACGTTATACGGAGAGTTTAAATATGGCCTCCACACGTTTGACATGCACCAAAGAGGAGCAGTGTTCTGTTATTCGTATTTTGATCAGTTAGAGGGTGAAACCTAACTAAATTCATCGGCGAATGAAGGTATGGTGATACACGTCTGTCAGTCCAGAAAGTATATGAATGGAGTCGGAAGCTTCACAACGGCGTGACTTCTGTGACAGACTGTTCATGACCAGGTCAGCACACCGAGTAGACGCCCCAAAGAATTTTATTGTACAGGAATCCAAACACTTTATGGCCCCGTAGGACATGCACTGAACGCAGTGGTGACTACATCGAAAATGATACGTGTGTTCTTTACTGTTTCAGAATATATTCACAAAAACAAAAACAAAACATTAAGGTGTTCATTTTGAAGCACCCTAGTGCAAACAATGAAAGCTAAAGTGATCACCCGCGGGATTCGAACCTGCCATCTCGAAATGACCACGCGCCTCGCTGAAAGTCCCCCAACAATTAATCTGTTTATTCAATTTTATGAAAATGCGCCCGCCACACTCCTGAGATGAAAAGGTCAACCCTGCCACGTCTGCGGGATCGAAATTGTCGATCACTCCTTAAGAACATCTTATGAGACGGCTGGTTTCCCCTAGACAGTTGAAGACTGCTGTCTTGGGATATTACTGTCTCTGTATTCACAGCGTACACATCTCTGCATTTCATACACGTTCTTCTCTGTTTGTCCGCTGCTCGATGTGAATGTCAACGGGAATTGTTAAGAGACTAGATTCGGATGCTAGGTAACGTTGAGGCAGACATCGTAGTGAAGACAAAACAATGTAGGGTAGACAGTATTGACAAAGACATCGTAAAGTACACAAAATTGACAAACCAACATTGACAAAGAAAGACACTGTAGGATAGTCAGTCTTGACAAAGACATCATAGAGTAGGAAACGCTGGCAGAGATATTGTAGGCTAGACAACGTTGACCAAGACATTGTAGGGTAGACAACGTTGACCAGGACATTGTAGGGTAGACAACGTTGACCATGACATTGTAGGGTAGACAACGTTGACCAGGACATTGTAGGGTAGACAACGTTGACTAGGACATTGTAAGGTAGACAACGTTGACCAGGACATTGTAGGGGAGACAACGTTGACCAGGACATTGTAGGGTGGACAATGATGACCAGGACATTGTAGGGTAGACAACGTTGACCAGAACATTGTAGGCTAGACAACGTTGACCAGGACGTTGTAGGGTGAACAATGTTGACCAGGACATTGTAGGGTGGACAATGATGACCAGGACATTGTAGGCTAGACAATGTTGACCAGGACATTGTAGGCTAGACAGCGTTGACCAGGACATTGTAGGCTAGACAACGTTGACCACGACATTGTAGGGTGAACAATGTTGACCAAGACATTGTAGGCTAGACAAAGTTGACCAGGACATTGTAGGGTAGACAACGTTGACCAGGACATTGTAGGCTAGACAACGTTGACCAGGACATTGTAGGGTGAACAATGTTGACCAGGACATTGTAGGCTAGATAACGTTGACCGGGACATTGTAGGGTGAACAACGTTGACCGGGACATTGTTGACCAGGACATTGTATGGTGAACAATGTTGACCAAGACATTGTAGGCTAGACAACGTTGACCAGGACATTGTAGGGTAGACAACGTTGACCAGGACATTGTAGGCTAGACAACGTTGACCAGGACATTGTAGGGTAGACAACGTTGATCAGAAATTGTAGGGTAGACAACGTTGACCAAGACATTGTAGGCTAGACAACGTTGACCAAGACATTGTAGGGTAGACAACGTTGACCACGAGATTGTAGGGTAGACAACGTTGACCAGGACATTGTAGGGTAGACAACGTTGACCACGACATTGTAGGGTAGACAACGTTGTCCAGGACATTGTAGGCTAGACAACGTTGACCAGGACATTGTATTCTAGACAACGTTGAGCAGGACATTGTAGGGTAGACAACGCTGACCAGGACATTGTAGGGTGAACAATGTTGACCAGGACATTGTAGGGTAGACAACGTTGACCAAGACATTGTAGGGTAGACAACGTTGACAAAGAGAGAAGCTGAGGCTAAAGTGTTTTTTTTTTTTTTTTTTTTTTACATATCCTATCACTGTCAACACCAGCATTTTACTGCTGCTGTTGATGTCTTGGCAAGTGTACGTTCAGTAGTTTACCATTACTTTCTTAACGACCGGCTCCCATACAAATTCGTTACAATCCAGCGTAACGCGGTCTGCTGCAAAATCGCGCGCAGATGTATTTCGAACGCCAGTAACAGGGATTACAAACTGCGTCCATAACACCTTCGCCACGGAGAGCGGCAGAGGACTCACTAGACACATAAATATTTAAAGCTATAGTTACCGATCGGGAATCCAACCTGTCACCCCAGAATGATAACTCTTGTTATAGGTGTGTCTAGTTGGTCAAGCGTCGAAAGTATACTTGTTCCTGCAGCGAGGCGACGTCGTCATTTGAAGTGACAGGTTCGAATCCCGGTCGGTAACTACAGTTTCAAATGTTTATGTTTTCTAGTGTGTCCTCTAGTCTTTATTTTTTTCTTCTCACTTCTATGAGTGCCTAACAATACGTGTGTGTTTATTTATCAACTAGAAACTCAGATTTATTTTTTAAAATTCCGAATCTGCCTGGCTGCGGATTGATCCCATGAGCACCATGGCGGCAGGCGAGTGTCTAGTCACTGTGCTAGCGCTGTTCCCCCGACCTAGGAGTACAGGCTTCACAAATCTGCATGGATTGGAATTCGAACACGTGACCGCCAAGCCGGCATGTATTGCGCAGCTGCGATTCCCCAAAACACTGGGAGCTTCTGGAATATTCTGATCGTAAAAAAAAAGGAAATTTCCTGCGTCTATCTCATGATTCTCATCCATCTTATCTCGGCCTCGTCCTGATAGGTCAACGCCCCTCACTGTCACGTGGAGTTCGCTGTATGCCAGATAGCAGGATGCATTCCAAAATTTTCTAGAAAGACAAGCCAAATCTTCAACCGGAAGTTCAAAATGCAGGTTTGAGCGGCAGGCCACTTTAGCGACAGGGAATTATAAAACTTGATGCGGGAAAATAGGCGTGAGTTCAGTCTGAATGATATAATTACAATAAATAATGAAATAATAAATGGTCGGCAGTATAACTTGACTACTAATTAACAGTATACCACAACAAGCAATGGTGTACAGACCACACGGATCTAGAAGAAGAGGCGGTCCATGTAAGCGATGAGCAGAGGGAAATTACGGAGTCGATGGGAATCTTGATATATGAAGCCCATAAACGTGCACTCTCTGCTGTTTATGCTTCCTCTCGACACCGCAAGGTACAAGAGGAACAAGATGAGATGAGATGATCATGAATGAAATAATAGTTGTTTGATTTCCACTCTGGGACATATGCGTTTGATCTCCATGACACGCAAGTGGATCTAAGATAGTTATAATCTTTATGTATATGTGGCCCATATTAAGTCAGGGTTTAGTCAGATGTTACTGAGCTACCGAATGGCAGCAGACGGTACTACCTGCTATCTTTTACCTCGGAATGTTGGGCGTCGTTCATCAAACCCAACACCCCAGATTGTGCCAACGACTTGCGGAGGAGAGTAATTGGGAGGGTAGGAGCCTTATCCTGGTGCGAGGAAATGCAACCTTAAGACTAGATATCATGGCAGGGAAGATTAGGACCTAAGCCTTGGTAGGCAACTGGTCTAGGATCAAAGTTCCCACAGGCGGACTGTTAGAACATTGCTTTGCTGATTCAGGAGCTTCTGCAGCTTGTCTTGTTCCAGATGTATTGATGTTACCTTTCCTCTGGGGTAAACTAGACAGGTCGAGAGAGGGATCATGCATTATGGGCAACACATGGTCTCTACAATTCAACTCAGACTTTGTGCTAAGAAGAGGTATAACTTCATCCCTGGTCTCTGGGACGCAGAGGTGTTTCCAAGGCACCAGGCTGGGTTATATACTGGCCAAGACCTATTGACGCGTCCTCGTCGAACGTCCTGGGCAACAGGTCCCTTTGGGGTCCTGGCTAAAGTCAGTAGGATCGTTGATACCTCCGAAGTCGGAGAGTGTCTGCCTGCGTGGCGAGTATCCACCAGTCTGCACACCAATAAGCCAGACATGGGACAACGGATACTCACGCAAACCTCAGGTCCTGTATGACATCACATTGAAGTTGGACAACAGGATGTCTTCATCCGACATACAGGACTTCACGCTGGAGTTCACAGCCATCGAACACAAGCAAGCATCCCTGGTCTCTTTTTTTTTTGCGCTCGCTCGCTTTGAACTCAAGCGTAGTCCATAAACACAACTTATAATAGCACTGGACTGAATTTTGCGTGTGGATTAGCTTTCCCTATTAACATTGCCCCTCGCCATCAGGCGAACCCACTCCTACTTCAGAGGTACTTGTAATTTACGTCCTAAAGTGAAGGACGGTATGTCAACATTTTAGTCCAACTGTCCTGTGAAGGGGTGAACCCCTTACCTCAGCATCAGCACACTGGATGTTTGAACACGTATTGCTATCCATTCGGCCATGCTGACCTGCATCCATGGTCTTATCGCCATGGGTTGTAGTCATTATGCCTATTTTGAAGTACAATGTAACAAACTATCGTCTGTCAAGTCGGCAAGGTGCCAGTCATCTGGCCCATAGCATTACTGTGTTTTATGGCAATTCGACGAACGCCAGTGCTGTATAAACTAAGTATAAATGGAAAGTTATTTCAAAACGTTAGAATGAGCATATATCTGGGCGGTTTGATGGCAGAGGGTGGAAGACTAAACACCGAAATAGAAACGAGAATACAGATAACAAACAACGCCAACTATCAAACAGCACCTACCTTAAAACACCCAAAATATAAAATGCATACAAAAAGAAGCAGATTTACGATGCATTTTGTGTGTTACCACAGCCAGACGTAGAAAGTCCAGGAAACACAAATGCTTAAATGACATATTTTGAGATGAGACGCATAAGAAACGCATCTGGATAAACAAGAACAGATCGAGAGACAAATGAGAAACTAAGAACAAGTGTGGGGTTAACATCGGTTCCTAACTGTTTACAATACCACAGAAATGGTTCAGACATTCAGCTAGAACAAGATCAACCAGTGGCTAGAGCTTTCTATGTGAGAACTTCGGGATACAAGGCGAGAGGAAGAATAGGAAGAGTTTGCAAGGTAGAGTAAAACAAACACTGAGGCAATCAAATATGGCGTTAGTAAAGACAACAAGAACAGGTTTAGAGACAAACTGTCAAAATTGCCTCCTCCGTGGCGTGGGTGTTACGGACGCAGTTCGTGATACCGCCTGCCTGCTTTCGAAACACAGCTGTGAGCGATTTAGCAGCAGACCGCCTTGTGTTGGTTTTTATGAAATGGTATGGGTCCCGGTCGTTTAGAAAGCAATGGCAAACTAGTGAACGTAAACTTGGCAAGACATCACGAACAGCCAAAAAAATGCTTGTGTTGACTGCAACGCCCTGTACAGGATATGCAACTAACTAACTTTAACAAGCAGCAAGACAAGCGCCAAAAAGAAAAAAAATATATGCCTTTTCTCCGAGACGCGTCACGGCAAAGTATTATGACACAAGAAGAAGATGAAGAAGCAACACACGGCTGAAAAACATGTAATCTATAGAACAAAGATGACTTGGAAGCATTTAAGATGTATTAGATTTGCAAGAAGCAAAGATAAACTGAACAGAAAAGATATGACATGAAGAAATTCTTAAAACATATTGGAGAAAACTGGCAACTATTGAACATCACACACAAATTCATTTTCTTGGATTGATCGAAATATCTGCTCGCTTTGAACTCAAGCGTAGTCCATACAGGTGAACTTATTTTTGTGCTTGGATTAGCTTTCCCTATTACCAGTGTCTCACACCATCAGGCGATCCCACTCCGACTTCAGAGGTACTTGTAATTTACGTTCCAAAGTCAAGGACGCCGGCTCTGTGGTGAAGGTGTTACAAATGAAATTCGTGATCGCGCACACAGCGTTAGAAACACAGCTGCGGGCGGTGTGGACGGACACCGCCTTGTGTTGGTTTCCATACACAGGTATGAGTGCCGGTCGTTAAAAAAGCAATGGCAAAATAGTGCACGTAAACTTGCCAAGAAATCACGAACTGCCGAAACATGCTGGGGTTGTCTACAACGTCCTGTTTAGGATATGCAGATAACTCAACTTAAAGTCAAGGACGAGAAGTCAGCATTTTAGTCCACCTGACCGGTGTAGAGGTTGAATCCGCTAACTCGGCATCAGCACACCTGGAGTTTAAGAGAGAGCGGTCTTATCCACTGGGCCACGCTGAACTCCTGATGCCAATAGGAAAAAAACAAAAGTTAGTTGCCTAGTCCTTTACATGACGTAGCAGTCAACTCCAGCATTTGTGGCTGTTTGTGACTCCTGGGCAAGTTTTAAGTTCAGTAGTTCGCCATTGCTTTCTGAATGGCCGGCACTCATACTATTGTACAGAAAACACCAACGCAAGGCGGTCCGCAATATTAAACATTACTGAAAATACCTGAGGGCATGGTCCAGGGAAGAGCATTAGAGAGTGTCTGGGGGAGAAACTACATCCCAGAAGCATTCCAGGGGCAGGTGGCACAGACTTATTCTCAGGGGAAGGGACCTGCTGAGAACAACGGCCAGTGGAGGCGCGCGCTCAGACTACTTCAAGACCAGAATTTGATCGTCTACACCAGGGGTCACCAAACTTTTTTCACGGCGGGCCGTATAACTGACAAAATGACGAGCGCGGGCCGGATAGTCATTCTATACAATACTTGCGCCGGTATCCGTGGCGAAGGTCTTACGGACGCGGTTCGTAATCCCGTATACACAGCAGGGGTAAATCATCCAACACAATACCAGTGATCTTCCATCAAAGCATGGATAATCATCCAACACAGTAACTGTAGTCTGATACACAACACTAGCAATTATCAGACAACAAAATGGAACAAAGGTCAATCATTCAGTAGCATGTCCTTTGCAGAACCTCGCTCCCATAACAACCTTCCGGAAAACCTCTCGATCGTCATACGCAAGATGCCCCGTTTCAGATACACCCATCTGAAAGATCATCTGCCACATCCTGCACCCATCTTCTCTTTAGCCTTCATCTTCCTCTCTTCCCAGGCATATACCCCTCCATTATTGTTCTCTCCAAACTTTCGTGATGTTTCAAGTGACCACAATATTTCAATTTTCTTTGTTTTATCGTCTTTAATGGCCAACCGTCTTCAATATTCAGTTCTTGAAGTATGAATGCATTTGTTCTTCTCTTTATCCAAGAAATTCTTAGAAATCATCTATAACATTTATATTTAAAGGCATTTATGCGCTGTTCAGCTTGCTAGTAAGTGTCCAGGTCTCACAGGCGTATGTTGCAATGGGAAAGATGCATGCTCTTAAAAATCTAATTTTTGTAGTTCTATCTGTCCCACTCCACAAACTAAAACCCCTATCACAATATATGCAACTCCATACTCTTTTAGAGCCGCGGAAGGCGGCTTCATTTGGTAATAGAATATATATCATAATCAGGTTCGCAAAATATATAAATAGGGATGCCCTAAATAAACAGCCTAGAGTAGCTAGGAGGTCTCCGCAAGTGTGAAGTTCCCCTATTATTATAAACATATTTACATTTAAATTGTATCACAACATCTCGTGTTTCATACGTTATATCAAGCACGTTCGAGCACCGTCGGCAGGCCGGATGAAATGACATTGCGAGCCGGATCCGTAGTTTGGTGACTCCTGGTCTACACGAAATGGGAATGAAGCCTGGTATCGATGGTCAGTGTCGCCTTTCAGGTCCCGAGAGGAGATGCCACAACAAATGCTTGCTGTGACCATTGAGCAGATATAGTTTGGGATGGCTGCTACATTGGAGGACTGAGCATTCAAGGGAATACCTAAAGAGCCTTTAGCGTTGTTCTACATAACATAAGATAGTATAACAAAATTAACATAATATAAGATAATATAAACAATAACTTAACATAAGATAATATAATAACAATAACATAACATAAGATAATATAACAAAAATAAAATAATATACGACAATATAACAATAATAACATAACATAACATAAGGTAATAATATTGTGCTATGTCTTTTAAAGTGGCCGACATATTTCGCTTGCCTCTTTTTTTATTTCTTTCAACTCTCTTTTCATTCCCAGTTTTTCTAGAACCTCTGTATGTAATTGTGTTTGTTTCCATGAAATACGACATATTCGTCTGTATATCCTCATCTCCAGGGCCTCTATTCGACTTTCTAGTTGCTTGTTCAATGTCCGGGCTTCGCGCCATACAGTAGTGTTGAATATACGTAACATTTGACCATTCCCATCGTTAGTGCGTGCGTTGTTAATCTCTCTAGATGTTAAAATGAAAAATTACCAAACATAAGATAATATAACAAGAACAACATAACATAAGACAATATAACAACAATAACATAAGATAATATAACAATAACATAAGAAAAGATAATATAACAAAGATAACATAACATAATGTGCAGGATTATTGAAACATCAAAAATAGGCACCATATAGGCACTAGATAATAATAATAATAATCAATACATAATAATCAATAAATAATAATAATAATAATAATAATAATAATAATAACAACAACAACAACAACAATGATTATTAATAATAATAATAATAATAATAATAATAATAATAATAATAATAATAATAATAATGTGGTCGAAAACGTAACGAAGTGACTCTAAAAGCAATACATGACCCACATTTATCAGAATTTGCTGACTGATCTTATCGATCCCGGGCTCCCGTCCTTTGGTCTATTATCATGTAGTAATATGTGCAAGCAGATCTGCAAACACATCTACAAAGGCGGAAACATACTCCAGACAGTTCCTGAATATCCCAACCATACATAAAGAAGACCACGCATTTATGAATATAAATTTAGCAGAGAGGGTGAGCCTGGCTGAATGGATAAGAGCTTAAACTTCCGGTGGGCTGATGCCAAGGTAGCGGGTTCAATCCCTATACCAGTCAGTAGGACTAAAACGTTGACTACTCGTCCTTGTCATGGGGATGTAAACTACAAGTACCTCAGAAGTCGGAATGGGTTCGCGTGATGGCGAGGGACGCTGTTAATAGGGATAGCTAATCCACATGCACAAATCAGTGGAGTGCTACTAGAAGTAGTAGTTCGTGTATGAACTAAGCTTGAGGTCAAAGCGATGGAACAAACAAAAACAAAAACAAAATACAGCAACTTGATTAGACAGGCAGTAATGAACTGCTACATAGAAGCCGTTGTGCTCAATGGGATCGATTAACTCGGACAAAACAAATCAGGAATAGCTTGGACGCAACATAATAAGCTAGCTCCATATCCTTTACAGGTCGTTGCAGTCAACCCCAGAAACTTTGACTGCTTGTGATTTCTAGGCAAGTTTACGTTAAGTAGTTTGCCATTGCTTTCTGAACGATCGGCACTTATACTATTGTATGAAAACCAGCGCAGAACAGCCTGCTTCCAAATTAACTGCAGCTGTGTTTCGAACAGGTATGCGGGATTACGATTCGCGTTCGTAAATACTTCACCACAACGTGCGTGGAGACAACATAGACGTGGTGTTTGAGACGTATGTTGCGGATACCTTGGAGGCTTGAGCAACTCTCAAAAGGAAGGGGGGGGGGGGGTCTTTGAAAAGGATAAGGAAAGTGGAACATTATATACAAATATAAGAAGACAAACCATGTTATTTGGTAATATAATAAAACAACCAATAAATGATGGAATTGACTGCAACGTTCTGTAAAGGATGTGATAGCAATGAAAGACAAGTCTTGGAAAACGTCGCAAGGACTTAAAAGATCAATAGGTGAAGAGGTTAGGATAGACCGAGAGAAATGATGCTGGATGAACTCGGACGGTGACATGGAGGAATCAATCAATCAAGCACATGCCGTCTCCACAATCAAGATTGTGCGCAATGGATCTCTAATACTGTCTGTCTCTCGTCTTCACTGTACATTCTGTCAGACTGCTGTTCGGTCATCTCTTGATGTTATCTTCTAATTTGTATCGTTCTCTACCTCTTGCTCGATTGCCTTAAAAATTGAGGATATCATCAATAAAATTGATCATCAAGTGCCATGCGGCTTACGAAGGCGTTCATGACTCTCCACAGATCTCGGTCTTTGATTTTCTGAATCAACCCAGCTGTTTATATTCCACCATGCCACCGTCTCCATCCGTCCAGCATCATCTCTCTTGGTCTGCCTCTGCCTCTATTCCCCTCGATCTCTCCTGTTGTCACATTGTCTCCAATGCCTCTCTTCTTATCACATGACCAAAAAGGTGTTTGTCTTTTTCTTATTGTTTTATATAATGTCCTAGTTTCATTAGCCTCTTTCAGGCAGTCGTTGTTAGTTACATTGGCAGGGTTGATAACATACTAACACATACAATGCGGTCAATTGCAGTGAGAAAAAGAGTGCTAAGTACTATATAACACCT
>OY992876.1:249203445-249220945 GCA_963921405.1 Cepaea hortensis | reverse complement strand
ATGCATTTGTGTGCATCCAAGAGGGAGAGAACGAGAGAGAGAGAGAGAGAGAGAGAGAGAGAGAGAGAGAGAGAGAGAGAGTGATAATGTAAGTCTACATGTATCAAACAGGATAATAAATATTACCTTGTGAGTGTGTGTGTGTATGTAGTGCGGTGTGTGTGTGTGTGTGTGTGTGTGTGTGTGTGTGTGTGTGTGTGATAGAGATAGAGAGAGAGAGAGAGAGAGAGAGAGAGAGAGAGAGAGAGAGTAACAGATCATGCGAGTGTCTATGTGAGCGTGCGGGTTTTATATCACAGTGAGAAACAGAAAGAGAGCGAGCGAGAGATTTAGAGACAGACCAAAACAAGCATACACCCAGATTAACCACATCGTCCCATAATATAACACCATTTCTGTATCAACAAACTACACAAAATCGACTTACCATTACAAGTTCACAGTAAAAGAACGTAACATTACGTTCCCTCAAATACCAATTTGGCAATCACTTCGGCGATATTTAGCACACACGCGCAATTATTCCCTGGCATACGTAAAACAAACGCATCACTTCGTGGGCAGATTTTTCCAAAAGTTAGAGGTAATCAACTCTGCCATTAGATATCCATTAGATAGATACCTGACAACAAAAACGCATGTTGGAAAATATATTAAAACGCATTTTCTGATAACTCAAGCTGTCATACCCTTATCTGTTGAGCTCTAAAGAGCTAAAGTAATGTTCAAGTTGTTTAGGTGATTTTCTATAATCATTTTCCAGAAGAGTGCCACGAGGGATATAGGATGAGGTACTCAGGGCATTTTCGTTTAGTCGTGGTTTTCAAACACAGAGATATAAATAGCTGGGAACATATCGCGCTTAAAGTATCATCATCATCGCTAGGTGTTCTGCCATCTTGCGCTGGCGTGCATATATCCTCACAGATTTCGGTTCTTAGTTTACTTAATCAATTATACTGATGACTGATACCTCCTTTCTGATAGCACCGAATGTTCGGCGGCGCTCACCAAACCCGACACCCCACATTGTGCCAACGGCTTCGGGCGAAGGAGAGTAATTGGGAAGGTATACGTCTTACCCTAGTGCGAGGAAATGCAAACTTAAGACATGGCAGGGCAGATCAGGCCCTAAGCCTTTGTCGGCAACTGGTTTAGAACGGAAGCTCCGCAGGTCAGCATGGTCGAATGGATAAGAACGCGTGTTCTTAAACACCCGTTGTGCTAATGCCGAGGTTAAGGGTTCAACCCCTACACCGGACAGCTGGACTAAAATATTGACCTGTCGTCCTTGACTTGGGGACGTTAATTACAAGTACCTCTGAAGTTGGGATGGGTTCGCCTGATGGCGAGGGGCACTGTTAAAAGGGAAAGCTAACACACACGCAAAATTCAGTCCATCACTACTATAAATAGCAAGTATGGACTACGCGTGAGTTCAAAGCGGGCGAGTGAAAAAACAAAAATGGGAAAAAAAATCAGTAAATGTCCCGCCATCTGGCGCTGGCATTCATATATCCTCACATCCATATATCCTCACATTCATATATCCTCACATTCATATATCCTCACATTCATATATCCTCACATTCATATATCCTCACATTCATATATCCTCACATCCATATATCCTCACATTCATATATCCTCACATTCATATATCCTCACATTCATATATCCTCACATTCATATATCCTCACATTCATATATCCTCACATCCATATATCCTCACATTCATATATCCTCACATTCATATATCCTCACATATTTCGGTTCTTGGTTTATTGAATCAATTATACCGATGACTGATACCTGCGTTCTGTTAGCCTTGAATGTTAGGGGGCGCTCACCAAACCCAACACTCCACATTGTGCCAATGGCTTCGGGCGGAGGAGCGCAACTGGGAAAGTATACGCCACGCCTTACCCTGGTGCGAGGAAATGCAACCTAAAGACTAAATGTCATGGCAGGGCAGACCAGGCCCTAGGCCTTGGTCGACAACTGGTCTAGGACGGAAGCTACGACAGGCGGACAGTTAGAGCATTGATTATGTGGTTGTTTCAGGATTTGAAATTTAAATATTGAGCACAACCCACTACTGGCAACGCCGATCGCATTCTGGTATGAATCTAAGGCCTATCCACGACAATCTGGAAGCACTATACTCGAGTTTCGCCCTCGTTTGAGCTCGTCAGTAGTGCATATCCCTGAACGGATCCGGAAACAGTCCAGGATCACGCGTGTGAAGCGGGTGTGTAACCACGCGGCACACACTGGACACACCAAATTATCACAACAGAACATCACAACGTTACCCATCGTAGGCTATGCTCAAGATTACCCAATCGCCGCGACCGACGTCCGTCAATCGATGGGACCCGAAAGATCAGGTCTTCTCACTGGCAAGGAACACCAGGCCTCCTAAATCCAGTGAGCAATAATAAATTGATTATGTGGTTGTTTCGGGATTTGAAATTTAAATATTGAGCACAATCCACTACTGGCAACGCCGATCGCATTCTGGTATGAACCTAAGGCCCATCCACGTCAATCTGGAAGCACTATACTCGAGCCTCGCCCTCGCCTGAGCTCGTCAGTAGTGCATATCCCTGACCGGATCCGGAAACAGTCCCGGATCACGCGTGTGAAGCGGGTGTGTAACCACGCGGCACACACTGGACACACCAAATTATCACAACAGAACATCACAACGCTACCCATCGTAGGCTATGCTCAAGATTGCCCAATCGCCGCGACCGACGTCCGTCAATCGATGGGACCCGAACGATCAGGTCTTCTCACTGGCAAGGAACACCAGGCCTCCTAAATCCAGTGAGCAATAATAAATTGATTATGTGGTTGTTTCGGGATTTGAAATTTAAATATTGAGCACAACCCACTACTGGCAACGCCGATCGCATTCTGGTATGAACCTAAGGCCTATCCACGTCAATCTGGAAGCACTATACTCGAGTTTCGCCCTCGTTTGAGCTCGTCAGTAGTGCATATCCCTGACCGGATCCGGAAACAGTCCCGGATCACGCGTGTGAAGCGGGTGTGTAACCACGCTGCACACACTGGACACACCAAATTATCACAACAGAATATCACAACGTTACCCATCGTAGGCTATGCTCAAGATTGCCCAATCGCCGCGACCGACGTCCGTCAATCGATGGGACCCGAACGATCAGGTCTTCTCACTGGCAAGGAACACCAGGCCTCCTAAATCCAGTGAGCAATAATAAATTGATTATGTGGTTGTTTCGGGATTTGAAATTTAAATATTGAGCACAACCCACTACTGGCAACGCCGATCGCATTCTGGTATGAACCTAAGGCCTATCCACGTCAATCTGGAAGCACTATACTCGAGTTTCCCCCTCGTTTGAGCTCGTCAGTAGTGCATATCCCTGACCGGATCCGGAAACAGTCCCGGATCACGCGTGTGAAGCGGGTGTGTAACCACGCGGCACACGCTGGACACACCAAATTATCACAACAGAACATCACAACGCTACCCATCGTAGGCTATGCTCAAGATTGCCCAATCGCCGCGACCGACGTCCGTCAATCGATGGGACCCGAACGATCCAGGGGGAGCATGCTGTATGGGAAACACACGGTCTCTACAATTCAGCCCAGACTGTGTGCTAAGGAGAGTTATAACTCCATCTCTAGTCCCCGCTATGGGTTGTAGTAGTTATGCCATATTGAAGCACAATGTAACAAACTGTCGTCTGTCAAGAATCCCATGTGCCAATATATTGATGATATTCTTCTATGCCTCCGTCCCTATCCATCTTGCATTACGTGTATCGGTCTGTCGCTGCTTTTTCTATCGCTCATCTGTTAAGTCTTGTTCTAATGCATCTCTTCTCATTACATGACCTCAGTAAGCCGTTTGCTTTTTTTTTTCGTGATTGTACATAATGTTCTGCTTACACAATCCTCTTCCGGAAATTCGTTGTTTGTTGCATTCGCCGTCCAATGTATTCGCAACATGCGAAGATAGACAAACATCTATAACGAATAACGAAGACAACATTGAGAAATACATTTTTGAATGCAGAATTAGGGCTTCATTGACATGTAAATTTTATCCTTTTCTTTTGGAGGCCTATTGAATGAAATAAAAAATTACGAGCATTACTTATTGATCGCCCCTTGTACATCCCTGTTGCCTCCTGGCTCTTGCTAATTTCAAAACAGTGTATAAAGTCGCTTAAAAGTCGACAGGGTCGACTTCATCGCACCGGGTTTTATCCCATATAGCTCGGTCTCTTTCCGCAGCCCGGAAAGCGTCGCACAAAGCACGAACTCCGTAGCTCTAGCGACGACCCATAGGAGTCTCCGAAATATTTAACTCGTGAACCGAAGGACGCGGCCCGCAAATCACAACCTTTGGAGCCTGAGTCAAACGGCTTGACCACTTCGCCACAGCGACTCCCTTAAAACAGTGTATTCGTTCAGTGAATGTAAACACAGACTCCATTAATAAAATATTGCAGGATTTCTTGCCTGGCATATTTCGCCGCCTCTCGTCAGGTGCATACTATAGAGTTATATATCATGTTATGTGACAAAAATAAACGATGATACTCTGGTTGAAATATAATGGACATGGTCGCTGACATTGCGCGATTGTGTAGAACGCCATATCCACGGAAGTCTAACACTCAACAGTAAGTCCTTCTGTTACATTGTCACGGCTGGAATCGACTAATATGATATGTTCGTTCACATTTTAAAATTCATTGCCATACAACAGAACAGGTTCTTTGTAACACTTTTTGATATTCTGTGATAATGATTCGGAACAGCATGAGAAAGCAAGTCATATGTATAGATAGACATCCACAGAAGTAGATAAAAGACGTTGAGATCAGTGGCACAACGTGTGCAGAAAGAACTCAGAGATGGCAAGTCTGTTTAAACTCACAGGATATTGAATCATCATTATTATCATCATCTTCCACTGTTGATGTCAAGTATTGTGGGCAGAAAGCATTTGATTAAACAGTAAACAAGTCTGTAGCAACTATCTTGTCTGTTGATGACATTAACTGTATCATCAAGTCTTCTTCGTCATCTTCTTCTTCTTCTTCTTCATCTTCTTCATCATCATCATCTTCATCACCATCTTCTTCACCATCACCTTCTTCATCACCATCTTCTCTATCTTTTTCATTGCCATCTTCTTCTCCCCTCTTCGTCGCCTTCTCGTTCTTCTTAGCCTTCCTTTTTGAAATCACAAAATATTTAATCACGATCATCATCTTCCACTTCTTTACTGCTCCCGACACTGGCTGCATCGTTAATAGTCTTTTTCATCTTCTTCTTCATTTTCTTCATCTTCTTCTCCTCCTCCTCCTTCTTCTTGTCCTCTCCTTTTGCTTGTAATCCTCCAATGGAACACAGGCCCTCAACCAGCTAACTCCATGTTCTCCTATCCTCATTTATCTCATGCAGCTCCCTCCGTGTCCGCCCTATGTTGTTTTTTTTGCGCTTGCTTGCTTTGAACTCAAGCGTAGTCCACACACACTATTTTATGCTAGTGATGGACTGAATTTTGCGTGTGGATTAGTTTTCCCTATTAACAGTGTTCCTCGCCAACTGGCGAACCCACTTTGACTTCAGAGGTACGTGTAATTTACGTCCCCAAGTAAAGGTCAACAGGTCAACATTTTAGTCCCAGCTGTCCGGTGTAGGGGTTGAACCACTAACCTTGGCATCAGCACACCGGTTGTTTAAGAACAAGCGTTCTTATCCATTCGGCCATGCTGACCCGCTGTCCGCCATATATTAATCACCAGTGTTAATTCTTCACTTCCCGGTGTGTTTTAGCTCTTCCTCTGTGTATGTTACCCTGAATATTCCAGACAAAGGTAGTTCTAGTTACACTGTTCTCAGGTTTTCTCAGTGTGTGTCCCATCCAGGGCCAGAGTCTTACCCTCACCTCCTGGTTCACTGGTATTTGTCGAATTCTCTCAATGAGCTCTACATTAGTGATTCTGACATACCATTTTATTCCTTCTATTTAACACAGGCACCAATCAGCGAATGTTTGTACTTTATGTGTAATTGTGTTCATTTTTCTCCGTTTTTATGATCCATACAGTAGTACCGATTTTACGTTAGAAATGAATATTCTAAATTTGGTTTCCGTTTTCATTTTTGTTTAAGAAGAAGAAGAGGATTAAAGAAAGACGAAAACGATAAGGAATAAAATGAAGAAGAGGGAGATGATGATGATGGTTAATACGATGATGATGACGACGACGACGCTGATGATGATACCGATTATGCAGATAGAGGTCCGGGTGTAAAAGATAACATCCTTATCATCCGTAGCTCTACACCACTCCCTATCACATGTGCCGCTACATCTACAGCTGTGACTGAACGCCAGACTTCATACGAGAACGACTGACGAACATTCCAGCAATTTCACATTGGTTTATTCCAGGAAGTTCACACATTCTGTCAAGGTTGTCAAGAGTTTCAGAAAATATGTTTCCCCTCTGACAAGGTAATTACAGATACGCCCGTCCAAATATAGCCTAATTTCCTGGAATATGATCGCGGAAAAAATGTTGCAAATTGATGAGCACGTGAGAAAGTTGTAAGTCTGTCAGAATGGCCGAATAGTTGTAGGAGACCGACTCATTATCATCAGCATCTTCATTATCAGCATCGTCACAATCATTATGGTTCGTGCAGTGTGGTGTGGCCATACCGTGATGTCTTTAAACAGATCTCGGTCTGTGGTGTTCTGGATCACTTATATTCATAACACTCATCAATGCCATTCTTATAGGCCATAACGGGTGGTTTCTCTCGGTTTTCTTCTTCTGGCACTGATGTCTTCTACCACTGACATTTTCTAACACTGATATTTTGTACCACTGATATCTTCTATCAATGATAGCTTCTACCACCGATATCTTCTGTATCTACTAGCACTGATATCTTCTAGCACTGATATCTTCTACCACTGATATCTTCTACCACTGATTTATACCACTGTATCTTCTGCCACTGATATCTATCTTTTACCAATGATATCTTCTACCAATGATATCTTCTAACACTGATATCTACTACTGAATTCTTCTATCAATGTAGTCCTCTATCAATAGTATCTTCTACCACTGATGTCTTCTACCACTAATATCTGCTAGCATTGATATCTTTTACTATCGATATCTTCTAATATTGATATCTTCTACCACTGATATCTTCTACCACTGATATCTTCTACCACTGATATCTTCTACCACTAATATTTTCTACCACTGATATCTTCTACCACGGATATCTTCTGCCACTGATATCTTCTACCACTGATATCTTCTACCACTGATATCGTCTACCACTGATATCTTCTACCACTGATATCTTCTACCACTTATATCTTCTACCACTTATATCTTTTATCATCGATATATTATAAGGTTGATATTGTCACGGCCTCACATAGGGGCGGTACCAACAGAAAAGTAAGAGAGACTAGCGAAGGGATAGAACTCCAGCTAAAGGGAAAGAACCGAGTCACTCGAAGGCTCGAATAATCCAGAGCCTTCTCGAAGGACAGGTCAGTGTGTCCACAACCCCGTGGACACCGATGGGGCCCGCCGATTGCGGGGTCCACGAGAAACTCAGAGAGAGTTACCACCCGTGTCGGATTGCGACACGTGTAAAAAGGCAGACACGGACTGGACATCGAGGAAGCAACAGGGCTTACCTTAAGGGGGACTTGATAGTTTAGACCCAAGTGTATTTAGGGGTCTTTTGCATATGTTAGATAGCTGATAGAGTTGTTGTGATAATTATGTTTATTGTAAACTCCTGTGATATGCAACTTACAGATTGCTGGCTTGCGAAAACTCTCTTCGCCAGCTTACTGTAACATAATAATAATAAATGATGTTAGATTGCATATGAACGGAGTTTGTTGCCTGTATGAGCCCGAGTTTCATTCCCCTAGAGATCTAGGACGGTGACAGATATCTTCTACCACTGTTATCGTCTAGCACTGATATCTACCACTTATATTTTGTATCACTGATATCTTCTACCACTGATATCTTCTATCACTGATATCTTCTATCACTGATATCTTCTACCAGTTAAATATTCTAGCGCCGATATCTTCTACCACTGATATCTTCTACCACTGATATCTTCTACCATTGTTATCTCGGGTTATATATGTGATATAACGGGAGTCTCAGTGGCGATGTGGTCAAGCCGTTTGAATCGGGCTCCGAAGGTTGTGGGTTCGATTCCGGGCCGCGTCCTTAAGTTCACGGGTGAAATATTTCGGAGACTCCTGTGAGTCGTCGCTAGAGATACGCAGTTCGTGCTTGGTGCAACGCTTTCCGCGCTGCGGAAAGAGACCGAGCCATATGGGGTAAAACCCGGTGCAATGAAGTCGACAGGGATATCTTCTACCAGCTAAATATTCTAGCGCCGATATCTTCTATCACTGAACATTTAAAACTTCTAACACTTATCTTGTCTCTAACACTTAACTCGACTGCACAGTCTATGTACTAACTCGATGCTGGTAGTGGTGTCTTTAAAACATAACTCGACTGCGGCTGTGTACTAACCCGATGCTAGTAGTGGTGTCTTTAACACTTAACTCGACTACAACAACGCACTGATCCGATGGTAAGTGACGTAACGATGACAACGCGTAGAAGAAGCAGCAATAGCAAGGACCTGACACGTTAGAAGAACGACTTCACTGCACCGAAGTTACCCTGTGTGGCTCGGCCTTGGTCAGTAGAGTGGCGAGCCACCTGCCCCAGTTACAACGATGACCCTCCTCTGTAACCGTAAATATTGTCCTCGTGGACCGCGCTATGCAATCTGAAAACGAAGCCACTGATATATTTTAAAGTGAAAACTATAACATCTCAAGTAACAGTTATATGTTGGTTGCATATCCTTTACATGACGTCGCAGTCAACCCCAGCAATATTTTTTTTGTTGGCTGTTTGTGATTTCTTGGCAAATTTACGGTCTCCCTGACAAAGGGATTATTGACTTTCTCCGTAATCTCGTATATCCACGTAGGATAACGCAGCTGCGCGAGATTCGGTAGCGGATCGCGTCGCGCTGGTTACCTACGGGTCTATGTGAGCTGGTCGCTTAGAAAGCAATGGCAAACTATTGAGCGTAATCTTGCCAAGAAATCAACAACAGCGGTAAAATGCTGGTGTTGAAAGCGATGTCCTGTATACAGGATATGCGAAAAAACAAAAGTTTCTCATTGCTTTATGAACTACCAGCACTCATACCATTTTATAAAAACAACACAAGGCGGCCTGTTGCCAAATCTCCCACAGCTGTGTTTCGTACACGGTATGTTGGGTTACGAACTGCGTCCGTAACCCTTTTCACAAATATAACTGTGTCTTCTAAAGTAACAACTATAACAGACACATAACAGCTATAACACACATTAAAAATAATATTATAACAGCCGCATCTAAGGTAACACTTAAAGCAGAGACAATTCAAAGTAAGAACTATAACTGAGATATTTCAAAGTAAGAACTATAACATCTAAAGTAACAACTATAACAGACACATAACAGCTATAACGGACACATTTAATGTTACATCTATAACAGCAACATCTAAAGTAACAACTATAACAGACACATAACAGCTATAACGGACACATTTAATGTTACATCTATAACAGCAACATCTAAAGTAACAACTATAACAGACACATAACAGCTATAACGGACACATTTAATGTTACATCTATAACAGCAACATCTAAAGTAACAACTATAACTGAGCCATTTCAAAGGAAGAAATATAACATCTAAAGTAATAACTATAACAGCGACATTTAAAGTAACATCTAAAACAGTGACATATGAAGTAACAACTTTAACAGACATATAACAGCTATAACAGACACATTTAAAGCAGTATTATAACAGCGACATCTAAAGTAACAATTATAGCAGAGACATTTCAAAGTAAGAACTATCACATCTAAAGTAACAACTATAACATAAACACTTAAAGTAACAACTTTAGCAGTGACACGTAAAGTAACAAACTAACAGCCACAGTAAAGTAGCAGTTGCAACAGCGACATCCAAAATAACAAATAAAAAAGACATTTAAAAAAACATCTATAACAACGACATCTACAGTAACAACAATAACTGACACATTTCAAAGTAAGAACTATAACATCTAAAGTAACAACTGTAACAGAAACATTTAAAGTAACAAACTACCACAGTCATTTAAAGAATAAATGTATAGCAGACATCTAAAATAATTATTATTACATGGAAATTTCAAGTAAAATGAAAAATATAACATATAATGTAAAGTAACCGCCGTAAAAAAAAAAAAAATTTAACTGCATTGTTTGAAAACTGCATTCCGACAGAGAAACCACAACCTTCGGAGCTCATGGCTGACGGTTTGCCCACATCGCCACGGCTGCAAAGAAAAAACAGCTTTGCTAAAGCAGAAAACATGATGTTATCTTCCACTTTGTTATGACTGCACTTAACGATAACATGAATCTCACGGCTGACAGTGTTACGGCCGATAACATTTCCTGACCATCGATTGCGTCGCAGATACTGGGGTAGCTATGTGCAGCGTTGTGGATTACCAGATGTGGCATCACGATATTATGAGGTAGTGTGACCAGTTTGGGCTCTCATCGCTCACGTCTCTTACTTGATTTGGGGACGTAGTTTGCAAGTACATTTTAAGTCGGAGTGGGTTCGCCTGATGGCGAGGGGCACTGGTAATAGGGAAAGCTAATAAACACACAAAGTAGCAGTCCAGTGCTGTAGTACCACGTATGTGGACAACGCTTGAGTTAAAAGCAAGCGATTGCCACAACACAAATAAATAAAGTAACAACTGTAACAGTTGCATGTTAAGCTTCAACTATAACAGAACCATTAAAAATAATACAATATAATAGAGATATTTAAAGTAACAATTATAACAGAGACAGTTAAAGTAATAACTATGTAACAGAAACATTTAAAGTAATAATTATATGACATAAACATTTAAAGTAACAATTCATTCATTCAGTAGCATGTCCTTTGCAAAACCTCGCTCCCATAACAACATTCCAGAAAGCTTCTCGATCACAAGCTAGATTTCCCGCGTCCGATATACCCATCTGGAGATCATCCGCCACATCCTGCACCCATCTTCTCTTTGGCCTTCCTCTTCCTCTCTTCCCAGGCATATACCCCTCTATCATTGTTCTCTCCAAACTTTCATGGCGTTTCAACTGATCAAAATATTTTCTTTGTTTTATCGTCTTTAATAGACAACCTTCTTCAATATTCAGCTCTTCAAGTATGGATGCATTTGTTCTTTTCTGTACCCAAGATATTCTTAGAACCCGTCTATAACATTTATATTCAAAGGCATTTATGCGCTGTTCTGCTTATTTAGTAAGTGTCCAGGTCTCACAGGCGTATGTTACAATGGGAAAGATGCATGCTCTTAAAAATCTAATTTTTGTAGTTCTATCTGTCCCTTTCCATAATGTATTCAGTTGTGTTAGTCTTTGAAGAGCAATAGATAGTCGTCGTGTTAGTCTTTGGAGAGCAATTGATAGTCGTCGTTTAATTTCCTTCAGTGTCACCATTGTTAGTAATCAATGATCCAAGATATTCGAAATTTTCCACCACCTCCAATCTTTCCTCATTAACATATATTTCTTTCTCCGTAGAAGTTTTATCTGTATGCATTATCTTTGTTTTTGCTATGTTAAGATATAAGTTGTAATTTTCACTATTCCTTTGGGTTGAGGTTATTAGGTTGTCTATACCAATCTGTAATACCGTATCATCAGCATATCGATACAACAGAAACATTTAAAGTAACAATTATATAACAGAAACATTTAAAGTAACAACTATATAACAAAATTAGTGGGACTGCGGTAATGCTGTGGAAATGTAAACAACATAAAATAACAAAAAGTAATGCAGCTTTACAGAACAGGATTACGAAACAGAATTACGAAAAATACAGGATGTTGCGGCGACTAGCCTTCATCAGCAAACAAATACATACACGAAACACAAGATATAAGCACAGAGAAGGCCCTTCAGTGACTACATAAAGGCAGAAGAACGGGATGAGAAGAATGAAAAAATGAGAATAATGAAGAGAAAATGAAACTTTGAAAATATTGTTTTTGCTACTATCTCAGAATCCCAGGTTGTCACAGTCTGGGATTCTGAGATAAGTAGCAAAATGTTTTCTTTAAATTTTCATTTTCTCTTCATTGTTTTCATTTATTGGAGCAATAATAACGTGTGTGCCATACACATTACTATATGGTAACAAACTGGCGCTAAATTTAACAAACTGCGTGTTTCTTCCTGTCGGTGTATCGGAGCAATAGCACACGAGTGTTCACGTCACTTTATCGTAACAAACCGGCGCTAAATTTTAAATCTCTAACTGTAGTGTATCGGAGCATTTGCTAACTTTAGTGTGAAAACTCACTTTATGGTAACAAACCAGCGCTAATTTAACAATTTTACCTGTATCTCTCAGGGCATTTCAAGAAGTGTCAGGAAGTAATCATCAGAAAAATTACGATGTTATATTTATTATCGCCAGTTTTATCGTTCTAATTACTGTTCGGAGAAGCGTCACCGTGACGTCACGATGTTTTCAATACACAATTCATCCGAATCACAGCACTTCTCGTTGCACTATAAACCGGAGTGCTACAGCACATTGCATCTTTGCTGCGGTGACAATATTCCCACATGCAACACTCAGCATAATTGAAAACACTTCCCGTAGAACTGTAAACACAACTGGACAGGAACAACACGCAACATTCATTCTGGCGGTACACTCCCCCCAGCCGGAAATGCTTATTCCTCGCCGCTCACGGACTACTCGCTCTACGGCTCGCGTTCTGTTCTCTGTTTGTTTCAGCTCGTGATCACGTGTTCACAGGTGACAGAAATCAAACAAGAATATGCATGGTTGAGGTTTCAAGTACACGTGTTCTGGCTGTTTGTGATTCCTGGGCAAGTGTACGTTCAGTAGTTTACCATTGCTTTCTGAACGACCGGCATTCATACCATTGTATGGAAACCAACGCAAGGCGGTCTGCTTCCAAATCACCCACAGTTGTGTTTCGAACGCGGTATGCGGGATTACGAGTTAGAGGAGCGACTGGTCGAGGTGCTAGAACGCTGGTTTCTTCTTCAGGAGACCCGGGTTCAAATCCTCGGTAAGGTGTGAATTATTTTCTGTCGGGGGGAATCAAAGAAACCCCTAACCTGCACAGTTAGCGGCGACTGCACTAGCTAGGCGGCCTTAATTTCTCAGGCTCAAGACCCCCCCCCCCCCCCCCCCCCGTCCTACACCGCATGGTACTGTAGGCAGCAGGTGACAGTGACATAACAGAGACAATAAACATAATTATGGAAATAAATTACCTATAGAAGTAAAGTGTATAGACACTAGAGATACTAAACATAGTTATGTAGATTATATAGAGACAAATTATAGAGATAATACAGATAATTACAGAGGTTGCAGAGATACATAATTCTCATCCTGTGATAACTGTGTCAGCATTAATTTGGACATAAACGTTGACTTCTCGTTGAGAACTAATGAAGGTAAAATCGCCTAAATGATCAATTTGGGGGTTGAACTGGGCATGTCACAAACAGTGCCAGGTCTGCCGTGTTAGAAACTGACCCCTATCTTTCCAGAAGGGTAATAAACTTTTTAACTCATGGAAATGGTTCCGTCACCCAGCTACTGAGTTAAGTGCTTGAGCGACACTGTGAGCTGTGAATTTCGTGTGGAGTGCTTTTACATCTGTTGTTTGTAGCGTGAACTGCATATTCAGAAAAATGGCGGCCGACCGGTCGCTGAAATAACTAGGTTGCCTTATGCAGTATTGCGTGGCTGCTGGTTTTCTTGTGACTGCTGCTTCCATCTACGATAAACTGTATTTTTCGGGGTGGACTTTAGTGTTGGCATTATGGCAGGAAAAACAGCTGGGCCAGATGAAATCACAGTAAAGAATTAGAAGTATTGGGAGAATTTGGGGTAGATATATTAACCAAAATGTTGAATGATATTTACAGAAGTGGATATTTACCGAGCGATATGCTGAAATCTGGATTTATAGCTATACCAAAAAGATCAGGAGCAATTGATTGTGAAGATTTTCGTACAGTTAATCTCATAAACCATATCACTAAGCTTCTACTCAGAATCATAATGAGAAGAACCAGAAAGAAAATAAAAATGGACATTAGTGAAGAACAGTATGGATTTGTAGAGGGAAAGGGCACAAACAATGCAATATATACATTACGGACACTAATAGAAAGGTCAACAGAGAAACAGAAAGACATATATTTGTGCTTCATAGATTATACTAAGGCATTTGATAAAGTAAAATATGATGAACTTATTAAAATGTTAGAAGATATGAACATTGATGGAAAAGATTTAAAAATAACAAAGAATATTTACTGGAACCAAGTAGCAGCAATTAAAATGGGAAATAAAGAGTGTAGTTACGAACAGATAAAGTTAGGAGTACAACAGGGGTGTGTCTTGTCACCAGATCTCTTCTCCCTATATAGTGAAGTAATAATGAGAGAGATCAAAGAGATGCCAGGAATACTATTTGGAGGTTATAATATAAATAATATACGCTATGCAGATGATGCAGTATTGTTGGCAGATAATTCAAGAGACCTGCAACAATGGTTGGACACTGTAGTAACAGAGAGCGCAAGGAAAGGACACTTCTTGAATATCAAGAAAACAGTAACAATTGTGATATTTTAAAAAATGGTGACACCAACATGTGACATAGAAATAGAAGGGAAAATTCTTAACCAAGTGGATAATTTTAAATACCTAGGGGTATTTATAACATCAGATGGAAGATGTACAACAGAGATTAAGGGCAGAATATGGCAAGCAAAGGTTGCATTTCAGAAAATGAAGAGTATCTTATGCAATAAGTCACTGTCACTGAATGTAAGAAAGAGAGTGCTGAAATGCTATGTAGAACCAGTTTTGCTGTATGGCAGTGAATCTTGGAATGTAAATGAACAAATTAAGAAGAAATTAGAAGCAACAGAGATGTGGTTCCTGAGACGAATGTTGCGAATTCCTTGGACTGCCAGAGTAACTAACAACGACTGCCTGATACAGGCTAATGAAAATATAACATTATATGCAACAATAAGGAAGAGACAAACATCTTTTTTCGGTCATGTGATGAGAAGAGAAGCATTGGAGAACATCGTGACAACTGGAAAGATCGAGGGGAAGAGAGGCAGAGGCAGACTAAGAGAAATGATGCTGGATGGATTGAGACAGTGGTATGGAGGAATACCATCAGCAGAGTTGATCCAAAACACCAACGACCGAGATCTGTGGAAAAGCTGGCAGGGCACTTGATGATGATGATGATGATGATGATGATGATGATGATGATGATGATGATGATGATGATGATGATGATGATGATTATGGCAACGGAATTATGCATAGTATACCTGTGCGAGCTGTTGGTTTGTCGAGAGTCCTGTCTATTCCACCTTTCACATGGGGTAGTGAAGAACATTTTGTGTGATATTCACTGGCACAGAAATGGAGTATTGTGGGGAGACCCTATGCTATGAAGGTGGACCGCGAGTAACTGACTAACTTAACTCTGGGAAGTGAAACTCCAAGGCCTAAATTTAGGGCTCATTTGGGGCATACTGAATATTATTATCATGCTAGCTCCATATTTGTAAAGACAAATGGAGCATTCGACAGATGACGTTGTCAATATCTCACGGGCCGCCTTTACTTCCATGAACATTTTCTGGCATCTCTTTTAGGCTGGGTCGATCTGGGGATTCAGGTCGTTTTTTTTATACAGCCCTATTTCACTGTGAGTTCGAGCACATGCAGACACGCGTGCTGGCCATTGCACTACCGTGCGTCTCAACTTCAAAACTACAGGGGTCCTTTCATGTTAACACTGTCTTCTCAAAGGAATTGACGACATGCTGTCCCCCATGTGAGGCCATACTGTCCCCATGGAAGTTATGTTGTCCCCTAACGTCATACTGTCCCCATTGACGTCATATTGTCCCAGCTGACGTCATACTGTCCCCATTTACATTGTACTGCTCCCTGTGGCGCCTCCTGGTTCACGCTGGTTGTTTTGCGGATCACGTTAACTGCACACAGATAGCTCCGTAAGTGTCTCAGTCACATTCCATACATTACGCAAGGAGAAACGCTACACAGTGCACAAAATCGGTGACATCGTCGAGAATCCAAACATGTGTACACCAGAAATCATCATCCAGACACCCACGCAGGACTATTCCCAAATAGCAGTCTTTCGTAATTTATCTCTTAAATGTATCTCTATCATAAGTTAATTTATCACTTTAATGTATCTCTGTCATAGGGTAATTTATCCCTTTAGTGCATCTCTAAACTACTGAACGTAAACTTGCCAAAACATCAACAACAGCGGTAAAATGCTGGTGTTGACATCGATGTCCTGTAAAAATAATATGCAAAAAAGTGCATTTCTGTCATAAGGTATTTTATCTCTTTAGTGTATCTCTGTTATATAAGATAATGCATCTCTTTGATGCATATCCATCATAAGGTAATTTATCACTTTCATGTATCTCTGTCATAAGGCAATTTATTTATTTAATGTACATCTATTATAAGGTAATTGATCTCTTAAATGTATCTCTGGCATAAGGTAATTTATCTTTTTATTGTATTTCTATCATAAGGAAAGTTATCGCTTTAGTGCATCACTATGACCGCTATAAGTATCTATATTATCTCTATATTTTATCGCAATAGTTTATCTCAATAATTTATCTCTATAAGATAATATATCTCTATAATCTCTATAATTATCTCTATAATTTATCTTTTTAAGGTAATTTATCTCTATAGTGGCTAAATTATCTTCATTATCTATATGATTTATCTTTGTAAGGAAATGTATCTCTTCTTCTTCTTATTCTTCCATCCGGAATATTTTTTGGATGTAATTGCGTTGTGCCTGTTTACAGCAAAGCTACGATATTTGCACCTTTTGGCCAACACATCCGACTTAAACGTGCAATTGTTGACCGGGTTAACCTTCCCGGGAATTATCTGTATAATGTCTATAACTATCTCCTATCTCTATAATCTATTTAATGTATCTCTATGATCTATATAATTATCTGTATAATTTATCTCTATAGTTTTGTCTATAATCTCTATAATCATGTCTACAAACGGTAACATGTATCTCTTTTATTCATCTCTGTAAGATAATGTATCCCCATAATGTATCTCCATTAAATATCCCGCCTCTACTGCTGCTATGTGTACATAGCCATCGACGTTACCTTGTTCCTCTCTTACACTTCCCAACAGCACTTCCCTCAATAGT
>OY992876.1:249168445-249200945 GCA_963921405.1 Cepaea hortensis | reverse complement strand
GTGTTTGAGTGGAGTAGGAAGTTTCAAAACGGCGTGACTTCTGTGACAGACTGTTCACGACCGGGTCAAGCACACGGAGTATTGAACCCAGAGTGATTAAACACGCCACCAAGAGCACTCTTTTCTACAGGAATCGAATCTGTCTTCTCCTTTTGTGAGCGCCAAACAATACTATGTGTGTTTATTTATGTGACTGTTTCAGTGGCCTCAACTAGTTTCCAAATTGATTTTTTACAGGAATCGAAGCACGTTATTGGAGCTGGAGGACTTGCATCGAACGCAGTGGTGACTACATCGAAAAATGATACATTTGTTCTTTACATTTTCAGATTATATTTACACCCCCCCCCCCCCCAACAAATAATAAAATAAAATAAAATGTTAAGGTTTTTATTTCAATCCTCCATGTATATATCTAGTGACGTGTTTGTTTTATAGGTGGTCATTATTTTCCTATTTCTTACATTGAGATATGTATACTGTTTTGTAATTGGTGTTTCTCTCCCTCTCTCTCTTCTCTCTTTCTTCTCTCTCTTCTCTCTCTCTCTCTTCTCTCTCTCTTCTCTCTCTATCTCTCTCTATCTCTCTCTTCTCTCTCTCTTCGCTCTCTCTTATCTCTCTATCTCTCTCTTCTCTCTCTCTTCTCTCTCTATCTCTCTCTTCTCTCTCTTCTCTCTCTCTCTCTCTCTCTCTCTCTCTCTCTCTCTCTCTCTCTCTCTCTCTTTCCTCATAAAATATGCTCCGGTGCAGGACACCACTCCTGGTCTGTCACGTGATAGTTAAACTAGCTGCATGTCCTTTGTAGGACGTCGCAATCAACCTCATCATCTGCCTGCTATTTTGTTCGATATGAATATTGGTTTTCAGCCGTGTTGGGTGAGGCTTTTCTTACAATTTGATCCTGTTATTGTTTCCTATTTCTTTTCCTTTTTTATGGAATGGGGGTGAAGGTGGGAGTATATGTCTAGTTCTGTTGATGTGGTCGGGGTCCTTTGGAATCGGGTGTATAGTGCAGAAGAACGGGTAGATCATCACAGCTTGGAGAGAATGGTGAGACAGGAAGTGACCAGAGGATTTGACCGACACTCAGTTCTCCAAAGAAAGGCCAATCGGAAACATTATCAGACTGTTGTACTATTAGTATTGGGATTCTTCACTGGCTGATACATATAAGGACGGACACGTTTGGGAAAGTCCAGAGTGCTGTGAAGTCGGTTCTTGGGAAAGTCCAGAGTGCTGTGAAGTCGGTTCTTGGGAAAGTCCAGAGAGCTGTGAAGTCGGTTCTTGACTCAACTCAACTCAACGGTATTGATGTATTGTTGTTCCGTAGGTACACGTGTGTGTGTGTCGTGTTTTAACCACAGGGGCACTCCTTTTTAGTTTTCACTCTGGGACCACCATCAGATCTCCATTGTTTTCAGTTCCCCGCCTTACCTTTCTCCCCTTTTTTCATGCATCACGTCCATTTATTTACCTGGGATCCTCACTGAACCATTACCATCCCCTACCCCGGTCCTCATGACACCACAGACTCCCATGGCTGTCTATATAATAGTTTTTTTTTTTTTAAAGTTGCATATTCTTTACAGGACGTCGCATTCAAGAGCAGCAATTTTTGGTTGTTAGTGATACTTGGTAAGTTTACGTTCAGTAGTTTGCCATTCATTTTTGAACGACCGGCACACATACCATTTCAATTTAAAAAAGCAACGCAAGGCGGTCTGCTGCCAAATCGCCCGCAGCTGTTTCAAACGCGGATATGCGGGATTACTAACTGCGTTCGTAACACCTAGGCCACGTAGCCGGCTAATATAAGAGTATCAAGATGAAATTCTTGTTAGTTTCGCAGCCTATGATTCTGAGATAAGTAGGAAATATTTTTTGGTTCTAATTTTCATGTTCTCTTCATTGTTCTCGTTTTTTTTTTTCATCTTTTCTTTCTTCTCAATTCTTAAACCTTTGAAAATTACGTTTATTCGTTCCTTCGTTCGTTCTCATCCCGTTCTTATGCCTCATTGTAGTCACTGGAGGGTCTTTGTGGTTATGCTGATTATTGCTGATGAAGGCTAGTCGCCGCAACGTCGTATATTTTTCGTAATTCTGATCTGTAAAGCTGCATTACCTTATGTATTTTATATTGTGTTTTATCGGGAAGATAAGAAACTGTCTCGCGAAAACTTCTGGACGTTATCTGGGTTGTTTCTCCGCAGTCATACAACCTTGTCAATGTGTTTATCTTTCTGCCACTTCCCCCACGGGTTGAAACAAATTTTCAAAGTAACCATCTCCAGCTGCGAAGACGGCAAGTCACCTGCAGCTTCTTATCAAGCTGGCGCCTGGTGGGCACTTGTTCCAGTGTCTGGTAATGGGTCGGATGTGCATCAAGAGCCTCATCTCGCTCGGCGCATCCGAGTTTTGATTCAAAACGCACAACGACGGGAGGAACGTGTGGTTATTGACCTCGTACCTTTTGGAGTAGGCGCAGTTCTGCAACAATGATAACAATAACAGCAGAAATGAAAACAACAAAAACAATATCATATTTGTTCCAACAGGCTGAGGTGTGCAACAACGTTAACAGCAGCAGCAACAACAACTATCTTATATCTGAATAACGAAGACACATACAATAGATTGCACGATTTATTGCCTGGCATATTTCGCTGCATGTAATCGGGTACATACTGCAGAATTCACACAACGTGAAGTAAAATAACGATAATTCCTTCAAGCTGAAATATACACATGTTTGCAAAATAATTTCAATTGTCTACCACGGTAATATTAAACTAACTATCATGCTATCACTATCATTGATATCTAAACATTCCACCATTGAAGACATATAAACATTCCGCCATTGAATGTTTCTAAACATTCCGACAGTTAAGATATCTAAACATTCCGCCATTCAAGACATCTAAAAATCGCGACATTGAAGATATTTAAACATTCCACCATTGAAGATATCTAAACATTCTGCTATTGAAGATATCTAAACATTCCGCCATTGAAGATATCTTAACATTCCGCCATTGCAGATGTCTAAACATTCCGACATTGAAGATATTTAAACATTCCGACATTGCAGATATCTAAACATTCCGCCATTGAAACTGGCCCCACGAGTTCAATGGTCAAGGTTATTAGTGACGGTTTCGCGTCACGTGATCATTCAGCCACAAACAGACGTAATCAATATGGCGTGAGCAGGCCACATCCAGTTTCCGTCAACTTGTTTCCCCCAGTCATGTCGAGATTCTCCCCCATGATGTCGAGTTTCTCTCCTTCGGGGGTTCGCCCTTGTCGACATGATTTCTCCATTTATATGTCATCGAAGACACAGTATATCTTGTAGTATCTCTTTCAACGATGACTGTCTATATGTCTGTCTGCCTGTCTTCGAAGCCCGTGTCTCTGTCTATCTGCTAGTCTATTTATATGTATGTATGTGCGTCTGTGGCTTGGGGGTTGGTGAAGGCAGTTTCATAATTCCCAGATATATCGGGTCGAGGGGACGAAATCAGCGTCGGGATATCTGGAAGCAGATCGCTTTGCGTTTATTTAGAGTGTGTGCTCGTCGGCCTTTCAGAATGCAATGGCAAACTACTGAGTTGCTAAGTAACTCGCAAATGGCCACCGAATGCTAGGGTTGCGCCTTGAAAATGACATGCAACTCATTGTATGTGTGTCTGTCTGTCTTTCTAGTTCTAAGTACTGTGTTTGTCTGTCTATCTAATTCTAACTACTGTTTCTACCTGTATGTTTGTTTGTCTGTCTAGCTCTAAGTACTGTTTTTGTCTGTATATCTGTTTGTCTATCTAGTTCTAAGTACTGTGTCTGTCTGTCTGTTTATCTAATTCTAGGTACTGTTTATGTCTGTCTGTAAGTTTAGTTCTAAGTACTGTTTGTCTGTTTATCTCAATGTCTGTTTGTCTGTCTATTTTTAAGTACTGTATCTGACTGTCTGTCCTTCTGTCTGTTTGTCAATCTATATTTCTTAACAGGGTGTGCAGCATACACATGGCGTGATTGTAACGGACTCACAGAGCACACTGAGTATTGTGAAGTCAGGCATGCTTCCTGCAGAGTGAGTTACTTCAAAGTAACTATCCAAGATAGGAAGCATCCGTGGGATCTTTCCACTAAGGCATGTTGGTGTGTTGGGAAACGAGCAGGAGGACAGATTGGCTGGGTCTGCACCTCTGAGTGGGGTACTGTGCACGATAATTCAGATGTGGTCGGGGATCTTTGTGATCGAGTGTGTAGTGCGGAAGAACATATATACCATGACAGCCTGGACAGAAAGGTCGGCAGGGAGTTACCAGAGGATCTGACCGACACTCAGTTCTCCGAGGAAAGACCAGACTGATATATGATTCTTCGCTAGGTTGTAGAAAATGGGGACTTCTCAAAATATTTTCTAGGCCAAGTTAAGTCACTTTGTCGTTTTGTCACTTTTTTGTTTTGCCATTTTGTCGTTTTGTCACTTTGTCATTTTGTCACTTTAACGTTTTGTCATTATGCCACTTTCTTGTTTTGTCACTTTGTCGTTTTATCACTTTTTCATTTTCTCACTTTATCGTTTTGTCACTTTATCGTTTTGTCGCTTTGTCGGTTTGACACTTTGTCGTTTTGTCACTTTGTCGTATTGTCACTATGTCATTTTGTCACTTTGTTGTTTTGTCACTGTGTCAATAAATTATCTCATCCAGGAGGATTTGAACACATAACCTCCACCAAGGCAGACAAGTATGCACGACAAACCTTTTTTTTGTCTGTCTTTCACTTTGTCTGTCTATTAGTCTACATATTGTGTCTCTAGCATGTGACTGTGTACAACATCAGAAACTTTGGGAAATCATGCAGAATATGGCCTTTCCGTCACGTGTAATACAACTCATAACAATGCTCTATCTACTAGACCAAGAAGCAACGGTTAGAATAGATGGCGAGACATAAAATTGGTTTGACATCAAGCAAGGAGTCCGTCAGGGCTGTATACTGTCCCCCTATTTGTTTAACCTGTAGGCCGAAAATATAATGAGAACTGTCAGAGATGATTTACACAGGGAGCAATATGATGCCTTAATTACCAGTGGTCACGATATACCAGAGATTCGATATGCTGATGATACAGTATTGCTGTCCACAACACATAATGGTATAGAAAACCTAATAACCTCTACCCAATTGAAAAGTGAAAATCACAACTTATATCTTAACATAGCAAAAACAAAGATAATGCATACAGATAAAACGACTATGGAGAAAGAAATACATGTTAATGAGGCAAAAATGGAGGTGGTGGAAAATGTCGAATATCTCATCGATTACCAATAATAGTGAAACAATGAAAGAAATTAAAAGACGAATGTCTATTGCTCGTCAACTAAAACAACTGAATAAATTGTGCAGTGGGATAGAATGAACTACAAAAATTAGATTGTTAAGAGCATGCATCTTTCCCCATTGCAACATACGCCTGTGAGACCTGGACACTTACTAAACAAGCTGAATGATTGATTGATTGATTGATTGATTGATTGATCTAGGAACCGACATCACAGCATTCGGGGCATTCCCATAGGCGCTCCGTCCCTATCCTCAGCAGCCAGCGAAGAGTTCCAACACCAATAGTACCAGTAGCAATCTGATTATATGTCCCTCTCGCATTTCCTCTGAGCGTCGAGCGCCAGCCAGATCCCATTGTCACTCCTCGCTGCCTCATTCTTGCCAGACCATGATGATCCATTTGCTTCTCCCAGGTGTACACGTGCTCCCACAAGGCCGTAGCCACGTGTCGCCAGTCGTCCCTAGGGGGGAAGTGGAGTCAACAGGAACACTGTTTAAATTCCCTTTCCTTATCGTGGGCTTCTGCCGGATCTTTGTCTACATACCCCCTGTCAGTCTCAGGTAGACTATCTCTCTCTCTCTCTCTCTCTTCTTCTTACCACTAAACAATACCCTTCATATTCCTCCAGAACATACCCACACAAGACTGTATTTTAACAAATGATAAACTAAACATTTAATACAGAAAAGTGTCACATGTATGTGTGTGTGTGCACTGTTGCGTGTGGAAATATGTAGTATTTTCTATGGTGTATGCGAGAATAGATTAGTGAGCTCAGGATCGTTCATCATGTTAGGCCATGCCACATCACACCACAGTAAGTTCAGAACAGGTCTCACCGAATGAAGCCTCAATCCCGACAATGGTTGACTTCTTGGAGTTAATCATATATAGTCTGGGTGACTGTTCTCCACTACTGAATATGGCCTATTAATGTCCATGAATCAGGAACACACTATGTACCTATTATGTTCCTTAAAATCCTGATACCGACGAAGATCTCCCTATATCTCACACGAGTTTAAAGAAAACTTTCTGTCCGGTTGCAAAATGTTACTGAATGAGTGTCTTTACTCTGCAACCTCTCTACAACCTATAGTGATGGTCACTAGACATAGTCACCGTTACTTTAAAATCACTGTTATTCCACGTCTCTACCTAATATTGTCATTGTCTATGAAGGTATTAATAGTTTCATAAAAACAACTGCCTTGGGCACTCAATCACTGCTACACTGGCCCTTTCGGGATAACACTCCTGATTTCTATGAGTTTATAATTTTTGGAACGATGTCCCATTTCCGAGGCCATTTAATATAACTGCACTCAGTATAACTGCTATTTTTCTCCTCTCCCAGCCGTCCTTAATTTCTCCGGTACAGTAACATATCACTCAGTGTGACTGGCATTGTCCACACCTCGTAGTAATACTTTCTTTCTGTTAAACAGTTGAACCTGGTGAAAATAAAACATTCTGTGAGAGAAAAACCCTATTCGAATCCACTGTATGTGATTGTAGGCCAAAGGCCACTCAGACATGTATCCTGATTAACCTAGAAATACACTCTAGCATAAAGGCACAATAGTTCTTCACATTTGGGTGGTAAGGAAAAGGAAAGACCAAACGGACAAACACAGGAGCCCCAGTAGGCCTCCCTACCGGAATATCCCACCATTTACATTTCCCCTATTCCCCCAGCCATCCCAAATCTCACCGAATATCATCCCATTACACTGGTCTTACCCTGCCGAGTGAAATGATATATCACTCTACCTCGTTTAAGCTAGGCATCAGCCAGCTGCTGCCGTCGCTCCTAGACTACGTTCACACAACACACTATCTCAATGTTCTAGTCCTAAGCTTTATTTAATACTAGACTACCTTATGCTAGTGTTCCTGTTCGGAGTCGGAATTCACAATTCATCACTGTTTCCAAAACACAGGAGACCCCGTAAATCCTCTTCTCCATTAGAACTAGGAACACAAAAACACTCCCGTTATCTGTAGTTCATCCACAGACCGAACGCAAGTTTCGTTAACTTCAAACAGCCGAAATATGTTGTTCGAGTGACGTCACTCACGTGACCGGACTTCAATCAAGACGGCACCGCCCCTCCCCCTTCTCCATTCTCCTGAGATCCGGGCAAACAGAGTGCCGACGTTTCCCTTTGATCTCGGGACTTCTCCTGGAATCCCGGTGGTGTCTGAAATTGGGAACATATTTCTCCACATCAAATAGTTGTGGCGCCTAGCGATGGCGGCTTCAGGCCTTTCATCAATTCTGGATCTGAATTCTCCAGTATTATGTGACTCTCTTAAGAGAGTTGACCGCATCAACTCTTACCCACTGGAGGTTCGATCCAGATGATCCACACCAATCCACTCATCAAGCGCATGTTCAGTTTCTGGGAGATGGCTCAGCACATCGCATGTTGATAGTCTGCCTGCATCCTCAAAGGTATTGCCTCCCCAGCAATTAGGCGATCTCACTGATAGCCTATATCCTAATAATGCCATACATTAGTGTTGGCGTATCGCTCCTGTACGTTCAGTCGGCTAACTTCCGACTTGCGTAAGCGATGGCTCACAACAGACGGATCGTTCCATCCTGACTGTAACAGTGTCTCCATATCCGCTTAGTTTCCCCAAGTTTTGCATCCTGGGATTTGCGGTATCGTCCTCGTTGGACAGAATCGTCTTCCCCAAAGCTCCTGGATTTTTGCTTCCAGGACCATCTCGGTCGATGTTGGATCTGGTCAGCCAATTCTTGGTTGGAGTCTCGGGTATTTCGCGCCGTTCCCGACGTTAGCCACCCCTTCTGAACTGGGTTACTAGCGAATGGTTCACTATTGGCCTCTTCCTGACGTGTGATTTCCCTCCTCTCTTCGGCTGGAAAATCTGACCTACCTCGTACGTTCCCATAGGCCTTCCTATGTATTACTTGGGATCTCTGGTCTCCGTCTGGACCTGTAACCTTTTTCCCAATGGCTGCCATTACCATAAGGTGAGAGGATTTTACCTCGGATCTCTCCTCATATTTCTGCAGGAGATGCCTAGGAAGACTTTTCAGTTCTCCCCCAATCCGGATTTCGTAGGTGTTCCTGGACACAACCTTTATCACAGGATAAGGTCCATGCCATCCTACTTGCAGCATGTTGGTCTCTGCTTTTGCCAACACTACTACTTCCTCCCCCACCTTAAGCGCTCCTTTAATCTTCGTCCGATTTTTGGGTGGTGCCTTCTGGCACTCTGGACAAGACTTCACCAACCGGCGTACATCACCAGTCATTCCTGGCCAGCAATAATGGCAGGAAATCTGCTGCAACATCTACCTGACACACATATGTCGAGTTCCGGATATCTGACTACCGGATATGGCATGCCCACTCTGAAGAATGTGAGGACGGTGGGCTTCTGGAACCACCAACTGCTCATGCAGTTTGTCTCCCCTTCCAGCTCTCCGATAGAGCAGTCGATTCCTCAGAAAATACTGCCCCCGTTCTGGTGGCTCAGCACTTCTTTGCAGCTTCTTGTAGCAAGGACGCAACGTTGTGTCCTTTCTCTAGACAGTATGCAACTCCCCAGGCACTGGGTTGTGGCATAGCGTGTCTGCCCCCTTTTCCTTCCCTTGAGATCCAGTTGCTGATGTTCCCATGTGAGCGGGTTGTTTGGGCATCGCCAAGAACACGTATTTCGTACCAAGGATCACGGGAAATAGGGAATCAGATAACACAGCCGCTGGAATGATGCCTGTGACATACCTGTATTTAATCTCCACCTTGGCGATTGGCAGCGTCATGGCAACAGCACTCCTCATTGCAGGCTGTATCTCAATAGTCTCCCCTGTGAGTTGGTCTGGGCGTACCAAGCTGGCATCAATCACAGCTTCCCCGTCCAAACCAGAATCATGGAGACAGGTAACCTGCTGGCCGTTGACTTCAATCAGTTCGACCACAGGTGGCCTCTCTTGGTCCAGAGTTCCTTCAACGACCTCGACCTTTTCGGTGGCAACCACCTTTGGAGCCACGCGGCAGGCTGCGAAGTGAGAGCTTTTCGTTTTCGATTTGCAGTCTTTTGTGTTGTGAGAGGGCGACTTGCAGATCGAACACCACTTCTCAGACCACTGTCGTTTCGGTTGAGAGTTGGGTGTGCTCTGTCTCCCATCCTTTGTCTTCTCTGGACTCTTCTCTGAAGTGTTTGCGTAAGGTTCCACTTTCTTTGTTTCTGAGCCTTTGAATTTCTTTCGGTCATGTTTCTCCTGACCTTTGGTGGTTGGTGTACAGGTTTCTTTCGCCTCCCCATGGACTTCAACGAATCTTTCCGCCAGCTTATTCACCACATCAAGTCGTTCCGCCCCTTGTTCTCCCAAGAATGTCTTCAGAGGTTCTGACATTTGCTGTCGCATCTGGTCGACAATCATGAGCTCTTCCAGACTCTCATAGTCATGCTTGAACCCTGCCAAATCCATCCATTTTTGTAGGTAGGATTTCAGGCGCATACTGTAGGCGGCGAATAGCTCTCCTGACTCTCGTTTCGCTGATCGAAACTTCTTCCTATATGTACTTGATCTGATCTCGTAATGTTTCAGCAAAGCAGCGTTCAATTAGTCGTAATTGTTCTCATGTCCTGGTGGCAGGCGAGAATAGACCTCGTAACCGGTTCCAAGCAATCCCTGGAATAGCTTAAGACACCATTTGTCACGGTCCAGACCCATAGCAACGGACATGGCCTCGAAGCGTTGAAGGTACTGGTCAATCGTCTCTTTGCCCTGATCATAGACCGCTAGAGGAAACTTCATAGCATGGTAACTATGTCCACCTGCTGGGGTTGAGCCTGGGATGGAGGAACCTCCAACTGCTCCCTCAGTTTCCCCATTAGATTGTCTCTTCAACTCTAGTTCCCTCATCCGGTACTCGTGCTCCCTTTTCTGAGCCTCTTGCTCTGCTTCCCGTTTCCTAGCAGCTTCCTCCACTTCCAGTTTCCTAGCTGCCTGCTCAGCTTCAAATTCCAGTTTCTTGGCTGCCTGCTCAGCTTCAAGTTTCTTAGCTGCCTGCTGAGCTTCCAGTTTCTTAGCTGCCTGCTTAGCTTCCAGTTCCATCCTTCTATTTGCTTGCTCAGCTTCAATCCTCTTAGTTTCGAGCTCCATCTTCCTCAATTCCAACTCGGCCTTCCGATCTTCCCTTTCTGCTTGACGATAATCCCTCTCCACCTCCTGTATGTAATCTGTTAGAGCAGAACCCGACAAACCCATTTCTTCCCCCTTTGCCCTTAGTTCTGCCATAGATAATTTAATTAAGAGTGGCCATTTTTCAGAAAGGTAAGTCAACAGATTGAGTCCAAATTACACCAAGCAATATGTAGATAATGACTAAATACAATGTATCTATATATATACCACCACACAACACCACAAAACAATCTCTCCACGACAAGAGTAGACTAGGACCAAGACCTATGTAGACTTGTAAAGTGTGAACAGGAAAGTTAGGTGTCTTAACACCTATCCACATTCACTATAACTGGATCTTTAACTGTCCGGCTCTACCTCTATCACGGTAATGTCACCCACAATAATGTAATATCACCAACATTAAGGTAATGTCACCTTCCCGCGTGACGTGCCCATGTAAATGTCGCTATCCTTAATGTGATATCACCATCCCGCGCGAGCTCCCAAAAATGTCGCCAGTCGTCCCTAGGGGGGAAGTGGAGTCAACAAGCACGCTGTTTAAAATCCTTTTCCTTATCGTGGGCTTCTGCCGGACCTTTGTCTACATACCCCCTGTCAATCTCAGGTACAATATATATATATATATATATATATATATATATATATATATATATATATCTTCTTCTTCTTCTTCTTCTTCTTACCACTAAACAATACCCTTCATATTCCTCCAGAACATACCCACACAACACTGTATTTTAACAAATGATAAACTAAACATTTAATACAGAAAAGTGTCACGTGTGTGTGTGTGTGTGTGTGTGTGTGTGTGTGTGTGTGTGTGTGTGTGTGTGTGTGTGTGTGTGTGTGTGTGTGCACTGTTGCGTGTGGAAATATGTAGTATTTTCTATGGTGTATGCGAGAATAGATTAGTGAGCTCAGGATCGTTCATCATGTTAGGCCATGCCACATCACACCACAGTAAGTTCAGAACAGGTCTCACCGAATGAAGCCTCAATCCGGACAATGGTTGACTTCTTGGAGTTAATCATATATAGTCTGGGTGACTGTTCTCCACTACTGAATATGGCCTATTAATGTCCATGAATTAGGAACACACTATGTACCTATTATGTTCCTTAAAATCCTGATACCGACGAAGATCTCCCTATATCTCACACGAGTTTAAAGAAAACTTTCTGTCCGGTTGCAAAATGTTACTGAATGAGTGTCTTTACTCTGCAACCTCTCTACAACCTATAGTGATGGTCACTAGACATAGTCACCGTTACTTTAAAATCACTGTTATTCCGCCTCTCTACCCAATATTGTCATTGTCTATGGAGGTATTAATAGTTTCATAAAAACAACTGCCGTGGGCACTCAATCACTGCTACACTGGCCGTTTCAGGATAACACTCCTGATTTCTATGAGTTTATAATTTTTGGAACGATGTCCCATTTCCGAGGCCATTTAATATAACTGCACTCAGTATAACTGCTATTTTTCTCCTCTCCCAGCTGTCCTTAATTTCTCCGGTACAGTAACATATCACTCAGTGTGACTGGCATTGTCCACACCTCGTAGTAATACTTTCTTTCTGTTAAACAGTTGAACCTGGTGAAAATAAAACATTCTGTGAGAGAAAACCCCTATTCGAATCCACTGTATGTGATTGTAGGCCAAAGGCCACTCAGACATGTATCCTGATTAACCTAGAAATACACTCTAGCATAAAGGCACAATAGTTCTTCACATTTGGGTGGTAAGGAAAAGGAAAGACCAAACGGGCAAACACAGGAGCCCAAGTAGGCCTCCCTACCGGAATATCCCACCATTTACATTTCCCCTATTCCCCCAGCCATCCCAAATCTCACCGAATATCATCCCATTACACTGGTCTTACCCTGCCGAGTGAAATGATATATCACTCTACCTCGTTTAAGCTAGGGATCAGCCAGCTGCGGCCGACGCTCCTAGACTACGTTCACACAACACACTATCTCAATGTTCTAGTCCTAAGCTTTATTTAATACTAGACTACCTTATGCTAGTGTTCCTGTTCGGAGTCGGAATTCACAATTCATCACAGTTTCCAAAACACAGGAGACCCCGTAAATCCTCTTCTCCATTAGAACTAGGAACACAAAAACACTCCCGTTTATCTGTAGTTCATCCACAGACTGAACGCAAGTTTCGTTAACTTCAAACAGCCGAAATATGTTGTTCGAGTGACGTCACTCACGTGACCGGACTTCAATCAAGACGGCACCACCCGCCCCCCCCCCCCCCCCCCCCCCCTTCTCCATTCTCCTGAGATCCGGGCAAACAGAGTGCCGACGTTTCCCTTTAATCTCGGGACTTCTCCTGCAATCCCGGTGGTGTCTGAAATTGGGAACATATTTCTCCACATCAAATAGTTGTGGCGCCTAGCGATGGCAGCTTCAGGCCTTTCATCAATTCTGGATCTGAATTCTCCAGTATTATGTGACACCACGTCTGCCTTGTCATGTGTCAATACTCCACCAAGTTTTGCCGAGCCAGCTAATCTGTCCGCCTGTTCATTCCCCAGCACACCGGCATTCTCCGGAGAAAAGATACAGGCGATGCTTGCCACCCGTGACCTCAGAAGCGAAGCAAGCCACTCTGCACGAAGCCTGCCCGTCCTCACCTTCCTCCGCATGCTTTTTGAGTCAGTTACAATCACGATGTGTGTGTGTGTTTTGTGTGTGTGTGTGTGTGTGTGTGTGTGTGTGTGTGTGTGTGTGTGTGTGTGTGTGTGTGTGTGTGTGTGTCGTATTCTCGATCCAGCGGAAAGCTGCAGTGACCGCCTCCACCTCTATTTTTTAGCTAGATGTTCCTGGCGCCTGCCCTCCTATTTCTATGACTTCTTCACACACCATTTCCTCGTCTTCTCCTCCTCATTCTTTCTTCGCTAACCTCTAAAAGATGTGTCAAGTGCAGAGCACGTGCTCCTTAGCTCCGGCGACGATTCCCGTGTTTAATAAACAAGCTGAAAATCGCATAAATACCTTTGAATATAAATGTTATAGATGAGTTCTAAGAATATCTTAGATAAAGAAAATAACAAATGCACCCATACTACAAGAGCTGAATATTGAAGAAGGTTGGCTATTAAAGACGATAAAACAAAGAAAATTAAAATATTTTGGTCACTTGAAACTTCACGAAAGTTTGGAGAGAACAATAATGGAGGGTTATATGCCTGGGACGAGAGGAAGAGGGAGACCAAAGATAAGATGGGTCAGGATATGCCAGATGATCTCCAGATGAGTGTATCGGACGCGGGACATCTTGCTTATGATCGAGAGGTTTTCCAGAAGGTTGACATGGGAGCGAGGTTCTGCAAATTACATGCTACTGAATGAATGAATGAATGAATGAATGAATGAATGAATGAATGAATGAATGAATGAATGAATGAATGAATGAATGAATGAATCTTATATTACGCTTTATCTGTCTGTCTACTTCCACGTAACGCTTCTGCTTGTCTGTCTATCTGACTCGCGTTTCAATTCATGAATGATAGTTAATTTTTATTCCAACTCTGTGTTAATAGAATACCGTAAAGACGCTCATTCCTTATCTTAATTCTAGAGAATGTAGCAGTGCCGTGTTTTGCATAGAACATTCTAGAGAATGAGCAGTGCCGTGTTGTGGATAGAACATTCTAGAGAATGTAGCAGTGCCGTGTTGTGGATAGAACATTCTAGAGAATGAGTAGTGCCGTGATGTGGATATAATATTCTACAGAATGTAGCAGTGCCGTGTTGTGGATAGAACATTCTAGAGAATGAGCAGTGCCGTGATGTGGATAGAACATTCCAGAGAATGTAGCAGTGCCGTGTTGTGGATAGAACATTCTAGAGAATGAGCAGTGCCGTGTTGTGGATAGAACATTCTAGAGAATGCGCAGTGTCATGTTGTGGATAGAACATTCTAGAGAATGAGCAGTGCCGTGTTGTGGATACAATATTCGAGAGAATGGAGCAGCGCCACGTTGTGGATAGAGTATTCTAGAGAATTTAACAGTGCTGTCTTTTGGATAGATGTCTTCCGTAAACCCTTCGCCTCAGCGCCTTTGAATATAGTACTATTCTATACAGTGTATATTTTACTGCTCTTATCGTGGCCCGGTGTAATATCTATACATATTAGGTTTCCTTTTCGAGTTGCGGTGTGGAGTGATATCTATGCATGCAATGTTTTCCTTCTCGTGTTGTAGTTTTGACGAAGGTTCTATACACAGTTCGCTTTTCTACGTAAACTTCTTGTAGTCTTATCTCATCTCGTCTTGTTCCTCTTGTACCCTGCGGTGTCAAGAAGAGTTTAAATAGCGGGAGAGTGCCAGTGTATGGATTTCATATATCAAGATTCCCATGGTCTATTGTCGGGTCTATATCCAATAAGGTCACTCCGATTACAGTTCTTAATTTTTCTTTGTGCAGTATGAAAATCCCCTGCTAGACTAGTCGCAGGTGTAATATGTATACATAATATGTTTTCCTGCACTCGTTTTGTATAATACTGTATATACATAATATGTTTTCCTGCACTTGTTATTTTGTGTAATATCTATACATGGCATGTTTTCCTGTACTTGTGGTGTGAAATGCTATAGGTACAATGCGTTTAAACTTCCAGCTAGTCTGGCGTGACTGTGAGACATGAGCACTGGTTCTGTTTGTTGGGTTGTACAATCAATAAACCGACAAGCCAAACTCGTACATGTAAAACCATGTATAACCAGCTGCCCGCCAGTTTTTGCAACACCACACACGATGCATATGCACGAGCAACCAGATTTTTCAAACTCAGTGAGCTAGATTTCCCTAGCAACTAATTGTCAATTAGCCCGTTGAAAGTTTGTTTACATTGCCATGGTAACCATGCAGACGCCGTAGTAATGCTATACTTAATGTGTTCGACCTGGGTTTGAATCCCACTCCAAGCGGAATATTTCGTGAGCATTTGGCTCGGAATCAATTCAGCTTCATAAAACGTGTACAGGGTCAGTTTGCAGAAAACATAAGAGTGCTCGTTCTCATACAGGGTGTATTTTTAATGACTGTGCAGTGTTTGAAAATATTGCCGGTCTAAGTGTTGTATTTACCTGTTATGTTACATGAACTTTATAGAGCCGGGATATTTTCACGTGGACTTCTAGTAACATAATTTCCCCTGGTATCTGGGTAGTGAGATCGGACGCCCGTGTGTATTGTTGCTCTCATCTCATCTCATCATGTTCCTCTTGTACCCTGCTGTGTCTAGGTGAAGTATAAACAGCGGGAGAGTGCCCGCTTATGGACTTCATATATCGATATTCCCGTGGAATCTGTTATTCCCTCCGTCAATCGTTTACGTGGTCTGCCTCTTCCTCTGCTTCCCTCTGGTCTGTACATCATTGCTTGTTGTGGTATACTGTTAGTTGGTAATCTACCTGCATGGCCAAACCATTTGGCTTGCTGCCTTCTAATAAAATCTAGTGCAGCTACAACCCCCACTATAGTCGTGATTTCTTCATTTCTGATCTTATGTCTTCTTGATACATTGAGTATTCTTCTCGGGAATCTCATTTCTGTTGTTGTGGTTTTTCTTTTCTCTTTTTCTGCCATTGTCCAGGTTTGGCACTGGTAACATTGAGTAGGTAGGAAGATTGTGTTGTAAAGTGCTTTCTTAGTAGTTATTGATACATGTTTGTTCTTTAGTATTGGTGTCATTTGTCCAATGAGTTGGTTTGCCTTATTGCATCTATTTTCGATCTCGTCTTCTGATGTGCTATTTGATGATATTATACTTTCTACGTACTTGAAACTCTTTACTAGTTTCAAGGGATGTTCGTTTAGGTAAATCGTTGTTGCTTTTCGTTCTTTAGTTACAGTCATTACCTCTGTTTTACTTATGCTAATTTTCATGTTATGTTCCCTACACATTTCATTTACACTATTCATGTGGTCTTGTAATTCAACTTCTGGTTTTGCTATTAGTGCTTGGTCGTCTGCAAACAAGAGGTCTCTAATGGTTTGATTTTCAGATGGTTCTTCTTCCGCGTTCTCGTCATGCGGTGTTCTTGTGGCCTCTGTTTGACTGGTTTCTTTGCATATGTTGTCTATATATGTTATGAACAAGAGAGGGGACAGGACACAACCTTGTCGTTCTCCGGATCTTATAGTAAGGGTTCTGAGTGTCCTCCAGTTGCTCTCACTATGCATTCACTGTTTTTGTATAAGATTCTACATAGGTTTGTTAGATGTGTACTCATTCCATATTGTTTAAGGGTTTCCCACAGCTTGTATAAAAATCTACTCTATCAAATGCCTTTTCTTGGTCGACAAAAGCTAAGTAGTGTTTCATTGAATTCGATTGATTTTTCTATAAGTTGTCTAAGAGCAAAAATGGCATCTGTGCATACTTTGTTTTTCCTAAATCCAAGTTGTGTTTCGCTTTGCTGGAGTCCTATAGTAGTTCGTAATCTTTTCTCAAGAATGTTGCCAAATATTCTCCTAGTATGACTCAACAGTGAAATGCCTCTGTATTCTGTGCAGTCTTTCTTGCTGCCTTTGTTTTTCCAAATTGGGATAATTATGGCGTTTCCCAGTCTCGTGGTGTCTGTTGTTCTACTCAAACATGGTTGAATAGTCTATGTCGCCAAGCTGTTCCTACTTCTCTTGCTGCTTTAATTAGTTCATTTGGTATTTTATCTTGTCTTGTTGATTTATTCAATGGTGCTAATCTGACGGTTTCTATAATTTCTTCTTTCAGTATGTCTGGTTCTAGTTCTTCCGTGGCATCTGTGTCGGTTTCTTGAATTCCCGTGGCATCTGATGGGATGTTGAGAAGTTGTTCGAAGTACTGTTTCCATCTTATTAGGATTTTATTTTTGTTCATTTATTGGTGCTCCATTTCCGCTGTTAATTACTTCAGTTTTCTCCGTAATCCCGTATACTCTCGTGAGTAACGTGACGTGCGCGAGAATCGGTAGCGGTTCTCTCCGCATCGATAACTTACGGGGTATGTGAGCCGGTGGCTCAGAAAGCAATGACAAACTACTGAGCGTAATCTTGCCAAGAAATTAACAATCAGCTAAAAGATGCTGTTGTTGATAGCGATGTCCCGTAAATATATGCGGAAAAAAATAACTATTCTATTCACATGTCTTCTGGCTATTCTATATTCAGTGTAATGGTTTTCCTATTTGCTCTTCGATCACTTTTTATATTTTTCCTGTTTGTCTTTTACAGCTTTCTTTACTTCTGCGTTCATCAACTTGTTATTTTCTTTATCCGTGTTTTGGGTTATTCGTGGTTCCACGTGTTAATTTTGCAGTATTTAAAATGCTTGATTTGAACATCTCCCATTTTTCTTCCACTGTCTTTCCTTCTATAGGTAATTTTACAAAAATTTCAGTTAGTTCTTTCTCAAAATTGTTCCCCACTGCCTCGTCTTTGATGTTTTTTAAGTTTACTGATTCGCATGGCATGTATTTTCCTGGTCTTTGCTTTCTTCTACTGATGGTTCTTATTGTGGCAACGACTGCTTTGTGGTCCTTATACTTAATATGGGCACTGCCCTTGCATCTAATATATTTCTATGTCTGTTATTTCTTGTTAATATAAAATCAATTTGGCTTTTGGTATCTAGATCGTTCCATTTATACCAGATGTATATTTGTGAGTTGTTGTGTTTGTAGAATGTGTTTGTTATATAGAGGTCGTGTTGGCTGTATAGCTCTATCAGTCTACTTCCTTTATCATTTCTTTCATTATGTTGGTCTCCAAATGCTCCAAGGTGTTTTTCTATGCCCGCTCTATTGTGTCCCAGTCTTGCATTGAAGTCTCCCATAACTATGAAGTTGTCCTGCTTATCTATTTTATTTAGAACCTCATGAATGTCTTCGTTGAATTCATCGCAATTCTTGCTCATTATTGTTTGTATTACATATGTTGTAAGTGTTTGTTCTTTTATTCTCACTATTATGATTCTTTTATATATATATATATATATATATATATATATATATATATATATATATATATATATATATATATATATATATATATATATATATATATATATATATATATATATATATATATTATTTCTAGTATTCCTTTTGTTAGCCGTGGTTCAATGACTATTCCCACACCGTGTCTTGCCTTTTCTTGCTGTTCCACTTCAGAGTAGACAAACGTTTAACTGTGGTGGATCTCCTTGCATCCTTCCTAGATTATTCTGGTGTCCGCTATACCCATCAGTCCAATTTTCCTCTCTTACATTGTTTCTGTAAGTTCTTCTTCTTTACTATTAAAACCGCAGACCTTCGTTGTGCCTATGTTTTAAATAGCTGATCTATCTCGTAGTCCGTTAACATTGCCGGGTCTATATCCATTTGTGTCAGTCAGTTTATACTTCTTAGTTTTTCTACGAGCAGTATGAAGATTCCCCGCCAACTTGCTAGGCCTGTCGCAGGTTTAGGATAAAATCTGACCAAAAGGGAGTCCATCCCCTATGTCGAGACATATGCCCATATAAGGAGTCCATCCCCGTATGGCGTTAGCCCATGACCTCGCGGTCATAGTTTCCCAGTCTGCACCGCGTGAATGTGGGGTTGACTTGTGTAGTCTGCGGGTCATCGGCAGGCTACTAATTTTCTCTTTTCACCCCTCCTGGGAAAGGCTAGCCGATCCTAACCGTGCTGGCTGCAGGGCCAGGCGCAGTCCACAACTTGTAGACCCCAATACAACGTGTTTTGTTGCGCACGTAAAAAATCCCTTAGAGGTTGGAAATCGAAAAATAGTAGCCTAACGGCGATGACCGGGCAAAATTTCGAGTTAAAAATCTACTCAAGTATGTCAGGATCCTCACCGGTGCTACGGAGTTCGTGCACTGAGCTGAGATTCTCCGGACTCAGGCTTGAGTTAGGAGTATAACGGAGCACTTATGGGTTACACCCGTGTGTCGTGATGTTGATCCGCCGACTAAACTAAACTAAACTAAACTAAACTAAACTAAACTAGACTAACCTAAACTGCTTACTCTTTTCTATTTTCAATAGCTGTGGAATTTTCAACCTGCGAAACGTGAGTATGGGTCCTCGTCCGTTTCAGGGGAGGTTAGGGGCTCGACCGTGTCAAAGGAGGTTAGGGGCTCGACCGTGTCAAGGGAGGTTAGGGGCTCGATCCACAACTCCTGTATCAGTGGGGTGTTTACCATGCTTGTTTTCTTACTGTGATAAAAGTGTGGAGACGAATTTGCACCTGCTTGAACTAGTCTGCCGGTCTGCGTGGCCTGTGCCCTTCGCCTCCGCCATATTCTGTTGTATGTTGTGTGTGTGTGTGTGTGTGTGTGTGTGTGTGTGTGTGTGTGTGTGTGTGTGTGTATTCACGTATTTGACACACTTTGACTCGACTGCTTTCAAGGAACCCTTCGTTTCAACGCACGCACACACAAATACGCACAAGCGCTCACACAGGCGTACGGACACATACACACACGTTCACACACACAAGCGCGAGCACATACATACACACGCACGCGCACACATACACACATACATACACGCACTATATACACACATACATTCACAAGCGTGCTCGCACGCACACACACACTCACACACACTCACTCACACACATGGCTTTCAGTAGATTGCGACCTCGTGTGATGTTGCCTCAGCTTGTCTCTGGCGCTGTTATTTATGTCTTCTTTTTCATGTCAAGTGCCTCGTGGACTTCCTCCTTTGTTTGCCTCTCGCCCAGAAAGCTTCATCAGGTCTTCTTCTGAAAGCCTGCGTTTCAAAAGATTCAACTACATTCTCAGCCTCAAGACCAGGCTTGTATGTCTACTCCATCAACGCAACTAATGTCCTTGTTTCCACTCTATCTCTACACTCAACGCTCATGGTTTCCACTCTACCTCTATACTCAACGCTCATGGTTTCCACTCTATCTCTACACCCAACGCTCATAGTTTCCACTCTACCTCTACACTCAACGCTCATGGCTTCCACTCTACCTCTAAACTCAACGCTCATGGCTTCCACTCTACCTCTACACTCAACGCTCATGGTTTCCACTCTATCTCTACACTCAACGCTCATGGCTTCCACTCTACCTCTACACTTAACGCTCATGGTTTCCACTCTATCTCTACACTCAACGCTCATGGCTTCCACTCTACCTCTACACTTAACGCTCATGGTTTCCACTCTACCTCTACACTCAACGCTCATGGTTTCCAATCTACCTCTACACTCAACGCTCATGGCTTCTACTCTACCTCTACACTCAACGCTCATGGCTTCCACTCTACCTCTACACTCAACGCTCATGGTTTCCACTCTACTTCTACACTCAACGCTCATGGCTTCTACTCTACCTCTACACTCAACGCTCATGGCTTCCACTCTACCTCTACACTCAACGCTCATGGTTTCCACTCTACCTCTATACTCAAAGCTCATGGTTTCCACTCTATCTCTACACCCAACGCTCATAGTTTCCACTCTACCTCTACACTCAACGCTCATCGTTTCCACTCTATCTCTACACTCAACGCTCATGATTTCCACTCTATCTCTACACCCAACGATCATGGTTTCCACTCTACCTCTACACTCAACGCTCATGGCTTACACTCTACCTCTACACTCAACGCTCATGGCTTCCACTCTACCTCTAAACTCAACGCCCATGGCTTCCACTCTACCTCTACACTCAACGCTCATGGCTTCTACTCTACCTCTACACTCAACGCTCATGGCTTCCACTCTACCTCTACACTCAACGCTCATGGCTTCCACTCTACCTCTACACTCAACGCTCATTGTTTCCACTCTATCTCTACACCTAACGCTCATGACTTCCACTCTACCTCTACACTCAACGCTCATGGCTTCCACTCTACCTCTACACCTAACGCTCATGGCTTCCACTCTACCTCTACACTCAACGCTCATGGTTTCCACTCTACCTCTATACTCAAAGCTCATGGTTTCCACTTTATCTCTACACCCAACGCTCATAGTTTCCACTCTACCTCTACACTCAACGCTCATCGTTTCCACTCTATCTCTACACTCAACGCTCATGATTTCCACTCTATCTCTACACCCAACGATCATGGTTTCCACTCTACCTCTACACTCAACGCTCATGGCTTACACTCTACCTCTACACTCAACGCTCATGGCTTCCACTCTACCTCTAAACTCAACGCTCATGGCTTCCACTCTACCTCTACACCTAACGCTCATGGCTTCCACTCTACCTCTACACTCAACGCTCATGGCTTCCACTCTACCTCTACACTCAACGCTCATGGCTTCCACTCTACCTCTACACTCAACGCTCATTGATTCCACTCTATCTCTACACCTAACGCTCATGACTTCCACTCTACCTCTACACTCAACGCTCATGGTTTCCACTCTATCTCTATACCCAACGCTAATGGTTTCCACTCTACCTCTACACTCAACGCTCATGGCTTTCACTCTACCTCTACACCCAACGCTCATAGTTTCCACTCTATCTCTACACCTAACGCTCATGGCTTCCACTCTACCTCTAGACCTAACGCTCATGGCTTCCACTCTACCTCTACACTCAACGCTCATGGCTTCTACTCTACCTCTACACTCAACGCTCATGGCTTCCACTCTACCTCTACACTCAACGCTCATGGCTTCCACTCTACCTCTACACTCAACGCTCATTGTTTCCACTCTATCTCTACACCTAACGCTCATGACTTCCACTCTACCTCTACACTCAACGCTCATGGCTTCCACTCTACCTCTACACCTAACGCTCATGGCTTCCACTCTACCTCTACACTCAACGCTCATGGTTTCCACTCTACCTCTATACTCAAAGCTCATGGTTTCCACTCTATCTCTACACCCAACGCTCATAGTTTCCACTCTACCTCTACACTCAACGCTCATGGTTTCCACTCTATCTCTACACTCAACGCTCATGATTTCCACTCTATCTCTACACCCAACGATCATGGTTTCCACTCTACCTCTACACCTAACGCTCATGGCTTCCACTCTACCTCTACACTCAACGCTCATGGCTTCCACTCTACCTCTAAACTCAACGCTTATGGCTTCCACTCTACCTCTACACCTAACGCTCATGGCTTCCACTCTACCTCTACACTCAACGCTCATGGCTTCCACTCTACCTCTACACTCAACGCTCATGGCTTCCACTCTACCTCTACACTCAACGCTCATTGTTTCCACTCTATCTCTACACCTAACGCTCATGACTTCCACTCTACCTCTACACTCAACGCTCATGGCTTCCACTCTACCTCTACACCTAACGCTCATGGCTTCCACTCTACCTCTACACTCAACGCTCATGGCTTCCACTCTACCTCTACACTCAACGCTCATGGCTTCCACTCTACCTCTAGACCTAACGCTCATGGCTTCCACTCTACCTCTACACTCAACGCTCATGGCTTCCACTCTACCTCTATACCTAACGCTCATGGCTTCCACTCTACCTCTACACTCAACGCTCATGGTTTCCACTCTACCTCTACACTCAACGCTCATGGTTTCCACTCTACCTCTACACTCAACGCTCATGGCTTCTACTCTACCTCTACACTCAACGCTCATGGCTTCCACTCTACCTCTACACTCAACGCTCATGGTTTCCACTCTACCTCTACACTCAACGCTCATGGCTTCTACTCTACCTCTACACTCAACGCTCATGGCTTCCACTCTACCTCTACACTCAACGCTCATGGTTTCCACTCTACCACTATACTCAAAGGTCATGGTTTCCACTCTATCTCTACACCCAACGGTCATAGTTTCCACTCTACCTCTACACTCAACGCTCATCGTTTCCACTCTATCTCTACACTCAACGCTCATGATTTCCACTCTATCTCTACACCCAACGATCATGGTTTCCACTCTACCTCTACACTCAACGCTCATGGCTTACACTCTACCTCTACACTCAACGCTCATGGCTTCCACTCTACCTCTAAACTCAACGCTCATGGCTTCCACTCTACCTCTACACTCAACGCTCATGGCTTCTACTCTACCTCTACACTCAACGCTCATGGCTTCCACTCTACCTCTACACTCAACGCTCATGGCTTCCACCCTACCTCTACACTCAACGCTCATTGTTTCCACTCTATCTCTACACCTAACGCTCATGACTTCCACTCTACCTCTACACTCAACGCTCATGGCTTCCACTCTACCTCTACACCTAACGCTCATGGCTTCCACTCTACCTCTACACTCAACGCTCATGGTTTCCACTCTACCTCTATACTCAAAGCTCATGGTTTCCACTTTATCTCTACACCCAACGCTCATAGTTTCCACTCTACCTCTACACTCAACGCTCATCGTTTCCACTCTATCTCTACACTCAACGCTCATGATTTCCACTCTATCTCTACACCAAACGATCATGGTTTCCACTCTACCTCTGCACTCAACGCTCATGGCTTACACTCTACCTCTACACTCAACGCTCATGGCTTCCACTCTACCTCTAAACTCAACGCTCATGGCTTCCACTCTACCTCTACACCTAACGCTCATGGCTTCCACTCTACCTCTACACTCAACGCTCATGGCTTCCACTCTACCTCTACACTCAACGCTCATGGCTTCCACTCTACCTCTACACTCAACGCTCATTGTTACCACTCTATCTCTACACCTAACGCTCATGACTTCCACTCTACCTCTACACTCAACGCTCATGGTTTCCACTCTATCTCTATACCCAACGCTAATGGTTTCCACTCTACCTCTACACTCAACGCTCATGGCTTTCACTCTACCTCTACACCCAACGCTCATAGATTCCACTCTATCTCTACACCTAACGCTCATGGCTTCCACTCTACCTCTAGACCTAACGCTCATGGCTTCCACTCTACCTCTACACTCAACGCTCATGGCTTCTACTCTACCTCTACACTCAACGCTCATGGCTTCCACTCTACCTCTACACTCAACGCTCATGGCTTCCACTCTACGTCTACACTCAACGCTCATTGTTTCCACTCTATCTCTACACCTAACGCTCATGACTTCCACTCTACCTCTACACTCAACGCTCATGGCTTCCACTCTACCTCTACACCTAACGCTCATGGCTTCCACTCTACCTCTACACTCAACGCTCATGGTTTCCACTCTACCTCTATACTCAAAGCTCATGGTTTCCACTCTATCTCTACACCCAACGCTCATAGTTTCCACTCTACCTCTACACTCAACGCTCATGGTTTCCACTCTATCTCTACACTCAACGCTCATGATTTCCACTCTATCTCTACACCCAACGATCATGGTTTCCACTCTACCTCTACACCTAACGCTCATGGCTTCCACTCTACCTCTACACTCAACGCTCATGGCTTCCACTCTACCTCTAAACTCAACGCTTATGGCTTCCACTCTACCTCTACACCTAACGCTCATGGCTTCCACTCTACCTCTACACTCAACGCTCATGGCTTCCACTCTACCTCTACACTCAACGCTCATGGCTTCCACTCTACCTCTACACTCAACGCTCATTGTTTCCACTCTATCTCTACACCTAACGCTCATGACTTCCACTCTACCTCTACACTCAACGCTCATGGCTTCCACTCTACCTCTACACCTAACGCTCATGGCTTCCACTCTACCTCTACACTCAACGCTCATGGCTTCCACTCTACCTCTACACTCAACGCTCATGGCTTCCACTCTACCTCTAGACCTAACGCTCATGGCTTCCACTCTACCTCTACACTCAACGCTCATGGCTTCCACTCTACCTCTACACCTAACGCTCATGGCTTCCACTCTACCTCTACACTCAACGCTCATGGTTTCCATTCTACCTCTACACTCAACGCTCATGGTTTTCACTCTATCTCTACACTCAACGCTCATTGTTTCCACTCTACCTCTACACTCAACGCTCATGGTTTCCACTCTACCTCTACACCCAACGCTCATGGTTTCCACTCTACCTCTACACTCAACGCTCATGGCTTCCACTCTACTTCTACACTCAACGCTCTTGGCTTCCACTCTACCTCTACACTCAACGCTCATGGTTTCCACTCTACCTCTACACTCAACGCTCATGGCTTCCACTCTACCTCTACACTCAACGCTCATGGTTTCCACTCTACCTCTACACTCAACGCTCATGGCTTCCACTCTACCTCTACACTCAACGCTCATGGCTTCCACTCTACCTCTACACTCAACGCTCATGGCTTCCACTCTACCTCTACACTCAACGCTCATCGCTTCCACTCTACCTCTACACCTAACGCTCATGGCTTCCACTCTACCTCTACACTCAGCGCTCATGGTTTCCACTCTACCTCTACACTCAACGCTCATTGTTTCCACTCTACCTCTACACCTAACGCTCATGGCTTCCACTCTACCTCTACACTCAACGCTCATCGCTTCCACTCTACCTCTACACCTAACGCTCATGGCTTCCACTCTACCTCTACACTCAGCGCTCATGGTTTCCACTCTACCTCTACACTCAACGCTCATTGTTTCCACTCTACCTCTACACCTAACGCTCATGACTTCCACTCTACCTCTACACTCAACGCTCATGTTTTTGTCTTACTTCCCAAGACATTTCCTGGAACCCATTTTAGGCCGGATAGACCTGGGAGCTCAAGTGACTTAAACATACGTCTCGATGCGGTTTCGAACTCATGCCCAACGGGCCATCAGACGGGTGTCAAGCTACTACTATACCGCAGCTGCTTTCATGTGTTTTTATGTGTATGATTATGTAAGGTATGCTAGGACACAAACAAGTCATAATACGACTTAATAAACTGGAAGTCACTTTAGTACAGTTACAACACATTTACAAACAATTGTTAGAGGAGCGTCTGTCCCATAATGGCAAATAAAAGTTAGTTGCATATCCTTTAAAGGACGTAGCAATCAACTCCAGGATTTTTTTTTTTTTTTTGGATTTACGCTTTTTGTGATTCTTGGGCTGGTTCTTCAGTATTTTGCCATAGATTTCTAAACGAGCGGCACTCATACCATTGTATAGAAACTAAAGCAAGACCGACTGCTTCCAGATCGCCCGCAGGCGTGTTTCAAACGTGGTATGGGGGATTACGAATTGCATACATAAGCCTTTCGCCACAGAGACGGCACAACTATGACACAAACAAGTCATAAATCGACTTAACAAACTGGACATAACTTTCATACAATTAAACCGCATTCACAAACAATTGTAGTAGGAGCGTCCATCCGCTAAAGAAAACATAACACCAAAAGCTTCATAAACCTGAAAGACATTAGCCTCTATCACCAGCTGAATCACCGCCTGCCCTTTTCGTTGAGCCAGTTCAGTTAATAATAAACTCACCAGACGAGAAACCACAGGGGAGAGATGCCAGCGTAGGAGTGAAAGGGAAACCCCAAAGATACGGCCAGAAGTGTGTGCCGTGGTTTCCATATCGCGTGTGGGTGTGGCAGTGGTTAATGAATATTTCAGTGACTCCCTCTCTCTGTTGTTGTCATTGGAGACACGCTGGTGACGTTTGCTAAATGGCGCCGCTCAAGTGGCGCCTATATTTTTATTGCAACGCTATGGCATCTACCGAGCTAGGGTTTGAGAATTGGATGCCCTTTCTGTGGCGTAAATTATGCAGTTTGTTGCGCTAAGTTGCTGACAGTTATTGAATAGACTGTAATCAACGTGCTTTGGTGGTTCAGAATGTAAACCCTGTCTGATTCAGAGCCCACGTAATGTCAATACCAGAAGACTTCTAACCATCATAATTATGCCACTGGTTGGAGGTCAGCAATGACGAATTTGTTAAAGCGTTCGTTCTTAAACTTCCAGTGCGCTGATACCGGCGTAACAGGTTCAACCCCTACACCGGCCAGCTGAACTAAAATGTTGACTTCTCCCCTTGATTTGGGGATGTGCTTGCTTGCTTGCTTGCTTGTGTTCGCTGGCTGTGAACTCCAGCGTGAAGTCCTGTATGTCGGATGAATACATCCTGTTGTCCAACATCAATGTGATGTCATACAAGACCTGAGGTTTGCGTGAGTATCCGTTGTCCTATGTCTGGCTTCTTGGTGTGCAGACTGGTGGTTCCTCGCCATGCAGGCAGATACTCTCCGGTTTTGGAGGAAATTTGGGGAAGTATATTACAAGTACCTCAAAAGTCGGAGTAGGTTCGCCTGATGGCGAGGGACACTGGTAATCTCACATCTCATCTCATGGCAGTGGTAATATGGAAAGCTAATTCACCCGTCCATAATGGGGCGTGCCGATAAGCATGGGCGGTCATGATTCGCCACTTCACTCGATGTGAAGAGTCTTGGATCAGCTCAGTGTTCTTGTCTAGACCATGCCACGTGGCCAGTCTGTCCAGGTATTTACTTCTCTGTCTTCTCCTTATTGTATTCCCTTCGATCTTGCCAGTTTCACCAAGTTCTCCAATTTATTTCTTCTCATAATATGGAAAAAATGTGACTGTTCTACGTCTAATTTATCTAATCAGTTTACTTCTTCTTCTTCTTCGTTCATCCGGAGTTTTTTTTTTCTCGGATGTGATTGCGTTGTGCCTGTTTACAGCAGAGCTGCGTTCTTGCGCCGTTAGGCCGACACATCTGATTTCTGCGGTAATCAGTTTACGATTTTCATTTGTTTATTGTAGGACTTTGTCATTGGTTTTTCTCTATGTTTTTGGTATTCTTTGCATTACACTCAGAAACCACATTTCCACTGCCATGAAATGTTTTTCACATCCATACAAACGTGCAGGCTCTAAGTAGCACCTCAACACTCTGTTTCTCGCAGGAATTGACATCCTTTTATTGGCCAGTATGTCTTTCATCTTGCAAAAGGCTACTTTAGTCATAACGATCCTTGTTCTAATCTCCTCAAGGCATCTCCCATCAGATGTTATGACTGCTTCGATATAATTGTACCGATTCACTTTTTTTAAAGATTATTCGCATTTACTAGTATATTACAGTGTGGTATTTCGTTCTTCCTAGTGGCGACCATAATCTAATAGACACGCAAACATCAGAAAAAGTAGCACGTGTTGGACTACGCTTGAGTTCAAAAAAGCGAAAAAAAAACAATTTAGTTGGTTCTATCGTGATGTAGAATATAAACTCTGCCTGACTCAGCACCCACATAATGTAAACAACAGACGATTTCTAACCATCATAATTATCTATCAGGCCCTTTGCAGAACGTTATCTCATCACGCCCTCTGAGATGTGTCTCGATCTCTTCCCAGCTCTCCCGCCTCATGCCCCGGGTGTCCGCCCCTCTTCTTCCATCAACCAGGCCTCCCATCACTGTTCTCTCTATGCCACTGTGATGTTTAATATGGTCAAAGTGTTTCAATTTTCCGACACCATTCTGTGTTTGAGTCGCTTTTCTTCAGAGTTCCCATATGGTAGAACGTCAGTAGTTTGTTTCTTTCTTGGTTCATGAAATTCTAAGAACTTCTCTTAATGTCCAGTTTCATAAGTCCCGATTGTCTTCTTGCTCAACTCAACAGCTCAACTCAAGAACTCAACTCAACTCAACAACTCAACTCAACGCTTCAACTCAACTCAACAGCTCATCTCAACAACTCAATTCAACAACTCAACTTACAAACTCAACTCAACAACTCAACTCAACAACTCAACTCAACAACTTAACTTAACAACGAAACTCAATAACTCAACTCAATGCCTCAACTCAACGCCTCAACTCAACAACTCAACTCAACTCAACTCAGCAACTCAACAGATCTAAAGAAGGCTCCCTGCAACCTGATGGAACATCCTGCTGAACAGAGTATCCATTTCTGGACAGGTTGACATGTTTGCTCTCAGGATATTCTCACACATGCTTAGTCATGTCACAAAATAAAACCGTGTGTTTAACCGGTTGATTATTCTAGAGGATTTTTTGATTAACCGGACTATCTGCTAAGCAACAAGTGTTTCAACTTATACAGAGAAAACATTCATAGTTGTGGCTGCACGTGTTTCCAAAACAGGTCGGGCAGAAATAACAGTTGTACTTGTACATATGGTTGACGGATTGGCCACACTCGGAAGTGCGGGAGACGAATCCCGACAATTGCCGTGACAGTTTGTCAACATTTGAATGCAGATGGAGCCCGGAGGATCATAGTGGCAATCGGATGTTAACCATCACCTGTCGGACAAAATTAAACAGTGGCAGAGGTATAGAGGAAGTGAGGGCGCTGAATCATATATCACTTTGACAAGTCATAAACATATCAGAGGGAAAACGGAAGTACTTAGCACGGAAGTAACAGTACATATGTCAATTCTTAGTTTCCGGAACATCGAGAAGATTGACGGCTGGTTATTTGCGACTGTTGTTGGGGGTATACAGGAACTCGCTGGCTTGTTTTGGGAATCTAAACAAGTGATGACAACTTTGACAAGGACTAAAGCCTGGAAAAATCGATTCTTGACAATGGATGATATGGGCAAATAACACCTGCAGGACGTCACCCATATCACGTGACCAATTTTAGGTTTTGCCATAAACCATGATTGGGAGAAAGGGAGTTGACCAAAACCGTGGATTATGATGGACGTGTTTGTGGGAGAGCTCTACAGTGTTAGATTAATTTAAGATTAACTAGCATGTGCCGTTATGGCAAAGTGTAGTAGCCATCCCGGGAATGAGGCGGTTTTTGCATAAGGTAGTCAATATAGTCTATTAGTTCTAATTAATATAGAATGTAGCCTTGTTAAACTATAGTGTGATGATTAGCACTGTTAGTGGAAACTAGTTAGAGTAGAATAGTGATATTAGCTCTGCTAGTTAAGAATAGAGTACTGATGGATAATTGGGAGACGGGGGAATTGCCCGCTGGGGTTTTGCACTCTGTATGGGTCTTTCCTTGTCATAGCCTGATTCGGCCCTAGGTGGGTAGCTAATCTGCTCTAGGACATAGTTTAGTTAGCTAAAGATCATTCAGCAAGTCGATAGGCTTACACTAAGCCGAAAGGATCAGTGACTAGTACTATCACCAGATGTGTTGTTTCTATCCTAGGTTCCCTACTAGATCCAAGGAAACTCAACAAGTTTTGGGAAAGATTCAAATCTCATTCGGAAGAACACCAGTTCAACAATCAATAAAGTTGCGTACAGAACGTAACTAAAGCTAGAAGGAAGTTGATTCACCAAAGAGAGTGATGATTACTGATGCACCACACAACATCAGACAGTAGTAACTAACTGAGAACATTACTGATTATAGTTACCTAGTGTGATATAATCTCGTGTAATAGAACACAAGACATGATACTTGAGGCTAGATAGACACGAGTGAGGAACAAGTACATTAACAATTAACATTAATAACTGTGTACACACTACAAAGGACTTGTGCATTTTTTTTAATGAACGATAGGAACGGACATTGTGTAGGGTGCAACTGGTCCATGATTAACTGTTTATACCACCGGTGTCTATTTCGGATGTTCATGAAATGGGATTACCAGAGGTCTACAGAGGCAAATCAGTATCCAGCAGGATGGTTTCGGCGCTGGGTGAGTAGTACATGTTCTGACGTAACGTGCTGTGGTCTATCCTTGCTGGGATCAGCTGACTGGATTGTTGTCTGAGAGTCCGATTCTACACACTTTATAGAACACGTCACACATTTTCTTCACATACACGTCTCATATACTTTACACTTTTCTTTTAATAAATTAATCTTTATTAAATTTTAGAAGCAAGAGTTGTTGAAGATGGGGCTGGTTATCAACCAAGATAAGACAGAATATATGGTAATTTCAAGAGACGGAATGGCTAGAAACTCTGGCCACATACAAATAGATAATATGACCATTAAAAGAACGGAAACATACAAATACCTGGGTATGATCTTCAACTGCCCCAACATCATAAGGGAAGAAATACAAACTAGAATCAACTCTGGAAATAAGATATACTATGCAATACAACATCTACTAAAATCAAAGGCGCTATCTCGTAACACCAAAATCACAATATACAAAACACTGATCAGACCAGTTGTGCTGTATGGCTCTGAAACCTGGAGTACAACGAAAGGAGACGAAGCCTTGTTACAAACCTTTGAGAACAAAATTTTAAGACGCATCTTTGGACCCATTAGGGATACACAAAGTGGAGAGTGGAAAAGAAGAAGTAACAAAGACATTTATGATCTGTTTAAGTCCCCGCTAATCACTGGTATCATGAAGGCTAATAGACTACAATGGCTGGGGCATATAGAAAGAATGGAAGATAATAGGGAAACAAAACTCGCTTACACTCAGGAAATAAATGACCGTAGACCCCGAGGTAGACCAAGAAGGCGGTGGAGAGATAATACATGTACAGACCTACAAGCACTTGGAATCAACGACTGGCAAGAGAAGGTCCACCAGAGAGACGAATGGAGACGGATTGTATTTGCAGCAAAGAACCTCAATGGCTCGGAACGCTGAAGAAGAAGAAGAAGAGTTGTTGAGTATGTTGCGTTGGGGAAGTATGAGAAGGGGGGCATAGTACGACAGTGAGAGAGTGATAGGAAAAGGTGTCCACGGGCTGATGGAGTGTGTTGGACGGAAGCTGGTGGATTCTCCAGAATATTGAGAGGAAAATATTATAATGTGGGTGTCGACTCTCTTCACTCCAGGGACGACACTGTAAAGGAGGACACGACAAGTCACCCTCTACGAAAGCCACCAGAGTCCCCGTGCTTGTAAGTACAGCAACAATTAACATTGAACAAGTCCTAAAAGAAACAAATGAAAATCGTAACTGATTGGAGAATGTAGGGCACGTTAAGAGAAGAAATAAACTGGAATATTTAGTGGCAAGACTGATGAGAACAGAGCGAAGCAAAGGCAAAGAGATAA
>OY992876.1:249148445-249160945 GCA_963921405.1 Cepaea hortensis | reverse complement strand
CCCACACAGTGGGCTTTTGATTCAGACTTTCCACGTAATGGATTTGCTATCCAAGCAATATTCCATTTCGTGCCACTAGGACACTTTTCCACCTTTTATGAAGCCCACACAGTGGGCTTTTGATTCGGACTTTCCACGTAATGGATTTGCTATCCAAGCAATATTCCATTTCGTGCCACTAGGACACTTTTCCACCTTTTATGAAGCCCACACAATGGGCTTTTGATTTGGACTTTCCACGTAATGGATTTGCTATCCAAGCAATATTCCATTTCATGCCTCTGGGTCTTCATGCACCTTTAAATGTCAACCTGTATATAGTTAAAGTAATCTGCGGTCAACTTTAGCTTGTTGATATCTCCATAGAGCTTGTCCTCAAATGAAGCAGGTGTGGGCCAAAATATCTTTCTCTGTTCTGCATACGTTGGGCAATCCTGCAGCAAATGTTTTGCTGTCATTTTTCCAGTTCTACAATTACATTCATCGGTATCTCCTATCTTTAGTTTATTGAACAAGTGGTATTTCAGCCTGTTGTGTCCTGTGCGGAGTCTGAAGATTGCTACTTGTTCTCTTCTGTCGAGTTTGTAATATGCATCATCCTTCTGATGGCCTGGATGCTCTGATTCCCATTTGGTTCTATAAGTGCTTTTTATCAACCTCTTTGCCTCATTATAGGTTATGTCTATGTCAGGCTGTGGTAGTCGTCCGCCCTCTTTTGCCAGTCTGTCAGCCTCTTCGTTTCCAGGTATACTGCAATGTGATGGGATCCACTGTATTACAACTTTTTTGGATTTCTGGCATAGACCATGGAGTGCTGCTCTTAGGTCAGTTAGTTCTGTGCTGTTATTGCTCTTCAGTATTGAGACAGCTGACTTTGCATCTGTGAAGATAGCTATTTGCTTCTCTTTATTTTCCTCCATCAGGAGCATTTCTGCTGCAGTTTTCAGAGCCTCTACCTCCGCTTTGAAGTTACTTGAAAATTTTCCAGTTGCCATTGAATGTGTTTTTTTCGCTCCATTTTTTAAATTTAGGAGAATTCCTCCTCCTCCATTCTCTATTGAATTTTTGGCTGATCCATCTGTATATGCATGGGTCCAATTCCTGCTTGGGTAATGTTCTTTTATGTAGTTTAGGGTTATTTTTCTTCTTTCAGTTTCATGCTGAGTGTTCTTTTTCTCAATACCAGGAATGTTTTCTATCATCTCAGGCAGTTGCTGCTGTCTCCAAGCTGGGAACTTGTGTGCATTGTGTATGGGCTTGACTGTTGATATGTTAAGAATAGGATCTGACCTAATCCTTCGTTTTGCAGTTTCTACAAAGTTGCTACGCTTCAGTCTTCCCTTTCCAAAACCATTAAATCTGTTGTACATAGGGTGGTCTGTCAATCTTCTAAATTTTTCTGCTTGTTGCTGGGCTCTGCTATCTCTTCTATCCTGCATTGGTTGTAAACAAGTGATCTTTTCTAATTCATTAATAGGCGTTGTCTTCAGGCTTCCAGTTATGATTCGCATTCCTTGATTTTGGACTCTACTTATTTTGTTAAAGTTTGACTTAGCTGCTGTTGCCCAAGCTGCAATGCCATATTCCAGTACTGGCCTCACCCGCCCAGTATATAACTTCTTGAGAACTTTCTCATCTGCTCCCCATGTTGTACCAGCAAGCTTTTTCATGATTGCCATTCTTTGCCTTGCTCTTGTTCGATTTTTCTCAACCTGTGTCTTCCATGTCAGGCGACGATCAAAGGTGACTCCTAGATAGTTTGGATTTTCTTCATGGCGCAATATTTTTCCATTCAATACCAGCTTAGGTTGCTGAGTTTTAGTTGAGAGGGAGAACACTGTGCATGTTGTTTTCTCCTCACTTATCTTCACTAGCCATGATTTTGACCAGTCCTCTAGCGCTAATAGGGCTTGCTGTATTCTGCTGTTAGCTGTACTAATATATTCTTCAGATGTCCATATGGCTAGGTCATCTGCAAAGGATGATGTGTGTACTCTGGCTGGAAAATTTTCCGTGATGTCGTTTATATATGCTAGGAATAATGTTGGTGAAAGAACTCCTCCTTGGGGGACACCTTGCTCCAACAGCATCATTTTGCTGGTTTGTCCTTGTACTTTTGTCCTGGCAGTTCTGTTCTCAAGGTAGTGGCTGATCCATTTGTACATTTTCCCGCAAACATGCATTTTTTGCAGTTTTACTTTCAGTCCTTCCTTCCATACTTTATCAAATGTTTTTTCTAAATCTATCCAGACTGCTAGTGTGTGCTTTTTCTCTTGGAAGGCATCCTCTATTTCCTGAGCTATATAGGTTATTTGATCTTCAGTAGATCTGTACTTTCTGAATCCTGCTTGGTGAGGTGTTAAGAGTTGGTTTTCTTCCAGATGCCATGTTAGCCTGCCATTGATAATGCGTTCCATTAATTTTCCTACACAGCTAAGAAGACTGATAGGTCGATAGCCATTTGGTTCTTCCAGGTCTTTTCCTTTCTTTGGGACTGGTATTAGTATAGCTTCCTTCCATGCCTGTGGGACTATTCCCCTCTTCCAGCTGTAATTTAGGACTGCTAGTAGTTTCTTTTTTGCCTTAGTGCCTAGTCCTATTAGCATTTCATTTGTGATTCCATCCTTTCCTGGTGATGTCTTCTTTTTTAGGGTATTCATTGCCTGTTCCATTTCTTCCATTGTTAGATTTGCCATCATATATTCTGCTGCTGTCTCTGTATATGTATGATGCATCTGTTTATCTTTGATTGCTTTCTTCTGTTCGGCTGTAATATCAATGTGGTTTGCACTGGCATAGTGTTCCATTAGTGCATTTGCAGCCTTTTTTCCTGTAAGCAAGGAATTTCCTTGTTTAATTGTTATTTGTTTGTTTCTAGGTCCTTCATTGTTCATGGCTTTCACTAGTTTCCATAGTTTGTTTCCATCCCTGTCAAAATTCAGGTTTTCTGTTTTTTTCCTCCAACAATCTCTTGTTGTTTGATTTACTGTTCTTTTATATTTTGCTGAGATGGCTTTGAGAGAGATGTTCGCTTCAGTTGTTTGTTCTCTCTCTGCGGTCTTCCTAGCATCTTCAACTTTGTCCTCCAAAAATTGTAGTTCTTCAGTCCAGTATGGTTTGTAATTTTTCCTTGCTCCTCTTGGAATAGACTCAGTGGCTGCCTGTATTATTGCTCTGTTTAGACTTTCCACCATTTGCTTCATGTTGCCATATCGTGTATTTACGTTTTCACAATATTTGTCTGTTAGTATGGCAAATCTGTCCCAATCTGCTCGTTTGTAATTCCAGCGGGGCAAAGGCTTTTGCTCCTGTGGAACATACTCCATATTTATTACAAGCTTGATTGGTCTGTGGTCACTACCTGCTAATTGGTCCAGCACATGGCGATCGATTTTGTGGAGGATGTCTCCTGTGCAGAAAGCTAAGTCTGGAGTAGAAGTGGTAATCCATCTTCTGGAGTAGAAGCTCGGTGTGTCATCCGCTTTGTTAAGTAGATGGAGATTTGAGTCTATTTCCCAGTCCTCCACTTCATCTCCTCTTTTGTCAGTATCTGGGTATCCCCATCTTTCTGAACGGCTATTAAAGTCTCCGACAACAATGCAATTTGTGTCAGTTATTTCCATGTTTTAGAGTGTAAGATCCTTATCTGCCGGGCTATATAGATTGTAAATTCTTATTTTCACGTCCTTTATCATTATATCAACACCTATAATTTCCGTTTGGTTGTCAGAGATCACAGATACTTCGCTGCAAGGTATTGTATTTCGTGTAAGTATTACAACTCCTCCTTTATGTCCTTCGCGGTCGAAACGTGTGGCCTGATATCCCTCGACTGAAAATGTGCGATTGGCGTTGAGGTGTGTCTCTTGAATGCATGCCACATCTATTCTATCTTTATGAAGACGCTTTGTTAGGGAGGCTTTCTTGTTATAAACTCCTTCTGCATTCCATTGTAGTATGTTGAGTGTCCGGGGTGTTTGGTCAATAGCTCTTAACCTACTCCTCTGTGCCTTGACTCCACAGCACAGGGGAAGGTGACCACCAGTAGTCATGGGTGGACCCCCTCGAGGCAGGGGGCCCGGCACTATCACCGCCTGATGGGACTTCACGGGATTAGCACCATATCGATTAAATTTCATCTGTGGCATCATGAAATGATAAAGTTACGTTGCACTTCTTTGTCAAGCCTGTGGCTCAGTACATCCGATTTCGACAAGCATTTGTTCGGGATGCTTTCCCTAGCCTTTGACTGTCCCCAGTCTACCTACAAGGCAGCAGGTTTGTGCGTCACTTCGTCTGGTCCCTCTCCCTTGACCTGTCCGACATGGGTGACCCTACCAGTAGCTGTGCTACCGTCGGCATAGCTCTTGGGGTCATTGGAACGCTCAAGCCCCTCTACCTCGTCAAGGTGGACGCACGGCAGAGGGGGAACCACCGACTCAAAGACAGTCAGATGGGTTGTCAAGCGTATTCAAGTGGAGCTGACAGATGAACAAATCCTGAAGTAGCTGCACCAGGAGAATCTTCAATCCGAATCTTGGGGGCGGAGCGGATCCTGACGTACTCCAAGATACCTACTACGCTGGCGGTGGTGACGACTGAGGGCAGCGAGATACCAAACCAAGTATCGATAAACCAGAAAGTACAACATCCTGAAAGATTCATACCAAGAATCACTCAATGTTCCAGATGCCAGAGAGCCGGCCACAGCAGAGCAACATATCGCAGTAAGACGGAAATCTGCCGATGCTGCGCCGATCACCACGCCTTCAAGGAGTGTCCGCTGGCCAAGCTGGACACGGACTTCCGAGCACCCAACAACAAAAGAATGTGCGCCAACTGCCTGGGCAAGCACGGAGCAAGATATCTGGGCTGTCCTTACCTCCAAAGACACAGAGACATCTTTAAAGTTCGCCATCACCACAAAGACACCATATGCGGACAGTCACGTGCATCTCGCTAGCGGAAAGATCTCAACTACAAAGCCAGATAGACGAGCTAAGAAATCATATCAAGCTACTTGAAACACCGGCACAAACCAGCGACAATGAAAAACTGCTTGCTGAAATAAAGGAGATCCAGCAAAACATCAAACAAGATCCAGACGACAAAGAAGAATAAAGGATTCTACGAGACATCAAGGCGAAGGGAGAAATGCTAAAAACTGAAAGGGGGCCAAGCCAAATCAAACTAGCAGAAACCAAGAAAAAGACCGCAGAAAAGATGCAAGATGAAACCCTACAAAAGACCGAGCCGGAACCACAAACTAAAGCCAACATCCCAACCCGACGCCCAAGAAACTCAAGGGGAAGCCAATATTTCGCCAGACCTCTGAAGAAAACCTAGATGAGCACAAGGACAACGACATAGAGGACACCCCGCGGCCACCACCACTTCCCTTGGAGAATCTCATCGTGATGTGCAAATAAAATGAAAGGAAAGAACAACTCAGGCGCCAGGAATACAAAAGGCGAATGGCAGAAAAGGAAAAACAGAATCTCATGAAATTCAAGCACCGAATGACCCTTCAAGAATACCCAGAAATACACCTGACTGATGAATACCCAAATGGGTGCTATTATGATGACGGAGAGCTCGTCCCGTGGTTTACCACAGAGGAAGAAATCGAAAGGCAGCAGAAACTCAAACTCGAAAGAGAAAAAAGGGCGCAAGAACTAAAATGAAAACATCGAAAAGCTTCTACATACAATACACAAAAAGGGAGACAAAAAGACCAAATAAAAAGTCCTTATAAGGACTGCACCCAGCCAAGCGAAACGCACAAGGGGCCAACACTGACAAAAGAAATCACCACAGGAGACGGACTCTCCAGAATGGCTTTTAATAAGATTGTTATGTCTTTTAATAGCCGAAATATTTCATTAGCCTCTTTTTTATTCCTTTCATCAACTTTCTTTTCACTTCCACTTTTTCTAGAATCTGTGTATTGGATTGTTTTTATTTCTATGAAATACGACATATGCTTCAGTACATCCACATCTCCAGGGCTTCTATTCGACTTTCTAATTGCGAGTTCATTGCCTGACTTAAACGTCATATAGTAGTGTTGAATTTACACAATATACGAGGGAAATGAAAATCTTAAATGTTTTGTTTTTTCTTTAGGTGAATATATTTTGGAAAAAAAGTAAAGAACACGTGTATTATTTTTCGATGTAGTCACAACTTCGTTTTCCTCCGAAGCCGGAAAGTATCTGCCTGCATGGCGAGGACCCACAGTCTGCACACCAATAAGCCAGTCATGGGACCACGGGTATGCCAAGCAGCAGGTGCGACATAATGACGTAAATAGGAAAGATCCAAGAATCCCAGAACCACAACGCTATGTAAAGCGAAGGAGATGACGTGACTACACAGAATCGTCACACGGCAATGTCAACAACAACACAGACGGACTTGGGAGTTTCATCAAGGCGGCAGCTCATGTTAATTCTTCAACCATAGGTCGGCTAAATATTGGCTTTATGGCGCTTCAGTGGCTGATTGAATACTTGGAAATTGAAGAGACAATCTATAGAAGCAACGCTTATCGTAACCACGAATAAACGCAGAAAAATAGATGTCTGTGAAGCGGCACGAAGAATACTTGGCGGATTGACAGAAGGATTCCGCGAGGACGAACAAGGACATTGTTGATCTTCGAACAGGGATGGCTTGCAACAATCAGTAATCTTAATTATATTATTCTTACGGCCCCACCTGGACAGAACAGGTACCGTAAGCAGTTAGTTATTGTTTATTATTGAAACAAGCCTGTACGCGACATTAAAAGGCGTCATAACTGTTAAAAGGTAACTGACTGGACTTCGTCATTTTAATTCGTTTGGCTTCTAACCTGCTATTGTGTTCGAGCCGAGTTTATTTATACAGTTATTGTTGGAATTGATTATACACCCCGAGATATCATATGGCAGGGTATTCACGCAAATCGCAGGTCCTGTATGACATCACACTGATGTTGAATAACAGGGTGTATTCATCCGACATACAGGACTTCACGCTGGAGTTCACAGCCAGCGAACACAAGCAAGCAAGCTAGCACCATTTCGTTCAATGCAAGTCCTTCAGCGCCGATAAAGTGCTTGGATTCCTGTAGAAATACAATTCTCTGTGGCCATTACTTGGTTTGTGTGACGCGGTCGTGAACAGCCTGTCACAAAAGTCACTCCATTTTGAAACTTCTTACTCCACTCATACACTTGCTTGACTGACAGGCATGCATCACCATACTAGACCTTTATTCGACAATGAATTTCTATAGGTTTCACCCCTTCACAGATTAAAAAAAAAGGATATCAGAACGCTGCTCCTCTTTGGTGCATGTTACAAGTGGGGCGGCCATCTTGAAACTGTCCTTATGACGTCACCGTGTTTATCTACACCGTGATGTCGCGTGCTTAACACTCTTGACATCCTTAACAACCACATTGACAAGTTACAAGACATTGGCCTCGTTATTGTAAGTCACACGTTTAAGGTTTTCATTTGAAGCACTCTCGTATTAAAGGGACATAACATATACCTTTTATCTGACAGAATATACAATCAAGGCGAGAGATAGACAGTGTTGGAGATCCATTGCAGCCAATCTTCATTGTGGAGACGGCACCTGATTGATAGAAAGATCCTACTTCCCCATCATTGAAGCTTTGAGAGACTATGGTCAATGCATCGTGGCACCAAGAATCGAACTCTGGACACACACAATATGTAGGCAGCACAGTTTCTCATGAGCATGCTATTTAGTCTACACGCCGGTCAGTTAGACATAAATGTTGACTTCTCGTCCTTAACTTGGGGACGTCAATTATAAGTACCTCTAAAGTCGGAGTTGGTTCTCCTGGTGGCGAGGGACACTGGTAACAGGGCAAGCTAACCGTCACGTATAATCAGTGCAGTGCAGTCACTAGCAGCAACAACTGCCTGTAGTGTGGATTACTCTTGAGTTCAAGGCGAGAGAACGGGAAACACAACACAACAAAAAAGGTCAACAAATTACGTTTCCATGCTGGGTTAGTATATCAATTATTGGGGCGGCTTTGGCGTCACTGAAATAACACGAGAACAAAAAAAGTCATAAGTATTGAGCTAAACCTATATAAGTAAAGGAACAGAGTAAGGATCAGAGGACAAACTAGACAATATACAGCTATTGACACACCGCGATGAACTACTTTACATTCATGAGAACCAGTCTTTACCTATGAAATTATTTCTCACAGTCGGTCAGTAAAGTATGGAAACCCGTTGTTGACATTGTCGCGATTCTGACATAAATACATTGTGTGTATGACACATTTTGCAGGGGAGGGAATAAACGCACACATATTGCTCAAGAAGAGCATTCGCTCGCTTTAAACTCATTCTAAGTCCATACACACAACTTCTAGTAGCACTGGACTGGATTTTACGTGTGGATTAGCTTTTCCCTATTACCAGTGTCCCATGGCATCAGGTGAACCCACTCCGAATTCAGGGGTAGTTGTAATTTACGTCCGCATGTCAAGGACGATAGGTCAACATTTTAGTCCAACTGTCCGGTGTAGGGTTGAACCCCTTACCTCGGCATCAGCATACCGGACGTTTATCGATTCGGTCATGCTAACCTGCAAGAGGCGTGTTTTGTGATGGGATTGCCAAATTATTATTTGACCAAACGGAACACATGTTTGTATGTGGACGAGTTGAGCTGAGTTGAGTTGAGGTAAGAACCAAAATCACTGCATTCACAACATTACCATACTTGCCCCGTCCCCTCGTTCAACAGTTAGCGAAGAGTCATACTACTAATCGTTCCCACCGCTATCTGACTGAAAGTTCTCTTGGTCTTCTCTCTAAGTTTTGAGATTCTTCCAGAACCCCTGGTGATTCCCCCCCCCCCCGCAACATCATTCGTTCCACATACGGGTTGTCAGTCTCTTTCCTCGCCTTCTCCACCTGACCTCACAGGCTCTCGACCATCTCTCTCTTGTCCATAGGTAATCTACCACCAAGACGTGCATTCCCTGCCAACCTGTCAATCTATTCATTCCTCCGCACTCCCGCATGGCCAGTGCAAAATATCCATCCAATTCTCACAATCTGTGATCTCTGAGGCGAGGTGAGCCATTCCACACGAAACATTTCTTACTCCACTTTACTAAGCATACACATTGAATCTGCAATGAATGCAATGTATGTTGCAGTGGTCTCCTCTATCCAACGGGAATGCCGCTGTTACTGCTTCCATCTCCATTCTCATGGTGGAGATCGTAGCCTCACATGCCAGACTCTCCTTTTTCAAGAATCGTCCATTAACCTTCGCAATGAAACCCCCTCCACTCCACCTGTTTCTCACCACTGACCCATCAGTATAGATCACTATGTCACCTTATGTGTGTCACTCTGGATCTGTTGTTGCACCTCAAACTCTGTGCGGCCCGCTGGCCATTCTTTGCATCCACGACCCAGTGTTACAATTACTGTATTTGAACGAAACAGAAAACAAAACTCCGGATTTACAAGGAATAGACGGAACGACAGAGCGACTGATAAACAAATAGACAGACCGAGGCACTTTCACAAACCGACATGCACTTAGACAGTCATACAGTTGACCGCAGCCATCTAACAAACAAATGGAAAGATAAAGCATTACAATATAAAGTACCCGACACTGTGCTGGTAATGACGAAGGCGGTGCCAGTGACACATCGGTGTCCCACATAAATTGCCAGCAATAATGGCGCGGTAAGTCCTGTTCCCGTGTTGGCTCTAGGCTGTAGATTATCTGGCCTCTGGGTCGTCATGGCAACGTGGTATTATATAACAGTTCTTGTAGTGGGACTTTCAGTTGTAGAGGATTTCATTTCCTCTCCATGTTTTAATCTTTGTCTACAAAGAGATCCTGTCTTTTCTATCCCTCTGAACTCGCAATTGGGATCTGCTTCGCTGTGTCTGTTCACTTACTAATCTGTCGAGGTATCATCCTTGCACTCCGGAAATGTCCATAGGTGCTCAGATCCTCCTCCCATCATACGCATTAACGTCCGGCAGTTAATATTGCCATTTACTGCTAGTTCCGTGTTGGTTGATGAGATCCCTCGTTTTCCCGGTGTGACTCTCGTGTCTGGCCGTTCCAATTCTTACTTCTGAGTCTCTTCTTCTAGACAACGATGCAGATTCACTGGTGCCAAAGTCATCCGCTCTCGACATCTCTCTAAGAGCGTTAGTAACATCGGCACGATCCATGGACTAGCCATCTACAGGGGATGCAGAGCTAGCAAGTTTATCAGCTCGTTCATTTCCCTCAACTCCCGCCTGTCCCGGAACGAAGGTGAGGGTGACTCTACGAACAACGATTCAGTCCACGGTCTAGTACACAAACGTTGGTTTAATGCAGTGACTCCAGCCATATAAAAGCCCGGGTTGCTGCCATCACCTCCATCGTCAATGCTGCACTGACAGTATCACGTGACCGAGAAGCCACGGCGTCAACCACAAGCTCAGTAAATACAGGGTTGGACCTCAGCACAGGGTTCAGAATATTTCCAAGAACTATTGTCTGATCCTAGCACACGTCTCCCTGATCTCTTAGTAGTGAGATCAACATTTCGCCTTCTCAGATTAGGGCGAACAACTGGAGGTCCCGTGTGCAAGTTGCGCACACTAAACATGTTATATATGGCAAAGAGTAGGCCGTAAACCCGATACCATGGCCAAATTATTAGGAAAGAAAACCTACCCGTGGGTGGATAGAACCTGTTACCTAGGGTGGAATATGTTTAGAGGAAACTACCCGTACACAGACGCCTTACTAAGAGGTGACACGTTGACCTGATTTGAGTTGAGTCAAGAACCAACATCACAGCCCTCGGAACAGGCATTCTCTGTCCTCATCAGCGAAGAGCACTAGTCGTACTAGTTGCAGTCTGATTATGTGTCCGACAAAACTGGGCGTGTAGCACTCCATTTGGAAGAAGAAAAAAAACGAAAAAGTTTCAAACGGATGTGAGGTACTACTCTGCCGCTGAAAGTCTTTGGGGATTTAAATAGGGGAGTCTGGCATATGAGACTACAACCTTCAGCATGAGAGTGGAGGTGGAAGCAGTAACAGCGGCATTCCGTTGGTTAGAGGAGACCACTGCAACATACATTACGGATTCAAGGAGTACGCTTAGTAAGTTAGCGAAAGGAATGTTTCGTTTGGAATGGATATCCTCACTTCAGAGGTCTCAGATTGTGAGAATTGTATAGATATTTTGCCCTGGCCATACGGGGGTGGGGGGTGGAGGGGAATGAACAGGCTGACATGCTAACAGAGAATGCACCTCTTGGTGGCAGATTACCTATAGACAAGGGATAAATGGTCGTTTCGCCTGTAGAATCAGGTCGAGAGGGCGGGGAAACAGACTGAGAAACCGTATGAGGAAAGAATTAGATTGCGGGGGATTGGCAGGGGTTCTGAGAGATTCTCAAAACTGAGAGGGAAGACCAGGAGAACTTTTAATCAGACAGTGGTGAGAACGAGGGGGCGGAGCGCGTATAGGAATGTCCTGAGTGCAGTGATGTCGGTACGTAGTTCAATTCAACTTTAAAAAGTAAAACAATTTTCTCATACTGCTGCCAAAGGCAACAGCAACCCTGAACAGCAGCAGTTGCAGAAACGACAGTGCCCGAATGGTTTCAGTCGGTAATCTGCTCATCGTTCTTGTCAGGATTTTATTGGAAGTTTTGAATTTGCCACCACGACTACCATCATCACCACCACCAGGACCGCATCGCCCTCGCTTGCCATGGGTACAGCTCTCGAGGGGCATAGTACTCCACTGAAATAATTGTTACATGCATGTTATATTTTTAATTCTTGACCCATAACACCAAAAACTGAGAACTGTGGAGAGACATGAACGCCTACGCCAGCTCGCAAGGCCCTTGATGATGATGAAGTCTTCACACACACAAACACACACACACACACACACACGTGTGCGTGCGCGCGCGCACTTTTATCAATGTATTGTAAGAGAGAAGGTTGTAGTCAAATGTTATTGCTATATTATGAAAGAGAAGATAACAGTCCACTTTTATCAATATATTGTGTAAAAGAGGAAGGAAAAATCTATTGTTATCAGTATATGAAGGGAAAAGCCCACTTATATCAATATATTGTGTAGGAGGGAAGGGAAAAGCCCACTTTTATCAATATATTGTATAAAGAGGTGAGCCCACAAACGCACGCACACACACACACACACACACACAAACACACACTCACACACACTCACAAACACACACACGCATAATTGATATAACATGATGTATGCATCCAGCACCGTATGGACACAGGTGGCCCAATACATCATAACCCTTATTTACGAGAGAGAAAGAGAGAGAGAGAGGGTGGAGAGAGAGAGAGCGAGAGAGAGAGGGTGGAGAGAGGGTGGAGAGAGAGAGGGTGGAGAGAGAAAGAGAGAGAGAGGGTGGAGAGAGAAAGAGAG
>OY992876.1:249083445-249145945 GCA_963921405.1 Cepaea hortensis | reverse complement strand
GTGAAGAGAGAGAGAGGGTGGAGAGAGAGTGTGGAGAGAGAGAGGGAGAGAGAGAGAAAGAGAGAGAGAGAGAAAGAGAGAGAGAGGGTGGAGAGAGAGAGAGGGTGGAGAGAGAGAGGGTGGAGAGAGAGAGGGTGGAGAGAGAGGGTGGAGAGAGAGAGAGGGTGGAGAGAGAGAGAGAGGGTGGAGAGAGAGAGGGGGTGGAGAGAGAGGGTGGAAAGAGAGAGAGAGGGTGGAGAGAGAGAGAGGGTGGAGAGAGAGAGGGTGGAGAGAGAGAGAGGGTGGAGAGAGAGAGAGGGTGGAGAGAGAGAGAGGGGGTGGAGAGAGAGAGGGGGTGGAGAGAGAGAGGGTGGAGAGAGAGAGAGAGTGGAGAGAGAGAGAGGGAGGGTGAAGAGAGAGAGAGAGAGAGGGTGGAGAGAGAGAGAGAGGGGGGTGGCGAGAGAGAGAGGGTGGAGAGAGAGAGAGGGTTAAGAGAGAGAGAGAGAGGGGGTGGCGAGAGAGAGAGAGAGAGGGTGGAGAGAGAGAGGGTGGAGAGAGAGAGGGTGGAGAAAGAGAGAGAGAGAGGGTGGAGAGAGAGGGTGGAAAGAGAGAGAGAGGGTGGAGAGAGAGAGAGGGTGGGGAGAGAGAGAGGGTGGAGAGAGAGGGTGGAGAGAGAGAGAGAGTGGAGAGAGAGAATGGGGAGAGAGAGGGAGAGAGAGAGGGTGGAGAGAGAGAGTGGGTGGAGAGAGAGAGGGTGGAGAGAGAGAGAGGGTGGAGAGAGCGAGAGAAAGAGGGTGGAGAGAGAGAGAGGGGGTGGAGAGAGAGGGTGGAGAGAGAGAGGGTGGGGAGAGAGAGAGGGGAGAGAGAGAGCGAGAGAGAGAGGGTGGAGAGAGAGGGTGGAGAGAGAGAGTGGAGAGATGGTGGAGAGAGAGATGGTGGAGAGAGAGAGGGTGGAGAGAGAGAGGGGGGTGGAGAGAGGGTGGAGAGAGAGAGGGTGGAGAGAGAGAGGGTGGAGAGAGAGAGAGGGTGGAGAGAGAGAGGGTGGAGAGAGAGGGTGGAGAGAGAGAGGGTGGAGAGAGAGAGGGTGGAGAGAGAGAGAGGGTGGAGAGAGAGAGAGGGTGGAGCGAGAGAGAGAGAGAGGGTGGAGAGAGAGAGGGTGGCGAGAGAGAGAGGGTTGAGAGAGAGAGAGGGTGGAGGGAGAGAGAGAGGGTGGAGAGAGAGAGGGTGGAGAGAGAGAGGGTGGGGAGAGAGGGTGGAGAGAGAGAGAGGGTGGTGATTATCATCTCCACCGCCATTATCACAACCACCATCATCCACTTACACAACCATTACATCATCACCACCACTATCATTATCATCATCACCACCACCATTATCATCAACATCGCCACCACCACCATCATTATCACCACCACAACAATCATCATCACCATCACCACTATGTGTACCACCACCATTACCAACACACCATTATCATCATCACCTACCACCACCACTATTAACATCATCACCACCACCACTATCATCATCATCACACCACCATCATCATCATTATCTCCACCACCAACCACCATTATTGTCACGGGGCGGTATATTCAGATTGAAGATTAAATGAGCGGGCATGCCTCCATGTCCGCAACGTTATATTCAGTTCGTTATTGAAGGGCAGCCAGTCGACTCTTCTGTTGTCCAGGGGAATGATGTCCTTGAAGATCCCCAGAACCAAAGGTTCAAGACCTACGGGCGGCACTCTGCATCCAAGACCAACACAGACAAATGGAGGAACAGACACTCAGGAACGCACCGTGGAGCGATGAAAATATGAGTTTTAGTTTCCAGGATGTTGTGTTCAAAACGGTATACAAGCACATCATCAAGCGGCCGCATTCACGCGTTTCTACCCTCAACTTGATGTAATGGGCTCCCGCCACATGCCAATCCGGCCTCACTCTCACGCCTCCTAAGGTGTCCTTATTGTGACCACGTATCCCCTTAGTGTGTGGCTGGTGACTGATGCTGTCACCCACCAAAGGTCAAACTCTCAGCCTCTCCCGGCATGTATAGTCGGCGTTCGAAGCAAAGTGGTCTTATCAAAATTGCCAAGCACATGATAACGGCGGCATGGCTGTTGAGGAGTACTGGTGACAGATCGTGCATGTTGTCGTCTGGTGTAACTACTGGGTGTTAGTGAGCGAAGTGTCGAAGCGTCTCTGTGAAAATGTTTCCTGATGGCAAGTCTGAGATGGAGCGTCTGTACATGTTGAAGTGTAGAGCTGAAGTGATCTATGTGACAGTCGCGTTGTCAGACCACACGACTTCGTGACGTAGCGTTCACTATGCTATTTAGTGCTCTAATTGTTGCTCTCCGTTTTTATTAACTGGCGTGTGTGCAAATCTGTGTCTACTCTAAACGCCTGTCATTTACCATATGACAATTATCATCATCAACACCACCACCATCATCACAACCACCACCATTATCATCATTTCACCACCACCAGCATAATCGCCACCATCACCATTATCATTGCCACCACCACCAGCTCCATGATCATTATTATTATCACCGCCACCATCATCATCTATCACAACCCCCATCATCATCCACCACCACCACCATCAAACAGCATATCCTTTGAAGAACATCACTCCCATTATAGACCTCCCCCTCTAAAAGTCCCTCAATCCCTGCCCATTTCTCCCTCAAGCACCTTCATGCCCAGGGTGTCTGCAGTGTCCTGTGTCCCTCTCCGTGCCGCTGATTTCAGAGCAACTGAAACAGATAGAAATATCACTATCTGCTAGGAATAACCAAGAAGAGAACCAGATATCTACATGAAATTTATTTGAAATCCACAAATTATTATCCTCACACGTGCACACAAAGCCACCATCAATTAACAGAACTATATGCGGAATGAAGACATTGAAAAACTATGAAATAATGAAATCAATGAAAGCATACATGTACAAATATATCAGAATATTTTATATAGCATACAACATGCATCCAAAATATATTGATTCTCACCAAACAGACACCTTCATGTTTCTCTTCCCCCTTTCAAAATGTTGTTCTAAATGTGGACTTTTCCCTTCTTTCTTATATAATATATTGACAGAAGTGAGCTTTTCCCTTACACAATATATTGATATAAGTGGGCTTTCCCCTTCTCTCTTACACAATATATTGATGTAAGTGGGCTTTTCCCTTATCTCTTACACAATATACTGATAAAAGTGGACTTTCTCCTTCTCTCTTACACAATATATTGATAAAAGTGGACTTTTCCCTTCTCTCTTATACAATACATTGATAAAAGTTGACTTCCCTTCTCTCTTACACAATATATTGATATCAGTGGGCTTTTCCCTGCTCTATTTCACAATATATTGATATAAGCAGGCTTTTCCCTTCTCTCTTTCACAATATATTGATTAAGTGGGCTTTTCCCATCATATACTGATAATAATAGATTTTTCCTTCCACAATATCTTGATAAAGTGGACTTTTCCCTTCTCTGTTTCATAATATATTGATACAAGTGGACTGTTCCCCTTTCTGTTTCACAATATATTGATACAAGTGGACTGTTCCCTTCTCTGTTTCACAATATATTGATACAAGTGGACTGTTCCCTTCTCTGTTTCACAATATATTGATACAAGTGGACTGTTCCCTTCTGTTTCACAATATATTGATACAAGTGGACTTTTCCCTTCTCTGTTTCACAATATATTGATACAAGTGGACTTTTCCCTTCTCTGTTTCACAATATATTTACGCAAGTGAACTGTTCCCTTCTCTGTTTCACAATATATTGATACAAGTGGACAGTTCCCTTCTCTATTTCACAATATATTGATACAAGTGGACAGTTCCCTTCTCTGTTTCACAATATATTGATACAAGTGGACTGTTCCCTTCTCTGTTTCACAATATACTGATACAAGTGGACTGTTCCCCTCTCTGTTTCACAATATATTGATACAAGTGGACTTTTCCCTTCTCTGTTTCACAATATATTGATACAAGTGGACTGTTCCCTTCTCTGTTTCACAATATATTGATACAAGTGGACTGTTCCTTTCTCTGTTTCACAATATATTGATACAAGTGGACAGTTCCCTTCTCTATTTCACAATATATTGATACAAGTGGACAGTTCCCTTCTCTATTTCACAATATCTTGATAAAGTGGACTTTTCCCTTCTCTGTTTCATAATATATTGATACAAGTGGACTGTTCCCCTTTCTGTTTCACAATATATTGATACAAGTGGACTGTTCCCTTCTCTGTTTCACAATATATTGATACAAGTGGACTGTTCCCTTCTCTGTTTCACAATATATTGATACAAGTGGACTGTTCCCTTCTGTTTCACAATATATTGATACAAGTGGACTTTTCCCTTCTCTGTTTCACAATATATTGATACAAGTGGACTTTTCCCTTCTCTGTTTCACAATATATTTATGCAAGTGAACTGTTCCCTTCTCTGTTTCACAATATATTGATACAAGTGGACAGTTCCCTTCTCTATTTCACAATATATTGATACAAGTGGACAGTTCCCTTCTCTGTTTCACAATATATTGATACAAGTGGACTGTTCCCTTCTCTGTTTCACAATATACTGATACAAGTGGACTGTTCCCCTCTCTGTTTCACAATATATTGATACAAGTGGACTTTTCCCTTCTCTGTTTCACAATATATTGATACAAGTGGACTGTTCCCTTCTCTGTTTCACAATATATTGATACAAGTGGACTTTTCCTTTCTCTGTTTCACAATATATTGATACAAGTGGACAGTTCCCTTCTCTATTTCACAATATATTGATACAAGTGGACAGTTCCCTTCTCTATTTCACAATATATTGATACAAGTGGACAATTCCCTTCTCTATTTCACAATTTATTGATACAAGTGGACTGTTCCCTTCTCTGTTTCACAATATATTGATACAAGTGGACAGTTCCCTTCTCTATTTCACAATATATTGATACAAGTGGACAGTTCCCTTCTCTGTTTCACAATATATTGATACAAGTGGACTGTTCCCTTCTCTTTCATAATATAGCGATAAAATTTGACTATAACATTCTCTCTCTCAATATATTGATAAAATTGGACTTTTCCCTTCTCCCTCACTCTCACAACATATTGACACAAGTGGATGAGACATTCCAAGCTTGAACTTCACAGCGTAGCTTAACTCTCCCAACCAAAATTATGTAAATACAGTATTCAAAACATACAAACCAGAGTCACACTCTGCATGTCAGACTGATGTCAGGGATATGTCAGTCTTAGACTGGTGATAGGGATATGGCGTCAGGGATATGGTGTCGGTCTTAGATTGATGATAGGGATATGGTGTCAAGGATATGATGTCGGTCTCAGATTGATGATAGGGATGGGATATTGTGTCGGTCTCAGATTGATGTCAGAGATATGGTGTCAGTTTCAGATTGATGTCAGAGATATGGTGTCAGTTTCAGATTGATGTCAGAGATATGGTGTCAGTCTCAGATTGATGTTAGGGATATGGTGTCAGTCTCAGATTGATGTCAGGAATATGGTGTCAGTCTCAAATTGGTGTTAGGGATATGGTGTCAGTCTCAGATTGGTGTTAGGGATATGGTGTCAGTTTCAAACTGGTGTTAGAGTGAGGTCTGCATAGCTTTGAGGTATTGTGACTGCCTCTAACTTGGAAAGTGTCTGGATCAAATGAGAGGATAATGTACGTTGGACAAACTGTATAAGAGAAATCCAATCGTGTCATACTGCCAACTAACTTCTAGATAGTTGAGAAGATGCTTAACCTTTTGGGATAAGAAGGGGTTGTCTTAAATTGAATTGAGCCAAGAAACAGCATCACTGCACTCAGGACATTCCCATATGCACTCCGTCCCTTCATTCAATAGCCAGCGAAGAGTCATACTGCTAATGGTTCCAACTGCCAACTGACTGAAAGTTCTGGTCTTCCATCTCAGTTTTGAGATTCGTATAGAGCTCCTGGCGATCCCCCGTCATATCATTCTCTCCACATATGGGGGTTCTCAGTCTGTTCCACCACTTTCTCCTGCTGTCCCACAGGCGGTTGACCACCTCTCCCTTTGCCCACCGATAATCTACCACTGAGAGGTGCGTTCCCTGGCAGCCTATCAGCCTGTTCATTCCTCTGCACTCCCACATAATCAGGGCAGACAATCCATACAAAAGTAAATATTCTGTGTAGTAGTGGCCTGAATTAGCATTGTGAAAATAAACCCACAGCTTTCAGAGTGTGAAGCTCACGGCTTGAGCACTTAACAATGGAGACCCCTTTAATTAATCTAGCTGCACAGGTGAACTGTTTTTAAAACATCTTTGGGCATGTATAATAGTCTAGCCATATAGCTACAAGTTCACAAACAGATTGCTGGCTTGCTAGGCCAGCCGGAGGATTCGGACAAAAATCTGACCAGGGGGAGTCCGCTCCCCCCTGGCGAGCCAGAGCCCCGTTGGCCCATGACCTCACGGTCATGGTTTCCCGGTCTACACCACGGGGAGGTGGGGTTGACTTGTGTAGTCTGTGGGTCAATGGCAGGTTACTAATTTTCACTTTTCACCCCTCCTGGGAGAGGCTAGCCGATCCTAACCCTGCTGGCTGCAAGGCCAGGTGCAGTCCACACCTTGTAGACATATACACATACATATCTCTGACCAAGTTAACAACATAGTAGATGAATAAATACACAAGCATTTGGTGATACATACATTTACCATCAAGAAGCACCACTAACATCTACATACATCTCACAGCATAGACATATCTAACAAGTGTACACACATCTAACAAGTGTACACACACACCTAACAATTAAACACATCTAACAGCATACACACAGTTAACAGCATACACAAAACATCCCTGCTATATTCAATTACTTCATGAAAGTATCAATAAAATATCTCTACAGGTGTCCGCTGATGTCGTGACCCCATTGGTAACATGTCCAACGTATGCATTTACTGGTTCCCAAATTAGTACTTGCATGAAATCACTTCTACTGTGAATAAATTATTTCTACAATAATCAAATACATTTTACAGGATTTGAACAGTTAACCATTTTTTACACAATTCAATGAAATAGTTAACGATCTGCAATTAACGACAAATGAAACAAATGTCAATTAAGTCCACTCATATTTGTACACTGTACACAATATCAAGCATCCAAAATCCACGTGAAATATAAAATTGGCAGTGACAATGTAGAATCCAAGAAGGAATATTACAATATCAGAGAAAATGAAGAGTTCAATGGTGGAAAAAACTCAGCTGCAGAGCAAACATGACAGGGGTCATCCGATCATCAGAAGTGGTCCCCTCTTGCTGAATGTTTCGGCTCCATAACCTCCCTGACATTCTCAGGGGCGGATCCTCTGGATCATGAATCTCAGGCATTTTTCTCCTGTCATGCATTTGCATATCTACCTGATAGTTCCATAAGAAAACATCAAAGAACTACAGGATATGAAAAGTTCAAGAAGGCAACATCAGATAATACGAAGAGGCCAAGAAGGAACACGAGAGAACATATACAGCTGAAGAAGAAAAGAACCAAATACACCCATGTACTGAAGATTGTGACAGCAATAGAGAACAGGCATGCTCGTAGTACGTAATTTACAATATAAGACATAATATCATAGCCCTCCTTTACAAAGTAAACAAACACACATTGACAATTATCACTCCCACAAGGAACCACAAACATAAAAAATGACAAAATAAAAAGATGTACAATATCCTACATAACACAAGATGAGCATCAATGAACTAACTCAGCACGACTGAAATATAGCACAAATGAATTACAGCACAATTGAAATATATCTGAAAATCTACAGAAAAATGTACAACTTAACAGACATAAATTTTAATATAAAATATGGAATCAACAATTTGGTACAGTAAAGTGCCCAAATTCTAACAAATCAAAAATACACCTATACATCCCGCAGTATTGTCACGTAATAAGAACCTTACTCAGTGTTACCTCAAAGAATAAATTGATACTTCATGGAATACAACTGTTTGCAGCTGTAAATAATACATTACAGCATTTGACAGATTATTTCCACAAAAAGGTGTGAGACATTTTCATATGCCAGGATGAGATGCAGACTGGCCACCACAATGCAGAGATTAAAAGAAAGATCTAGCACAACACCAGTAAAACAAGTCACAGTAACATACGTCTTTCATGTGGCAACATATGCAATCACTAAAAGAGAAAATAGGGGATTTTGAGCTTAAATGTCACAGACATATTCTTAAAATATCGTAGACTAAGAGGAAGAAAAATATTAACATTCTACAAAATCTGAACATCTAAGAAAGCTGGTTCTAACACAATATCGTGTTCCATAAATTAAAATACTTTAGCTGTATTAAACATCATGCTGGCTTATAAAGGACGGTGAGGCATTCTTTCTGGATCAAGCGGCAGGGGTCAACCAGCATGAAGATATACACAGGATATTGCTGACATCTAGGGTATGTGGGTACTTGAGGTGGGAGAAATGGCAAGAAATCGAGACATTTTTCGGAGGGCACGACGAAAGCAATGTTCTGCAAGCACTTGCTACATAATTATGATGATGATGATTTCATTTTGAATGCTGGACATTTGTAATTTACATTTAAGTGAAGTAAATGCAAGTTGTTATTGGTCAGCTCTATCACCACGAAAACCATCACATATTTACAGTAAAATATCTACCACACAGCTCCATTCAAACCCGTGCTAAATCATCTTACATTTCACTTTATTCCTCACTTCTTTGTCTTGTCTTACAAGTGTCAATCAATACTAAAAAGATAACTCCTTGACATGGCTGCACAAAATCTACATCTGCTATTGCATGGGCTACAAAATATACAAGTAACACCACAAAAAGCCACACAATGAGGAAAGATAGAGGCAAAATAATCACATTCCAGGAGCAGCTTTGATCTGACTATCTCTATCCTGTCACATTCCAGCTAGAATGTTTTATGAAATGCAACAGTGCCTCTCACATTCCACAGTTTGTCATGTCATTGTGAAAGTTGTGATGAACCTTGTTTCTTGGTCGCAGTCTGCACTTTGTCACATTATTCTGGCATTTAATGTACCTCAACATTCTTAGATTACACTCTAGTTTCATTCTAACTAGTTCTTTAATGAAGTTTGACATATTCTGGTCACAATCTATAGTTTATCACATTCTACCTAGACTGAGTTTTGATGAATCTGACTCTACCTTGTCCACAACTGAAACATCAGCTGGTCACACTCATACTTTGCTTGTGCTCATCGGTTCATTCTCATCACTGTTGATACCGTAAGCCTTTTCCTTGCCATGTGCTCGGCCACCTAAAGCGATGGAGTTTGCAACCTCATCAAATGTCTTGTTCTTTGTTTCCGGAACGAAAAAGAAGATGAAGGCAACGGCAAAACCAAGTACAATGCAGAAGAGAATGTACACAAACTCTTCCAATCCCTCCTGAAAGATGCAAGGAGAAAATGAGCTACAATATGTTAACTAACATAGCATAAAAAATGTGTGTGTGTGTGCGTGCGTGCGTGTGTGTGTGTGTGTGTGTGTGTGTGTGTGTGTGAGAGGGGGGTGTTACAACAGTTCCTGGCCTCAACATCTTGGATTAATCTACCAAGGCAAAATCTGACCTCATTGCCATCTGTCCCAGATGTTCTTACTCCTCTGTTCTGTTCACACTCTTTCAAGCACAATCTGTCCAGTCGCTTTCTGTCCCTGATGACCATCCTGGTCTGTTCACTTGTACACACTTATTTTCCTGCTGATCATGTGGTCAAATCTCCATCGAGGCAGGAATGTTTGTTATTAAACTGACCCAGAATCCCAGTTTTATTCAGCCTTAAGTGGATACCAGAAAGTGTTCTAGAAATACAGGCAGCCGGCATGTTACCCACCACACGGCCACTGACTGCTAAATGCTCTCTACAAAGATGGGGCTAGCACCATATAACTAATATATCTGAAGAGGTTGAGAGGCGTCCTTTACTTTTTTTTTTTTTTATATGTCACCTCAGTTCATTGGCCAACACTCAGTTTCAGCTCTTTCACTGTTATATAACTCTTACCGCCTCTAAAGGAGTGCAACTGGGAGGGTGTAAACCTTACCCTAGTGTGAGGAAATGCAACCTAAAGACTAAATGTAATGGCAGGGCAGACCAAGCCCTAAGCAGCGGATCTAGAATCGAACCTCCATCAGGCTGAGAGAGCATTGCTGTACTGATTCGGCAGTAACTTGTCTTGCTCCAGATGTATTGGTGTTCCCTTTCCTCTGGAGTAAACTAGGCAGGCCGAGAGAGGGATCATGCTGTATGGACACACATGGTCTCTACAATTAAGCCCAGGCCTTGTGCTATGGAGAGTTTATGACTCCATCACTGGTCCCCTCTACAGGTTGTAGATATTACGCCTTTATTTAAGCACAGCGTAACAAATTATCACCTGTAAAAACGGCAAGGTGTCAATGAGCTCTTACATCTTGTTCTACGTGCACTTCCACTCCTCATAGTCACCCTCTAGATTCTGAGCCTGAGAATTAACCAAGCAGGCTGAACCATCCAAGAAGCCAGTGGTGCCTGCTCTATGACCACGAGCAGCATGACGATGGAGGTGATAGCAGTGACAGAGGCTTTTATATTGTAAGAATAACAGAATTATACCAATGTTTGAGTACTAAGTGATTCACTGAGCATGATCGCGGCAGGTTCTGTACGCAGACAGTGTTTGTGTACTAAGTGATTCACTGAGCATGATCGCGGCAGGTTCTGTACGTAGACAATGTTTGCGTACTAAGTGATTCACTGAGCATGATCGCGGCAGGTTCTGTACGTAGACAATGTTTGTGTACTAAGTGATTCACTGAGCATGATCGCGGCAGGTTCTGTACGCAGACAGTGGATTGAATCACTGCGGAGGTCTACTGTATGTAGAGTCACCTTCATCTTCGTTCTGGGACATGCAGGAATTGAGGGAAGAGAACGAGCTGATAAACTTGCTATCTCTGCAGATGGCCAGCCCGTGGATCGTGCCGATATTATTAATGCCCTTAGAGAGATGTCGAGAGCTGAGGACTTTGATATCAGTGAATCCACTTTGTGGTCCAAAACGAGAGACTTGAAGAAAGAATTGGCACAAACATATACGTGAGGCACATCAGGAGAATGAGGGAGCCTTGTCAACCAACACAGAACCAGCGTTATTAGCCTTCAGATGCTGATGCATATATTGGGGGAGATGATCTGAGCACCCAAGGACTTGTCCGGAGTGCAAAGATGAAACCCCAACAGATAATTAACCAAGCTGCCAACTCACTAATTAAAAAGTAGATATAGGACCCTTGTCAATCCCTGAAGGCCAGGTACCCCATCTCACTAGCCAAGAGATCAGGGGTGAGATGTGATATCACTAGATACCACAGGTAGTTGGAACAATTTCCACCTTTAAGCTGAGATGGATCTTCTGTGCCTGAAACGACACTATCCTCTCAGGCAAGCTTCCCCCAAGATACACACTAATAGTTAACACTCTAAACCAATTACAATTAACAGTTCCAACCTTACGCTGAAATCGAACCTGGTACTTTCAGTGCCTGAGATGACACCGCAACCTCTCAGCCAAACTATCCCCAGGATACACACTAAAGCAATTAAAATTAACAGTTAATACTCTGAAAGGATAAAAGCTACCAGTAACAAAGTAAATAAAATGGACAAACCTTCAAAAATGGGAATGTCAGCATCAAGATAAAATTGCACACCCAGTTGAAAGCCAGTGACAAACTCATGGCGGCAGCTCTTGGCTCCTGGCGGAAGATCTCTCCCACAACAATGAATGGGATGGGACCTGAGACAGAAAACTAGGTCATTAGGCAGGAAGTGAACATACACTTTAAGTGAAAATAAGGTATTTAAATGGTAATTATTAACATGTCAGGTCTTAGTCAAATATGATTGAGCTACTGTATGGCAGTGGACAGTACCACCTGCTTTCTGTTAGCGCTGCAAGTTGGCAGCATTCACCAAACCTGATGCCCCACATTGTGACAACGGCTTCAGGCAGAGGAGCGCAATTGGAAGGATACAAGCCTTATCCTGGTGCAAGGAAATGCAACCAAAAGACTAAATGTAATGGCAGGGCAGACCAGGCCCTTAGCATTAGTCAGCAACTGGTCTAGGATTGAAGCTCCAACAGGCAGATAGAGCATTGCCTTGCTGATCCGGCAGCTTCTGCAGTTTGTCTTGTTCCAGATTTAATGGTGTTACCTTTCCTCTGGAGTAAACTAGCAGGCCGAGAGAGGGATCATGCCGCATGGGCAACACATGGTCTCAACAACTCAACCCATCCAATGCTTAGCTATCCCATGGAGTTTCGTTCATGCTAGGATTTGAGTCAAGAACTGACATCACATCACTAGAGGCTTCACCATACCTGCTCTGTCCTCATCTGCAACAGCCAGCAAAGAGTCCAGTACTAATGATAATAGTAGCCATCTGATTACGTGTCCATGTTATTCATTTCTGTTTCTACTTCAGTTCTCCATGTGTTTTTGGGTCCTCTATTTCTTTTGCCCTGTAGATTTCAGACAAAGGTCTTTCTAGTTATACTATTCTCAGCTTTTTCTCAATGCGTGTCCGACATCTTTTTCTTCACCTCCTGATTCATTGTTATTTGTCTAGTTCTTTCATTGGTATGTTTTCCATCTTGCAAAAGGCTACTTTTGCCTAGCAATACTCGACAATCTCTACAATGCATCTTTCATCAGATGTTATGAATGTTCCAAGATAACTGTACCGATGTCTGCCAAAATGAGAGATATTATGACTTGTTCCAAGATAACTGTACCAATATCTGCCAAAATGAGAGATGTTACAACTGTTCCAAGATAACTGTACTGATATCTGCCAAAATGAGAGATGTTAAGCTGTTCCAAGATAACTACCGATATCTGCCAAAATGAGATATGTTATAATTGTTCTAAGATAACTGTACTGATATCTACCAAAATGAGAGCAACTGTATGCTTCCATATGAATTAAAATAATGTATTCCCTTAGTGAATTTAAACACAGAAGCCACAAACAATAGTTTGCCAGATTTATTGCCTGGCATAAGACTGGAGTTGTGCAAACATAAAGACCTCGTTGTTACTTTGCAATTATTGTGGGAATAACAATGCTCCACATTCAAACTGTATTAGTGTGTGTTATGAATCTCAGCCAAAACATGATTCATCTATTCGCTGCATATAATATGGTACCTGAAGTGATGCAATGGAATATTCCAAGCAATAAATTGTGGAGGAAATTGTTTGTGGCTTCCATATAAAGTACTTACCAAGACTCAGAGCAAAGCCAATGATGTGCACAACAATGATACAGATTATACAAATGCCAGGCTGAATGGATATGAGTGCTCGTTCTTAAGCATCCGGATGTTGATGTTGAGGTAGCGGGTTCAACCCCATACACCGGACAGTTGGACTAAAGTGACGTAATGTCCTTGACTTTGGGGCGTAAATTACAAGTACCTCTGAAGTCAGAGTGGGTTCACCTGATGGCGGGGGAAATAGTGAAAACTAATCCACACGCAAAAAATAAGTTCCATCCATCCATCATGTACCATGCCGGAAAGCGTGGGCGGTCATGACTCGCCATTTCACTTGATCACCAGAGTTGTGGATCAGCTCCGTGTTTTTGTCTCGACCATGCCTTGTGGCCAAACCATCTAGGTATTTACTTCTCGGCCTCCCCCGGTCCGTTCCCTTCGATTTTGCCAATTGTCACCAAGTTCTCCAATTCATCTCTTCTCACAACATGTCAGAAAAACCTTGACTGTCTAAATCAGTTAGTGCACAAGAAATAGTAGGACATGGACTATGCTTGAATTCAAAGCGAGCGAACGCAAAAAAAAAACCAAAAAAATACAAAACAACAACCACTTTGCCACATGATGATGATGAAGTAATGATGAAGATCATCATCTACCAAACTGTGTGTTGTCAAGTACTTACCGAGACCCAGGGCAAAGCCAATGATGTACGTGTGCATGGCAACAATACAGGTGATTGCAAACACCACTTTATAATCCTGGGGAGAAAATAAGGCGCAACAAGCAATCAGACTCAAAGTTCAAGGTGATCCAATTCAAGACAACAACATTACAGGTCATCATACATTATTATTTCATACATACTATCTTTCGAATAGTCCATCCTACCCTTCTGACATCATCATCACATGCCTTGCACATTGGTGTCATAGTATGTCCAGAAACGAATGCCGTCATTCACAATCAATTATTTTGAAAACTGTCTGTTGCATCGTTATGAAATTTTTCCTGCCGTCTTATATTTACCCCCACCCAAGGAATATGTCTTTGATAGGTCCAAAACTTAAATCATCGAAAGCGGCAACATTTCTTTGATGTTTTGCTGAAGAACTAGTGATTTCTCGCTAACAAACTTGTTTTTACAGTAATGAATGTCCCGCCAATTCACATGACGACACAAGGCGTATCCGTATTCGTATGGGAGTGGGTGCAATAAAAGAAGTAGCTTAAAAGTCGACAGGGTCAGCTGCATTGCACCGGGTTTTATCCCATATGGCTCCATTTCTTTCAGCAGCAAGGAAAGCGTCACACAAAGCACACACTCCGTAGCTCCAGAGACGACCCTCGGGAGTCTCCAAAAAAATGCACTCGTGAAATGAAGGACGCGGCCCAGAATCGAACATACAACCGTCGGAGCCCGAGTCAGATGGCTTGACCACTTTACCACGGAGAATCCCGAGAGGGGTACAATGTGTAATATTAGTAAAGATAGAGAATTTACGAGGTATGGGGTAAATAATTTGTAAATTGACAGGAAAGTAGAAGGAATATATTTCTTACCTTATTTTTCATTTCCTTCTTGTTTCATTAGCTGCTGATTAATAATGTGTACACAAGTATTCATGTTAGCTTTTTATATTGAGTTCGTGAAAGCTTCCAAATAGCTGTGTGTTAATGTGCATATGGAGTGACCAGAAATGATACCGCAATTAAGTCATCATGTTTCCATTTTTAAGGATCTGTTCAGCTGTCTGTGTAGTTTGTTCACACGTACACACGGGTGACGGACCCGCTTTGAGTCTTCGTGAAAGATTGTCTACTCTGCTGTTTACCGTTCAGAGGCGGAACATGATTACCTGTTTTGCATTATGAAAATAGTTGTCAGTGTCTCTGTAGTGGGCTTTCTTCTTAACGTCCAAGATGTTGGTCCTCTTTTCATTGAAGTTTATAGATTGATTCATATGCACGTGTGTTGTCCCCTAATTTGACGTGTTTGCTCTCACGTTTCTTGTTATGCCACAATATGTCAGTTTCCACCGCAATATTACTCTTCTGTTGGTATTCAATGCGTTTAGTGTGTGTGTGTTTTTTTTTTCTTCAATACAGTAGTTTGTCACCGCTGAGGGCTTGCGGAATTGAAAATTCATCACTGTGGAATATAAACTGTTGCCATTGACATTATGCTGATACTGTAATGTTTAGGGCCTGCAATTCATCTGAATAGTTGGAGCAAAATATCCCAGTAGGTGTGTGCATAGATTAAGGTCTGCGATCTGCTCAGATCTTAATCTGTGTCGGACGATTCCAGTAGGATGATGATTGCTCTCAGTTGCATAAAATTCAATCCATCCTTTCTCCAATAGTCCTCTTCCTCTTTCAACACATGGTCCTCACATTTTCCCCACTAACTTTTATCAATATTTAATAGCACGGACTGGGTTAGTATCTTGACAATTTGAATGTAGTATTGGCAGCTGCCACCTGTCCTTTAATTTTAGCCCACAAAGTTCTATAGGGTTTAAATGAGAATGATACGGCGGAAGTCTCAAGCACCTATGGCCATGCTCTTCTATCAACTTGTCGATTTGATATTTCTTGCTTTTTTGTGCCTGTTTTACAAGGGACAACAACTGTAGCTTGAAATATGTTTCTGGAAATGGTATATTTTCCCTTCGGAGCCATATCTTTATTGCTTCCTTTGTGCTCGATGCCGTATGTATTGTCTTCTTGGGCAACAACATTGTGATATGATGCATTGTCCATGATAAGACAAGACAGTCTATCAAGGGATGGAAGTACTGTATTCTTAAGCCAATCTCTAAATACATTACCATTCATCTCATTATGATAATCCCTATTGTCTGTATGTTTTGATACGAACACGAGCCCAGCATTCTGTAGTAAGCCATTATGAGTACTACCAGCATAGGCTATGATCAAACGCTGTCCTTTACTACTGGGCACATAATTCTTTATCTTTCCATCCATTGATTGCCATTCCTTTTCACTTGTGTGGAGCGCATTGATCCACGTCTCATCCAAATACTATGTCATAATTTTCTTTGTGCATTTCCCTTATTTCACGTAGGTATCTGCTTCTCATAGCTCCTAAATGCAGTTGCTCGCAAAGGATATTTCTACCTCCCTTGTAATTTCTAAAAGTGAAGCCTAATGTCCTTATAATTTTCCACAAAGTTGTTTTGGATAGCTCTATGTTATTGTTCTTTCTCAACAAAACCTTCAGTTTTCTTACAGTCACTGTTTCTTTGGCATCCATCCTTTTTATAATAACTTGTGTGTTGGTTTCATTCCAGATTCTTGCAGCCATCGACGAAATGACCGTTTGCTCAAACCCAATGCATGGACTTCTTTTTTCGGGATTTGTAACAGTATGAAACAGTTTCCTGCGATCAGCTTCTTGACAAAAATATGTGTACAACTTCATAGCGATGCTTTGAAGTCATTGGCATGCAGAGAGACTTGTGGGGGTTGGGGGGGGGGGGGGGGGTGCGACGGCCCTGGGCATCCAGCCGGCAGGGGGGCATCCAATTAGGGAGAAGGGGCAGCATAGTGCAGTGGGAGGGGAGGAAGAATGAATTAGGGAAAGAACAATTAAGGGGCATCCAATCAAGGGGTTGGCCCTGGGCATCAAAGAACCTCTGCACGGCACTGTTTGAAGTGTACACAATTTCACTTTCAATCCCATTGAACAATATTCACACATTCAAATATTAGCTATTAATATTATATTAATGGTAAGATTTATTTAAATATTTATTTATATAATCATGTTTCATTAAAGATCTGTTGTTTGTCCATCAAGAATGATGATGACCATTCATTTCATCCAGTGGGGTTGAAGGTATGGAGCCGTGGGTTCTAAGATGGCTGATAAGGCCTATTTTGGCTCGAAATGTTCTTTGACAATGTGGGCAAAGAATGCTTGACGTCTCTGGAGGAGGATATCCTGCAGTGTTTTTTCTGTCCTGCCTTTTCTTCACAGCTCTTGCAGTCCTGGTTGCCTCACATATGACTGCACCTTTGCGTAATAATGCACGCCACGAATTTCAGTCTCTGGCTGCAGCCTCCCAGGTGTCATGATGAATTCCAAAAGCATTCAGTGAAATTTTCAGAGTGTCTTTAAAGCGTTTCCTCTGGCCACCTTGGAAGCGTTTACCACAACGCAGTTCGCTGTAAAATATTCGTTTAGGGAGCCTGTGATCTGACATGCGAGTCAAGTGACCAGCCCAGCGAATCTGATTCTTCATCAGTATAGTGTGGATACTGGGCATGGACGCTCTTTCTAGGACTTCAGTGTCTGGGATCTTGTCTTGCCATTTAATCTTCAGTAGCTTCCTTAGGCAGACTGTGTGGAAGTGGTTTAATTTCCTAGCGTGTCACTGATAAACAGTCCAGGTTTCACAAGCATATAGCAGTGTGGATAATACAACTGCTTTGTAGACTTTTAGCTTTGTTTGCAGGCTTATTATAGTTCTGTCCCATACATTCTTGTACAGTCTGCCAAAGGCCGCACTGGGCTTGGAGATTCTTGCATTCACTTCGTCATCAATTGTGGCAGCTTGTGACACAGTGCTGCCAAGATAGGTGAATTTGTCCACAACACTTAGTCTATGATCATTCACTTTGATATTCGGCACAGTGTGATTATTCCCTGGAGCTGGCTGGTACATAACTAGTCTTCTCCAAGTTGATATTGAGCCCAAAGTTGTCACAGGCATGTGAGAAAGCTGAAACATTATGTTGCATGTCCGCCTCTGAGTTGGCGTATAGAGCGCAATCATCAGCAAACAGGAGCTCTCTGATGGTGTTGCTGTTAATTTTGGTTTTAGCTTTCAGCCATCTGAGATTGAATAACTTTCTATCCATACGGTAGTTGATGTCTATTCCAACGTCGTCATTCTTGAAGGCATTCATCAACATGGCTGAAAACATGAGGCTGAACAGTGTTGGTGCCAGGACACATCCTTGCTTCACTCCATTGGTGACAGGAAAGGGTTCAGACAGTTCAAAGTTCAATCCCATTGAAGATTGAACAGTTCATTAAAGAACCCACATAGGAGACACCTCTGAACAATCCCATTTAACTGCGTGCAGTCTGTGCCAAAACGAAAACCACGAGACAATTTAAAAAAAAGCGCGGATGTGTCTTGGTGAAGCTGTAATACTTTTTAAATGATGGAATTAATCTCTGAGCCGTAAATTATATACCGCATATAAACAAACATTGAAATCTGCTGTACAATCTCCAGAACAAAAATTGTTTTGTTGGGTGGACATAATGATAAGGTTATATGCTAAATATCATCATTTTCCCTCAGTTGGTTACTGAGATATGGAATTTTATATTGGGGCAAAAAAAAAAATAAACAGACTATAGTGTTCATGTCTCTCCAAAGAGCACGGTCCTTGATGTTCAGGATCACTTCTATTGATGATATTCCTCCATGCCTTCATCTTAGACCATCCAGCATCACTTCTCTCTGTTTGCCTCTTCTACCCATTTGTATTCATTGTATGACCAAAGAAAGCTGTTTGTCTATTTCTTATAGTTGTATATAATGTTCTAGTTTCATTAGCCTCTTCCAGCCAATCGCTGCTAGTTGCTCTGACCAAACAATGTATTCTCAACATTCATGACAGAAAAAAAATTTACACTATCTCCTAAACGGTTACTTGCAAATGCTTTTCAGGACGTCACAGTCAACACCTATATTTTTGGCTGATGTGATTTCTTGGCAAGTTTACGTTCAATAGTTTACCATTACTTTTTTAACATCCACCACTCATACCACTGTATGAAAATCAGCGTAATGCGGTCTGCTTCCAAACTGCTCACACCTGTGTTTCGAACATAGTTTGCGGGATTGCAAATTACATTCATAGTCCCTTCGCTACAGCACCAGATTCTCAATATCACATTATTAAATAACCAATCGTGTAAGCACTGAGTTCATGTTGGATAATCAGTTTATTCCCTTTCCCATTCATTTAATTTTTAACTTTTTCGCATCACATATTCAATAACCCCTAGCTGTTATAGTTTACTAGTCATCTGTAAAGAAGACAGTTTACCATTGTTTTTCCTGTGACCATACTATTTGGTGACCGTCATTACTGTTTCTATAAAGTGATCATCTGCCTTTCATTGCAAACTAGAGGCCATACCCAACAACTATCTGCCGACTTCTCTCAAGCTCAATTCACCACCTACTCGCATGGTTTCATGTCACATTGCCCTAAAATGTCCTATACCCAACAACTATCTGCCAACTGCATCTCAAGCTCACCACCTGCTGGCATGGCTTCACGCTACTGAGATAAAATATCTACATCACCAAAAATTTACCAGAAGGAAGGAGGTCCCTTACTGCCCCTGATTGTAGCTATCCCAACCCTGTTACTATAGCTTGACCTTATCAGAAATTCATACGTTGTACCATGCAGAATGATCCATGTCATACACACACTTTTATGCACACACATACATACTGAAACCATGCTAATGGGCACATAACTCTCATAATACTGAACCATGCTAATGGATAGAACTCTCATTCAATGACATATTACAGCCAGACAAACTACCGCTACAAATGTCAATCAACTTACAGCTAGGTCTTCATTCCTCTGCAGATTCAACAAAATCATCATCACGATGAAGGAGACCAACATGCCGATCATTGGGTACAGCAGAAGTGGACGACGTCCGGCTCTCTCCATCAACACCACCTGGAGACACATGTATCAAGAATATACAATCACACTGCTCACGCAAAATAACTAAGATTCTGCACACACAAACTGGTCCAGTCTTCTTCTTACTCTTCTTCCTCCTCCTTCATTTTCCATCTTCTTCATCTTCCTCCTTTTTTCTCCTCCTTCATCTCCCCTTCTTCTTCATCTTCCTCCTCCGTAGCTCAGCTGTGGAACAATCTTCCACAAGAAATTAAAGACACCACCAATCCCTATGCATTCAATGACAACCTATTTGAACACTATGTCCCTTTAAAAAGAAAACAAAAAACAAAAAATAATAATAATACTTATTTCAAAGGACAGCTAGTATAATAAACATACCCTAAATGCTGCCTTAGCTACATATAATTACTGTATAAATAATCTGTTGTTTTTTATTTTGTGTTTGCTCGCTTTTAATCCAAGCGTAGCCCATACATGTACTAACTACTACTTCGAGTCCACTTTAGTGATTTTTGCATGTGGATTAGTTTTTCCTATTACCAGTGTCCCTCACAATCAGATGAACTCACTCTGACTTCAGATGTATCAGTGAGTCATGTAATATTGATTATTGCACATTTTCCATGTGTATCATTTTTGTTGTCATGGTTGTCTAAGATTAGCTTCATAAGTGATGTATGAATGAAATAATGTATGAGAGCAGTGAGATAAGAAGAGCAGAATGTCAGACGGGCCTGCGTGCCCAATTCTTAACTCTTTGAGAATAAAATTTGTTCATTTGTTCCTGGGACCTTACCTTCATATCAGAACTCATGCAGCAGTAACATGAAAACACAATGAACAAGCTAGGATCAAATGTTGAAGTGACAGTGTTAAGAATACTCACAGCAACAATTGTGCAGACAACGTTGATTACTCCAGTAGCAACAACAATGTAGGGGATTGTGTCAGGGTCGATGCTAACTTGGTCGAACAGTGTCGCTGAGTAGGACATCACCTGGGGATGTTGAACAAGTATTTGCTGATTTTAAACTCTGTAAAGATTTGCTAGTAAAGAATTCACCGTTGACCACGTTTGGTGAATTGTTGATACAATGTGGTGAATTTGGGATACAACTTGTGGTGAAGCTGGATAAAACTGTTGACAGCATTTGGTGATATGTGATAATTGTGATAATTATGTAGGCAGCATTTGGTGATAATTATGTAGGCAGCATTTGGTGATATGTGATGATAATGTAGGCAGCATATGGTGATATGTGATGATAATGTATGGAGCATTTAGCATTTGGTGATATGTGATAATTATGTGGGCAGCATTTGGTGATATGTGATAATAATGTAGATACGGAGAGAGTGGTTGCTGTCTCTGGAGAGGTCTCAGCTGGCAAAGATTAGTTTCATCTTCGTGCCATGGCATGCGGGCGTACAAGGAAATCAGCAGGCTGACAGGCTTGCAGGTAGGGCTACTGTGGAGGGCGGACGAGCCATGGACCAGGCTGATATACTGAATGCTCTACAAGTTGTTTGCGAGAACCAAGTGATGACTGTGAATTTACAAACATGGTCAGGCTGCGAGAACAGCAAGTTAAAAGAGGGGTGGCCAGACAAGAACACTAAGCAGGAAGCCAAAGAAGATTAATAAACCAACACAGAATAGGTGTCGTTAGCCGCTACACGCTGCAGGATTTACTGAAGAGGGGATCCGAGCACTTAAGGACTGAATGGTTCGATGTGCAATGAGGATGATCTGTCGACTAACTAACTGACTAATAATATAGGCAGGATTTGGTGACATGTGATAATAACAAATGAAAACCACCAATTAGAGAAAATAGACGTAAGCAGTCAAGATTTTTTGGAAATGTTATGAGAAGAAATAAATTAGAGAACTTGGTGACAACTAGCAAGATCGAGGGAAAGAGATCATAGGGAAGACAGAAAAGTAAATACCTGGATGGTTTGGCCATGTGGTATGGTCAAGACAGGAACACTGAGCTGATCCACGACTCAGGTAATTGAGTGAAATGGCGAATCATGACTGCCCACGCTTACCAGCATGGCACATGATGGATGGATAATAATGTAGGCAGCATTTTGTGAAACTGGCAACAATTATTGGGAAAAAAGAATAGATTAGGCTGTATGTTTATATAGCTATTTCTGAAGACACAGAAATTGAAGCAGCAGAAGCACCTGGGCCGCCACTGAAGGATTTTCCTACAAGAAAAACAGACAAAATCAGAATTCATGAAACGTATGGATGGGAATGTCGAGAGATGTGGGTTTTTTTAAAAAGAGAAATGTTGGCAATATTCTGGGCAGAGTAGAAAACACTTTAGAAACATACAGAAACAGTACATAAAATTGTATTTCTACTGACAATATTACTGTGAATATATGGAGAAAATACTTGGCAAGAGAAGCAAAGGAACACAAAGAAAGATATATGTTGGAAGCCTAATCAGGTTGAAATTAGCCATATAGGGAGGAATTACATGGTAAGAGAAGCAAAGGAACACAGAGAAAGATGTATGTACAAAGCTTAATCAGAGAAATTAGCCGTAAATGGAGGAAATACTTGGCAAGAAGCAAAGGAACACAGAGCACAGAGAAAGATACATGTGTAAAGTTTAAAGAGCTGGGCAGCAAATGATACAATATTCAACATCAAATTCTTTCAAATATTAGACGGCAGAGGGGAGTGGAGTGGCATGATTGCTAATGTCCACATCAGGCACTGCACAGGAAGAAATGTATAAATGGTAAGGAGTGTAAAGAACATAATATGATTCTTCAGAGGACTCACAGCATTAATCCCGGACCACTGCTGGGAGATCTGAAGGATGCAGGCAATCAGAACAGGCATACGAAGCTCAGGTGTGGTCAGTAGCTCCTTGATGGTGTAGTTCTTCACGCCGACAGACTTACTAGCCTCCAGTCGCATCTCTTCGATCTCATCGGACACGTTGTCAGAACCACGGAACTTGACCAGGGCTGGTGGACAGGAGAATCATGTTGAACTCAGCAGTCATTATTAATGCCATCATGCAATGATGCTATCTGACTAGCTCTTGAGTTACGTGTTTTGGATAATTACTAACTCTGTGTGACTCAATCTACACTGTGTGACTCAATATATGCTGACTCTATGTGACTCAATCTACACTGACTGTGTGTGACTTAATCTACACTGACTGTGTGACTTAATCTGCACTGACTGTGTGTGACTCAATCTGCACTGACTCTGTGTAACTCAATCTACGTTGACTCTGCGCACCAGTAACAGCAAACATTGACTTTATAAGTAAATAAAGGACCCCTTTACATGTATGTATAGTTTGTCTACAGAATCTAAAAATACCCTTTTGTTTCATCATCATGTGCCCTGAAAGCTGGTGTAGGCATTCATATTTCTCCGCAGATTTCAGTCCTTGGTGTCCTGGATCAGCCCCTCTAATGATAGGCCCCCCATGCCATCTTCTCCATCCATCCTATGTCATTTCTCTTGGTCGGCCCTTGCCTTTTCTCCTACTGATCTTTCCGGTTGTCACGTTTTCCATTGCTTAGCTTCTCTTTCTACATACCAACAAAGAACATGGTTTGTTGCTTTCTGATAGCGGTGTATGATGTTCTACATTCATTAGCCTCTTCCAGGCAATCATATGTTAACTACTCTTGCAATCCAAAGTATTTGTAGCATTCGTCTCAGGAACCACATCTTCGTTGCTTCCAAGCTCTTCTTAATTCCTTCATTCACGTTCCATGACTCACTGCCATACAGCAAAATATGTTATATATAACATTTCAGTACTCTTTTTCATGTTTCATTATATATTGTAATATCTTGCTGTGGCCAAGATCTGTCTCATCTGTTATCACTTCAGTGGCAAAAACTCTGCCGTGGAGCAAGCACAACAGAAGGCTTCTGATTATCAGAAGTGAGCCCCCCCCCTTGAATGTTTCAGCCCCTTTACCTTCCTGAGACTCTCAGGGCGGTGGGCCCATCTGGGTCAAGACTCCTGGTCATCTAGCTCCTGTTGTGCGTATTCACTTTTGAGACATTTGTTATCGTGCAATTCCCACATCAACATCACTAAATCTGTCTGCCTAGAAGCCGCCCCTCCCTCACAGGGCGAACATTATGTACCCATACATCTACCAGTGTTATGAAAGCATTGTTAACTGACCATGGGGAAAACCAGCTTCTTTCCCCGGCAGTTGGCCTCTGTCTATCACTTCTGCCTCGAGTGCTAGCTATGACCCAGTCTGTAGACATCACTGCCATGCTGTCTTCTTCATACCCAGTTCAAAGCATACGGATCCGCCCTCCTGCATGCTCCCAGTAGGCAAAAGCTCTCCCACTGGGCTAATTCCATTCAGGCTTGGACAACTCCTCGTCTTCACTATTGCTGCGGGACACAGTCGTTGCAAGACATTCTACTCCACCACAAGCGGTCGTTGTGATGCTTGGCTGCAGAGTTAGACTTCTGACCATATTTCCGGCCCTGATGATCACTAACTACATTGTGGTGTTTCCACTCCTCTGTAGCGCCCTGGCTTGGGTGCCATGTTCATACCTGGTGGGGTGTCTCATCCTGGCTCGAGACCATAGATGCTGTTTTGGTCTCACTGTGAGGTCGCTATGTTTCGAGAAGTTTTGGTTTTACTTAGGCTGCTTTCTTCTTATTGCAAGGTTTCCTACTTTGAATTACATTGCAGGCAAAGCTGTGAACCATTTAAATTAAATTTACCATAATCAAATCAATCAATTCTCCATGACACAATATGCAACAACTCAGGCATACAAAAGAATCATGTGTCAAAGACAGCAGTGTACAAACCTTGTCTCGCCTCCTCCTCCTCTCCCTTCTTGATCAGGAGGTACCTGGGGCTCTCAGGGCACAGTGGCATCAAGAACAGACAGAGTGCAGATGGCACAGCATTGAAGGCAAACAGGTATGGCCACAGCATTTCAGTCCCTGAAAGAACACAACAAAACAGAATGTGTCATTAGCCACAAATTTCAGCCAGCTTCTTGAAACTGCATCTGTTATAATTTCTAATCCATAGCTTATACAGAGTGTCACAAAACTTTACGGTACTTCAATTTTAATTCACCGCAACAAAGAAGAATCCCTTCGAGCCTCATTTGCATCGGTCCGGCAATCATTTTCCGGTTTAGTGTTCGGTGGACTCCTAGACCGATCGGATGTTTTTTTAGTTTTGGGCCCGTAGGGCCCTCACTGTTGTCGACAGTGAGGGCCCTACGGGCCCAAAACTAAAAAAACATCCATCGATCGGTCTAAGAGTCCACCGAACACTAAACCGGAAAATGATTGCCGGACCGATGCAAATGAGGCTCGAAGGGATTCTTCTTTGTTGCGGTGAATTAAAATTGAAGTACCAACTTTACTTCTCAGACAATCTTGTTATCAGGCTGTACATTCTCTGGAGTCCCTGTGAAGGAAACATGACCAACCTGGGTCGAAATAACTCCAACCTGTGATGGATCAACCAAGGTCTAAGCCCAGCCAGTCTGGATGTCCCATGCTAAATCATGGCCTGGTCGTGTACTAATATGCCTTTCTACAGATGTGAAGGTCTCTGTGGAGGTGATACTCTGGTACCGAGACAGGAGGGATTGGATGACACTCAACACATAGACGGCAATGCAGGCAGACGTATAATCAGATTGCCACGGATACCATCCACAGGGGAACTCCTCCTTAGCTGGAAATGTGCCAATCTGCAGTGATGATGAATCTTGATTTCATAATATATTCAAGATGGCAGGAAAGTCTCTTGCCACTGAAATATCTTTTGTCTTTTATCATGTTTTGTAAAGATGTCCAAAGCTTTAAAAATAATATTGTTTACATCTCGTGTCAGGCAACTTGGTGACTGAGGAATTTTCAAGTATTCCATGTCACTGATCCGGTATTTAGCTAGTGACCAGAGATCAACTGGCCAGGTTGTAAGTTGTCTGGCTACTGAATGACCACCAGCATGAGAATGGAGATGGAGGTGGTCACAGTGGCATTCCGCATAGGAGGTCACAGACTGTGAGAATTGTATGGATATTTTGCCCTGGCCATGTGGGGGTGTGGGGGAATGAACAGGCTGATAGGCTGGCAGGGAATGCATCTCTTGGTGGTAGATTACCTATGGACAAAGGGAGAGGTGCGCTTGTGGGACCAGGTGGAGAAGGCGGGGGAACAGATTAAGATCCCATATGTGGAAAGAATGAGATTGCGGGGGATCGGCAGGGGTTCTGGAAGAATCTCAAAACAGAGGAAAGACCAGAACTTTCAATCACATAGCGGTGGGAACAATTTGAAGTGTGACTCTTCGCTGGCTGTTGAACGAGGGGACGGATCATGTATGAGAATGTTCTGAGTGCAGTGATGTCAGTTCTTAGCTCAACTGAACTCAACAACTGAATAAGATTGAACAAACTGTACTTACCGAGAAGCTCTTTGAGACCTAGGATCTGTGACACCAGGATGCCTATAGTGATGGCCAGTTGATGGCAGGTCCCAATGGCACCTCGGATTTTCTTTGGTGATATTTCAGCCAGGTAGAGCGGGCACAGTGTTATATTTAGACCTGTAACATGGGATATTTAGACCTGTATTACAGATAGCACAGACATGATATTTAGAGCTACTACATGTGATATTTAGACCTGTATTACAGATAACAGCACATACATGATATTTAGACCTGCAACATGTGATATTTAGACCTGTATTACAAATAAGAGCACAGGCATGATATTTAAACCTTACAAAATGGGATATTTAGACCTGTATTACAGATAACAGCACAGACATGATATTTAGACCTACTACATGTGATATTTAGACCTGTATTACAGATAACAGCACAGACATGATATTTAGACCTGTATTACAGATAAGAGAACAGACATGATATTTAGACCTTACAACATGGGATATTTAGACTTTTATTACAGATAACAGTACAGAGATTTTATTTAGACCTTAAAATACAGGATATTTAGACTTGTATAACAGATAACAGCACAGACACAATATTTAGACTTCAGACATGTGATAATTGGATCTATAACACCGGGAAGGTTAACCCAGTCAACAAATGCCCGCAGAAGTCGGATGTGTCGGCCTAACGGCGCAAAAACGCAGCTCTGCTGTAAACAGGCACAACGCAATCACGTCAGGAAAAAAACTCCGGATGAACGCAGAAGAAGAAGAAGAAGGATCTATAACATGGTGAAAGGACACATATAATGTTTAGACATGATGTCATATCAGGATATTCAGTCAGGAAGCTGGAAAATGGAAACCAAAACAAGATCAGAGATTACAAATAAATACCATCTACTTACTATCTTGAGCTACAGCCTACGTTGGGTGACGTAATATTCTGTTGTGATAATTTGGCCGTGTAGCGTGTGCCGCGTGGTCTAATGGTTACATGCCCGCCAGTGACCCGGGGTTCATTTCCGGGTCCAGTCAAGGATATGCTCTACTGACGAGCTCAAATGAGAGCGAAACTCGAGTCTAGTGCTTCCGCATTGACATGGATAGGCCTTAGGTTCATACCAGAATATGATCAGTATTGCCAGTAGTGGGTTGTGCTCAATATTTAAATAAATATCAATTGATTGCATTGCAATGAGGTATCTGGGGGAGGATGATTAGCAGCCTCAACAGAAAACATAATTTTACTGGCACAAAGATGTCAAATACAAACAAGCAAAGGTCTCACCAGAATGCAAGCCGACAACCACTCGGGACAAGATCAGACACTCAGGGGACATCACTTTCAGAGTAATTCCTCCCAAGATGGCAGCGATGAACATCAGAAATGTAATCAAGATCATTCCACGTTTCCTGAACAAAAATGCATGTTAAAATATATATTATCAGTTATAATACACAAATAACTAACAAGAAATGCATGTTAAAATATATACATGGTGTTTGTAAAGTCTCACTACACATTGTAGCTGGCCCTAAGCACAGCCCTTCCTTAATCACCCTAACGACATATGTGGTAGTTTACATTGTTGCTATTATTTGCTGTAACACATGGGGGATTAATACTTAGGGAACCTCAATGTGGAGTACCTGGAAATGAGAGAGCTGATTGACTAGCTAAGGAAGGAGCAATAGAAGAACAACATGATATACTTGTTAACACCACAAAACAAAGAGAATTATCAAATCGGTCAGAAAGTCATCAACACCAGCTCAAGACAATACCAGAAGACCAGAAGAAATCATTATTCTCCGCCTCAGTACAAGATATGATAGATTACGCAACCACATGTATTTAATATTCAAGATGGGGTAATCAGTCATGTGCACATGTGGATTGGTGCCGCAGACAGCAGATCATTTACTCCAAGACTGCCCAAAATATGGCATATCTAGGCAAAAGTTCTGGCCTAGAAAAACAACAGTGGAAGATCAACTCTGAGTGAACTATAAAGATAGTTAAATTCATACAAGAGACAACACTGCAGTTATAGACAAATTTCAAGTGAACAACAGAAGAAGAATACTTAGGGAGCATAATATCTCATAGATGTATGACATCACAAAATACATCATATTATGACAGATGTCACTAGCATTGCAGAACAAACATGTAACAAGTGACACAACAGAAGAATAGTTCAAGAGTTTTTCTACTAACAGCATGTGACTGATCACACTTGGACATCAATCACAGAAGACAAAAATTAAAATTACAACAACATATGAAATGACTATGATGAATTCTACATGAAATCAGAAATGACATTGTAAGCAAGCAGCAGTGTTGGATAACATGAAAATATAGTCTTAAAAATCACTATTCGCTTGGTTCAGTCATGTAACAAGATAGTCACAAGACAGTGCCCTATCCACAGAGAGCTCTAGTATTAAAAAAGGTCATCATCATCATCATCATGTGGTATGCTGATAAGCATAGGCGGTCATGTTTCACCATCTTACACGATCACCAGAGTCGTGGATCAGCTCTGTGTTCTTGTCTCGACCATACCATGTGGCCAAGCCATTCAGGTATTTACCTCTCTTCTCCTTGTTCTTTTCCCCTCAATCTTGCCAGTTGTCACTGTTGCGGAAAAACTTGATAGTTTCGATGGATGACAAAAAGACCCAACATTCGTCTACAATAACAGGCAATCCTTCGATGAGTAGGGGACTGAGGAACAAAATAAGTCTCGTCAAATGTCTACATAAGGTCGGCATTTCTGTATGATGTGGGTTTTTCAAGAAACTATAATGGCGCCATCCGTCTGCATGGCGGTAGACAGCCTTTGAAGTTGTAGACGGAATGTCTGGACAGACGTCGGATTGGTCTTGTGATGTAGGGGGGCATGATTCCCCAGATCCCAGACTAGCGGGACTCTCGGAAGTGCCGGGACAAGTCCCAGATGAAAGCAAACTAGACGGCGGATTGATTCCAGTCAGTCTAAAACAGGCGGAGAAAACCAGACTCTGGACTGATTAGCGTCTAGACTTTTTGGTGACGTCACTCAAGCCCGAATTAAAACCAGTTGAGGTAAACAAGTTGAGTTAGTTGACCAAAATTTCTGAAGTGTTAAAGATCGGCGCAGTATTCCGAGTTGTGTTAATTGAAAGAGACTATAGTGTCAAAGTGTTGATATTTATCGGCGGACATAGATCCAGTCTGTGATTGCATAGTCTCAATCATCAACCGGAATAGGCATATGGTAGTCTATTATTCATATCTAACATAGAGTATGATTAGGAATAGAGTACAGTACGGTGCGGTGATAGAATGTTCTATAAGTGCGGTGATAGAAAGTATTATAGGAGCATCGGCACTAGTAGCCTATTATGTGGCTTTAACTAGCTTGTGTAATATATCATTTAACTCAGGGAGTTAAGGACAATGTAGTGGGATAATAATTAGAGAGATTGAGGATGGTTGGGAGGGAAGAAGGGAATGTGAAATGGTAGGATCTTCCAGTAGGGCATCTGCTGGGTTTCTACCCGTTTCCTTTAATCTTTCCTTGTGTTTCCATGTCTCAGACCAATATGATGAGCTATTTGGCCGTATAACAGAGTTCGGTTCTCTGTTATAGATCTGAGTGCTGCTATCGGCCTACACTCACCTAATTAAGGTCAGAATTGAGTTGCTCTCACCAGGGGATTCTCTATTCTACAGGTTCCACTTACAGGTCCACTTGTTGATGGTGATACGATATACTACCAAGAAGTTAGTATCAAAGTTGAAGAAAAATGATGGCTCACGGATGGAAGACAGAGGTTACTGAGAGGCTTGTACACTGGGCTCATGGCCTAGTTGGTCTGCAGAAACCTGACTTCTGCTGAGCAGGACTTGATGAACATATGTGTGATTTTTCCTTGAGTGATATGCTACATCACTGTAGAATCAGAACACTATACATAACACATATACCAATATATATAACTACCTGGAACATTAATAGGTTGTTTTTTTTAATATGAGGAAAATCGCATAACCAGTGACTTATGAACAGTTAGATTTTCCCAAGTGACATTTAAGTTATTTGAAAGATTCTCTGATCAACAAACATTATTGAACAGAGTAAATACACAGTGTTTGTTAGAGTGAAGACCAATATCGAACAGTGTCTATCTGATGACCAGCGTCCTGATTGTTCGAGAGTTATCGGAGAAAGTTGTCACGTGGCCGGAGAAACATCTTCTTGGTGAGGTTTTCTGTCCGGAATACATGGTGCTGTTGTGTGCTCAGCACAGTGATGTAACAGACTTTGCTCCTGATTCACTGGTCTGATTCTACATACACATTAGCATATTCGACACACATTCTACACATTACACTTCTCACACACATACTTTTTGCTTTAATAAATTAATTGTTGTATTTATTTGTTAAAGCTAGAGTTGTTGAGTATGTTGTGTTGGGGAAGAGTGAGAGGGGGCATGATCCAGGGGTGAGTGAGAGTAAGAAAGAGGTGTCTACAGACTGAAGGAGTTTTGTGGACGGATTCTGGTGGTTTCTCTAGGACAATAATATTGGGTTAAAAAAAATTGTGGGTGTTGATTCCCCTCACTCCAGGGACGACACTAAAGTAATAAAGGATTACTACAACAGTCACCAAGTTCTCCAATGTATTTCTTCTCATAACGTGTCCAAACAATTGTGACTGTCTAAATCTAATTTCTCTACTCATTCTATGGTTTTCATTTGTTTCTTATAGGACTTGATAATTGATCATTAAAAAGATAAACAAACTGAAAGCCAAACATCAACAAAATTTAGCATTACCTGCCAAAAAAGTCAGCCACCTTGGCAGACATGAAAGCTCCAATCATACCAAACAGGACAAATGCTGCCACCGTTGTTGACCACAAGATCGTGATCTCCCAGTTTTCCATCAACAGACTGCGGTCTGCCCCAAAATGCTTGTCTGTAAATTGTTTGGTGTTGGTGCTATTTTCACTGTAAACATAAACAACGTATCACTCAAGGATCAACTGGAAGTTCTGGAAACACACCACAAAAACATAACTCTGGTGGTGGGACTGTGTAACAAAGAAGTGAAGGCATATTAGTCATAGTTGCAATTGAAGTGAAGACATTTAGCAACTGTTCTGAACCTCTCATGTTGAGGGCGTTGAATGACTCCATCCATCCATCATATGCCATGCCAGAAAGCGTGGGCGATCATGACTCGCCATTTCACTCGATCATCAGAGTCGTGGATCAGCTCAGTGTTCTTGTCTCGACCATGCCATGTGGCCAAGCCATCCAGGTATTTACTTCTCGGTCTTCCCCTTGGTCTCTTCTCTTCGATCTTGCCAGTTGTCACGAAGTTCTCCAATTCATTTTTTCTCATAACATGTCCAAAATATTTTGACTGTCTACATCTAATTTCTCAAATCAATTTATGATTTTCATTTGTTTCCTGTAGCACTTGGTCCATTTGTTTTTCTGTCTGTCCATGGAATTCTTTGAATTTTCCTCAGAAACCACATATATGCAGCTATTCTGCTTTTCAGCTTGACTGCTCATTGTCTAAGTTTCACATCCATACAAAAGTATAGGTTCTATGTAGCACTTCAACTCTCTTTTTCTAGTTTCAATTGACCAGTTGATTGACTGCTATAGATATCCATTTATTACTACAGACTTTTGATACTGAGGATGTGGCTGATCAATGTAAACTATAAAACTGTGTCCTGAAGGAGTTTCTTGCTGTGGGTCTGTGGTATGGTAGCGCCATCACATTTTGTAGACCTGAATTCAATGAAGAATGGGTGGCCAATCTTTTCTTCACTTAGTAGGCGATGAGTCCAGGTGGTGAATCCTCATCTGATCGCGTTCATGACATTACCAGCTATTATTATCTCTATTGACTTGACAGCTGTCAGCACCACCTCAATAAGCATCGCTACACCATTACAGCAATTATTCCAAGATCATCATGATGCCTACAGCAGTCAGTCAGCCTCCTCAATATCTCAGCAATCAATCAATGTCTAAGGTAATACATTAATAATATAATAATACATATATATACGTATATACTAATACATATTGGTAATACATAAGGTAATACATGCCTATATCAATCAATTAATCAATTGTCTAAAGCACTCAATGGTGTCAACATCTGTAGCAATCAGTCAATTAATGCGGTCTAAAGCATTCAATGGTGTCTACATTCGCAGCAATCAACTAACTATCACTATTAAGCATTCAGCAATTTTTTAAATTGTTTACAGCACTCAACATTCTCAAACTTGCATCATCAAATAATACATACAGCAATAAAACCAACAAGCCTTAATCACATCAATCAATAATACATACAGCAATATAACCAACAATGTTAATCTACATCACTCAATCAATAATACATCATCATTATCAGCCAGTGCCTTGCCGACTGGCATGGGTGACCATGCCTCTCCACAAATTACGATCTCCGACAGCATGAATCAATCCCTGTGTCGACTCCCTTCCGTGCCATGACACAAAACTGTCAAGAATCTTCTCATGCTGTCTTCCTCTATCTCTTTTCACAAATGTATCCGGTTGTCACATGTTCCAGTTTTAGTCTTCTCATAATGTGGCCTAAAATTTATGACTGCCTTTTTCTGATGTTTGTGATAAGTTGTGTTTGTGATTCAGCTTCCCTTAAAACGTCCTGATTTTTTTTTTTTTTGGCTGTCCAATTAATTTTCAGCATTCTTCTATAAAACCACATCTCCAAGGTTTCCATGGATTTTTTCACCTGTTTACTAATTGTCCAGGATTCACAGCCGTATGTTAAAACTGGTTCTATGTAACGCTTTTTCTAACTTTCAAGGGCAGTGACTTACTGCACAAAACATTCTTCATTTGCTTGTCCTATTCTGTTTTTTATCTCTGTGATGCATCTTCCATCTGTTGTTATCCATGTGTCTAGATATCTGAATTTCTGCACTTGCCCCAAAATAATGTCCTGTACTTTAATTGCACATTGAGGCACAATGTGTTTCTTTGATATCACCATGACTTCTGTCTTTCTATTATTCAAACTAAAGGCCCATTCTTTCACTTTCTACAACCACTGTATCACTCATTTTCTGCAGATTCTTCTGACTTGTTGCTATCAAGACAGTGTCATCAGCACAACATAAGTTATTTATATTATGTCCACCAACCAAGATCCCTGGCAATAATACATACAGCAATACAACCAACAATGCTTTATATCACTCAATGAATAATACATACAACAATACAACCAACAATTCTTAATCTACATCACTCCACTCAATGAATAATACATACAACAAATAAATCAACAATGCCTAATCTGCATAAATGAAACACCAATAAGTAGCCTGGCAATTCAATCACAGATACTGAGGAAAGTTAAAGCCATTGTGCTGCATATAAGGAATGCCCTGAGCCTCACTCTAACTGCCAGCTAATTCTCTGATAGCATTTAAGGAACCTCATTGTATGACATCACTTCATTAAGATTCTTTCTTCTTTAGGCATTCACTCTCTTTAAACTCAAGCGGAGTCCATACACGTTCAACTACTACTAGTGCACTGGACGTATATATGCGTGTGGATTAGCTTTCCCTATTACCAGTGTCCCTCGCCATGAGGCAAACTGACTCTGACTTCTGAGGTACTTGTAATTTACATCCCAAAGTCAAGGACAACAAGTCAAATTTTAGTCCAACTAATGATGGGGTTAAAGCCACTACCACTGCATCAGCATACCGGAAGTTCGGCACTCTTATCTGTTCGGCCATGCTGACCTTCACTGTGTATTTCATTATTTGATATTCTGTTTACTCCATTCAGTTCTGCTAATACTTTCTTTTGTCCATCACTTTATGCATGAGGGATCTCAGATAACATTTTGCGTGAGGTATCTTACGACACAATATTAGACATTGAGGTATCATACGCACTCCGACTTCAGGGGTACTAAGATTTTATGAAAAGCTTTACCTGAACCCATCACCTACTGAGGTACAGGCAAGCATGATACTACCTCACACTATTATAACCCATGCACATTCTAAAATATATTTACAGAAACCCAGATTTACCTGGTGATAACAAGCATGCTGGCTTGGCTGTTATTGACAGAATACTTCAAGCTAGCTTCCTGTTCCGTGATGTTGTCTTGCAGGTAGTTGTTGTAGCGCACCATGTTTTCCCACGATCCACCACGGCGTTCATAATACGTCTTGTTGTAGAATTCTTCAATAAGCTGTACAGCAAGCCAAACAAAACGTCATTCTTTTGAAGAAGTTAATTTATAGTAATTGTTTTATGTATGATGTGCTGAATTTATAGCATTTGTTTCATGTATGATGTGCGGAATTTATAGCATATGTTTCATGATTGATGTGCTGAAGAACAGTACTGGCATCAAGTATAATGTGCTGAGTTTATAGCATTTGTTTTGTGTTTGATGTGCTGAAGAACAGTACTTGCATCAAGTATGATGTGCTGAATTTATAGCATTTGTTTCATGTAATATGTGTTGAATTTATAGCATGTGTTGCATGTGTGATGTGTTGAATTTATAGCATTTGTTTTGTGCATGATGTGCTGAATTTATAGCATCTGTTGCATGTGTGATGTGCTGAATTTATAGCATCTGTTGCATGTGTGATGTGCTGAATTTATAGCATCTGTTGCATGTGTGATGTGTTGAATTTATAGCATCTGTTGCATGTGTGATGTGTTGAATTTATAGCATTTGTTTCATGTATGATGTGTTGAATTTATAGCATTTGTTTCATGTATGATGTGTTGAATTTATAGCATTTGTTTATGTACGATCTCCGACAGCATGAATCAATCCCTGTGTCGACTCCCTTCCGTGCCATGACACAAAACTGTCAAGAATCTTCTCATGCTGTCTTCCTCTATCTCTTTTCACAAATGTATCCGGTTGTCACATGTTCCAGTTTTAGTCTTCTCATAATGTGGCCTAAAATTTATGACTGCCTTTTTCTGATGTTTGTGATAAGTTGTGTTTGTGATTCAGCTTCCCTTAAAACGTCCTGATTTTTTTTTTTTTTGGCTGTCCAATTAATTTTCAGCATTCTTCTATAAAACCACATCTCCAAGGTTTCCATGGATTTTTTCACCTGTTTACTAATTGTCCAGGATTCACAGCCGTATGTTAAAACTGGTTCTATGTAACGCTTTTTCTAACTTTCAAGGGCAGTGACTTACTGCACAAAACTTTCTTCATTTGCTTGTCCTATTCTGTTTTTTATCTCTGTGATTATAGCATTTGTTTATATATTATGTGATGAATTTATAGCATTTGTTTATGTATGATGTGTTGAATTTATAGCATTTGTTTCATGTATGATGTACTGACTGTATAACATTTGTTTATGTACGATGTGCTGAATTTATAGCATTTGTTTATATATTATGTGATGAATTTATAGCATTTGTTTCATGTATAATGTGCTGAATATATGGCATTTGTTTCAAGTATGATGTGCTGAAGAACAGTACCTGTATCAAGTATGATGTATTGAGTACTGAAATGTTATACGGTACCTGTATCAAATATGATGTATTGAGTATTGAAATGTTATACAGTACCTGTATCAAGTATGATGTATTGAGTATTGAAATGTTATACGGTACCTGTATCAAATATGATGTATTGAGTACTGAAATGTTATACGGTACCTGTATCAAATATGATGTATTGAGTATTGAAATGTTATACGGTACTTGTATCAAGTATGATGTAGTGAGTACTGAAATGTTATACAGTACCTGTATCAAGTATGATGTATTGAGTACTGAAATGTTATACGGTACCTGTATCAAGTATGATGTACTGAGTACTGAAATGTTATACGGTACCTGTATCAAGTATGATGTAGTGAGTACTGAAATGTTATACGGTACCTGTATCAAGTATGATGTATTGAGTACTGAAATGTTATACGGCACCTGTATCAAGTATGCTGTAGTGAGTACTGAAATGTTATACAGTACCTGTATCAAGTATGATGTAGTGAGTACTGAAATGTTATACGGTACCTGTACCAAGTATGATGTATTGAGTACTGAAATGTTATACGGCACCTGTATCAAGTATGCTGTAGTGAGTACTGAAATGTTATACGGTACCTGTTCAGCTGCATGGCAGTGGTTCTTGGAATGTGAACACGTAAATTAGGAAGAACTTGGAGGCAGCTGTCCAATTAATTTTCAGCATTCTTCTATAAAACCATATCTCCAAGGCTCCCAGCCAAAATGAGCAATCAGGACGTTTTAAGGGAAGCTCAGTGGCAAAGACAACTTATCACAAAAGAGGCAGTCATCATTTTTTGGTCACGTTATGAGAAGACAAAAACTGGAACACGTTGTGAAAGATTTGCAGAAAGAGAGATAGAGGAAGACAACATGAAAAGATTCTTGACAGTCTTGTGTCATGGCACGAAAGAGAATCAACACACACATTGATCCATTGCGTCGGAGATTACAATTTATGGAGAGGCATGATCGCCCACACCAGCCGGCAAGTCACAGAATGATGACGAGGAGGCAGTAGAGGTGTAGTTTCTAAACATGAATGTTACGAGTGCCCTAGACAGCCAGAGTAACTAACAATTTGCCTGGAAGAGGTTAGTTGAGTAGAGTTGAGTTAAGTTGAGTAGAGTTGAGTTAAGAACCCACATCATTGCACTCAGGACATTCCCATACGTGCTCCGTCCCCTCGTTCAACAGCCAGTGAAGAGTCATACTACTAATCGTTCCCACCACTATCTGATTAAAAGTTCTCCTGGTCTTCCCTGTTTTGAAATTCTTCCAGAACCCCTGCCGATCCCCCGCAATCTCACTCTTTCCACATATGGGTTCTCAATCTGTTCCCCCGCCTTCTACACCTGGTCCCACAAGCACACGACCACCTTCCCCTTGTCCATAGGTAATATACCACCAAAAGGTGCATTCCCTGTTAGCCTTTCAGCCTGTTCATTCCCCCACACCCCCGCATGGCCATGGCAAAATATCTATACAATTCTCACAATCTGTGACCTCTGAAGCAACGATAGTCATTCCACACAAAACATTCCTTTCTTCACCTTACTAAGCATACTCTTTGAATTGGAAGAGTTAATAGTTAATAAAGGTAGAAGATTAAACACAACAGTAAGACAGAAAATGATGTCAGGTCTTAGTCAGATGACTGTGCTACCGTATGACAGTAGACAGTACTACCTGCTTTTTGTTAGCACCGAGTAATGGGCGGCGCTCACCAAACCCAACACAAACACATTGTGCCAATGGCTCTGGACATAGGAGTGCAACTGGGAGGGTACAAGTCTAACCGTAGTGCAAGGAAATGCAACCTAAAGACTAAATGCCATGGCAGAGCAGACCAGACCCTAAGCCTTGGTTGGCAACTGGTCTAGGATGGAAGCTCCAACAGGCTGACAGAGTATTGCTTTGCTGATATGGCAGCTTCTGCAGCTTGTTTTGTTCCAGATGTATTGATGTCACCTTTCCTGTGGAGTAACATAGGCAGGCTGAGAAAGGGATCATGCTGGATGGGCAACACATGATCTCTGAATTCAGCCCAGGCTTTGTGCTTTGTAGAGGTATAACTCTTACAAAATGTCTGTCAAGATGGCAACTTGCCAGTCAGTTAGTCAAGACAGAAACAAACAGTAATTGATTTCCTAAATTCCTGTGGCATCTGTATAGATTTCCAGAATTCCTGCGGCATCTGTGTAGGTTTCCTGAATTCCTGTGGTATCTGATGGAATGTTGAAAGTTGTTCAAAGTAATGCCTCCATATTTTTAGCATTTGTTTTTGTTCACGTGAGGGTTCTTTTTCGCTGTTAATTATTTCAGTTGGGTCAAAGAGTTCTGCTCTGGTTCTCATTGAACTGGTAAATGATAGGATTGGAAGGGAGTGCTTCTGAGGTAAATGATGGGATGGGAATGAATTGCTTCTGCGGTAAATGATGGGATGGGAATGAATTGCTTCTGAGGTAAATGATGGGATGGGAATGAATTGCTTCTGCGGTAAATGATGGGATGGGAATGAATTGCTTCTGAGGTAAATGATGGGATGGGAATGAATTGCTTCTGCGGTAAATGATGGGATGGGAATGAATTGCTTCTGAGGTAACTAGTATTACAACTTGATCTCACCTTTGCAGGCTGGTTAACCACACCGATCTGGTATCCATAGAGAAATGAGTTTCCGAGACAGGAGATGGTCACACTGAGGAGTAGAATGACCGTCACTTTGCCTTCGTTTTCCTGCAAGAATAGATAAACAAATAGTTTCACACTGATGACAGCATTTGCTTTGTCAAGAAAGATGAGGATTTGGCAAGAGCAAGTGTAAACACGTCAAGGTTGGGGGGGGGGGGGGGGGGGAGAGGGGGGTGGGTGATTGTTGTTGGTAAGAAACATATGATTGTAAACAACAAACAACCTTCACGTGTTTATAGACTGGTACTTAGCTGAAAAATGATTAAATAACTTACACCTAAGAAAAAAATAAGTTACTAAAAAATAAATAGCTGTTCATTTTCACGCCAGTCAATGATCATCAACTGTCAGACATGGTCATCAACTGTCAGTCATGGTCATCAACTGTCAGACATCATCTTCAATTGCCAGACTTCATATAAAATGTCAGTCATGATCATCAACTGTCAGACATAGTCATCAACTGTCAAACATGATCATCAACTGTCAGACATGATCATCAACTGTCAAACATTATCATCAACTGCCAGATGTAATCATCAACTGTCAGACATGGTCATCAACTGTCAGACAAGGTCATCAACTGTCAAACATTATCATCAACTGCCAGATGTAATCATCAACTGTCAGACATAGTAATCAACTGTCAAACATGATCATCAACTGTCAGACATGATCATCAACTGTCAAACATTATCATCAACTGCCAGATGTAATCATCAACTGTCAGACAAGGTCATCAACTGTCAGGCGTAGTCATCAATTGTCAGACATGGCCATCAACTGTCAGACATTGCATCAGACAAGGTCATCAACTGCCAGACATTGTCATCAACTATCAGGCATCATCAACTGTCAGACATTGCATCAGACACAGTCATCAACTGTCAGACATTGCCATCAACTGTCAAACATGATCATCAACTGTTAGTCATGATCATCAACTGGCAGTCATGGTCATCAACTGTCAGACATGGTCATCAACTGTTAGTCATAGTCATAAAATTTCAGTCATGGTCATCAACTTCAGTCACGGTCATCAACTGCCAGACATGGTGATCAACTGTCAGACATGGTCATCAACTGACAGTCATAGTCATCAGCTATCAGACATGGTCATCAACTGTCAGACATGGTCATCAGCTGTCAGTCATGGTCATCAACTGTCAGACATGGTCATCAGCTGTCAGACATGGTCATCAGCTGTCAGACATGGTCATCAACTGTCAGACATGGTCATCAGCTGTCAGACATGGTCATCAGCTGTCAGACATGGTCATCAACTGTCAGACATGGTCATCAGCTGTCAGACATGGTCATCAACTGTCAGACATGGTCATCAACTGACAGTCATAGTCATCAGCTATCAGACATGGTCATCAACTGTCAGACATGGTCATCAGCTGTCAGTCATGGTCATCAACTGTCAGACATGGTCATCAGCTGTCAGACATGGTCATCAGCTGTCAGACATGGTCATCAACTGTCAGACATGGTCATCAGCTGTCAGACATGGTCATCAACTGTCAGACATCCAAACAGGTGGTGGTTTACTATTTCCTAGAGATGCAAGCCCAGCAGGCGTTGCAGTGAATGCTACAGATGAATTCTGTTCAAGTCATTACTGAGTGGTATGTATAGTGTTCCAATTAAACTCTCCATGTAAGACAGTTAACCACTATTGTGAGTCTAATCTCGCTCCCAGGTTATAGAATAGATCTTTCTGTTCTACACCCTTCTTGTGTTCAAGAGCCATATGTAAAAAAGCGAAACAAACGCTGAACATAAGGAATATGGACATTGACAACTGTCACATTAGTTAGTGGTTAGCACTGCAATGCCAAATAATGTAACATGGTAAATATGAGTTATGGCCACGCTATATTAGTAGGACGCCGAAAAGGGTAAAGAAGAAAGGCGATGTAAGGGAAAGGCGATGTAAGGGAAAGGCGATGTAAGGGAAAGGCGATGTAAGGGAAAGGCGATGTAAGGGAAAGGTGATGTAAGGGAAAGGTGACGTAAGGGAAAGGCGACGTAAGGGAAAGGCAAAGAGATGAAAGGCGACGTAAGGGAAAGGCAAAGAGATGAAAGGCAAAGAGATGAAAATCTGGATGGCTTGGTCATGTGGCATATTGGGGACAAGAATAGAGACGTCGCCCAAAAACACTGGTGATGGTTGAGATGGAGAACCATGACCGACGACGCTGATCGACAAGGAACGTGATGATGCTGATGATGATGAGGAGGAGGAGGAGGAGGAGGAAGAAAGTTAATCACAGCATATACCAACGTTTATGTTCTAAGTGGCTCAATGAGCATGATTCAAAAGGTCGATGATGGTTCTGTATGTAGAGAATGGACTGTCATCCGTAGAGTCGCGTGCATCTTCGTCCTGCGACATGCGGGAGTTGAGGGAAATGAACGAGCTGATACACTTGCTGGCTCTGCATCCCCTGCAGATGGCCAGCCTGTGGGTCGTGCCGCTGTTATTAAAGCCCTTAGTTAGAAAGATGTTGAGAGCGGAAGACTTTGACGCTAGTGAATCCACATTTTTGTCCAGAATGAGAGACTCGGGAGTTAGAATTGCCACGGCCAGACAGGAGAGGCACATCAGGAGAGTGAGGGGACTCGCCAACCAACACAGAACTGGCACTATTAGCTGCTGGACGCTGATGCATGTGTTGTATGTGTAAGGGAATGGGAGGGGAGTCATCTGAGCACCTATGGACTTGTCCGGAGTGCAAGGATGATGATACCCCAACAGATAAAAGTGAAACATAAAAATCAGGATGTTGTCGCGGGAGCCGAGGATTGTAAAGCTAGAAAAAGTTGATCATAATGGATCATAAGTAATAGGCTGCACTGGCCGAAGTGTGTACAAACTATAAGAACAGCGTTTACACATCAAATGTGTTAGTATGTTTCCCCCCATTCCTGTGTTAAAGGTAAACAAATGCGGCACGTTTTCTTGGGCGGATTATTTACACATCCAATTAATTAATTAATCTGGACGCACTTTCTGACGCGGCGACCTGCTCTTAGAGCAACAAAACTAATTAAAATTGTTTACCGCCACTTCCCGCACATGCCTGCAGATAGCGCGTGACCTGCCTTGCTTGCGCAGAAAGGACAAGATGGTGTAGGGGCGGCCGGGAGGGTGGGTGGGTATGGTTGTAGAGATGTTGCTGGCTGTTGATACAAAGTTTCATATCAGATCAGTTAATATCTTCACATGGAAGATCAATTTCTTCTTCTTGCAAGGGCCGAATGTATGACGGGCCGAATGTATGAGTGAAAGGGCCGAATGTATGAGTGAAAGGGCCGAATGTATGAGTGAAAGGGAAGAATGTATGAGTGAAAGGGAAGAATGTATGAGTGAAAGGGCCGAATGTATGAGTGAAAGGGAAGAATGTATGAGTGAAAGGGAAGAATGTATGAGTGAAAGGGCCGAATGTATGAGTGAAAGGGCCGAATGTATGAGTGAAAGGGCCGAATGTATGGCTGAAATGGCCAAATGTATGACGAACCTGTGTGCCCAATTTGTGATCATTTGAAAATAACGTTCGTTCGTTCCTTCTTCTTCTTCAAGTCGCGCAAAATTGAAGAATTCAAATCGACGGTGTTCCAACAATAACAACAGCAACAACCACCACAACATCAGCAACAACAATACAAACAGTAACAACAATAACAACAGCATAACAGTCACAACAATAACAACAGTCACAAATGCAACAACAACCACAACAATAACGACAACCACAACAGCAGACATAGTAATAACAGAAGCAACTCTAACAAACACAACCCGTTGTCTTGCTCTTTAAACGTTTTTCCCGAGCCTCGATTTCAGGAGGAGAAACCTTGCCGGTATACAAATTACCAATAAAAACATCACTAGCACACATGTTATAGGTACAAACACGACCACAACACACAGCCGGAATGCCAGCCCACTATCTGCTCACGGACTACTCTGCAATTTCCAAACACTGAGATTTTTTTACGTGCACAATCTGTATACAGGACCTCCTATTATCTGACCTCATCCTAGCAGGCCAGGGATCGGGTCTCACTAACCGTGAGATCAGTGAAAAATGGAATAGACAGGGGTCCCGACAAACCAACACAACACCCCCCCCCCCCCAATCCCCCCACAGGTATACTATGCCTAAGACCGCTGCCAGAATGCCAACACAAAAGTCCGCCACAAAATATACAGTTCATCGTCGATGGAAGCTGCAGTCACTAGAAAACCTGCAGCCATACATTACTGGATAAGGCAACAGAGTTAATTCATCGAACAGCCGGCCGCCATTTTTCTGAACATGCAGTTCACGCTACAAATAACCGCGGACAGATGTAAAAGCACTCCACACGAGATTCAGTGTTGCTCCACGCACTAAAATCAGTAGCAGGGTGACGGAACCATGCACTACCAATCCAACATGAGGAACATGCTTAAGCAAACCATAGCCACTCCAGAGGCCATAACAGCTTAACCGTCTATCATCCATTTGGGAACCTGAAGTCCAAAGATGAGAAGCCATTCAAGAAAGGTATCGGTATATCCAGTAGCAACAGAGCAACTGTCGACGATGACACTGGCGAAAAAAGGAATAGAGGATAATGGGAAAAGAGAAATCCTGCCAGGCATGCATCAGTGGAAGTCGTCTAACGCACCAAGGACTAAGACAGCATAAAGCGAACTATGAACCACCACAATTATAACCAATGCTGCTAAAGCTGGTTGAACAAAGTGGAAAGATTTTGTTCTTCTTCTTCTACAAATCTGAATCGGAATTCATGTTTCATTGTTGTGTGTTTTACAGATGCCTGTAAGGGCGTGTCTGTTTGGATAACATGTCTACTCGGTGTTATGTTTCTGTGCTGTGAAAACTCAGGGAAAAGACGATTGAAGGACAGACAGCCTCACGTAAGGCTACAAGAGTTGAGCACGGAGAGATGAGAGAGGGCGCGGCAGCATGAGAGCGGGTGAACAAGATTGGGTTTACAAAGCTATCAGCGCATAATCTCGTGGGGCTGAGAGACGAGGGGGATACGGTGATGACGAAGAAGAAGAAGAAGAAGAAGAAGAAGAAGAAGAAGAAGAAGAAGAAGAAGAAGAAGAAGAAGAAGAAGAAGAAGAAGCATTTTTCTATAACAATTGAGCTCATATGCCAGAATTTTCTTCTAGTCGAAGACTACACACAAATTTAGAAGTTTTCCGGGGTAGGTTGGTATGGGAGCGAGGTTCTGCAAAGGACATGCTCCTGAATGAATGAATGAATGAATGAATGAATGAAGGCTACAGCTGGCAAACTGAACAGAATTGCATGACCCAAATCAGGAGCACTGCGCCATGAGAACTAGTGCAACGTAATTTTCTTTAGGAAAGTAACCCGCGCGGCCTCAGATCAGCTACACACAAAAAATATCAATTAGCAGCCTACTGCCAGACGTCATGGAGCCTTTATTTTGGTGTAATTACATCTGACGATAGTGTAATTAACTCTTATGTCGGTGCAAGTAACTCTTATATCGGTGCAATTAACTCTTATGCTGGTGTAATGAACTCCTACGTGGTGTAATTAACGAGAAAATTATATCGCACAGGTATTGGCAAGTCCGCACTAGATACGGCAGAATGGGTATGGAGTCATATGACTTCATATACACTAGGGCAGGGCATACGAGGTGGTCAGTCTCATTCCTTGCCGCCTTGACTTCCAGTAGAAATACATCGCTGGTGCCCATTGGGGGAGGTTGGGTGGATCGTGATATGGCTTGGGTAGGAAGATGGTGGAGAAGAAAGATACTTGATCACCCCTTGCCTGCTCGTCTGCTGCAAGTAAATCTCCCAACCTTCCACTGTGCGGATCTCGCGACCAGCTAGAATAGACCCGCCGGAGATATTGCTCGTCTGTTGCGTATGTAGACCTACGAGTATTCTGTAGGTAGAGGTACGAGTATTCTGTAGGTAGAGCTACGAGTATACTGTATGTAGAGCTACACGTATTCTGTGTATAAAGCCACGCGTATTTTATGTGTACAGCGCTTGATGTAATTTCTGTATATAGAGAGCTACACGTTTTTCCTGTCTACAGTTACACGTGTCCCGTGTAGGTAAGCTTTGCGTTGGCACAGAACAGAAAAAAACACCATGTGCAAGAGAAAAACATGAAGAAGGGGAACCTGCGAGCCGTAGTCTGTTCGGCAGGCCTTTGAAGCGAGTGTTGTCTGCAAAGAACCTGCTACATATAGTTAATTATTTCTCTCGCTTATCACTTCTACAATCTACAGAAAGTGATACATTCTTCAGAACGTGTCTTAACCTCGAGAACCAGCTGCCGAAGAAGTAGGTTGTTTTTCCCATCTGTCATTGGTTCGCTTTGAACTTTAGCGTAGTCCGTACACGTGATACTAATCCTAGTGCACTGGCCTCATTTTTGCCACCAGGCGAACTCACTACGACATCAGAGGTTCTTGTAATTTACGTCCAAGTCAAGGACGAGACGTTAACATTTTAATGAGTTCGCCAGATGGCGAGGGATACTGGTAATAGGGAAAGCTAAACCACACGCGAAAATCTGTGCACTAGAAGTAGTAGCACGTGTATGGCAAAAACAAAGGATCCCCCCTCCCCTCCCTCCAAACCTCTTCGCAGATGTGAGGTTCCAGTATCGGTCTCGCATACCCCGTTGGTTAATGGGCCAGGACAGGGGTGAAAGAGAGTTGTGTAAGACAGTCCAGCTGGGGATGGTGCTGTGATACCAGAGTCGGGAGACAAATCTGTAACTATAACCTTCAAGTCTGTTGTTACCTGGAGTTGTTTTGCGCTCGCTGGCTTTGAACTTAACCGTAGTCCACACACACTACTTCCAGTAGTGCTGGACTGAGTTTTGTGTGTGGATTAGCTTTCCTTATTAACAATGCCCCTCGCCATCAGGCGAGCCCACTCCTTCGAAGCTACTTGCAATTTACATCCCCAAGTCAAGGACGATAAGTCAACATTTTAGTCCAACTGCGCGGTGTAGGTGTTGAACCCCTTATCTCGGCTTCAGCACACCGGATGTTTAAGAACATCCATACCTTGAGATTACCCATCCCATAGCATACTGCGCGTTACACATTTGCCGGGTGCTTTGCAACAAAAATTACATTACGGTATGCCATAAAATTCAGACACTTCCACGGGGTTCCATAGATACACTGTCTGCTGCATGCATTAAATAAAATATGGTGCTAGGTCGGCAAGAGAAGGGACACGCCGGGAGCAAGGTCATAACCGGGCAGACACACCAGCCCGCCAGGCTTGAACGGCCATAAATCAACACACCAGCTTATTCGTCAGGCCGGGAATGCAAATACACCGACCCCAAGATTTCTGAGTGTCATTTCCTTCCACTTCACACATTTATCATCTTGGCCCTCGAACGGTCGCTGTTTAAAACTCATTCTGCGTGAAGAAAATCTCCACTGACTGGCCAGTCACTAGCAACACACCAAATAGCTTTCATATATTTCCATGCGCCAGTGACTCTAGGCCAGCATGAATCTCATCTCATCTTGTTCCTCTTGTACCTTGCGGTGTGGAGGTGAAGTATAAGCAACGGGAGAATGCCCGTTTACAGGCTTCATATATCGAGATGCCCATTGACTATTCCCTCTGTCCATCGTTTACATGGCCGGCCTCTTCTTCTGCTTCCATTTGGTTTGTATATCATTGCTTGGTTTGGTATACTGTTGGTAACCTAGTGACATGGCCAAACCATTTGACTTGCTGCATTCTGATAAATCTAGCGCTGCTATAACCCCTACTTTAGTCCTGATTTATTCATTTATGATTTTCTATTTTCTTGATACATTCAGTATTCTTCTCATGAATCCCATTTTCTGTTGCGGTTTTTTCTTCTTCTCTTTTTCTGTCATTGTTCAGGTTTGGCATTGATAGCATAGAGTTGGCAGGAAGGTAATGTTGTACAGTGCTTTCTTTGTAACTATTGATACGTGTTTATTCTTTAGTATTGGTAACATTTGTCCAATGAGTTGGTTTGCCTTATTGCACCTATTTCCGATCTCGTCTTCTGATTTGTAATTTGATGATATTATACTTCCTAAGTACTTAAAGCTCCTTACTTGTTTCATGAGGTGTTGTTTTAGATGCATCTTTGTGGGTTTTCTTTTTCTTTGGTTATAGTCATTACCACTGTTACACTGGTGCTAATTGTCATATTATGTTCCTTCCATTTTAGACTATTCATGTGGTCTTATTGTTCTTATGATTTCGCAATTAGTGATTGATCGTCCGCAAAGAGTAGTTCTTTAATGGTGTAATTTGCTGCTGGTTCTCTTCTGTGTTCTGTTCGTCATGCGGTGTTCTTGTCAACATGAGTATCCGATTGAATTCTTCCTCTTACTCGTTCGCACTCGCCCAAGTTGTATCCGTTTCTTTTTTTTTTAAATTAAAATTACTATGTGGGTTGGGTGATATTCCCACCGAGTGACTAAAACGCCGGGTTCTCCTTCAGGAGGCCCGCGTTGGAATCCTCGGTGAGGTGTGGGGTTTTTTTGTGTGGGTTTTTTTTATGTCGGGGGGGGGGGGGGGGGGAATAAAGAAAATCCTAACCTGCACAGTTCGCGGTGACTGCACTAGCCAGGCTGCCTTAATTCCTCAGCCTCAAAGACCCCCGTGCCATACACCGCAAGGTCCTATTGTTGTTTGCATATCCGTTACAGGACATTGCTGTCAACACCAGCATCTTTCAGCTGATTGTTGATTTCTTGGCAAGATTACGCTCAGTAGTTTGCCATTGCTTTCTGAGCGGCCGGCTCACATACCCCATAAGTTACCGACGCGATTCGAACCACTGCTGATTCTCACCGTCGTCACGTTACTTACGAGAGTATACGAGATTACGGAAAAACTGTAGTGAAACCCATAAACAGCAAATAATGTGGGTTGATAGCAACGTCCTGTAAAGTATACACAATTAACATTTTTACATCAACTTGAGGCGTTTGATGTGCTAGATTTGACACGCAGATGGGGGATAACTTGAGCCCTAAGGTTGCACTTTCACCTCGAGTTACCAGGTTTGTGCCCTTGTTGCAAGCACGAACCCCAAGTATTGATGTATTTGCATAGGCAACAGTTTGGCGGATCAATGATAAAGGTGGTATTCAATAACTTGGCAAACTTTCAACACTCCTTTCGCTTGAGGTCAACCGACAGTGGGTCTTGTTTGCAGAGGGAGTAAATACTAAGCGAGCGAACAAAAAACTTCCTCTGTTAGCTTTGTTTCGACTGATTGAGGAGCTTTTTACCTCAACACAACCCCTCGCCCCAGTGTAATTAATGTACGCGTTTCACAACTCCCAAAATACCGAGTCGAGGCTTCGAAATTAGCTTCAGACGATTTGGAAGCAGACCGTCGTGCGTTGTTTTCGATGGGTATGGGCGTCAATTACAAGTAATTCGGAAGTCAGAGAAGGGGGTGGCCTGATGGCGAGGGACACAGGCGATAGGGAAAGCGAACCATCATGCAAAATCAGTAGAGTGCACTCACTATCAGTAGCAATTTACTGGAGTTCAAAGCGCGCTAACGCCAAAAAATAAAAAAAGTAATCTAATCAATGGGTACATGACGTCCTGTCAATGTATAGTTAGTTACATATTCTTTACATGACCTCGCAGTCAACCCCGACATGTTTTGGCTGTTTGTGATTTCAAGTTTTGGTTGCGTGTGATTTCAGGGTAAGTTTATGTTCAGTAGTTCGCCATTGCTTTCTGAACGACCAGTACTCATACCTTTGCAAGGAAACTAATGCAAGGCGGTCTGCTTCCAAATCTCTAGGAGCTCTGTTTCGAATGTTGTATGCGGGATTACGAATTGCATTGCAAACCCCTTCGCCATATTGTTGACAATAATGTATATCCACACACCTACAGCCGTTTTAATTTTTGGGGAACAGCCGTATCAATTTTTGGGGAAGTCGTATTAATTTTTGGGGGATACTGAGCCTCCTGGTCATTGACCTAGCAAGTTTATACATAAACTACAGCTTGGTTAATTAAAATTGCTAAAACCTATGATGCTATTTCAATGGCTAGATACAACGTCTGTCCGTAGTCGGGGGTTCATGTGGGTGATAGACCTGGCTAATGAATATACTTTTTTTTTCTTTTACGGGGAGTCTAGTTGACCTTGTGTCGAAGTACACTTGTTCCTTCAGCAAGGCGCTGTCGTCACGCGGAGGTCGCGCGTTCAAATCCCAGAGCTGCCTCTGTAGATATGTCCTTTTTTTTAAATGTCTGGCGTGTACTCTAATCTCTACTTCTATGTAAAGTTCTAAAGAACAAATAATTACACGCATTGGTGCGTACTGTGCATTTGGTGCTAACTAAGTATTTGCATAGACCAACTGGTACTGAATGTGTGAAGACACGCCGTCCGCCTTCATTATTTACAAAGACACATCCTGGTACCCCCTTTTAGAATGGGTCAAGCCGGAATCCTAGGTCAATTTTAAAAATACGCCTAATGCGAATGCAAACCTGTGACCGCCGGGTGGGCGGGCAAGCGTGCTAGCCAATGTGCTGTTACAACCCCCTCTACTTCTATGAGTGTCAATCAATGTCTGGTAACACATCAATCTACAGCGTTATTCGCAGCTGTGTTACCCCTACAGCGTTGTCCCGCAGCTGTGCTATTTAAGTTCTATCAGCGATGGAAAGAGTAGTCAAACTGCAACTTATGATGCCTGTCGTATGAGCCGACTAAGGACTGCCATGAGATTTTCTACCCTATCTAGTAGACAACTAAAGTTACACAATCCAATCAATCGTGAACAACTCTACAAACTCAGTCTGAAACTGAGTTTGTATTGTTCATGTTTGATTGAAAACTGTCGTCAAACTCACTCACTTGCCTAGTTTTTATGATTGCTCAAGTGCTTCAAGCAGTCATAACTTAACGTTGCAGTACTGATGATATGCTACTAAATTATTGATTTCAGGGTCTTCAAGATACAAATAATAGATATTAGTTAGTTAGTCGCAGTTCCAACTTCACAGCAACGGGTGGTCCCCATTATGCTCCATTCCTGTGCCAATGAATATCACACAAAACGCTCCCCACTGCCCAATGTGAAAAGTGGAGAAGACAGGAGTCTCGACAAACAGCCCGCACAGATACACTGTGCATAATGCCGCCGCCAGAATGTCAACACAATAGTATATATATTTTTTGTTATGTGGAGTTCCAAGACTATTCTCCTGGTTGAATTTCGCATTCCCTTAACTTAGCTAGGCCCGCGAAAGTATACAGTACTGGCAAATAATGTACGAGAGAAATGAAACGTGAGGTGTGGAGTCAATGCAGATGTGATGTGGCCATCGACAGAGAACACAAAAACTTACCGGCACACCCATGTTGGAGGTCTTATGGCTGATGTAACTCTTCCGCGGCTTCTAGAACACAATTTTCTTGACGAATTTGGTGAGATACTCAGCAGAAATATGCCAGTAACGAATGTACAATAAATGTCCTCTGTGCAAACAATATAGCCAAGTTTAAACACATCGACGTGTTAGCGGGGCACTGTGCAGCCGGCAGTGGAGGTGACCCCTAGCAGAACGTTCAACCAGCACACTATTCTATTGTATACACACACAGTCAGTGTAGAAGCTAGAATCAATCTTAAATTACAACAAAAATACCTGCGCGTTTGCTAGTAAATTTTTTTTTATTATTTTTTTTTTAAATTTTTTTTTTATTTGACACGCGACGTGGAATCCGGCTGGGGATATCTGAAGGAGAAACAGCGAGGCAGGCGTAGATGTATGGAGTGATGATGCAAGTAGGATCATGGGTGTGCTCGGCTGAGCCAATCAGATCGCAGAGCTCGGCCAAACCCCCCTGGACTTATAGGAGGGGTGTCAAGATGGCGGTTATGGAACGTATTCACTTCGTGCAGTTGGGGATTTATCAGAAGCTGTGTATTTAGATTTAACACATTTATGTTAGCAATCTTAGCCCAAAGGAGAATTTTTGGGATTTGTAGATTTTGTCTTTAAACTTTATAAATATGAAAGTAGGACAGAAATAGATTCACGGGGAATGGACATATCCTTTGCCCTACTTTGAGTTGGTTTTAAACCAATTCCAGTTCTTGTTTCTCTAACATTTTGAATTAATTCTGCTTGTTTCTGATAAACATCAACAGACAATAATTAGTAACCGTTGCGAATGTTTTATGATAACACGCGTAGTTGGCATTTTTAGACCATAACGAAATATATGGAGAAAATTCTCCTAGCCTGAACAACCTGTCACCCCTCTTCTGTCTGTACTTCAGATATTCATAGTAGGAAGCGCCTTGAATGGCGGAAAATCGTTAAAATACAGTCTAGTTTTGTTTCCTTAAGCCGCACAGAGTTCAGACTTGAACAGAAAGGCTATCCTTGATTTTTGTGAATTGTTATTAAGTGTGTGTACACTCCCTATGTGTACCAGGATATAAAGATAATCAGAGTATTTGCATTGTCCATACAAAGCAACTGACCGTGTATGGCAATTGGTTAGATATATACATATAATTGAATGAAAAGCCGCACATTTTGCACTGGTTTCTCAAGTTGTCGTCGTTTCAGCAGGTTTCTCACCGACACAGTACCATGGCGGGGTCAGAAGTGTAACTCCCGGTCACGCTTGGACGCCAAGTAACAAATAGGACACCGACGCCATGTAGTTGTATATGGAGGTTCAAGAATGTCTAGCCTGGGTATTAAATTTTACACTTAACTTTGAGGGACGATCCAACACAGTTGGATATATATATATACATATTCTGATTTTCTGAAAATATGGATTATATCTTCTTTTTTTTTGCATATCCTTTAGAGGACATCGCTGTCAACACCAGCATGTTACCGCTGTTTTAGGTTTCATGGCAAGATTACGCTCAGTAGTTTGCCACTGCTTTCTGAGCGGCCGGCTAACTTATCCCGTAAGTTACCAACCGGCGAGAACGGACTGTATCTAGTGTGGTGTTAATCTACACACAGAGTCAATGGAAAATTATGCTGGTTCCAGGAGTCTCGTGCGAATAAATTAATAAATTTACATACAATTTGTAGCATTGATACCTTCACTTCTAACACTAACACTGCAAGAAGTGTTACACTTAACTACTACCCGTACTGCGAAGTAATAATGAGAGAGATCAAAGAAAAGCCAGGAATAATATTCGAAGGTTATAATATAAATAATATACTCTATGCAGATGACACAATATTGATGGCGGATAATGCAACAGATCTACAACAACTATTGGACATTGTAGGAACAGAAAGTGCAAAGAAAGGACTCTCCTTGAATATCAAGAAAACAGTAACAATGGTGATATCAAAGAAGCACGTAACACCCAAATGTGAAATAGAGATAGTAGGGAAAATTCTTCACCAAGTGGATAGTTTTAAATATCTAGGGACATTTATATTATAACTAGCTGACCCGGCCCGGCTTCGCCCAGGCCCTGGAGGGGATCTATCTATCTATCAGTCTGTCTGTCTGCTTGTTTGTCTGTCTGTCTGGCTGACCCGGCCCGGCTTCACCCAGTCCCTGGAGGGGAGCATCTCATTTAATTCATATAAGTAGTCATATAAGCTCTCCCGTTCCCGACTATCTGTCTGTCTGTCTGTCTGACCGGGCCCGGCTTCACCCAGTCCCTGGTGGGGAGCATCTCATTTAATTCATATACGTAGTCATATAAGCTCTCCCGTTCCCGACTATCTGTTTGTCTGTCTATCTGTCTTTCTGTCTGTCCCGGCCCGGCTTCACCCAGTCCCTGGTGGGAAGCATGTCATTTAATTCATATAAGTAGTCAAATAAGCTTCCGTTCCCGACTATCTGTCTATCTATCTGACCGGCGTGGTTTCGCCCAGCTCTTGGCGCACAGTGCTTGCTTGTGTTCGCTGGCTTGAGCTCCAACGCAAAGTCCTGTATGTCGGATGAAGACATCCTGTTGTCCAGCATCAGTGCGATGTCATACAGGACCTGAGTTTTGCGTGAGTATCCGTTGCCCCATGTCTGGCTTATTGGTGTGCAGACTGGTGGTTCCTCGCCGTACAGGCAGACACTCTCCGACTTCGGAGGAATCGGCGATCCTATTGACTTCAGCCAGGACCCCGAAGGCACTGCCCAGGACGCTCGGCGAGGACGCGTCAATAGGTCTTGGCCAGTATATAACCCGGCCCTGGTGCCTTGGAAACACCTCTGTGTCCCTTGGCGCACAGTAACTTAACAGAATGTCCTTCCACACACCATTCAATGAAAACTGTAGAAAAAGATGGGTTACAATGTTATGCATTATGCATTATTTTTATGAAAACTTTGAAAATGCCTTAAAGATTATATCATTATTTAATATAACTCATATGCCTGAAAATAACTATAGACAAAAAGTTTAACAATAGTGCAAGTAAGTCCAACAATATGACTATAAAGTATATAGAAATGTTATTAAAAGTTATGCCCCTTGAAATAACTTTTCTAGAGTGAAGTCCCCCTGCTATATAGACATTATATAATGAAAATGGAAAAGTAAATGTTATTAAATAAGTCGAAGATTTTACATTAAGAAATTATTATAGTCGGTTGCCAATGAATGAAAGGAAGACGTGTAGAAAATTTCATCTCAATCGGATGTACCGTTATCGAACGCATCCAATACATAAATCCCCACACACAAACAAACATACACTCTGTTTTATAGATATAGATATCAGATGGAAGATGCATAACAAAGATTAAGAGCAGAATAGGGCAAGCAAAAGGCTGCATTTCAGAAAATGAAGAATATATTATCCAATAAGTCAATATCATTGAATGTAAGAAAGAGGGTGCTGAGGTGCTATATAGAACCTGTTTTGCTGTATGCTGTGAATCTTGGAATGTAAATTAACAAATTAGGAAGAGATTGGAAGCAATTGAGATGTGGTTCCTGAGACGAATATTGCGAATTCCTTGGACTGCCAAAGTAACTAACAACGAATGCCTGAAAGAGGCTAATGAAACTAGAACATTATATACAACAATACGAAAAAGGCAAACAACTTTTTTTGGTCATGTGATGAGAGAAGAGAGGCATTGGAGAACATCTGGACAACTGGAAAGATCGAGGGAAAGAGAGGCAGAGGCAGACGAAGAGAAATGATGCTGGACGGATTGCGACGGTGGCATGAAGGAATATCAACGGTAGAGTTGATCCAGAAATCCAAAGACCAACATCTGTGCTGCTGCTACTGCTGCTGCTGCTGCTGCTGCTGCTGCTGCTGCTGCTGCTGCTGCTGCTGCTGCTGCTGCTACTACTACTACTACTACTACTACTTGCTGCTACTACTACTACTACTACTACTACTACTACTACTACTACTACTACTACTACTACTACTACTACTACTACTACTACTTGCTGCTACTACTACTACTACTACTACTACTACTACTACTACTACTTGCTGCTGCTACTACTACTACTACTACTACTACTACTACTACTACTACTACTTGCTGCTACTACTACTATTACTATTACATCAGCTAGTGCTGCTGCTACAACTACTACTATAGTAGCCACTACTACTATTACATCAGCTACTGCTGCTGCTACGACTACTACTATAGTTAGCACTCATCATTGTCGTGTGTCATACCGTTAAGATGGTCAAGGTTCGCATCCCACACGATCACCAGTCTCGGACCAGGTCGGCGGACTTGTTCCAGTTATGTTGTGTGGCCAAGCCATCCAGGTATTTCATTTCTCTGTCTTCCTGCTTCCTATTTTTCCATCCGATTTGGCAGTTGTCACTAAGTTTTCCTGCATATTTCTCCTCGTATCATTACAGTCACAAACGCTTGAGATATTAAAGAACGCTAAAGTAACAACTGATTGAGGTATAGAAAGCTAAACTAACAACTGGATATAGAAAACTAAAGTTACAACTGAATATAGAAAGCTAAAGTTAAAACTACTTGGGATATAGAAAACTAATGTAACTACTGCCTGGGGTATAGAAAGCTAAAGTAACAACTATCTGAGATATAGAAAGCCAATGTAACAACTACTAGAGATATAGAAAGCTAAAGTAACAACTGCTAAAGATGTAGAAGGCTAATGTAACAACTGCTCAGAATATTGAAAGCTAAAGTAACAACTGCCAAGCATAGACAGAGTTGGATTGCCAACAAGGACAGACAGTCGCGGTTCCAACTTCACGGTAAAAGGTCGCCCCATTATGCTCTGTTCCTGTGCCAGTGAATACCACACACAATGCTTCTCACCGCCCATTGTGAAAAGTGGAACAGACAGGAATCTTGACAAACCAACAGCCCGCACAAGTATACTATGCATAATGCCGCTGCCAGAATGTCAACACAAAAGTCCGCCACGAAAAATACAGTTCATCGTCGATGGAATGGAAGCGGCAGTCACTAGAAAACCGGCAGTCACTAGAAAACCAGCAGCCACACATTACTGCATAAGGCAAACCAAATTAGTTCAGCGACTGGTCGGCAGCCATTTTTTAACATGCAGTTCACGCTACAAACAATCGCGGACATGTAAATAAAAACACTCCATACTAAATTTACAACGACATAGTTCAGTGGCATGGTTACATTATGACTACCCCTTTAAACAGACTCACCACCACCACCACCACCACCATCAGCATTACCATTACCACCACCACACCACCATCAGCATTACCATTACCACCACCACACCATCGAAACACGAGTACACATAAGAGCAAACAATATCATAAGTGATTTTGTTGTTGTTCGCTTGATTTGAATTCAAGCGTAGTTCATATACGTGCTACTACTTCTAGTAACACTGGACTGCTTTTGCGCGTGGATTAGCTTTCCTTATTACCAGTGTATGTCGCCATCAGGCGAACCCACTCCGACTTCTGACGTACCTATAATTTACGTCCCCAAGTCAAGGACAAGAAATCAACAATTCAGTTCAACTGTCCGTTGCAGGGGTTGAACCCGCTACCTCTGCATCAGTATACTGGATGTTTAAGAAAGAAAGCTCTTACTCATTAGGCCATGCTAACCTCTTCATCAAGGGATGGCTGGAAGCCATTTGTCCTCTAGTTCCCTTGATCAGACGACGAACTCGGTATACCACTGGGGCAAGCAACCCGACTGCCCTCGTGAGAATGCTCGTCGTGTGTACTGTCACTCGTCGGTGAACTGATTTTGTGGAGATATGCGTGCCCGTGCCATTCAACGAGAGGGTGACGAGGGAAGACCATCAATGACAGCAAGGTGATTATAATGTTTGTTGCTGTGCAGGACAAGAACACAAAAGTTACCTACACCAGGGGCTCTCAAAGTGGAAAAGGTTACTTTCCCCTATGGGGTCAAAGCGGTCATGAACATTTTCAGGAAGAGTGTGAGAATGTATGTAAGTTCCGTTGCCATGTAGACGCTTGAGCACTCACCTGCAGGCAATGTAGACCTGCATCCCCTCTAATTGAATGGTTGAACTGTCCGAGCAGCAGTAGCGGCACTTGTGGCGTCCAAAACCATTCAGAATGTTTTTTTTTTTTTTTTTTTGCCTTGTTCTTTCTTCCCCCCCCCCCCCCCCACCAACTCCACCAATCTTGTCAGTTGTCACCAAGTTCTCTAGTCTATTTCTTCTCATAACGTGCCCAAATATTCTGACTATCAAGTTCTAATTGCCGGTCTCCCTGGCCAAGGAGTTAGCAGCTCTCTCCGTAACCCCGAATGCTTTCGTGGTTGACGTGAGCGCACGAGAATTGGAAGCAGTTCGAGTCACGCCAGTGACTTATGAGAGTATGGCGCCAGTCGCTCAGAAAGTCGTGGCGTGCTGATGAGCGTAATCTAGCTTAGGAATCAACACACAGCTGAAAGATGCTGATGTTGACCGCAATATCCTGAAACAGGATGGAAACACGAAAAAAAAAATTTTAAAAATCAAGGTCTAATTTCTTTAATCACTTTACGGTTTTCATTTGTTACTTGTAGGTCTTGGTCAATTTTTTTTTTCTGTCCATGGTATTCTTTGCATGTTTACTGCCATTACATTGTTTTCCAGCTTGTCTGCTCATTGTCCACGTTTCACATCCACACAAAAGTACAGGTTCTATCTAGCACTTCAACACTCCTTTACTCGTTCCAACTGACATCTTTGTATTGGTCAGTATGTTTTCCATCTTGCAAAAGACAACCTCTGCCCTAACGATTCTTGTTCTAATGTAATGTCTTCAAGACACCAATAAGATGCTGTGATGCTTTCAAATGCATTACTTTCCGGCTAAAGGCTATGCATAGCTTGCGTGGGGCGGAAAGACGTTACTAAAGCTCCATGTTCTATTATGTAATTACCCCTACCTCGTTCAACCCCAGAAGAGAAGTTATATAGCTCACAAAGGGGTCACAATAAAGAGGACTGAATACCCCTGCTACAGGCACTCTCGCTGTTACAATCAAGGGTTTAGCCAATCAGCGTTGACCATCCGATGAACGCCTCTTCCCTGGGCCTTCACCTTGCATAGATCTAATTAGCGCCGAGTAGCGATGCCAACAGCCCGGTGTTTATATTAAGTTTAGCAGTTGACTGATGATGTACTCACTGACACGCTGGTGAATTCGTCGTCTGTACCCCTAACCCAGTAGTTCTCAACCATTTTTGGCCCGTTCCCCCGTCACCATATTTTAGGACGTCATTCCCCACCCTCTCACCATATTTTTAGAACGTCATTCCCCCCTTTCATATTTCCTTCCTAAAAATTTTCCCCTGCCCCTACACAGTATACGTAATAATTTAAGTTAAATTTAATAGCACATACTAAAACAAGTCTAGACATCTACACAAAACGTGATTTGCGGATCTACTTACATTATAAAATGAATTTCAGAAGGGTAATACGTACAGAACTGTAAAGTATAAAGGTTAAAACAACATCAAGTAATCGGTTCTTATATTCACGCAGTCTAGAAATAATCTTCATCCCCCCCCCCCCCCGAAACCCTAAAATTCCCCCTGGGGAGGGGGGATTCCCCACCGGCTGAGAACCACTGCCCTAACCTAACCTTCATAAATGTCCTTGACAACGTACAAAGCCCCGACATGGGGAAGTAATGTATGTGTTAACAGGAACAATTCTTCATCTAAAACAGTGTTTCCCAACGTCGGGCCTACGCCCCACAGGGGGGGGGGGGGGGGGGGCTATTCGATTGTTAAGGGGGGCAATTCGAAAATGAAAGAAATCGGCTGGATATAACAAAACGGGGAGACTTGAGACTGAAGTTAACTAAATTGGAACCTGACATAAAATCTCTTTGCAGCAAGCATCAAGCGCAAGGATCTCACTAAATTTAAATAATTACTAATAATTAAAATAATTTAGAAAATTCTTTCATTAAAATTATTTTGTACTTGAATTTTAGTTCTCCATTATATGTTTTGACAATTTACTTACTGTGTTTGCTCCATAATTTCCTAGTGATTTCTTCCTAAAACCTATCGGTCCTTTGGCTAGGATCGGATGCATTTGCTGCTCTCTCCCCCCCCCCCCCCCCCCCACCTTTCCCAGTAGTGCACCTGGTCTGGTCGGGGGCCAGGATGATCAAATAAAAACCCATCACATATCTTCACCTTAGATGTGGGCCTGGTGGACAACTGTTGGCAATAGCTCACAGTGAGACTAAGGGTCCACACAAAAAAAGGGGGTGGCGGGGGAACCAGCTTGTCTGGGGTAACCACCAAATAAAAAATAAAATAAAAATTCACCCAAAACAACCGACACACAGGAACGCGGGACCTTGGTGTGTGTGGGGGGGGGGGGGAGGGGGGGGGGCTCTGGGAACCGTGAGCCCTTCTAAGGAAATGCAAGTTTCTTTAGTGAACTTTTCAATTTTTGAATATTAAAAATGATGCAAACGTTGGGGGGGGGGGGGGGAGGCTTAAGAATTTTAGAAAGGCTTAGGTGGGGCATAGCACAAACAAGGTTGGGAAACACTGATCTAAAAGGTTAAGGGTTAGTGGCAGGAGGGTCAACTTTATTGCATCGGGTCTGTGTTGTCTTCCACAGAACGACAAGCTGTCTGTCTAGAACGTTACACAAAACACGAACGTCAGGCTCCAGCGATGACCAACAGGGATCACAGCGATGACCAACAGGAGTCGCAGCGATGACCAGCAGGGGTCGCAGCGATGACCAACAGGGGTCGCAGCGATGACCAACAGGGGTCGCAGCGAAAATGTCAATTCCTGGTCTGAATAACGACAACCATAAACGAACCCACCACTTTCCGAGTGTGAGGCAAACCAGGATTCTATCACATAAATCCGAAACACGGGACTCTAGCGAGACCCCGTGACTGGAATGGGCACGCCTCGTTAAGAGATCTGTGTGGCCGTGAGAATGAATGCATTTGCTCTTAAACTACTAATTCGCTTCCTGAACTTTTGGATAAGATTAAAATGTAGTATCTGCACTTAATCTTATCAGGACCACCAGCAGAGGCGGTCATCCGAATGACACACGGGAGCAGGGGACCTGATAGGCGAGCCCTTATAGAAAAAAAAATCTTCCTCTGCACTAACTGTGGGGTGAGGAATTTGAACCCCGACACCGGTAGGTTGGACTACAACGTTGACGTCTAGTTCAGAAAGCAATGGCAAACTACTGAACGTAATCTTTCCTAGAATATCAACCTAGGTATGGAGTTGGACACACCATTGAACACAAGGCATGCCACATGTTTACACCCTGCATGTGTGATATGGCGGTTGTAGCAAATACACGCGGGTCAACAAAACAAAGTAGGGAACCTACGACAGGTCTAACAAATCGTTAGGGAATTTGATTGATCATGTTAAATGCTCAAAAAGCTACAGAGGAAACTCAATAAACCCCTTTATAATCACAGACGTTGGAGAGAACTCGAATTACTCCTCTCTCCGGCGTTTAATGGCAGAAGTGGAAGACAAAGAAGAAGAAGAAAGAAGAAGAAGAAGAAGAAGAAGAAGAAGAAGAAGAAGAAGAAGAAGAAGAAGAAGAAGAAGAAGAAGAAGAAGAAGAAGAAGAAGAAGAAGAAGAAGACGACAGGCGGCAATCATGTCATAGTCATGTGATAAGTACTGACCAACGAATAAAAGAGCCATGATGCATAGATTATGTTTCTGACCGTTGAGAAAATGGCCGGGTTGATCCAAACTCCGCCCAAAGAAGCTCAAAGAGCGGTTATTCAGTTTCTTTCATTTGAAGGATGTCAACCAGTGGACATTCATCGAAGAATGCAGGCTGCGTAAGGTAACAGGTGTATGTCGAAGACAACAGTGACAGACTGGGCACGAATGTTTCAGAAAGGACGTCAGTTCACGACAGATCATCGATGGCCGGGTCCATCGCATATTGTTGCAACAGAAAAAAAACCATCACCAAAATTGGTGCAGCAGTGCAGTTGAACCGCTGTTTAAGCATACGTTATCTAGCGAAAGAATTTGGTGTGTCAATTGCGACAATTTAAAAGATTGTTTGTAAGAAACAGCAATATCGGATGGTTTTTCACAGTGGGCACCACGGATGTTGACCGACCACCAAAAAGAGGAACGCAAGGGATGGTGTTTGAACTACTTGCTGCGTTACAGAGTGGAGGGTCATGTATTTCTCCTCCGCATAGTGGGAGGCGATGAATCATGGTTCACCACTTTGAACCGAGCAGCAAAAGAGAGAGCATGCAAGGGAAGCATGCTGGATCACCAAAAGCCAAAAAATTCAAGTTACAGGTTTCCATTGGTAAGATTATGCTGAGCGCATTTTTTTTAAACATGAAGGGCTATTGTTGGCCGACTTTAAAGAACCTGGTGTCAACATCAACTCTACCCGCTACTTGCAAACACTAGACAAGCTGCAAAAAGCCACCAAGAATAAATGACCCGCCATGCTTTCTCGTGGTGTGATTTTGTTGCACGATAATGCTCATCCGCATGTCGCAAAGGTTGTGCAGGAAGCATTAGCACGGAAGAAGTGGAAAATTCAGCAACATCCAGCCTATATTCATGATTTGTCAACATGTGATTTTCATTTGTTCGGACCTCTAAAAAAGCTCTCAAGGGGCAACGATTTCACACAGATGCAGACGTAATGAACGCGGTAAACACTTGGTTCAGTGAGCAACCACAATCTTGTTTTGCGGAGGGCATTCATCGCCTATCTAAGCAATGGGATGCTTGTTTGAATGAATACGGCGACTTCTTCTGGCCAACCAATGGTGCACAATTTATTCAAAATGAATGCTTTGTTTAATTCTACCACACCTGTTAATGTTTTTTTAATGCTTTTGTAATAAAGCCATTGGAACGGGTTTCAAATGAACGTCTCTGATATCATGAGTAGTGAAGTAGGAGTAATCCACCATTTTTGATGATCAACCTGCTTCCACGTCTATCAATTAGTCAAGAATACTCTCATCTGGCTGTATCTGAGTGTTAGTTATGTTGGTTTCAGTTGCTGGTGTCGTCGGGCTTACTGAGGATGAGGGTGTCGTCTCTGGTGTTATAGTAATTGCGTCTGGTGTAGATGTATCCATAAATGTCTGGCGATGAGTTTTATGTGTCTTTGTAGATTGTCTTTTCTATTGAAAAGTTGTCCACAGTTATGACATAAGTGTGCTTGATCCTCGTGGGTGTGAATGGTCCGAATATGGCGAGTGAACTTATACTTTGCACACATGACTTTGTCGCACACTGAACACATGAAAGTAGCTTTGGTAGTACTGGCCATATTGATACACGTGCTGCTAATATTGCTTGTGTATGAATAAGTCACACAATGATGCTTCACGCTTTCGCTTTTTTTTTTTACAAGCGCACGAAGTTCTGCTGTATACACGAGCAATGCGAGGACTGAATCTCAATAAGCACTGGTCTCAATACAAAACAATAGATGTTTCACTGTTTTATAACAAAATCAGATGCCGATATGTCACTACACGAACAGCGCTAAGTGATTGCTATCACACAAGCCTGTATCACAAATAACTCCGTGGCGAAGGTGAGCCAAGTCAACACGTGAACAATGGTGAAATATTTGCTGTAACACGAACGACTGACACAGGAGTTCACATGAGACGCCGTCTATTTTATACACTATCTGCCTTATGCACACGACACTACGGAGCTGACGTGGCGGTTTTGTAGACAACGCCAGAATTTTTTCTTACGCAACCGCCCTCCCGCTTCCGCGCGAGCGATGACTCACGCTACCGACCGCCCACTTAATGGCTTTTGCATATAACGCCGTAGGGGTATATGTCTTTTGTTCTTGTCTATATGTGTGTGTGTGGTTGTGTGAGTGTGTATGGATCTTTGTTCTTGTCTATATGTGTGTGGTTGTGGTTGTGCGAGTGTGATTGATCTTTGTTCTTGTCTGTACGTGTGTAGTTGTTGTTGTGGTGACAGTAGTAATGGTAGGAGTTGTGGTAACAGTAGTGGAATGGGTTCCCTCTTCAGACCATTCACTCTCTAGACACAACTTCACGACCACCAACCATCAGTAACCACCACTACTCT